>OZ007555.1:65772328-66972328 GCA_963931855.1 Philhelius festivus
GAAGAAATATTGTACCGTTAAATTATCCTTCAAACAGTTAACCTTATTGGTGTGAGTACTATTCTACAATATAAGTTAGAAAAAGTATCAGTATTTTAAAGATATGGAAAATTATAATTTTTAAGAGCATACAATGCTGTTATTTTGGTCGGCACGAGTACATACATACTATGTATACGTATTTGTTTTTTTGAATAGTACATATATTTTTTCTTTAAAAGCAAGTACTGTATTCGTATAAATAATAGAAATTAAATTAAACAACGTGCAAAAAAAAGAATACGGATGAAATGAAAACAACCAGAAGCACAATCACAGAGGACCCTCAAATTTTAACCTGGAACAAAAAAAAAACATTGTTCAATAGCAGGGGCCTCACAGGTTTCCAAAGAAGAATTCACAAAAAAAGCCCCGGGAACAAAGAGTCGTCGTGTAATAGGATTATAGACATAGAGTTTATGTGTGTAGTACAGTGATTTACTTGGTATTACTGTTTCTAATATTAAATTGCATTTTCAGCAATTTCCAGCGTTCCAAAACTAAAACAAGAAAATAAATTGATTTTCAAAAGAGGAAGTCAAGCACCCTGGAACATGTTTGGCGTACAACGTTAAAGTTGATTTTACTTGTCTGTAGACCATTTACTCTAAACTTCACTACCTAGGTTAAATGTTTTAAAAAGTAAGAGCATTCAATTAAATTAAAAACAATAAACGAATTTAAAATAAGAAATTCACAAGCGGTGGAGCGAACTGGGAAAACATCCTATTAATAATTGGAAATTTGGAAAGCACGGTTTCGTAACAAAATACTTAATTGATTAATTAAGTAAGCAAATACATATTATCATTATTTGTTTATTTTTTTTATTTTAGTTATGTAACAATGTTTTTGTTTTTAATACTTTTGCTTTTGTTATAATAAAAAAAAAGATTTTAAAAGGTTTTCAGCTAATGAAAATAAAATGCACGACTGGATCACACGAACTTGCTCTTATGTAAAAGTACTTTAGAATTTTAAATATATTTTATAAATATAAAAGATGGATTTAATGAGATAAAAATGTTCAAAGCATGAAATTGCCGTCTGATTTCCAGAAAAGTATGAATTTATCGAAACAAAGCTCAAAAATCGTTTTATTGTTAAGTACATTTTTTATATAAGAAATTTCTTTAAAAATTTTCAAGAATAATATTTGAGTTTCCAATTTTAAGTATTTTGTAGTATAGATTTTAAGAAATAATTTCAAAAACTAATAGATCACATGTTTTGAAGACACTGATTTTTCAAAAAAAAAAATTTTGATTTTTTTTTTTTTTAAACCCAAAAAATATTTTTGCGAATATTTTTATATACAATATTATTTTAAATTTAAGGGGGCTTATATTTAAAAAAAATTGGTTAAAATTGTAAGAGCCGTTAATGAGAAAGTCGAAAATAAAAAAAACGGTTCTGACAGATACCGTTGACAAAATTTTTCCTAAAATGTAGTGCATACCCATAAAAACAAATTTAATTTTTTTTTATTAAAATCGTTGGGAATTTGGGGTGGTAGGGGTTAGAGAAAGGCTGCCAAACAGTTGTCAATCCATTGGAAAATCTGCTTTGAATTTGTAATAACGGTAGGAAAACCTTTGTAGTTTTGTATAAAAAAGTATTTAGCAATTTTTTAATAATATTTATTGCTTTAATAGGACAAAAATAACTAATAAGCCAAAATACAAAGCCAAAAAAGTAAAAGAATCCGAATTTTTTACATTTTCTCGAACAGAAAAAAATATATATAGCTTAATATAAAAATAGTATTTAGGCCGAAAGGTATTAGAATTAAGATATATATATTAGCTTAGAGCGCCCGCATAGGGCCAGTAAGTAAGTTTTAAGTTATTGGAAAAGTAGGATAGTTTTTCTTGAATTTTTTGTCTAGCTTAAAGATAGTTACAAGTTGAATTCAAAATAAACAAATATCTATTTAAAAAAAAAATACGAAAGGCTTTTCCAATTGTTCAGTATTGCACAAGAATATACCAAATCAACAAAAGATGTGACAATGTTTTTTTTTATTTTTTATTTTTGGAACAAGACAAATGCGATCGAAAGGTGCAGTATGGAGAAATTCAAAGACAGTCGGAGACAAAACGGAGCCTTGAGGCATACCAGCCTTATTACAAACTTAAGGCCGTCCAATACTTCTATGGAGCGGTTCAAAAGGCAGTTTCTAGTCCAACGAAGAAGATATTCATCAATACCGAATAAACGCATTTTTGTTAAGAAAGCTTGATGCCAACTCTATCAAATGCTTTTGAAATATGAAGAGCAAAAATATTCCTTTCTCCAAAACGAATTTAAGATTTGTGCCACTGTTTGTGAGATACATATCATCAGATCACCAGTGGACATATTGCTACGAAAGCCATATTGCCAGTTATTAAGATAGTCTATCAGCTTTTCATTGACTTTATTGTAATGTCATGTTTGATCAAAATCCTAAATCGAATGTAATGTATCGAAATAATATGTGTGTAATATACATAAGTAAAAATAGAATAATCAAAATAATTATAAAAGTTTTTTAAATGTCTCTGCTTTCTGCGGGTTTTGAAGATATCCGATTTTCAAAAATCCGCAATAATTTACATACATATGTATATAGGTCAATTATTTATATCAAGTCTAAACATCTTCTTTTAATACTCTAATCAAAGCCATTGAATCGCATGACAAAATTTAATAAATTAATGTTTTTTTACTTTGTATTTAATTTCATTGAGAACGAACATTGATATGAATTCGATTACAGCCGGTTGTTGCCCCGACGCACGACGAGCTGAATGTACGAGTATATGATCGTCTCCGCTTCGATTTGATTACGTAGTATTTAAGTTAAACGACCTACGCTTTAAGTTAAGAACTCACATTCTATTATGCAAATAAGTCTTCCAGAAGAATTTTTGTTTGCTCCTTGAAACAAAAAAAAAAAAAAAAAAAAAAAACAATAGCATTTATAACTGTGCTATGGTTCGATTAAAATAAATTTAATGGCACGTATTCGTGGTGGGGTATATCTATGTCGTAGGCACATAATTGTGATAAATGAATACTTTCGCTATGAATCGAAATAATTTAATGAAATATTGAACTTAACATAATATGATAAGTTGTAGGCATTTCTTGCTTTACTCTAAACAAGAAATAAATATCTATGACATTGAAATTTGTAATCACATATGAAAAATGCACAATGCTGATTTCTGTAACTTCTCATCGTTAAACACTTACATTGATTGTGTTCTGATAAACAAGGCGATTAACCCAATAAATAAATTAGCCAGCTCACTTTGACGAGGAGAAACCTGAATAAAACGTCTCAGCAAGAAGTTTGGAAAGAACCAAGTGTTTTTTGTTTTAATTAAATGCAAATTAAATGCGACGGAGAACTAACCAGTTCTGGTTTCTCTCCAATGATTTTCTGTCAAAAATTTTATACTAATTTTGTTTACATGAGGTTACATTTTCTAGCAGTTGAACAATTTTTGTTGTACAAAATATGCAGCAAGCATTTAATGCATAAAGTATTATTATTATTATTTATTAAGTTTACATAAATGTACAAATAAAGATTTTACAGCAATTGCTAACAGGGCTTATAGCTGAACAATCTTACTGTTCACATTACATTTAATAAAAATTGGAAAGATTATTTCAGGAGAGGAACCATCGAGTGCGATATTGGCAGCAATAAAGCCAGAACTTCTCACTCAACTGCCCCCTTTTACCATGCTTAAAAAGTTGTAAAGTGTTATGTAGTTCTAATGATTCTATTACAAGTTTAAAAACATTTTTTATATTTTGTTCTGAAGGTACTGATACTAATGAAAACAATTAATACTTTTAAACCCTAAAAATCACCAGGTGTAGATGGTATCTTCCTAGCGGAGTAGTATTGCCCTTGACAACTTCATAAGATCAGAAGTGTTAATAAGTAGGCCTCTCAATCTGCGACATGTATATAGGGCGGGCAGATCAATAGAGACCGCCCTGATTGAACTAACAAATAAGATTCAAAGAGCCTTAGATGTAAAGGAAACAGAATTTAGCCTTCGAAAACACATCTCACGAGGCTGTAGGCAACTCTCTTGTTAGGAAATGCGTACCCACCACCATAACTAGATGTATAAAAGAAATTTTAGGCACTAGAAATGCAGAGGCACAAGCAGGACAATATGTAAAAAAAAGTAATCACAACAAGAGGCTGTCCTCAGGGTAGTGTATTATCACCCTTGTTGTGGAGTCTTGTAGTGGAAATTGTTAGAAAATCTTACCTCCCAAGGTATATGCATTGGTTTTGTCGATGATATCGATATCATTGCAGTAGGTAAGTTTGAAGAAACTCTGCGATATTATCCAAAGAGGACTAACAATTACAAGGAAATGGTGTCTATCTGTTAGGGCTATCAATAAGCCCCTCCAAGACGACAATCATACCATTTACTAGGAAAAGACTTCTGCCACATATGAAACCTATCCAGTTAGCTGGTGAAGTAATTAAAACGCAGAGGGAGGTAAAATATCTAGGAATTATACTAGATAGTAAACTCCTTTGGAACAAAATTTAAAGCTATAGTCGGGAAAGCCACAAAGGCCCTAATGATTTGCAAGAGACTTGCAGGCAAATCATGGGGATGCTGGAGGTCATCAGAAGTGCGGCATGAGATAATCAAAGGAAGGAACTGGGACAGTCAGAGCTAAGCAACAAAAACCATTAAGTGGTATACTGATGGATCGAGAACAAGTGAAAGGACTGGTGCAGGAATCTTTGGACCTTGAACCATACCTTCCATACCGATGGGGCAGTCCACCAACATTTTCCAAACCGAGGTAAACGCCATAGGGAAAGGCGTGGATCGGAATCTTCAAAAGAACTATCGTAACAAGAACATTCCCATCATGTCAGATAGTCAAGCGGCACTCAAGTCACTAAGCTCATATACCATCGCCTCTAAGTTGGTGTAGGAGCGCATAAGCAGGCTTAATGAACTTGGCAATGTATATTCTGCAACATTCAAGAGGAAACACCAGACCAAATACTAGGAAGATGTTGTCCACTCATGCACCAGAGGAAAAGCCATCTGGGACAATACAAGGTCTAAAAGAGCGACCTATCCTCTCTGAAGGTGCCTCAAATACTAAAATTCCTAAGAGCAATAGATTTGGAGGAGGAACTGTAACATGAACAAGGGCACAATAGATCTCAAGGTTGCACGTAATTCATTTATTCATCAATCTGTACTCTATGTAATGCAATAGATTTGGAGGAGGAACTGTAACATGAACAAGGGCACAATAGATCTCAAGGTTGCACGTAATTCATTTATTCATCAATCTGTACTCTATGTAATGCTTCATGTTTGTCTTTTTCAATAATTTCATTTAAAACTTCACCAACAGCAGCAATGAAAATATTCCTACTTGATACAGTCTTGTAGATTTTCAAAATTTCTAGCCTGACTGATGTCGATATCCTAGCTCTAATATATCCGCAGATCGATTGTTATTTTTGACAAAAACTTAGGTAGTCTGTTGTAACCATAAAAGTTGAGAACTTTCGCTAAATAATTCATGTGGCTGCGCATCGAGTGTTCGAAAATTGGCATCATTTGGCATTCAAGTGTGAGCATATAATACGGTGTAAAGGTTGGTAGTCGGAGTACTTTTTTACTTTTTTCGACTTCATCATGCTTAGCGTATCCCCATTCTTGCGCTCCATATCATAAGATAGATTTGGCTACGGCATTTAGAATTTTCACCTTTGAGATGAGTAAAGAGTAAAGTACAGATATCAATACTCTTTATAAAATTGTACCAAGCAAAGTTAAGACGAGCCATTTTAGATTTTTTTAGATTTTTTTTAGATTAAAATGATTTATTTATTAACATCATAAATATATACAAATTTACATATACAAAATCTGTGTGGCGTGGCTATGCCGTCTGTACTGTACTGGTACTGATTATGAAAAAATAAATAAATAATTGATTTTAAATATAAATAATACTAAACTTGTAATTGGGTTACTTAGGAAGATGACTTATTCCTTAGAAGCTAGCATTTATTATTCTATCCCTATAAGTTAAAGCTGTTTTGCAAAATTTTAATAATGGGTCGTTCATTTCGTTCAATAAATCCAAAACTTGATCTGCTGAGAGCGTATCATTACCGAGGAAATGTCGCCTTGTTTCGCGAAGAGTAGGGCATTTACCCACAAAATGAAATACGTCTTCTCTTTCTGCTGTATTGCATATATTGCACAATATTGGAAGGTCATCTCGGTGCGGTCTATAGTTGAGATGCAGCAGTTCTACCCTAAGCCTTAGCATTAATGAAATCGATTCTACGCTATTTCCGTCTCGAAAGTAGTTTGCCTGTTGTAGATTGTAGTTGAGTCTGCTGTATACCGATCTGTAGAGAGATTCCCTTGCTTCCATTTCATATTCATTCCTGGTGTTAGCATCTGTTGCGGATATGATTTCGAAAAGTCTTTGTTTCCAGTTTTTGTGCAGCTCTTGTTCTAACTTCAAATCGAAGCTACACAAACGTGCTAGCTCCAGCCACTCTCTATACCAACCAACTTTGCTGCTCACTGTTTTCATCATGATTCTCTTCGGCAGTCGACTTTCATTCATGTTTAAAACTTTGATAACGTAATCTGCCTGTAGTTTTTGGGTTTTAGTAAACAACGGTGATAATCCAGTCTCTAGGTTCAACGCATAGTTTGGTGTGTTTGACGGTAGTCTGAATGCTCGTTTTAGGTAGAAGCGTAAAAGTTTTTCCACTTCATCATATTGGTGACCTCCCCAAACCTGCGCTGCGTAAAGCATGACTGATTCTGCAACGGACTCGAAAACTTTGAACTTAGTACTGTGGCTTAGATATTTGTTGGAGAAACAAATCTTCCAAGTTGAGTTTATTGCAGTTTTTGCCTTTGCAAGCTTCTCATTAAAGTGTATCTCCATTTTTAAATTACTTGTGAATATCACTCCTAGGTACTCGTTGACCACTTCAAGTCTTTCGTTATTATAGTGTCAATTTTCGCTTGCTCGTAGTCTACCCCTCCCTCTGTTGAAGATCATGATCTTAGATTTCTCTTGGTTCACAACTAAGTTCCAACTGGCACAGTATTCACATAATCGATTGATCATCAGCTGCATCGTTTCCGGTGATTGAGCTAGGATCACTATGTCATCTGCAAACAGAAGTGCTTTGATGGTGGTTCTGTCGATTTCAATTCCACCAGGCAGGATTTCAGTTATATCATCGATGAATAGTGCAAACAGCAAAGGACTCAGAGAACATCCTTGTCCCACTCCCATCTTAGTTTGGAACCATTCGGACAGAACTTGACCATCCCAGACTGCAGCCCACGTATCTTCTAGAAGGTTTTCTATAACTTTTCCAAATTTGTGCGACATTCCTTTGCAATATAATTTGTACAACAACGACTTTCTATCCACAGTATCAAAAGCGGCCTTGAAATCCACGAAGAACGCGTACAGTTTCTTCCCTTGTGACACAAATGTTTCTGCTACATTTCGAAGTACAAATATGTGGTCTACCGTTGAGTATCCTGCTCTAAATCCGGCTTGGTACTCTTTAAGCAGGTTTTTGTGGTTGATCCAAGTTGTAAGTCGCCGTTGCAAAATGGTCGTGAAAATTTTGTAAGCCACATTTAAAAAGGAGATTCCCATATAGTTATTTGGATCTGTTTTATTGCCTTTCTTGTATATCGGAAAAATCAAAGCCTTCTTAAACTCTCGAGGAACAACGCCGTTCTCCAAAATGTCATTGTTAAGGGTTGTTAAAGTTTGTATGAGCTCAGCAGAACCGTACTTATAAAATTCTCCTGGAATGCGATCCAGTCCGGGTGCTTTGCCATCTTTTAGATCTCTTACCACTGCGTAGGTTTCTGCCACTGTTATTTGTGCATCCAAAATGTCGTCTTCGAAGCGAGGAGAAGCAGATTGGACCGAATTCGAAATATTATGTGTATTTAGCAATGTTTTGAAATGTTCGCACAATGTAGCTGCATCTAGGTTCTTGCTTATGGTAGGCCTCGTTCCATTAATGTTACGCACTTTTTTCCAGAAGTAGGCTGCATTTTTGCAATTTGTTAGATTTCTTGCTGTTTCTTCAGCGTAGGTCTTCTTCTTACACCAACATAATGCCTTAAAAAGTTTATTTGCCTCGATGTATTGGTCTCTAAATCCATCTCCATTGCTTTTTCGAAATATTCTAAGCCACGCAAAGGATCGTTTTCTAGCTTGCATGCATTCTGCATCAAACCATGGTTGCACAAAAGTTCTCCTGAAGTTTCCCTGTTCTTGGTTGTTCACCTGTGACGCTGTTTTTATAACTTCTTCTAGCTGGCCAAATTCAGTTATTTCTTGGGTTGATAGGGTAATATCTAAATTCCTTCTGTAGGCATCACTGCGGGCGTTTTTCCATTTAAGCATTGGTAAAAGCTTCATCTCTACAGTTTCTTCCATTTCTCCTGTTTCAATTCCAAATTCGATAATAAGTGGCTGATGATCTGAATAAGGTAATTGACCTACCTCGAAGTCCATAATATAAGAATTCCAGTCACCATTCGCAAGGCAGAGATCGATTACCGATGACCCTTGTGTACCAATGTAAGTAAAGTTTCCATTTTAGATATTTCTTTAAAATTTCTTTTAAATTGCCCGTATCGCGTAAGAGTCAAGTGATCATTAAATTAACTGATTGTCATTTTGACAATCGCTTTCTTTATATTTCGGTATTGATATCATAGAGACAGCAATAGTCAAAATGACAATCAAAAAATTGATAATCAACTATCACCTTAGCCAATTCCACCCCAGGTGTTAGCCATACCCCCGTTTAGCTTCCAGAATTCTTGACCACCTAGTTTTCTTCCTCTTTTTCTAAAAACCAGAACTTTAAACAAATCCAGATTAGTCAGAAGATTTCACCGTCGGGTGTATTCCGCTACTTTGTCGATCATTAACTGTCTGATTTGTATAAGTCGTTTAATTTATTCCCCCTAAAATTAATTCATGGATATCGTTTATATACAACGCGAAGAAGAGAGGCCTTAATAAAAATTCTTGCTTAACACCCATTGTATTATTCAGAAAGTTTTTCTCCATCCCAGACACCTGCCTCTGTGTTTTCATAAAAATATAATTGGTCGCGATTCGTTGTTAAGCAGTTTTTAAGCTAAAAAAGGATTTTTTTCTAGCCATTTCTGCTTACCCTCTGTATTTCGTGTTTGCTTATATTCCGAATTAAAGCATGGCATAATTGCTTGGTAGGATCTCTTGATGTAATGTCAAGCCAAACGTCTGGGTTAGTTTCCAGCTGCTGCTTCCTAAACAAAAATGATTTCCTTCAGTTGCACTGACTCAAACGAGGAAGTTACGAGTACAAATCCTCAACAAATATCTCTTATCTTCGCAAGAAAATTATAGGGTCTATAGTTTTCTGTGTGAAAAATAGATTGAAATTATGAAAATAAAAAAAAAATTCTAGAAAACGATGCCAAATGATACATACAAAAGCGGCCAGAAAAAAATCGTTAAATCGAAGAGACACAAACACAAGAGTCAAATTCCTACAGCAATTAAAAGCAGTCTGAGGAGTTTGCATAAATTATTCGTTTAAGAATTTTCCCAGATAGACAGACAGAGGTGACTCCATTTGTTCGTCTCCTCAATCATAATTATATCAGGTTTGAAAATGGCTAGCTTAATCATTACGTAAATATTACTACTTTTCGAGTTAAATTTATTTGTTTTGGCATTAGTATCTGCCAAGCTTTTAATCACCTTAATTTACAAGTCGAATTCACTTTGTGTAAGTTTACATAAATATATTTATATTTGTTTTTATAATACTTACACTCGCCACTTTTAAAGCGTAAATTATTTATGACACGAAAAGGAAACGAAAAAAAAGAGTGAAAAAATTTGTAAAGCCTAAATGGAACATAAACATGAAATCGAGAGTAGTTACTTAAAGAAAGTGGCTGATCGTGAGGAACCCAGTTTTAAGCGAAATTGTAATTGCTTCCTGTTTGTAGAGCAAATTGAAAAATATGTATTACATTCGATTTCCCGCAAGACCAAAATAAATACAAAAAAATTTGCCTTTGTAATCAATGGAATTATCAAAGTAAATAAGAATTCTGTTATATATTTTTTTTTATAAACCAAAATATTTTTAATTATTTTTTGTTTGTTTGTTGAATGTGTTACTCAGAAGTCCCTGTGAACTTTTAACAACATCTTTTTGCCAAATCGATTTTTGTTTTATTTACAGATTGCAAGTTCTCACATAAGGGGCTTGAACTTATATTTTTTTTTAATAAAATTCTTAAACATTGCAAAGCCATGCGGTGTTCATCTTAACGTGATAAAACTTATGACCAGGTCTCTCCCATTATGTTTTTTAGGGGTTTAGAGACTGCTGCAGAAAATAAGAGCCAAATCTTTCACAAAGATTTTCAAATGAATCGTTATTAATATTATTTACTTATTAACAAGTTTATAAATTACATGTGGCAAGAAAATGCACGACTCGACTGGGTCTCACGAACTTGCTTTAACTTGATTAAGTTTCGAAGATATACGGTAACATTTTATTAATGATTATAATTATAAATAAATGTGCGGAAAAAGTTAAAGACCGATTTTTTCATGTTTGTTTGTTTATAAATAAAATAATATTCTTTTTTAATTTTCGAAATTAATATTATTTAAAGAAATACCTATTTGCTAAATTTAGAACAAATTCGGACGAACCATTTACGATATATCGCATGCTTAATAGAATACTGACCTAACTCGAAAAGATGATTTTTGGGAAGTTGCAAGAAAAGATCTTCCTATGAGGATTTGTCCTACTTGTTGACGGATAAAATTAAAACTAATTCATGAATTAATCATCAATACTGGTATTCTTACAGTATGATAATCTAAATAAATCTTCTTTCGCACTCGTGCAGTCGCAAGAATCCTCAAAGATCTTGAAATGCATAAATCCTCTGGTCCAGATTGTATATCACCTTTAGTTCTGAAGAGGTGTTCTTCTACGCTGGTAAAACCATTGCGCAAGCTTTTCCACCTTTCCTTCTCTACTGGTCTCTTTCCGAGTGGATGAAAAATAGCATTTGGCCAGCCGGTCCCCAAAAAAAGGCGAATGTTCTTCCTCCTCCAGTTACCGGCAAATTGCACTATCGTCCCTTCTTTCCAAGGGCATGGAAACGATGATCAACAATCAGCTTAAGAAATATCTCGAAGAACGAAAGTTCATAAATTTCCGGTAGTAGCTTTTGTAGCAATATAAGTTCACTGATGATTTGATGGCATATCTAACCGAAAAGTGAAACCAATCCCTACATAATCAATTATTTCTAAATTTAAATATTGATATGTGTAACGTTTTTTACAATACACTCTTTGACTGTTTCAGTAAAACTATTCCATTTAAAAAAGCTCATAAAAACGCGCAGGCACCACCATGGTTCGATTCTTATGTCAAAAATATAAAAAACAAAAGAAACAAAGCTTGGGTAAAATATAATCAAACAAGGGCGGATGATGATTATAGAACGTTTCTTATTCTTAAAAACTCTTTATATGAAGAGTATATTAATAAAATTGAAACTGATCTTAAATCTAATCCAGATAATTTCTGGAAGTTTGTCAACCGTAAGAAAAAAACTTGTGGATACCCTAACTCTATGTCAAATTCAACATCATCTAGTTATGAACCAAAAGTTATTGCAAACATGTTTGCAAGCTATTTCAAAGAAGCGTTTCATGAATCACACACAGTAAACTCTTCTTGTTCTTTTTCTTCAGTTTTAAACTTTCAACATATCTAAATAATATTAATTTTGAAATAAGTGAACACACTGTTGCACAAAACATATTGCATCTAGAAGAGTGTTTTATTCCTGGTCTGAAATTTTGAACTACCCACCTATTGCTAAGCTATCTGTGATACCTAAACTGTTTGAGTCTATCGGATGTAGTGTCGTTACATTTCATTGTAGTTCAATTATTTGTGATAACCAGCATGTTTTTGTCAAAAAACGGTCTACTGTTACTAATTTGTTTAATTTTACGTCCTTTTGTTTAGATGTTTTTGTGAAAAGTGAACAAGTAGATTGCGTATTTACTGATTTTAGTAAAGCGTTTGACAAGTTGTGTCATAAAACACTTATTTTTAAACTGTCTCGTCAAGGTTTTAACGATAATTTCTTAAATTGGATTTCATCATACTTACAAAATAGACAATATAGTGTAATATTTCGTAATGAATGTTCGAGTCCGTTTATTGTGAACTCTGGGGTACCCCAGGGCAGCCATCTAGGCCCAATTTTATTTATTTTATTTATAAATGACTTGATTTCGATTATAAAAAATTCGTCTGTCCTTATATATGCTGATGACATTAAATTTTTTAAAAGAATTAACTCTACATCTGACTGCCTACTTTTACAAGAAGACTGAATATTATTTAGGGAATGGTGCAATAAAAATTGTCTCGTTTTGAATGTTGACAAATGTAAAACCATGAGTTTTACACGCAAGAAAGTTGCAATTATTTTTGATTACATTTTTGATTCTTGTCCTTTAAGTGGAGTATCTGTTTTTGCTGACTTGGGAGTAGTTTTAGACTCGAAACTTACATTTACTGAGCATATTAGTTTTATATTAGTTTAGTTAAAAAAGCAAATAGAGTCCTTGGTTTCATCAAGTGATTTGGGCCCTATTTCCGTGATCCGTATGTTCTTAAACTACTTTTTGTTTCATTTGTGAGACCAATTCTTGAATATGCCTGTGTATTATGGGCACCTTATTATTCTATACATATAATGAGAATTGAAGCGATTCAGAAGAGATTCTTGCGCTTTTGTCTCCGTGTTCTTCCTTGGTTTCCTGGAAACGTTCTGCCCCCTTATTCACAAAGGCTTACTTTTATTAACCTTCCTTCGTTGAAAAACCATAGAAAATATTTACAATTTTGTTTTATTGCGGCAATAATAAATGGAGCAATAACATCACCATCGGTTCTTGTTCGTTTTAATTTTAGTTTTAGTCGATCGAGTATACGACTCCAAAAACCACTAAATCAAATTTTTAGTAGATCGAACTATGGTGCGCATAGCCCTATCAATCAATTAATCGATATATTTAATAAATTTTATTTTCTAATAAGTTCACCATATGACAACTTTAAAAATCTCAAATATAAGACATTGTTTTATAGTAGTTTGGATTAAAATTTAATGTTAAGTAGTTTTTAAGCAATTATTTATAAGAACTGTTCACGTTAGCATTTAACGAATTGTAATAAATAAAAAATAAAAAAATAAATAAAATAAATCATTTTGGAGAGACTAAGGTAATATCACTTGATATTTCTAAAGCTTTTGATAAAGATTGGCACGAAGCTCTTTTATCGAAAATACATGCATTTGGTATCGGAGAGAAATTACCTTTCGGACCGCTTAATACAAGTTGTATATGTATTCTTAAAATAAATGCTGTTGTGCCCAAAATTCCGTTTTGTCTGAAGCTTTTAATCCACTTCATTGTTTCGCTGACGACAGCACTCTCCTTTCCGGACTCATAATCCTATTCTTCAGCTGTGGAACGGAAACAGCAGCGTATACTAAGCTCATTAGATTCCGATCTTGACAGCATTATACAATGGGGTACAAGCAACAGCGTAGAATTTAATGCTACGAAAACACAAAGGTGTCTTCTGTCGGCCAAGCGCAATATACCTCCCATGCAATTATCCATGAATCGCACTTGCATCAAAGAAACTGAAAAGCTTTCAATAGCCGGTATATGTGTTAATGGCCATCTCTTATGGAATGATCATATGTTCGACATTGCCAAAAACACAGCGAAATGCTTGGGTTTTCTTAAAAGATGCAAGAAATTTGTCTCCGCTTATTTTATGGCTACGATCTATAAGGCATTCATCCGCCAAAACTTGAGTATAACTCTGCGCTGGTACGCTTGGATAGAATTCAGTATAGAGCCCTAAAACTTATAGTAGACACATTTATTAAGGATACGTTTGTTTCTATTGAACACCATCTTAACGTCTACTGTCTTTTATTGTTTTATTGCTTTTTCTATCAAGTATGTTCGATTAAAATAGCCAGTTGGATTCCTCCCCTCAAACCATTCCGCTTTAACTTTAGACGTACTGACAAATATAGAGGTTCTTTCTTGAGCCCCACTACTAGAATGTAGAAGTTCCCCTAATAGTCTTATTGTTATGTACATATATGCGATTAAAACTAAAGCTAAGTGTACACGATTGGTAGATCTTACAATATTGTAAGATCTTACAATGTCTGACAATTATCTACCAATGAGCTGACAAATAAGTTGTGTGTGTACACGGTTGGTACAAAATCTACCAATCTCTTACAATTAATTGTCAGAAGTTGGCTGACATTATCTTACGCATTATCTTACTTTGATGATGGATAAAAAATTCGTTTGATCAAATAAGATTTCAAAATATTGTTTTTTTTTTAAACTTTTATTGCATTTTTGATAGAAAAATAAAAGATTTATTGTTTTTAGCAAAAGTTCGTACAACAAAACTTTTGTAATCTATATAAACACCATGGTGGTTGAAAAAATATATTGTTTTAAATTGAATACGAGTACATGCTTTGACCAATTGAGAATTTGATTAATATTTACAGCTAGATATTTAAACCTATCAACATTATCAATATCAAAGCAAATATCACAGCAGTCAAGATTGAAGTCAAAAGATGCAGCACGTAGATACTAATTATAAGGTTAATTGAAGAGTTATATTTAATTCAGAATATTCCTGTTCTAAAAAATACTGATAATGAATATTGATAAGAAAATGTTTGTTTATCTAGTTTAATGTCTTATATTTTCAAATAAAAATTATGTTTTGCTAGGTTATACAAAATGATAACTTTATTCCCACAGAATAAAACGGCAAGTTAATTTATGTATCTGTTTAAACACCTTTTGCCTCGGTATCTCAGCTAATCGCTCTACATACCTTTTAAAATTATTACATACAAAAGTTCATTAAACTCAGATACTAAAAATTGTGAAATTACATAGAACATTTAATACATTCAAGAGTTTAATTTATAACTAATACATTGCACTATTTAAACAATGCCCCATGTTGGGTTCCTTATGAGTAAATAGCTAAACATGATTTTGTTTGTGCTGCTCTACATTTTGGTCATAATTAATATTGAGTTAATGAACTAACATTAAACAGACTAAAACAAATATAATACTAATATACAAAATTTCACGTTATTTGCAAAAAGTTATTAGAATGTGGCAGATTTGTATCCTGTTTCTGAGATAAGACTTCCCATTTGTATATAAATACTCGAAATCCAACTATTTCTTTATATACTATAATATCATGGTTAACCATAACGAAAGATATTTTATTAATTTGTGTAGATAAAACAAAAACCCCATAACGCGTTAACTTTTTTTTTTGTTTAATGTACGCTTGAGGTTCAGAATACAATTTACTACATCTCGTTCTTTTCTGGGATTATATTTTGCAAGCATTATTTTTGAATAATAGTTTTTTTTGCATTCCGAATTTCACTTTTTGGCATATCCGCACATATCACATCTTTCCTACCCTTCTTTCTCTTCATTAACTTCACGCCCGCGCTGTGTTGAAACATTTAAAGGGTAATCATAATCCCAAAAAAGCGCTAAAGGGATTATGACTAGCATTAAAACGTTTGAGCACAGTTCGAGGTTAGGTTACTTGGAGTGGATTTATAAGGAGACACCGATGCACCGGGTGAATCATTCCACATTCGTGTAGTCCAGCTAAAGAAAGAATCTCTGAATTTGGACGAACAGAGTCTTTAAAGATTACAGCCAAGATCAGAAGGGGTGACAAATTTCTTACATCTTCGAAGGAAACTGAAAACACGTAGCAGCCTTCTTAGTGACAACGAATATGTGATGATTTCACACAAAGTGGTCTGGGGTGTACATACCGAGAACTGTTCTGTTTCCTCAATGGAAGTGTCGCTCATGGATAGCAATATGTGGTAGGGTTCCGCTTCAACGACAGGAGGCAGCATTGCGTTTTTTAACCATTCAATCTACGCGATTTATGCTTTCCCATTTGACAATGCTATCGAGATCAGAATCTACTTTTTGTTTGATTTATTTTATTAAATTGTTTGTTAACCAAGGTTTTAACTTATTTTCCGATTTTTCATTTTTTTTACAACAGAGAAGATAGAAGTTATATATAACTTTCCAACTTAGATAAGAAAAAATATACACTCGCTTCGGAAGGCTTTAACCCTTAAGACCTAGTGAGGGGCACAATAGATCTTTATCTCACAGCGTAAGCCCCCTCTCAATATTCAATCAAGACTTAGTGAAAACTTCTACATTCCCAAGAAAAATAGTCCGGTTATTAAATGATCAGTAATGTGAATGTTCTGGTTAATACTGGAGATATACTCATTTTCTCCCATAAAAGCCAAATAAAAATCGGCTGTGAAATAACATAAGTGCATACAGTTGTGGCGGACTAATTAAGAACGATTTTAAGTACTGCAACGTCATTGCTCAAATATTTGGACAGATGACAAGTAAAATTAAAATTACCGCTATTTACCTATTCACTCATGTTTATTGTCATATAAAACTAAAACTACCGCAATGATTGTGCATTTAAATTAGTTCGAATCGGTTTCAACGGTTTATTTTTTGTTTTAGTAAATTTACCCCGTAAAACGAGGGAAGCTCAGGATAAGTCAATAGTTCGTACCGCAAAAAAAAATTCCTTCTTTAATTCAAACGGTATTCGGAAGGAAGTTTTCGGTGAGGACTCAAATGCGCTTTCTACACGTTCTATTAGAGAGAGTTTGAACGAGGTTAAGCATTTTGAGAAGTCAGCCAGAAAAAAACCACTACCTTCACTCTCAAATCGAAAAGGCTAGGTTGGTTTTTGCAAAGGAGCATAAAATTGGACAACTTCACAATGGAAAAAATTCTGTGGAGTGATCAATAGATTGGGTTCTGATGGTAAAAAATATTTTCGACGTGCAAGAAATGAAGCGTTCAATCCCAAGTACACCACAGTGACGCTCAAACATGGAGGAGGGAATATAATGCTATTGGGTTGTATGTCATATAAAAGAACAGGACCGTTAAATCCCATAGACGGATGCCCATAAATATATTAGTGTACTTGGAGATGAAGAATGGAAATTTATGCAAGTCAACTACCCGAAGCATACTGCCAGGTCGACCAAGGCTTGTTTTGAGAATAATTGCGTGTGTGTCATCGATTGGCCGTCATGCAGTCCAGACCTAAACCCAATCGAAAACCAACTGTATATACAGTGGTGGCCAAAATAATAGAGTGAAGTTTTGTTTGCTTATCATAGTAGAATCTATGCTTTAAACCTTTTTCATTGGAATAAATTATCTATACGAATTTTTGACTTGACTATAAAACATTTCCAGTGCTCCCAATCAATAATGATGCTCACTTGCAATGTACCGTTAGTTTTACTTACAAATGTCAGTTTTACAATGCTCAAAAAAACAAGAGTGCTTCGTAGATTTGTAATATTTCGGGACTTTTTCGCTTCTTATCGCAATTTTTGTATTAAATTTACCGTAAGTTTTGTGCTTAAGTGTCTAAATTGTAATATTTTTTTAATATTGGGACGCGGGAAGCATTGCACAGAGGAAGAACGGTGTTTGATCCTCCAACTAAGAGATAAAGGCAAAACATACAGTTTTATTATTTATTTATTCAACTATCTCCATGTGTTGTTGCTAGGGTGCTTAAGAAGCGAAATCTACAAAAAAAAAAATGGCCAAAAAAAGAGGACGCCCAAAAAAAAAACAAATTTGCTGGACAAAAGAATAGAGTGTCGCTTAAAAATCCCTTTAGAACATCTAACGGTATAAAAACAAATTCATCATTGGATATCAGCTCTCGTACAATACGCAGACGTTTGAAGGATACAAATTTAGATGGATGAATTGCGAGGAAGGTTGCGTTACTTAGTTCTAAGAACATAAAGCAGCGTATAAGATTTGCAAAATTAAATCTATTACAATCGAATATAAGACATTGGCGAAATGTTCTTTTTAGTGACGAAACCAAGATATATTTATTTGGATCTGATGGCAGAATTTATGTGAAAAGGACAAATAAACAGCTAAACCCTAGGAACACCATAAAAACAGTTAAACATGGTGGCGGCAACATCAAAATCTGGGGTTGTTTTTCTTATGCTGGAGTAGTTCCTATCTATTGGATAAAAAATAATATGACCAATGAAACCTATCTGGACATTTTGGATAATGTAATGCTTCCATATGCCGAAGAAAATATGCCTTTACTTTGGACCTATCAGCAAGATAATGACCCCAAGCACACGGCTAACCTGGTGACCAGTTGGTTTCAACAACATAATGTGCCGGTATTGCAATGGCCTTCTCAATCTCCGGACTTAAATCCTATCGAAAATCTGTGGAAAGATTTGAAGAATCGGGTATCGACTAAAAAAACAAGTAATCAACATGCGTTATTGAAAGAAATACAGGAAGCATGGTATTCTACACCTGTAGAAACATGCGGAAATCTTATCGACTCTATGCCAAGATGTGATGCGGTACTAAAAAAAAAAGGACACTACAAAATATTGAGACTTTAAAGGTGATCCATATACTAAAACTCTTCCAAAATAGCGTTTTATTTCTAGGTGAATTATGTTCACTCTTATTTTTTTGATCAGGATAAAAATCAGCTAAAAACCAATTGAACAGATTTTTAAGTTTTTGAAGGTAATTTTTGCAAAAAAAATGTATTAATTTATAGAAGAAATATTTTGTATATGTATTAATTTCATCGGGATATACAGTGCCGGTAAAAAAATAGCACCACCGGTACAAGTTTCATTTTAACTTTTTTAAATTAGTAAATGGACACATATTTCCAGCCTCTACTGTATTTTGTTATTGCTTGAAGTGTTAACTCTCTGTATTGTGTATCTCTGGCACTTAAATGGTAACGGTTCTTTTTTTACGAGGGAAAAACCCTTTTTTATTGCGGTAAAAATAATAGCACTGATCGCAGTTTTCGCTAGAAAAAAGCATTTTTTGTTGTCATATTTCAAGGTAAAGTAACCAAATGTTAAGATTTGTTAATTTTGAATAGGTTTCTTCATTTTAAACAAAAAAAAATACAGTTTTTCAAAGACAATGGGCCGTGGAAAACATTACACAAACGAAAAACGTGAAATTATTAAAAAAATGATTTCAGAAGGTAAAACTTACGGAGAAGTTCGACGTTTTGTTAGCTGTTCCAACAAAATGATTCGAAATTCAATAATATACGCACCCAAAACCGAAACTCGTGGGCGAAAACCAGTTTTGTCGAAAACTCTTGTCAGACGCCTAGTCCGAGAAAGCCAAAAAAATCCTTTCAAGCCTGCAACTGAGCTCAAAAAAGACCTGAATATTACAGCTTGCGTTGAAACCGTTCGCCACAGATTGAGAGAACATAATTTAACAGCGTGTAGTCCCAGAAAAGTCCCTCTTTTAACTACAAAACATGCAAAAAAGCGTTTAATGTTTGCAAGACAGCATTTGAACAGGCCAGCAGCGAAATGGCGCAGAGTTTTATGGACGGATGAGAGCAAAATCGTGTTGTTTGGCGGTAAAGGATTTCGCTCCTACGTAAGAAGACCTCCAAAAGCGGAATATAAACCCAAATACACAAATAAAGTGGTTAAGCACGGAGGTTCAAGCATAATGGTGTGGGCTTGTTTTTCCTACTATGATGGAGTTGGACCCATATACTGGATTAAACCCATCATGGATCAACACGTCTACGTGAAAATTTTGGAAAATGTTATGCTCCCGTATGCAGATGAAGAAATGCCACTTTTGTGGGTCTTCCAACAAGATAATGACCCCAAGCACACCAGTAAAAAGGCAAAAAAATGGTTTGGAGATCATTCAATTGAACCGCTGAGAAGAAAAAGGAAAACATTCCACTAATCATAGTTTTTGGGAAATCAAAGAAAACTGTTTATTTCTGAAACTGAAAGTTATTCTTCAAAACATTCTGAAGGATAAATGTAGAGCTAGTAAAGAAGAGTAACATACCAAACAATTGAAATTAAAAACTTTAAGCTCTGGCTTAATAATTCCCGTTAAAGTGAGTGGAATGTTTTCCTTTTTCCACTAATTGAAAAAAAAATCAAATAAATTATTTTAAATTAAGTTTTTTTTATTCAAATAATATAAATAATGGGTTCAAAACATTTTTTTTATTTATTTAATATTAAATAATTCTGCAAAATAAAAACTAAAACAATATTTTAATAATAATTCAAGGGAATAAAAATAAACAGAAATAAAATGCACGACCGGATCGCACGAACTTGCTTTTATGTTAAAGTACTTTGGAATTTAAAATCCATTTTATAAATATAAAACATGGATTTAATGAGATAAAAATGTTCAAATATATGGAATTGCCGTCTGATTAATCTTTTAAATATTAAAGTAATTTTTTATATAACAAATTTCCTTAAAATTTTTCGAGAACAAAATTTGGGATGCCAAATTTTAAGTATTTAGCAGTATAGATTTTAGAAATACAGTAGACTCGCGCTAACAAAAACACCGCCTTACGTGAACACCGGCTAACGTGAACATAATTTTTTTTACATTGAATACTCTGTAGCGTGAACACTATGAGAAGGCCCTATAACGTGAACAAATTTAAAATGAATTTAACGTACAAAACGTAGTTTTCTTTTCTGCATTTGTCGGTTAGTCGAAACGGGGAATCCCCCGTAAATGATTGCTCGTTAGTCCAGGTAGGTTATTTTTTCTTTTGCTGATATCCATGAATGGACTGAAGATCTTCCGAACGCAACCGAAACGAACGAGTGATGAAAAAGAAAGTGAGGACAGTACTTTGGAAAGAGCACATACCAGAATAGAGCCTAGTGAAGCAATCAACATTTTCAATAAATCTTTGGAATGGACGGAAAATGAAAACATAAGTCTAACAGATATCAGCGTACTTAAGGCTCGGTCAAACAGAACGCGTTTTCAATGCCGCGTTAAGATTTTTTAACGCGACGGTAAGATTATTTTGACGCGACGTTGCAACCTCCGCGTTAGAGGACGTCAAACAGAGAGCTGTTAAGCAATGAACAAACAAAACAATCATTCCTTTACAGAAATTTATAAAAAAGAAAATCCAAAGAAAGATAACTCCTTTTTTATTTCAACGTAATTTGTTTTGTTAACCTAATGGATTAGGTACTTACAAACCGAAACACAAAAAAAAATATGAATTTTAGTGACAACATATGTCTAATTTATTTGAAAAATTTTAAAAATTGCACCTTCGTAAACATGAACAACTTCGCAAACGTGAACACGCTCGGTTTTTAATAGTTCACGTTACCGCGAGTCTACTGTAGTTTCAAAAAATTATCGTTCACACGTTTTAAAGATATTTTTTTTTTCAAAAAAAACTTGGATTTTTTTTTTAACTCCAAAACAATTTTTTTCGAATATTTTTATATATCGTCGTCGTTCTATGAAAACTCCCTAAGTCCATTTAAAAAAAAAATGTGATTCAATTCTTATTTAATTCATTTCGGATAAACCATTTGCAAAAAATTTTATTGAACAATGGCTACGCCAAGCCCATTCTACAATTGAAGCCTGAGATCTTGCTATTCTGATAATTTTTGGATTTTTTTATATTAATTTCCAAGTTTAAATGCAAATATCTCAAAACACAAAAAATGGACTTAGGGAGTTTTCATAGAACGACGACGATATAATATTATTTTAAACTTAAGGGGCCTTCTGCTGAAAATTTTTGGTTAAAATCGTCAAAGCCGTTGATGAGAAAGGCAAAAAATCAAAAAACGGTTCTATGACAGGTACCGTTAATAACATTTTACCCCAAAAAGGAAAGGAAAAAGGAAAATATTCCTGGAATCTTTTCCTTTTTCCACTCAATGATATTTTATATTCGCATTTAAAAAGTAGGTTTACATAATTTTTTTTCGTTTTTAGGCTTATAATGTGCGCTATAAAAATAGCTACGCTTTTGCATCATTACTTCAATTTCCCATTTTTGTGGAATGTTTTCCTTTTTCTTCTCAGCGGTTCAATTAATGTAATGGAGTGGCCAGCGCAATCGCCTGACCTAAATCCCATCGAAAATCTGTGGGCCGACGTAAAGAAAGCAGTCTCAGATATTAAACCGACCAGCAACGAAGCACTCTGGGCTGCAGTTAAGGCGTCCTGGGAGAATATTCCGGTTGAAAGGTATCAAAATTTAGCTAATTCAATGACGAGACGTTGTGAAGCAGTAATAGCCAACAAAGGCTATGCAACGAAATATTAATTTTGTTGGACTACCTCTAAGGAATAAAATCATAGAAAAAGATTTTGGATTTTTACGATGATTTAGTTTTAAGTTGTACGATGAAGCAATGTTGCTATTATTTTTACCGCTTATTTGTTTGATTTTTTGAAGAAAATATAAGTTTTTTTTTCAAAAAGGATGAATAAAAATAAAAATTCTTTTTGAAATGTGTTGTTTTAACTTAATATAAACTTTTTGCATATTCAAAATTTCCCTCGATATATTGGCATATGTACATTTTATTTTGCAACGAAATTTTTTTCTCGTAATGGTGCTATTTTTTTACCGCAGCTGTATAAAAAATAACTTTTATAGCAAATTAATTGAAAAAATTGGTTTCACTCTTATTATTTTGGCCACCACTGTATATCAATATTGAAATTTTCTAGGAGAACGGGGTTTTTCATTTGATAAAACAAAAGGTTTGAAACTTCATCAACAAAACTAATGGGAAGGTGAGGAATGAAGTCTATAAACAGCCTAAAGTGCATTCAACACTTTTTTAAATTCAGTTTTTAAAACTATTTCTACTCAAAGTTCAAGGCAGGTAGTGTATAAAAAGACTTTTTATCCACTGTAGGTACGTAGATATTATAATTTGAAACAACAATTTTCTTTGTCTAGTTCTCCTATACGAGTAAACTTCAACTTTTTTTTAATTCGAATGATAATACTTTTCCCATATGATCTAGTGGCAAGAATATATGTACATATTTCAATTCTCAATATGTACAAATTTGTATACCTGTCAGATAATTATAATAAAATAATCCCAGAGGTTTCTCTGATCATAACACTTTTCAACATACATAGATAGATTCTTCAAAATGATTCATTTTCCGAAAAGTGTTATTGGAAAAAGTTAAGGATGTTTAATTTATTCAAGAAATAGACAGACACATAGGTCTGTTATATCGACGTGGGTTTTAACAGATGAAAGCCAGACAATTGATTTTTAACAAGGAAATCCATTGTTTTGTATTAGTAAAAACCACAAGTCAACACCTGCACTCATAATATAGTAATTCATGTATACATTTTGCAGTTCTTAATCTTGTTTGCAACAAAATTTATCACAATATCTCTAACTAAATAACCAGTTCGACCTTGTTACTCAGTTTCTTCAACTTTACTTTTAAACAACAATTATGCAAATAAGAAAACAAAACGAGGTACCTAAATATTTAATTCGGTCCACTGATCTTAGAATTTATATACAAAGGAACGAACATATAAATGTAGATTTCATTTGTTTTTACTTAAGTTTCTTTTAATACACATATGTATATTCAATACATAGGTATATTTTTGGTTTTCTTTTTATATTACAAACCTGTAAGTGCAGCAAACTGCAATTGTGCAATGAACAAAATTAATAATTGCGTAGAATTTTTAGAAAAAAAAAGTTACGAAATAACAGGAAGTCGGGAGACAAAAAAAAAACTTCAATCAACGGACTTTTTGACTCACTTATGGCGTTTTATCTTTCTCTTCTTCACAAGAAATCTATTCAATTATAAGAATTTTACCAGGTCAACTTCAATAAAATGGCAACGAATTTATTTTTATTAGATAGAATATGTAATATTCGGTAGAGATTTTATTTTCAATTTTCACAGCAGGCCAACGAGATTAATAGAAAAAAAAGAAAACAATTTTTTATAGAGACGAACGAGCGAGCGACAGACAACCGTCATTGGTGCAATTTTTCTGTAAAAGCGGAACAAAAAATGTAAAAAACAGAACAGAGTTCGAATTCGAAAATTTTCATTCTCGAATACAGTAGGGAAGAAAACTTTGACAGACAGATGAGTCACACCGTACAGGCGGGGCTTAAATTTTCAATAGCATTCAGTGAGACATTATGTAAAGGTACGTTGTAAGATGTCTTTTATACTACGTTTCCACTGAACGATAATCTAGAATGAATGAATGAAAATTTTTATTGAGTATTTAGGTGTCTTTTACAAAGTTGTTTCATCTTATTCTATCTTTAACAAAAGTACAAAAGTGGCTGTAACGTATGGCCTTCTTTAACAATTTTACTTATTTAGGGTTAAGCCTCGTGGCATGTCAATTTTTATATAATAATATGGTTTTGTTCTGCTCGTGCTCATGGGCGAGCGTTATACATTTGCGTGAAACGGAAGTTTCGTTGACTATATACATATTTACAATTTTGTAAACTAATACTAACTTAAAACTAAAGAACTCAAAACTAAAAAAAAACAGCGCAGGACGCTATTATATCTTTTCTATTTTTACATAAAATGATATTTCTTGTCTTTTTTGAAAATGAGAGCGAGAACGTTCTTTATGTTTGAATATGCAATTAGTTCACTAGAGGAGTGATAGAGTAAAAAAGATAGTCAGATATGAGCGATAGCTCTATACTGCTTACATGTATACATTTAGAATGATTGAGAAGATTATACGGTTACACTAATATCACATGACAGAGATAATAAGTTGAGAGCGATGGCTCTATACTTATACATATACAGCCGTATTTATTAGAATTCCTTAAACGCGCGAATAGTTATGCAATGCATAAGGACTTATTCATCCACTATGCAAATTCATATTTATAAAACATTTGCCTACCCTGCATAGTTATAATGAGCTTGTGTCAAATAAAGTACCAAAAAGTAAGAATCTATTACATTTAGCCTTCATAACACTCAGCTGTTTATCAAAAAACAAAAAAAAAAAACATCTTGTCTGTCTATCGAATTTAATAAACAAAAAGGAAACTACCAAAAGCTAAAAGAATTCCAACAATTAACTTTGATTCATCAGATAAAGTATGTTATTATCTCTAGCACAATACTGGAAATCAAATTGTTATTCGTTTCATTATAGCTGGAATACTCCTAAGACAAGTTCTTGAGGCTACAATTCAATAATGCAACATAGTAATTACAACACTAACACACTGGATGAAGAAGGATGTGTGGAGAGACATCACCAACAAGTATATTTATCTATTTAATTCTAAACAATTTTCAATTCAATTTGTTATTAATATATTAGTATAACATTTTTGTTTTAATAAATAAAAATAACACAAAGTTTTAGTTTCAATATTAAGTCAAAGGCATTTTTTTGTTGATAATCTTTATAATTCAATGTGATGTCAAAGTGAATGTGACAGTTCAATACTAAAATGTCCTTATGTAGGCACTATTCAACCTCCAAACGCGTTTAGCTTATAATGCTCCTATTCAACGTCACATAAGTTTTATAAATAACAATTTTGCGTTTAGAGGCATTATAAGGGTTGCATAGCCTTTTGTACTCACTATAATGAGTTTATAAATATGGCTGATATAATATAAATATACGATTATTAGGAGTTGTTTTAACACTGAAATTAATTCCGTTACTTGCTGCATTTGGTGGTAATTTTGTAAGCCCCAGTTGTTGGCTAGCGCCGTGAGATTTTCAGTTCTAGACCCAGGATTGAGATTTAGTTGTTATTCGGCGGACTATTGCCCGCAGAACTGCAGTTGCGGATATTTATTTATGTGCAGGTTCGCTTCCTGCTGGGAGTGAGCCATGTATCGGCGTCATCGATTTTTGTGTAGTGTATTACACTGTTGCTTAATGCAGGGAGTTAGTGGGCTGCATCAGGCTTCCTTTTTCTGTTGTCCACTTGTTAGGTTTATGCCTCATTTTGAGGTTCTACTTTTTGTTATCTCGCTTGGGAGAACTTATAGGCACTTTGTGTTAAAAAAGTGATCCAGTTTTTTCGTTGTAATCACAGCACCATCCGGCGTTGAGTTTAATTTAGGATGTTTAGGAAGTTCGCTTTTAGTAATAGCGAATAAAATTTAGGCAAAAAAGACATTAAAAACGGAAAAAAAAATTAATTTAAACCGTAACACGTTTTTACTAGATTATGTTAATTTTATTTTTGGAGAGTGTAGACGCAGAAACATGTCTGCACTCTCGGACCCTCCAACCCAACCTTGCGATGGATGATGGAACAGCCTCAACGATAATCTAGACTATTTTCCAGTTTGATTAAAAATAATCTAGGAGTGTTTCCACTGGAATTGTTAGATTTATTTTGACATCTAAAATCTTAATTACAAGCAGTGTCACAATTGAAAGTTTTGTTGGCTATTATAAATAGAATAAGAATGTTCTTAACTGAAATAAAAATTTTAGTTTTAAATTTTTTAAATGAATAAATGTATATTTTAAAAATTATTGCTCTGAGGAAAACAAAAATGTCACTGCATAAAAGATTGAAAACGAGAAACATGTGGGTCAAAGTAAGTTATCAGTAATATTGTATTTTTTTTATTGACATACTCGTACATAAATAAATTGTATATTTTTGTTAAATCCATTCTTTTATCTTTCAAAGCCTCGAAGAAGTACTTTTTGGGAATAAGACATCTGCCCAAGCCTCCACCAACCGTGCTTCCTCTTTCTTGGACCACAACATCCTTCTTTTCGATTTTTTTTCTTTTCCTTAGAAATACAATTATTTAATTTTTTTTCAATTAAAATACAATCGTATTTACCGTTACGCTCCAGTCAAAAGTTTTTGCGGCATCAAGTAGTTTGAAGCTGTTTACAGTTATTAAAATGTTTTTTTTTTGTTCAGTTTGTCATCACTGTTTTTTTTTCTTTTTTCTTCCATCAAAGACTGCTTTTACACGAAAGCGATTTTTAATCTTTGATTCTCTTTTGACTTCCCTTCGATTGCATGAATGCTTTTAAACACAGCGATTTTTAATGAAAGTTAACTTTTCTTCTATTGAAAAGGAATCATCTCTCCGCACTCTTTACTCTAGTGAGTAGATCGAAGTTCACTGAGCGAACGCCAAATAGAAATGAAACATACCTGACAAGTAAAGAAAACCACAAAGAAGAAAGAACGATAACTCTGCAATTTTTCCAACCCTAGCAATTTTGTGTACCCCCGCCACCACACACGTCTCTCTTCTACGGGCTTAAAAATCGCAAGGTAATATTGCTTCGTTTAAAAGCAGTCAAACAGTCAGGTTGATTAGAAATGGAAAAGTGAATCCGTTCAGTACAGTAGATTTTAAGTAGATTTATTTGAAATCTCGAATCGAGATGATTAATTTTTGTATGGTAAATCTAGTGATTTCAAGAAGATTTCAAGTAGATTTGAGTAAATCTCAGATTATAGTTCAGTGGGGATGCAGTAAAAGCCTAGTACGCAGATCGAGACAAGACAAATTTTATCTCTACAATTTTAATCTCTACAAAACGTTTCCAAATCTCACGCAAAAGTTTGAACTTGGAGAGATAAAATCTATTTTAATGTGTTTTGTAGTGTATCTCTGCAACGTGTTGTCTCACAAAAGTCGTTCATACCTTTTTAGAATCTTCTTGTGATGCTTTCAAAAGAAGCATCAGCACCTTTTACATAAAACCAGTTTTGGCAAAAATCACTTTCGGAAATCCTGTAGCTGTCAAAATTTGTCCCGTAAAATAATGTTTGTATCATTTTTTTTCCTGGCAAAATTAAGTGGAGACATTTTGTACAGCAATGCACAAAAGTATGAATTTTGCGCGCGAACTGCGTACTGCTCGGAAAAATATCTAAGACAAAATTTTTCCCAGAAAAAAGAATGTATGGGAGACAAAATTTTTCCCTATCTGCGTACTAGGCTTTAACAGGCTTCTAAACCTTAAAATGAGATGTTTTGGTTTCACCAAGAGCTTTTAAACACCCTTATAAACTAAATGTCCATTTTTGGCGCAATAAATTTTAAAAGTGTAATTGAAATGTCATCAGATGTAGATAACAACAATTGGATATAGCAGCTGAAATTATTGTTTTGTTATATTTTATTTTCCAAATTTTTAAGATACAAATACAAAGTGTGTTGCACTTTATCGTTGGATGAAGATTTATTTTATATTTTATTCAACGAGCAAGAGTATTCCTGGGTTCACAGGAATCCATTCTCCGACTATGACGTCAAAATGATTTCCCAAAAGCATCTGTGGATCAGTTGTTGAATTTGTTTGGTCGTCATTTAGAACCGATACAAACCCGTCAGTGCAATAAATTAAAATGGTTATTACTTAAGCATTTTATACCAGAGAATCTTTCGAAAGATTTTATTTTTGTTGTTGCATTTCTTAACAATTGTTTCAACACATAATAGGTGCGTTTTATTATCCACAAATCTATCTGGATCCGGAAATTTTAAACAGTTCTCGTTTAAGGAATATAAAACCAGCTCTACTTAACGCAGTCGTTTAGCTTGGAGACTTTGTCTAACTTTTGAATAATTTTAAACACGTTAGACAACTCTTCTACTTAAAGTGGGTTTTACAACAGTACCTGAGAGAATTTACGTTGAACAACCCTTAATATGAAAGATAAAGAAACTCCAACACAACTACAAAAAAAAAAGGAACAGAACTTCAAACCAAATAGTTTTTGGCTAAGAAAAGATACAGATTTTGATTGTTTATCCTTATTTACATTATTTTAGATGGAAATGAAGTATATATCGCTAATTCACAAAATAAAACTTAATTTTGTTGTTCCAAGGTGCAAATTCATTTGGCAATTCACGTACATGCATACATATGTATGAACATTTGTAGGTACAGACTTCTTTGTTCATCGCCCGCCACAATATTGCAAAATCAAAGATCGTAAAGCACTTTTGTATGATTGTTCCGCAATTTTTAAAATTCATCAGTCTATTAACAAAAAGCACATCTTTTAAAGCATCAAAAAAGACATCAGTAAATATTTTTATTTCGATTTGCTTTGGTATAAAATGGGCATTGTCAATATGTACATATGTATGTATGTATAATTTATTTAGTAAATTTTACTATTAATGTTACAATTTTTACAATTTTTAAGAAAGTGTGAATACATTGAAAATCAATTACTATTTTATAGATTATTATTTTTTACAAATGGTGTTAAGAGAGTTTTAAATCTGCTAAAATTATTTTCATTTTTTATCTCTGATGGTAGTTCATTAAACAATTTAAAGTCACGATAAAATAAAGTATTTTGATATCTGGTATCTCTATAGAATTGAAGTCTGAAGTCATCATTTGATCTTAAACTATAAGGTTGCATGTCTCCCACGTAGTTAATGTTCGATGTCAAATAGTCGGGAACCATATCATGTCTAATTTTGAAAACAAACATCAATGTATTAAAGATGACTCGTTGCTTAATGCTCATCCATTGAAGACACGATAGCATCCAACGTACTGACGTGTGAAAACTGCATTTCAAAATAATGCGCATGGCCCTATTTTGAAGTTTTTGAAATTGGGTTATCTGTTCATTGTTACCTAGAAATAGAATTGTTGAACAAAACTCAAAGTGTGGTTTAATTATAGTATTATAAATGTTTATGGCACATAATATAGTTATATTTTTCCGTATTCTTTTAAAAAAAGCTAGTTTTTTTGACACTTTTTTGGCTGTGTATGTGAAATGACTTTTAAAACTAAGCTTATGGTCCAATATCACCCCCAAATATTTTATTTCATTCAATTGTTCAATAGGTTCACCCTCAATTGTTAAGTTAATAATATCGTCTTTATTCAACACCATGCATTTTGTTTTGTTTATGTTAAGTTTGAGCTTGTTTAATTGTAGCCATCTACATAAATTAATCAAATCTTCTTTTATATTTACTAAAAGTTCATTTATTTTTTTACCACTTACAAACACAAGAGCGTCATCAGCAAATAATGATATTTGTGACTTCTTTAAAACATTTTTTATGTCGCTTATGTAGATCAAAAACAATAATGGGCCAAGTATAGTACCTTGCGGTACACCAAAACATGTTTCTATAGCACTTGATGTTGAATTATTAACGCAGGTTTTTTGTGTTCTTTCGGATAAATAGGATTTGAACCAATTAAGTTCGTTACCGTTTACACCGTATATGGATAATTTGTCTAATAGTCTATCTCGGTCAACCGTTTCAAAAGCTCTTTGGAAGTCTAAAAACACCGCAATAATTATGTTTGCAGCATGCCTTTCTTCTTTCATGTTCATTATGAGCCAATTAAGAGCAGTTTCACACGAATGGTTATGTCGAAATCCGGATTGGTTTTCAATTAATAAGTCAGTATCACAAACATATTTATAGAATTGTTCATACGCACATTTTTCAATAATTTTTTCTAAAATCGGTAGCATATTTATTGGTCTAAACTTCTCACAGATATTTGTTTTTGTTTCTTTGGGTATGGGTATAACAATAGATTCTTTTAAGTTGTTTGGAAATTCACCAGTTGTTAGAGACTTATTTACAATTTTCACTATAAATGGGCCTATTATATCAAAACAATCCAGAAAAATGTTTATATTTAAATTGAAAGCATTTTTAGTATTAAGTTTTTTGCAAATTGCTTTAAGTTCAGTAACGTTAATTTCATGGAATTTAAATTGGTTTGAGCTTTGAATTAAATCAGTGAAGTTGTTGTTCACAAAGGGTATGGAGTTGCTTATAGTATTTATGCTTTCCACGAAAAAAGTATTGAACTTATTAGCAATCACTGCACTATCCGATTCTAATGTATCACCAAAACGAACTTCAACAATTTCAGCCTTTTTTTCATTTAGTACAAGTTTTTTTTATTGTTTTCCACATTTCTTTTTGATTTTGACAGGATTCAATTTTATTACATATATAATTTCTTTTAGTTTGATTAAGTTTGTTTCTGTATATATTTCTAGTATTTTTGTAGATATCCCAATCGATTAGTCTATTTAATATCGTCGCTTTTCTGTAACATTGAATTTTATTATATTTTAAAGTTCTAAGTTCGTTTGTAAACCATTTGTTATTTTCATTTATTTTAATTTTCTTAGTTTGTTTATGTACGCAGTAAAGTAAATTGGTTTGCAAATTTGATGATAATGTATTTAAGTCCGTAAACAAATTAAGATATTCACATTTTTCACTGAGCAGGTTTCTAAATTCCCCTTTTTTATACTTAAAATGTTCAACATAATATTTCGTACTTTTTATTTTATTATTAAAAGGTATCGTACTTTTAGCGAAAATTGCTTCATGATCACCAATTTTCAATTCTGGGTCTACATCTGCCAACACTGTATGTATAAAATATACTTTTAGAAGATAAAGTAGCTATTTGCTACTCTGTTAAAGTTAGCTATTAACGTCAAAGTATAGTTTATGTCGTTTAAAATTAACAAAAAGTTGGTTCTCATTTTAAACATAATATTTAGAGTCGACTCCCATTCTAAAATTAATTAAGAGCTGGTTTTAAATGTTTGAAATTTTGCGCTATTGTGTTTAACATTATAAGGATATTAATATAATCCCTTGAGTGCGCGTATAATATATAAAATCACTTTTGAAGTTAAAATATTTAATGATGCGGAGTAAGTGTTTGATTCAATTGGTCAAACTTGGGTGACGACGCCACACGGGTTTGGTGAATGCGAGCATTTGAACCATGTGCATTTAAATATACTCCATATTGACTTAAGCTGGAAGCACACCTATGTATCTCGTCTGTTATTGTGTGTTGTGCTGTTAGATTTGCACACTTATAAAGTTTACTGTTACTTTGTGCTTACGGTCCTTACCGAACAGTTATTTCACTTTCCGAGAGGACTTTTCTTCTGCTTGCCAGTCGCAAAAAAATATGTCTGCAACATAGCGTGACATAGGGCAATCGGATTATAGGAAATTTCACCGCGACACATCACTCCAAACGGAATGCCACTTGATGAACAAGTTGCATAGGAGTATTGAAATTTTATATTTTATTTATATCTATTTACAGATTCCGCTTGAACACGAAAACAAAATATTTTTATCAATGGCTCTTAGTAATAGAAATTCATAGAATCGGTTTTAAAGTCACTTTTTGTTAGATGTAGAAAAGTTGCTTTTAAAATTTCGTAGTAACAGATCAAATTTAACAACAGTCTTATTTATACCAATAAGTGTGACTCATTTTCATAATTTCGTTATTGTGAACTGATACACAAACAGATTTCTATTAACCAGATTCGTAAAGTTCTATTGTTATTCTATCATTTAAAATGTAACTTAGTTACAGGAAAGCCGCTTTTAAGTATTTATACTTGAAATTTGTTTTATTTCTACGAATGTTTGGTTAAAATCGAACTTAGGCTAGATTTGGATCTATTACCCAGGGCCAATGAATTTAACTGTTACACAAAATAACAAATTGTCGGGCTCCTTACTTCCCAAGTTTCTCTTAAAAAATTAAATACCAGTTGCCGAGCAAGTTGCTTAGGATTGCTTGTGTTAAAGCCACTTTACACGATATTAAAAATCATATGCTTTCTCATATGACCTGTCAAAAAAAAACATATCAAATCGTTTGAACGCACTCATATAAACTCATATCACTTCTCAAACGAAAAAGCATATGACTTTTTTGACATTAGGACTGTAGCTAATTCCATTTGAGAGGTCATACGAGATTTGTTGTTTTCGTGGAATGAAGTGTTGAGAGTTGAATACAAAATATGGTAAAATTCTGAAAAAGTAACTATTTATGCGGTTTTTATAAATATTTAGGATCTCATTAACACATATACTGTACATTTATGAATTAATACAGCTATCATTGTTAATAAAACCACAGTCATTGCTATTTTTTTGTTTTCCATCATTGAATAACGAAGCAAATTTATTTCTGTTTATATTTATTTTGGATTTTGGTAATCTGAAAAGCAAAGGGGATAATAAGTCATAGTCGTGTAAAGCATAGATAAACCAAAATGGTATGACTTGACTCAAAATGACAGCTCATTTGATAAATCATACAAAAAATGTGATGACAGTCATTATGACTTCTATTATCGTGAGGCTTTTAGTAATTGCTCGTTTGACCTCTGAGTTAACTATGTATTAGAACTGAACAAATGACTTATTAAAAAGAATCCATATGAAATTGAAAATAAGATAAAAGATAAAAAAGAATTAAAATCACGTTCTATAAAAAATCTATAGCGGTTTTTTATTTTTTTATTATCATGCGATCCATACAGAAAATCAAAAAACAAACATTTCAACAGCAACTTGCGTTATACTGCTCGGGATAACGTTTCATGATTCTAAAGTTGGTTTTTTACTATAATGAACAAATAAAATTCAATATTCAGATATCAATGGTGCTGGTAGTGTATAGAATAAAGTAAATAAATTATAAAAAAAAGCACAAGCACATGTGCTGTCGCTCTTATATTATTTTTCTATTTTTATTTGACGATCCATAGGGATCATTGCGGGAGTATAATATAGCGCATTATAATAAATAAACCTAAGACACTAAGAAAAGTCATTTGTTATGTTTGATTTGACATTTTACAAAGGCTTACGCTTATCAACCTAACTGATTATCAAATATAAACATGTATTCAAATTCGAAAAAAAAAAATTACAGGTTGGAAAAACAATGCAACCTATCCAGATCGATAAATTATACAAATTTTCCTTAGTTGCCTATTCTTGGCATCTTTAAAACACAAATATGTATGTAATGTAATTAAAATAAACAAAAAGAATCACTCAAAATCACTTCAAAATATCGAATGACGTAAATTTTTGATAACAAAAATTTTATGAGATAACTTTGACGTTTAAGGAACAGCTGATTATTTCCCATATTTACCCAAGAATTTTGTTGGGGCTGTTTTTGCACATGTCTGTCGGAAGGTTATACCTTTCTGCAACTTGAAAATTAACTCGTTACATGAATAACCAACCTAATTATGTAATTCACTTGAATGAATACATAAAAACAAGTTTAAAGTAGAAATGTGCAATCAAATGTAAAACCACAATTTGTTACTTATTATGCTGAATGGACTCATTCTCAAAGTTATTCGAATTCGAACATGCAATTTCAATTAATTAAATCTACATGCCGGCTCATACCTATTTGTTCGATAAAAACTCAGAAATCAAAATAATAAACTTAATTTTAAATAAAAGAATACATTTGTTTGTTCTTTTGGGGAATAAAGTAATCAAACAAAATCATAAATACATTTATTCCAAAAAGTTGGTTTTTTCGAACATGGCCATTCTGCATTCAATACCATCCCTTTCTTTAACTTCGAAATTTCTTGCAAAAAAAGGAAAGCAACCAATATACAATCACACGACTGCTAAAGTAGGCGCACAATATTTGTGAAGCAATGCCGCTAAACACATTTCTCATAAAGAAAAGAGTACACCATGCATTTTTATGTAAATATTCGCACCCTCAAACATATTCATTAAAAAAAAAACACGAATCCACTATATTCACCCAACCAAGCACTGCTCCTCCTGCTCACACATTTTTCGCAACTCATTTTTAAATGGCTTAAAGAATAGACGGGCCGTCGAAAAATCCGTGTGTGTATAAAATCGTGTAAATTAATTAAAATAAATTCATTTTTAGCATTTTAATAAATATAAATAATCAAACAAAATATCCATTTACCATCTACTATTGTCTTTGTAAATATATATCAAGTAAAATACATCTCTGTGTACAGTTTTTTTAAGTATAAAATATATATTGGGGAGAAAAAAGAATCAAACAAAAGAGCTCTACGCCACAGCCAAGAATTGAAAAAAATTGCAAGAAAAATAACGTAACGTCGGGAAAAGCAGTGAACTTCTTGGTTTTACTTGGAAAAAGCGTTATCCTCCCATTGAGAAGACAAAACCTCAAAAAAAAAAAATAATTTTCTGTGAAACTTTGACCGAGAAGGAAAAAATTGAATATTCAATTTTCCTTCTTTTTGTTTGTGTGCAGATTAAAAATAAATTGCGGCAGTCGTCTTCGTATTCGTCTTCTTTATCGTGTTATCCAACAAAAAAAGAAAAAAACTCAGAGGAAAAGCACCAAAGAAAAATACGTGAAACGACAAGCACAACGATTGGAGCAAAAAGAGTCGCTGGACACTGCTAATGGTTTAAAAGAAGAACGAAAGAAGAACACAGGAAGCAAACATCATCATTATCGTTTTCATTCAAAGTTAAAGAAGAAAGAAAAGAAAACTTCTTTTAATTTTTTTAAAAGAATAACGCAAACCGCAAAGAAACTGAAAATATTGTAAGAAAAAAATAAACAAAAAATATTCAGTTTTCTGCCACTCCTCAGTTCTCTGTTCTCATGACAGTCGTGGAAAAACCGTGAAAATTTCGTCCAAAAGAAAAACAAAATAATCCTTTTTGTCTTCTCGTTTCGGTAAATCCAGAGACGTTTTCCTCGATCCATCGTTCGGTCGTTCGCTCAGTACTTTGCTCTCTCTAGCTAAAACACACATTTTTGTGTTCTTGTGTAGTTGTGGAGTTTGTTGAAAAAGCCCGCAAAGAACAAAACTGCTTTGGAACTCTTCTAACGCCTAGCTCATTTTAAGTGAATACCCTTCGCACTAATTAATTCCGAAAAATAACAACCAGCAAAGAACCAAACTCGATTCAAAACGAAACAAAACGATAAGAGAAGGACAAACAAAATTATTTGTATTTTGTCATCTATGTGTGTGTGAGAAAAAATCGCCATCGACGTTGTGGCCGTTGAAGAAAAGAAAAACAATTTTTGCGTGTATAATAATTGTAATCACACAGTTAATTTTTTGACATTTCTTGACTAAATTTTTGTAAATTTTCGAACCCCCGTTGTGTATAGTTGTAAATAGAAGTTTTAACAAAAAAAAATTACTATTAGATCGTGTAAATTAAACAAAAGAATTCTATTAGTTTTGTTAATATAATCATAAAAGAGAATTGATCTTATATTGAACGTTATTGTCGTCGTCGTGTATATCTGAATTTGTATTGCATGTGAAAACCGAGAGGAAAAATCAATTTTTTCTTCTGTCAAAAAATATAACAAAATCTTAAATAATTGCCGAAATTTTTCAAATAGTATATTATAATTGTGCATTAGTTTGTGTGTTGTGCGCGGTAGATTTTTTTCCATTTTGTACCAAATATAAATTTTTATGTAAACTCGCTGCTGAGTGCGTTGTTGAAGAATATATAAGAAAAGTGCAAGTGAATCGAAAAAAAAAAAAATAATATACAAAATATTATTCAATTTGCCGCATAGAAAATTCAAATATACACCCTCAGTTTTAGCTGCAATTTAAGGAGAGAAAACCAAATTGAGGGGATCCGATCAATTTATTTTGAGAGCTTAACACCCGGTGGAGCTTAGAGAGACAACAAAAATAATAAAAAAAAAGGTTAGTAAAGAACGCTGTTTTGGAAATGTATGTATGTATGTGTGTAGGCCTTTGCCAGAGCGCGAGTATAAAAAAAGTTATTTATTTATTTTTATTATAGGTAGGTACAGTGAAAGCTCTAATAAGCGGACACTCATGGTCCCCCAATTTTTGTCCGGTTATGAGAGCTGTCCGGTTAAGGGAAAGCAATAAAAAAAACTTTTTTTTTTTAACTTCATATTAATTCAGATTAATATTGGATCTACGATCTACCTTGCCATTTTCCACGAACATCTTCTTTATTTCTTGTAATCTCTGCAGCTTGTGTTTTTCCAATATTAAATCTAAGAAACTTTGCATAGATAAAATATTTCATGTCGTGGCTGAAAAAAAAAAACAAACCTTTTTGCCAAAGCGCAAACCAATAAGTTTTTGTTGCCCAATGCATTGGCAATTTACAACTTTTCTTGCCTCACCCTTTTTTACCGTTATTGTAACGGACTATGCTCTAGTGAAATAGCCAGCTGCATTCCTCCCTTTAAACAATTCAACCGTAATATTCGCACTTCTATGGAATGCCCATCAGTTTGCCCTTGAGCCCAACTTCAGACGTACTGTGAAGTACAGAGATATTAAGGGTATACAAAATATTAAGGGTATACAAAAAACTTTTGAGTGTGATGAATGAGTAGCTGAAGGAAAGGAAATGACATGTGTAAAAACGAAACGTGATGAAAAAAAGGAACCATACCCTCTCAAAATTACACCAACTACCCCCAGTAACTAACTCGGGAAATCCCCTAATAACCTTTCAACATAACATCGCTCTGTCCAGTTATTAGAGCTTCGCGTCCGGTTATCGGAGATTTTCTATAGATTTACTTACGTATTAAACATAAACTGTACTTAGAACAGATCTGCTGTTCTTTTCCGTTACATTTTTGAGAAAAAATAATCCCTAAATAAAATAATGTGTCCGCGTATGGGAGGTTTTCTATCTAAAGTGGGCAAGAAAACGTGTCCGCGTCCGTTTATGAGAGTGTCCGTTTATAGGAAAGTTATTTGTATGAGATTTTCGAAAAAGAAGTTCGTTCCCGAAAATGTGTCCGTTTAAGGGAACTGTCCGCTTATTGGAGCTGTCCGCAAGTAGAGCTTTCACTGTACCTACTCCACAATATTGTCTTTTATTGCTATTTATGAAGGTACCCCTTTTTGTTTTGTAGTTTTCTTATGTTTACTACTAGAAAAATGAAAATCAATTACAAAATTATAATTTCATATTCATTCAATAAAAAACACAAATAAACACGAATACCTATATGAAAAATTCTAAAGGACAATTCACATGAGGACAACCAACGACCGACGAATTTATTTACTTCGTCAATCAAGTCACATAACTTTATAAAGACTGTATAATTTAAACTAAGGAATAAGTAACTTATTTGCATACCTAGTATTAAAACTATACTATTTATAATAAATTCATGAGTCATTAAAATGGTTAAACATAACTCAAAGGCTTTTCATGATGGCAATGATATTTGTCTTTAAAATAAAACACAACTTGTGCCCTGAATATTTACAATCTAGTGTTCCTGACAGAAGAGTGGTGGAGTATAACCTGAGAAACATCGAAAAGTTCAACATAACTCGGACCAGAACAACTAGAGCTCAAGCAACCATATTCTATAAGGGACTTCATGCATTTAACAATCTGCCTTCCAACATAAGAAATATAAATAACTTATGTCAATTCAAAAACCAAATATGTCTATATGCAAAGACTTTTATTAATTTAAATTCCTAAAAAAAAATGGTTGAATGTAAATTTAACTTAAACTTAAAATGTAAATATTTTGTAAATCTTAATGGCCATTGAGCCAAATAAACTTTAAACTTAAACTTCAATATATGTATGTATATGTATGTACATATATATTTGGGGTTGGTCGTGGCGCGATGGTCGTTTGCTCGCCTGTCAACCTCATGATCACAGGTTCGATCCCTGCTGTCGTCTATGTCGTCTTAATTCCATTAAAACCTTCTATAAAGTTGTCATCAATGGGTTGCTGGTTTGCTCAATGCATATTGTTCAGGCATAACACTAATAACATGTGATTGAGTAAAAACTAGTATGCCCAACAAATATGAAAACGAATAAAATAATGTGAATTATAAGGGACATACAAATAAGACACGGCATTTCTCCGCATTAGTTCAGCCGCTATCCTTGGAGATAAAAATCTGAGACAACCACCTTCAGTCTCAGAACATCGTGCCACACATCTTTCCTATCCTTCTTTCTCTTCCTTAACTTCACGCCCGCGCTTTGTTGAAATATTTAAAAGGGTAATCACAATCACTTGGGGGCGTATAGGTTATATAAAAAAAATCTTTCTTTACATACATATGTACGAGTATATCCTACTTTTATTAAAATCAATGACAAGATCAAAATCATTTAAAACAATACAAGAACTAGTAATTGAATTACTTATGTTTTGCGTAACTTATACTATGATAGGGAACGTATACGAAATACATACTCGTCTCTTGGTCCCAAAAAAGGAGAAGGTGCATAAACATAGTACGAGTATGTACATTAAAAGAAGGATCGGACAGTTAATATGTATTAGAATTGAGGATTGTAGGATTAGATTGAGGATTAAAGTTACAACACTAAATTTATTATTATTGTATACAGTGGTGGACACAAATTTAGCACACTGAGATGGGTACTACCATATTTTTAATTTTCTCTCTTGTTTTGTTCCAAGCAACGGTACATTTTGAACTAATATAGGTATATGACAACAAATCAGAGAAAACAAAACTATATATTTTCATATGCAGTCCAACTACATAGTGAAAAAATCGCTGATAGTTTGTCATTTGCATTGTTTTTGGTTGGACATCAATTTAGCACGTGTACAAATTTTGGTTATTTTTTTTTAATTTATAGGTTTTTAAGAGAACAAAATTATTTTCGAGGTAATTTTATATCTTCTTAATGTTATATATTCAAATAAAATTTAAAAAAAAACATGAAATAGTCATGCCATAAGGGCAATGGTGTTCTGAGGACAAAAGGAGTATTATCATTAAGATGAAGTCAAAGGATCGAACAGTAACGGAGATTTCTGAGCATCCAGAATGTTCCAGGAAGATGGTCTACAATGCTCTTAGACATTTTGAAAAGTATGAAGTGACAAAACATGTAAAACAAGCCTCTCGCACACGAAAGACAACAAAGAGGAAAGATAAAGTCATTTACATATTATCAACAAAGGATCCATTTAAGACCTCTAGTGTCATTCGAAATAAATTAATGGAGAATTACAATGTCAATGTATCCTGAAGAACCGTAAGACGACGCCTGAATGAAAAAAATTTGAGAGGGTGCATTGCGCAAAGAAAACCATTGGTTTCGAAAAAAAATCTGAAGGCTAGATTAGAGTTTGCCAAATTACATCTAGGCAAACTGCTAAATTTCTGGAAAAATGTACTTTGGAGCGATGAATCAAAGTTCTGTCGATTCGGATCAGATGGAAAAAAATATGTGTGGCGTCCACAAAATAAGGAACATGATCCAAAATACACCATTAAGGCAGTGAAGCATGGGGGTGGAAACGTGATGGCCTGGGCTGCCTTTTCTTGGCACGGTATTGGTCCAATAGTGAAGATAGACTCCAAAATGGACCAGCACCTGTACAAAGATATTATCTTGAACCATATGATACCATATGCCGAAGATAATTTGCCGGTTTTATGGCGCTTCATGCACGACAATGACCCTAAGCACACTTCAAAACTAGTGAAAAGTGCCTTAGGGGTCAATAAAGTGAATGTTTTAAAGTGGCCTGCTCAATCACCCGATCTGAACCCGATCGAAAATTTGTGGAATAACGTTGAGCAACACATTGAAAAACAAAAAACGAAAAATTTAACAGATTTGTGGCAAGAGATACAGAATGCTTGATATTCAATACCTAAGCAACGCTGTGAGGCCTTATACGAGAGCTTGCCAAGAAGACTCAATTCAGTATTAAAGAACAAAGGATTTCCAACAAAATATAAAAGAAAATATAGTTTTAGTAACGGTAAATAACATAACTAAGCAATTTTAATGAAATGTGCTAAATTCATGTCCAGACAAAAAAGTATGTTTTCTGTTATTTTTTTCATTTTTTTCTTTGATATATAAAAAATATAAGATTGTATTTTGGAAAAATATACTTATATCCGTAAATAATGTAAATAACATAAAAATGAAAATATTGAAATAGAAACAAATTTTGTAAATATAGTTTAATGTTTTCTTTTATTAATGTGCTAAATTCTTGTCCACCACTGTATATGGGCATATCTACAGAACTTTTAAACTTGTGATTTTGAAACTTTATTTTTTCAAATACTTCGCACACCACTGAAACTTTGCGCACTTTTTATTGAACCTATGGCTAGGCGCGCACATTCAATTTTTAGTTTCGTAACTGTTTAGTTGCTAAAATGAAACATATGGGCTTATATGGGACACCGCACACTTAGAGCAACTCGATTCTCGAAACTAAAAAGTTTGTGTTTTGACACAAACTAAACGATTGCCTCGCATCAGTTGAGCATTGAGCTGTTTTTTATAAGTGCAAGAGAGAAAAGAGTGCGAGCGTGAGTAAAGAGTTGCCAGTGTGCGGTTCTCTTTCAACTGGTGATTAAACTATTTGATTTCGATCACAGTTGCCAGTGCGCGACTAGCCTATCAGTATGTTGAGTAAATAGTCGTGCATCGATTTTATCGCGGGCCGTTGAGGTAGGATATATATACAGTATTATAAGAGCAGGACCCGAAATTTCATTTATTTGAATAAATACTCTAATTAAGGTTGATAATTTTAAAACTACAATAATTACTTTTGTGGCCCATTGTTTTTCTAGAAATCTATAAGCATACAGTAAGATCAGAAGCAGAAAAGATCGATTTTAAGCCTTGAGAAAGATGTGCTATACATTTAAGTGCAAATTTCCATTCTTGCAGAAATTCGATCTCTGATTGAAAACATTTCTAGTCTCGAAAATTTATTGCGCACATACTTGATTCATGGCTTGATTTCTTCGTTTTTACTTGAGGAATAAAGATAATTGAAAATTATAGTGATATTCCTTGGGCCGTTTTCAAAAAACAACGAAACATCGAAAAAACATATTTTTATTAAAAAGTTATTACACTTATAGAAAGATCTATAAGTTATCACAAAACTGGCGCACACTTACGAAACTTACGATAATATTTCTTATAGGTAAAGACAACATTTTGCTTTTAAAAGTAATGACTCAAGTTGCGGGCCGCGAGTACATCAGAGCATAATTTAAAAATAAACGAGATTATTACAATTGAGATTTTTTAAATTTAGCTTGTTTAAGAAACTATAAAAGCGCAAATAAATACTTAGATGACTCAATTTGGAAAATACATATTCTTAATAAAGTAATTCACTGGAATAAAAAAGAAATTCAAGTATATTTTAAATTGGAGATAAGATATTCATAGCTATATGCTCATAACACAGAGTTTAAAAGTTCTGTAGAATTGCCCATATACTAGATGTATTATAAAGATCATTTTGAATTTTACACGCATCTAGTGGTGATTTTATGCAACTAAAAATCTTAAGGTCATGTCATGAGCATACCTACAATAAATACTTTGAGTAGGCAAATCATTTATGAAAAGAATGAAAAGGAGCTGTCTAATACGGTTGCCCTGAGGAACACCGGAAAAATGTTCGATTTCATTTGACAGCACATTACCAGTTTTTACGTATTGTTTTCATCCAACTAAATGACTATGGATCCCTTTAAGAAGTGAGAAGTAAAATCCAAGTACCTAATTCAAGTTCTCTTACAAGAACATTGTGTTGTATCCGGTTGAAAGGTTTCGAAAAATCAGTATAAATAACGTCATCTTGATAACGGTTTTCTAAATTACAAAGACAGTAATTAGTGAATAGTCAACGATCTTGGCTTTGATGAAAGCATCGCTTCCCACCGATCAGCGAAATCTAGCATCATTGCGCATGGTTAGTACTTGGATGGGGGGCCGTTCAAATACCAACCGTGTGCTGTTGGGGTTGGGTACGATATCCCGCTTTTTATAATCCCGTTTTTTTAAATCCCGTTTTTATAATCCTGTTTCTTATAATGCCGCTTTTTTAAAAGCTCGCTTTTTCAAAATCCCGCTTTTTAAAAACCCGTCTCTTATAATCCCGTTTCTTATTACGACGTTTAAACAGTGAGGTTGGGAGTATGCAAAGTTTTTTTAGCATTTAAAGAATCTGGAAAATAACCAACATAAAATCAATAAGTTTTAGCCACGTATTCTAAAAAACGCGATACGCGGTATAAGACGGGATTTTAAAAAATTGGGATTATAATAGAACGGGATTTTGAATAAACTGGATTTTAAAAAGCGGTATTTTAAAAAAAACGGTATTATAGAGGACGGTATTTTAAAACTTTTTTTGCGGTATTTTTGAAAAACGGGATTATAAAAAGCGGGATTCCGTTACGCTCCCGTGCTGTTGACATGTGTTTCTTTTGTTGTTCTTACTTTCTGTCTGTCTCTCTCTGTTGTATTGTCTAAGCCGATGGCCTCAGTTGCCAGTGATTTCAGTATCTCTAATTCGTAAATTTATCTACGGAGTAGTGTAATATGTAATGTAATGTAATTAGTGAATAAAGATAAATTATAGAGCTGTGTCAATCTTTTATTTCAAGTGATGGAATCGTTCAACAATCCATGAACAAAATGATTCTGTCATTTCAATCAATCGATCATTTTCATTTCACTCAAACGATTCAATACTGTTTCGATTCGATTTTTATTTCGATTTCCATGAAATTTAATCTCCGAATTTAAATCGATTCCAGTTCAATTATGTACCGAATTTGATCGAATACAATTTGATCCAAATTAAAAAAAAAATTAATTTCGCTTCGCTGTAAAATCAAAGCCAAATGAAACAAAAATTCTTTTACTGACAAAGATACGAGTAAGAAACAAGAGACTGACGATTTTCATCGACGAAAAATAATGATTTGATTTTTTTTTTTTTTTGATAATTTAAAAGCCACGACAAAGTAATTAAAAAACTATTGTCATTTTTAAGAATGTCTAAATTTAATTAGTTTTTAATTTTTGGTTGTAAGATGGCAGATTTAGGTAAAAAGCAAAGTGCAGTATGGATGCATTTTGATGCTGATAAATATTCAATACATAGGGGGTTCAACTTCCACAATAAACATACCTGATCCTGATATCTCAAATAATACCAGTTCAGCCCAACAATTGCTTTTGCTGTCCACAACATTAACAACCAACACAATCAAGCATGTTCTTCAATGTCGATTTCAACCTAGAAATTCCAGTCCACTGTCCGTTTAGCGTTTATAATCGACATTGATTGAATCGGGGCAAATGGAATCGATTAAATCATGATTAATTGAGTTAACTGCTATCGAAAATCGAGATTCAGTGAAATGATTTAGATTGGAATAGAAAATCGAGATTCAATGAAATGATTTAGATTGGGATCGACTGAAATGAACATTTTTGATTTCAATCATGAATACTTTTCGATGATCGGATCAAAAAAATCAAATTGTTTCTAATTGACCCAGCTCTAATAAATTAGTTGTTGTCGATCGTCCACTCATAAACCCATGTTCGTTTTCAGAAATATGATTTTGAATCAAATTATAAAATTTTGTTTTTTACTATTGCTTTTTATTTTTTTTTTTTAGTTTAGTTTATTTCATCAATCTGAGATTAACATTCTCTTTTAGATTACATAAATATAAATAAAAATAACGAAAAATAGTAACTTGAAAATATAATAAATATTTAAAATAAATACACATAAATACAGAAAACATAAATTTAACATATATCACAATAATTAATGAAATAACAAAATTAACATTACATGTTTTTTAAAAGTTTCTCGTGAACTGTGCATACAAATATCTATCTTTTCGATTACAGCATTAGTTTCTCTGATGCAACGCATAATCGGTACATTTCTACCATAATTACTTCTAGAAAAAGTCTCCCGTAAATGAAAGCCTATACGAAGGCCTCTACTGGGAAAATAAAATTTTATTTGCTCTAGCAAGTAAGGACACATAATGTGACTACTTACTATATCCTTTATCATCATAATAGAAAAATACTTTCTTCTGACCTCAAGCGTTTGAATACCAAAAAGCAAACATCTCACATTATATGCAGGCATAATAATGTTCCAATTTAGCTTAAAAAAACAATATCTTGTGAAACTTCTCTGAATCCTTTCAATTCTCAATGAATGATTTGCATAGTACGGATTTAGACTTAAGGTAATACTTAAGGTATCAGTTGAAGTTTAGCATTTAGTCTGTAATTTTCAACAGAAGATTTCAATCCAGACTTGTGCAGAGAAGTTATCAAAGCAGCCTCACTACAGAATTATAGCTACTAAGCATTTGAGCATAATTAATGTTTAATTCAATAAAATTTGATTGAGCAAAAGCCGAAAAGATATTACAGAATTACATTTAGATTATCAGAAGGGATGCCATTATACGACACATTAGTTGGAATCCCTAGCGATTTACTTTTCGTTTTGAGAAATGACCAATTTAAAATAGCAGTATCTAAAATGTTCCGAAACATAGTAAAAGCTAGATGTATATCGTTACAGTAAGAAGTTGCCAGTCAACTGATTCTTAATAAATATTCATAGATATAAAATCAGAATTTTTAAAATTAAATTTCTGCTGTACATTACAAGATTGTGATTCTATTAAAAGAGACAAATTCAAGTGCTTTGTGATGAACACTATTTTCGAGCGAATTAAAACTAGCTTCATCTAATTAAGCTTCAAAATTCTTATCAATAAAAAAGAAATCTAAAATGCAAATCTAAAGTCCCATTTAGACTTTCGTTCTTCATTCGCCGTACGTTGTTCGTTCTTCTCTCAACAACGTACGGCGAAGAAGCATTTACATTAATTCGGTTTTGTTTTTCAGTTCGTTCTTGACAACAAACACATTGTTGGCAGTGGCGGCACTATTACTAGTTGAGAAAAAAGAAAAAAGACAAGATCCTGTTGGACGAATAGTTGGTTGCTAAAAAGGAAACATTTATAGCATACAAATCTTGTTTTATTTTCTAAACTAATAAAAAAAACTTCAAAAATGTACCTACAAGTTGCGCGGCACTGCAAAACAATGTTTATTGATATTGATATATCTGAATATGTTTTTTGTTACAAACAAATTATAAAAAAAAAATTTAATTAAGATGTTGTTGACGGTTTGTGCATAGTTTAACATATGTACATTCAATACCTACATACATTTCATTATTATACCTATTATACAGATATCATTCAAAATTTGTAGTATACCCTTTGGCATAATGGTTAGTGCGTTGGATAGTCATGCAGAGGTCCTTGAGTTCGATTCTCAGCCGCTGCAAAAATGTTTTTCCATCCATCTTGGGACGGAAGGGACAAATCTTGCAAGAGCATCTGTTGTCATGAGCGTTGAGAGTTATAAGTCACATGGCCTGTAGTTTATGTTTTATGGTTAAAATTCTTTTAATTATATACGATTGATTAAAAATGTAATACTTTTTGGAATGAGAAACTTTATCTGTCAAACCGAAAGAGAAATCATGGTTTGATTCGAGTTGTAAAGATGAAAGATCTGTAATGATCATATTCGACAAACAAAATTTTTGCATGACCGACAATTAAGACAAAAAATACTACAATCTCCCAAAGGTAATACAAATTTTTGGTCATTTGTAAATAATATACGAAATACTACTTCGTCTTCGGTTGCAACGCTCGTCTTCAATGACACTCCTTATGTCAGCTCGCAAGAAAATGCGAATTTTCTTGCAACACAGTTTGCTGTTAACTCGACGCTGCCAGAAGTCATGACCCTTCCTGTACTTGAGAGCGTAAACGATTTTATGGGATAAATCTTCTTTCGCACTCGTTCAGTTGCAAGAGTACTGGGGCCCTAGCACGTAACTTGATACGATCGGGTTAGGTCGATACAATCGAGAACAGGCAGTTCTTTCTTATGATCAGCCGATTGTTTTCGATTCGATTGAATCAAATAAGGAACACCCTATACTCGATTACATCGACTAGACTCGATTGTATCAAGTTACGTGCTGGTACCCCTGAAAGATCTCGATATAAATACATAGTTCAATTCAATTTAAAAGTTTTTATTTTAGCGTAATTTTTACTATTTACAATTTACAATAATTTTCAAAAATGGCATTGGCATTTTTATATTTTGATGTTTAGGAAATAATTTGTTTTAAATAATTAATTATTGCTTGTTTAAAATCAAATTTATTACTTATTTGTTTAATATTATTTGGCAAATCATTAAAAAGCCTAAATCCTTTATATTTTGAAATCTTATACTTCTAAATGCTTGTAGTCTTAAATCCTCTCTATTTCTTAAAAAAATACGTTTGAACGTCTCTCACGTAACAAATATATTTTGGCAATTATCTTGGTAGTGAATTTGTTTTTAATTTTGAATTCAAAAAAAAAAAAAACATTGAAATAAATACGCTGTTTCACATTCATCCACAATAAAGTATTTAACATAACTACAATAGGAGTACATTTATTAAATTTAAGTATTTAACCGACTGCTTTATTTTGCAGTTTTTTGCAGATTGTTCGTCGAACTTCCATTAATTAATATAATATTGTAGAACAATTTTCAAAATGAAGTTTAATAATTAAATTATAAATACACAAATCCGCTGGCCCGGGTAGTCTCCCTCTCATTATTCTGAATAGGTGTTCTTTGACGCTGGAAAAACAATTGCGTAAGCTTTTTCATCTGCCCTACTCTGCTGGTCTCTTTTCGAGTGGATCGAAAACAGCATTTGTCCAGCCTTTCTCTGCAAAAGGCAAATCTTCTTTTCTCTCTAACTATCGTGCAATTGCACTTACGTCCCTTCTTTCCAAGGTCATGGAAACGCTGATTATTTATCATCTTAAAAAATATCTCGAAGAACTAAAGAAATCTTCTCAATGACCGGCAGTTCGGCCTTCGTAGCAATTACTCCACCGGTGATCTGATGGTATATCTCAGTGAACAGTGGCACAAATCTTTATATCAGATTTGAGAAAGTACACTTGATAGATTGATAGAGTTTGGCATCAAGGTATCGACAAAGCCCTTCTTCGTTGGATTAGAAATTACCTTTCGGACCGCTCAATACAAGTTGTGTTGGATGGTTTCATGTCTTAAGTTCATAAAATAAATGCTGGTGTGCCACAGGGCTCCGTTTTGTCTCCAACTGTCTTTCTCATATTTATTAATAATCTTTTGTCAGAAACTGCTTAACCATTAAACTCTTTTGCTGACGGGAGTACTCTCAGCTTCTCTTATTCGTTTCCTTGTCCTTGGTATGTGGATCTGAAACGGCAGCGTATGATAAGATAAGCTCATTAAATTCAGATCTCAATAGCATTTTCAATTGGGGAACAAAAAACCGCGTAAAATTTAATGCTTCAAAAGCTCAATGCTGTCTCCTGTCGTTAAAGCGGAACCCACACCCATGCCGCTATCCATGAGCGGCACTTGCATTGAGAAAACAGAACAGATTTTAGTTCTTCCTATGTACATCTCAGACTACCTTGTGTGAAATGGCCACATATTTGACGTCGCCAAGAATGCTGCTAAGTGCTTAGGTTTCCTTCGACGATGCAAGAAAATTTTTAACCCCTTCTAATCTGGCTGTAATCTATAAATCAATTATTTTTTGTGCATTGGCAATGCGTTTATTAGTCGGTAGTATTCACATCGCTTTTAGCCTTTAACTTTTCGTATTTGTGAGACAAACTATGAACCTACCATGAACTTGGGAAAACATCCTGAGAGTAAAGATTTATTTACTAAAATATGTATATTGGATTCTGATTTTACATAAGATGACAAAGTAGAGTATTCCATGGATATAAATTTCGAATTTAATTACAGAATTACTGCTTCAAAAAATGATGGAATATTTGGAATAAGATCACTTCTCTTGTCTATAAATATATACTATAAATATAAATTGAATAAACTATAAATTATAATATTTTATTAATCAATTTTTTTTTTGTTTCACCATTTCAGATTTTAAATCCAATATCACTACACAAAGATCAAGTTCTTGCAATTAAAAAGGATCAATCAAAATCCTAAACGAACACAAAAAATCACTTGTAAACGTGCGTTTAATTTCTTTTTTTGTGGGAAATTAATTTCGTGTTTTTTTTTAATTCGTCGGGAAGTACGTCGTGCGTCGCGCGCATTCGTTAATACAATATTTCGTTTCATACAAGTGAATCAACAACCAAGAAAACAACCTAATATTGTCAATTGGACAAGTACCTAAATAACAAAAAAAAAAAAGGAGCTCTTTCATAGTATTTTTTGTGACACGGGTTATATATAAAGCCGTCAAAATAGAGCTGTTAAGCAGTACCAACAATTACCCCTCGATCTCGATTTCGACCCACCATCACAATCATCCACAACAGCAACACATGAAGTTACTGGGCGGTAATGATGACCGGATTGTACGGGAACAGCCTGTGCGTTCCCAAGACGATGCCACTGTTGGGTATGTCTTCCAACGACAACCCCAACATGAAGCAGAATATGCTGCACAATTTGCCCAGAAGCAAGCTAGATGGGCTTGTGGGGATGAGCATTCCATTGATGTAAGTATTAATTATTACAATATAAACTATCTCATATTTATATAAATTATTTTTGTTTACTAATTTTATTTCTATGTGACCTTGATTAATTTTAGTAAAAAATATTTTTTTTTTGTATTTGTTTTTGACCCACCCTAGCCCTAGTTAGAGCTGCATAAATAAAAGTACTGGTCCAGCCATTTGGAGTCAACTGCTTTCCAAAACAGATGTCGCAATACAATGCTACTCGTATATTAGCTGTGTTTTATTTTCCCCCAGATGTGATCCGGATTGGATTTTGTTTTCAAAATAACATGTAAAACAACAAATACAAAGAACATTGGGCCTTGCGTTGTTTTTGTTATACATGTAATTTTGAATGAAGATCCAATCTGGATCAGATCTGGGGGAAAATAAAACACAGCTATTATCTCGATTCTTGTTGACTTCTTTTTCTTTAGTTAGTTGAAGGTGAGCTGGATCTCCATTTTCGAAATGTTTGATATTATCATCGAAATCTGTTCACTTCTTTTTCTTGAATTTGTCGAATATGAATGAAACATTGCTTTGCCTTCCAAGTCATCATTAGACAAGTCTAATTATAAGTGTCTATTTTCGAAATTAACAGGGTTATTTATGTTGTGTCAATACAATTTTACATTGAATGGATATTTTATTTAACAATTCAAGTGTGCTTAGATTTGCAATTACAATTCAGGATACCTTACTTAGGGCCAGAAAATCAGTGCTGAGTTATGTCGTGTTATATGTGATTGATACCTCATCTTGCGAGCTCCGTAATTATTAGCCATCGAGCTTAGCGATATATGTATATAAGTTGAGTGGAATCGATTTGAAATCTTTCCTTCGGCTGTTTTGATCACTGTAATATTGGTAATGAAACAACATTAGCTTTCCCGACGTTTCGGCAGGGTTTGCTGCCTTCTTCAGGGGAACTTTATTAACACAATCAGAGAAAAACAAAATCAGAGAAAAAACATCAGTTAACTCAAGAGTATAATAACAATTAAAACAATAAAATAAACTCACTTATAATCTATTTGTAATTTTTGACGCCTGGAAATAACCCAATACATTTGAATCAACAAAATATTGAATCAATGTATAAGTAAATTTTCTAATCGTCCTGTGTGCAAGTATTACACATTTATGAATAAGAATTTTAGATTTACTGGTGGCTGTTCGTTACAAGTGCTAAGCCAAAGATCTAAGAATAGCAAAAAGTAGCGATTATCGTATCAGTCTGTTGAGTTTGCATGAAAATATTCAAATTAGATTGATTAAAACCGTCCCATTTATAAAACAAAAATAAACAGAATATGTAATTTCATATTTCTAGCTCAACTGAAATTGATAGCCGCTGAAAATATGTAAGTTAGTTTAGTAAGCCAGAATACTTATTGATCAAATTTTACTCTAAATTAAATCCAGCAGTAAGGCATTATATTGAATCGTGTAAACTTTCAGTTCTCTTGAGAACTCACAATTCCCTTCAAGTTTCAGAATAGAAAAAATCAAAAATTTTACCACTTTGTTGTTTACTACATGTATCCATTTTAAACTCAATAACTCAATTATAATCTCCAAAAATAAAAAAAATAATTATATTACGAAATAAGTCATCCGTTTTTAAAATTGCTTGGTCTTATCGAGCCCACCCTGTATAAGAATTCTCCAATTTCTTGTTAGTTTTTGTTTCCCATACATCAGACAAGTTCTTGTGAGGATAATAAAAAACTACAAACAAATATTGTATATCGAAGTAAAGAAAAAAGTGTTTACGTCAAAGAGAAACTTTGAAAGTTAATTTTACAGCCTTACAATCCTTTAACCAGTAATATTCTCCAGACATTTTGCATCATATTTTGATTTCTTTTCATATATTCACCTCCCGACGCACTCCTATCTTGCAATTACCAAGTAAACACCACCATCTACTTAAGTCATTTTTTTAAAACGACATTTTAATAAAAATCATTAGATGGGTAAAAAAACGAATTGCCATTACTCTACGTTCTTCTAGCATGTACGAATGTGTACGTACATATGTTATCTATCTACATACTCCTCGTCGATGAAAGAGCGAGCTGTATAAAAAGAGTGCAAAATGAAATTGAAAATCAAATTTCTGGCACAGTTCCAATTGAAATATAACAAAAAAAAAAGAAAAAGAGCACAGGACATGGTCAGGAACTGCTACTACCCCTCTTTTTTTCAGCCATAAATAAAAAAGTGAAACTTTAGTTTCAAAATAAAAATAAAAGAAAAACAGTTCACTTTAGCAGGGGTGGTGGCTTTTGTTGGTATTAGAATGATGGACTACATGTAATATCCTCTGCAGATATTTCGTAATTTTTTTTGTATGCTGACTTTTGTATCCCCATTTAACATTTATCTTAGACGTTTTGCTAATAAATATATTTTTAACTTGTTTTTTCTTACAGAATCCCGATAAATGGAAATACAATCCGCCAAATCCCATGAACTCGTCAAATGCGGTGCCCGGTGGTGGTGGCATTGGACCAGTTGGCCCCATTGGAATGGGTGGCGGAATGGGTGGTGGTGGCAATATGGGTAATATGGGCAACATGGGAAACATGGGCACCAACGGTGGCCTCCATCAAATGCCGAACGTTGGTGGTGGTAATAGTGGCATGAATGTTGCAATGCAACAAGCAGCGGCAGCTGCTGCTGCCAAACACCAGCAAATGATGAACCAACATCAACACCAGCAACAGCAGCAACAACAGCAGCAGCAACAGCAACAACAGCAGCAGCAGCAACAACAGCAACAACCGCCGCATCCATCACACCAACAAATGCAGAATCATTTAGGCGCCCCAAATCATCTCAATTCGAATATATTGAATCATGCTCTAAATAATCAGGCAGCAGCTGCGGCTGCCGCCGCTGCAGCAGGTATGCAATTGCAGATGCCACCTGCTATGCAAGGCAATATCTACGATCATGTTCATCCGGGTGTAAATATGAATGGCGTTGGAGTGCCCAAACCGCCTCAGGGTGCCGAGCAATTGGTCTATTTGGGCGGACAACCTCATATGGGAATGATGCCACAAAATCAGTATATGACAGCAGCTAATCGCAATGCAGCAGCCGTAAGTTTTCACTTTTGTTTTTTTATTTTAAATGTTTTTTTATAATAATTAGGCTTAAGTAAGTTTAACGTGTCATCTTCCACACTATTTTGAACCAGGTTAACCCTAGACTCAATTTTATGTCAATCGCACAAATGGATGAAAATTTTCTATACATGAAATGTAATTTTACGAGATCAACGTTATTCTTCACACACTATGCCACGAAAGGTATCCAATATAAGTTCAAAGTGAACTCTTTTAGAAAACAATTAGGCACACACCCACCATTAGATACTAAATTTTATGAACCTTTATTTCATAGGACGACTTTTTGACTCCTACCACTAGTTAAATGACACGTTGTGCCCAAAAATTGGGACATTCATCTTAAATTAAATCCTTTTTCAAGGACCAATGAGTATTTATGTAGACAGTCTGCCGTGTGAATATACATATTGAATGTAAGATTATGTTTCATAGATTTATTGTCATAAGGAATACATTATCAAAAGCAAAATATTAGAAAAGCTTTAGAATAAAATTTCGAATATATCGATAGAACAGACGTTAGCTAGATTGTTCTTAGGACATTATTGTTTAGGGGTACATAATAAAGTAAGGGGAGTATTAAAGTATTCTTCGTTCAGTATGTGAATATGTCTGTTGTTAATATTATGTTCAAAAAGATATTTAAGGATTTTATTTATTGGGTGTGTATTTTTCATCATATAAATGACTAATGGAAAAACTGTTAAATTTTCAAAAAGATTTTAGAAAGTCAATAACAACAAGGGCAGGTTATGGTCAAAGAAACAACAAATCGCACAAAAAAATGTAATCCTTAGATATCCTTAGGAACATCTTTTCTAAGTTCATTTTAAAGGTAAGGTACCTGCATATGCCTATGGGTCCCGTCTGTTAAAAAAAAAATCCTTTTTCTGTCCTCTTTGAAAAAGTTGAAATATTAAGGTGACTTATCAATTTTAAATACATAGTTCCCCTTGACGTATTAATTAGTGCGTCGGAAAAATAAAAAGATGGTTTTATTTCAGGGTTACTACCTCTTGCAAAGAAGTCATTGTTACACATAACCCTTTTCATGAATTTAAAAAACTTTTATATACATTATATATGTATACCGTCACTATAAAAAACCATTAGTTGACTACCTTAAGAAGACCATTTTTTATTTATAGCACATAATCCTTGATCTAAGTCCGTAGATCTTGCCGTCGTTAATCCATGGGTCGTAAATTAGTACAGTGTTGATGTTGGCTTTTATCAAAAAGAATTAGGTTGAACTGGTAGAGGCCACCATACTATGCTGCTGATTGAGTTTGAATGAACTTTATAATTTGTTACCGCTACTCTGTTGCTTATTAACCACGTTAATGTAAATTCTAAGCTTAAACCCTCTGAACAGGTACATAGTCACTGTTGTATTGTTATGAGTGACATTTTGGGCCTGTTTTTTTTATGTTAGCGCTTCCATTTCCATAGTTTGTAAATCTGGATTGGCAAAATTGTGATCAAATCTAATTTGAGGAAATATCTAGCCTTTCCTTCGTAATGATTACAAAAACGATTTCAGGTGAAAGTTATTAACCGTAGTTTTAATAATAACTTGTAATTATTGTAAATGTTTAAGAAAAACCGCAATTTCAATTATATATAATTGTTATATTTTTTTATAATTTTGCGCACACTACATGGATTTTGACTTCCCTTAAAATGTTAGGAAAGTTGGAGAGGATTTAAAAGGAGATATCGATGCACATTGGTTCTGAATGATGCCTATTTTACTATATGTTTATAAAAATAACGAAAAATAATGAAAGACAAGAACCATTTCGACGGTGCTCGAGAGTTTCAAATGTTTCTGTTATACTTCTTTCACCTATCAGTTTCAAAGATCCTTTTTGAATTCTATACAAGAGACTCAAGTGAGTTGTTGGAGCAATTGTCCAAATATGTGAATTGTACTCGAGATTTGGACGAATATAACCCTCATAGATTACAGCCAGATCAAAAGGAGTGACAAATTTTTTGTAACGTCGACTACGTTGACTCCGAGTACTGCAATCTGCAAAACATACACGGCTTTTCCAATTGGAGAAATTCTTAGTTGCATCTTATAATTTTATTATAAAGGTTGGATATTCAAGAGTTAAGAAGTATCAAGCACAAGCAAACAAGACAAACAAGAATTTTTCGAATGGAAAAGACGGAATTAAAAATATATAAAATTATTTCTAGTTGTTCTAAATATATTGTAGACGTTGCGAAAGATAACCAGGAACTTCACTCATGGTAGATGGATTTTCGGGTTTGTTCTCACTTATCACTGTTAAGGCTTCCATTATTTCGTGTTAATATTTTTTCAGGCATTTTATCGAGGAAGAACTATCGTATTTCAGAGGCAACAATTTTCTTGGACATTAAAAATATAGACAGAGTTCCGAAACCAATTTTTTTAAATTTATTTATTAGCTTAATATAAGGAAGCACTTATATCTATTTGTTTTTTCTTATTAATATTCTATTATTGATCTGGGGCCACGGGCCCACCCACCAATTTTTTTTTTACATATAAAAACTCAGAAATGAATCCTAAAAATAAATAAAACAAAAAAACAGGGGGGGTTTGATTAGGACGAATTGTAAAGAGAGTTTGGGAATGAGGTAGAACTGATATAGAAGTCCAAAATGTCCTGGGAATTATTGGCTACACTCAATATTCTTGAAATTGGTTCGAAGCAACCGTAATTTGTACGGTAATCATATAACGTGGATAACATGGGTTACTATTAAGTTAAGTTAGTATTAAGCAGTTGGTTGCACAAAGAATATCAGGCCAAGGAGAACCACGAAGGGCAAATCGAAAAAATCAATTCTTTAGGAATGAGAGTTCTGTCAAATGTCATATAAAGGGACTTAGTAAAATGTAGGCTCCTAAGACCAACGTCTTATGAAGCTTGCTGGCCATGCAAATTATATAGTCTAAATGCGTACGAAAGCTTAACTGACTATAGCAAATAATTCCCAGGTCTCGGATAGACCACACAGAAATAGCAACATCGTGAAAGTATGTAATATATCTGGAGGAGATTCGGGTAATCGCTTAGGGGAGACAATTATGGACTGATATTTGTCATCACTTAGTTCTAAAAAATTTTATCATCCCAGCTTTGGAATAAATTAAGATCGTTTTGAAGTGAAATAGATTCAGTGGGAGTAGAAATGTGTAATTATTTTCATATTTAAATAATTAATTACATTGATAACGTCGTTTATAGTTAAGACAAAAATCAAAGGTCCGAGGTGACTTCCTCTGAGGAACATCCCAAGTGGGAGATTGAAGACCTTAACATAACTTTATATTAGCGGTTATTTAGGCATGTTCTGAGGCATCAGATCAAAAAGCGTGGAAATCCGAAGGCTTTCAGTTTTAAGTAAATAATTTTATGACATATTTTATGAAAGGCTTTACTAAGAACTGGGGTGATAACGTCCACTTCATTTCCTCTCTCTAATGCATTTAGAACCTCAGAAATGATTTCCGTAAGGTTTGTTGTGGTAGCTCTGCCTTTTTAAAAACATGTTGTTATGGGGAGAAGATAGATTTGCTTGAAAGAGTTGAAGACGAAATAATGTTGCGAGTGGCTGACAGAGGAAGTTGGAATTTTTTTTTCTTTTAAAAAAGTAGCAGGTTAGCCATCCAACCAGGAGACAAGTCATCTTTAAGCAAATTTATCTTTTTGATGATATTATCAACACTAATGTCAACGGTGGTGAGGAAGGTTTCTGGAGTAATTTTAAAGTAACTAAAAAAAACATTGGTCAGGTTTTTTGCGGGTATCACTGTTCAATTGGTTGAAGAAGAAGGCCCAAAGTTTGTGATTACATTAGGTTCTGCAGCTGTCGTTTTCATGATTTTAAGAATTTAGGGGATGCCATCGGACTTTAATTATTTGACATTAATAAATTGATAGGATCGACTAGGATCAAAGATCAGACAACACTGCATTATGTCAACTTGTATCGAAGGTAGAGAAATTCGCAAAGACCAGAGGAACGTTATTGAGCTTACTGATAGTTTGAGAAGTCAATAGCAGACCTGCATTTCAAAAAAGTTTTCCAAAGTTTATTTCTGACATTACAAAGGGTTCGTTGCTCTTTATGATATCAAAGTGGGGGAAGAAGAGACATTTTTACGTGGTACGCAAGGGACATATTGTACGAGACAGTTACCGATAGACATGTAGAAAAATTCCAAGTCGAAATCAATTGATTTTTATTGTTCAGGAAGGTACAGAAATCAGTTTTTCAATTTGTTCATTATTTTTATTTTCTTTTTTTATTGAAGCGAAACCCAAATAAATTTCGCAATGAAAAGTTGTGTAAATTACTCTTTCAACCTACATATTTATAATGTTATCTCACAATCATTTCGGTCGTTTTCAAGACTATACTCTGTCCAACAAAAATTGTCAGTACAGGCCTTATGGGAGAGCTTTTTCTAAAGCAGTGGCGCCTGATGCACCCTCACTACAATGCGTTAGGAAAAATGCCACTAAAAAAAGAGCAAGCCACTGACTTTTCTTAAGGAATTGTTGTTGTAATTCTTTGCAAAAAGTTGTACAGCCCAACACGACCGTGGTATCCCACTGCTGATGAGATACTGTCAAGAGTGTCAAGTGTCACTCAATACGATCGTGCGCTCTTTATACATCAAAACAGAGTTACCATTATCATTCTCAATTGCAAGCAAGGAGCTTTTTCAGTGGTTTTTATTAAGGAGCTTTTGGGATTTGAAGCTTTTGAGAACACATTTTAAGAAGATGAGTATGTTGAGTGTTATCGTATTGCTTTTCAACTTAAAAAAAAAACGCGCCTATTATCTTACCGCTTGGTGTTGTGGGAAAAGGTAAATTGAATATTGTTTTCAGTCGTTTTGAATCGGCAGACGGTAGCCCTACGCGTTTCTTACTCTCATTTGCGGCGATTTATAATGTAAACTACGGAATCCCTGTGAGAGCTTTAAAAGGCGACACACTTATGCATGGCAATGCAACCAGAATGAGAGACAAAGGTCCTATCTTCCCTGTACTGACAATTTTTGTTGGACAGAGTATAGTCCGGCCAAGCAAACAGACAGAGGTAGACAAACTGTCACGATAAATATACAATAAATAAATTATAAAATAAATTAATAAATAAATTTTGAAAAAATAAGCACATAGTAGGTACATTAAATAAATAAATTATAAAAAAAATAAAATAGAATATATAAAAAACTACAAAATTAATAAATACAAAAAATAAATAAATAAGTATTAAAATATGTAATAAAATATATAATAACTTAAATAAATAAATAAAAAATAATAAATTAAATAAATTAATTAATAAATAATAAAATGAAAAAATAATAGAATCAATAAATAAGAAAATTTTCTGCCGAGTACGAACGACTTAGTTGAATAGCACTTTTAATGAAATTTATTTTATTTTATTTATTTCAATTGCTTAAATACTAACGTAAATAATATTTATAAAATAAATTAATTATTCTTAGCTATTAAAGAACATAGTTTTGAGTTTAATACATTTCAGGTTATCATTTAAAGACTATACAAAGTAAAATTTATTAAATATTAAAATTAATTGATTAAGGGGACTATTTGCACCATAGTTGTACGACTAAAACTGAAATTAAATTGACTTAGAACCGATGTAGATGTTATTGACCCATTAAGAATTACAACAATAAAACAAATACCTTCTATGATTGGTGTGTGGAGGAAGGCTTATTAAAGTGAGTCTTTGAGAATAAGGGTGAAGTGTATTTTCATGTGAATGGAGTAGTATGGTGACCACACTACACAACTGTATTTAATTATTAGTCTTGCAAATGAGACAAATGGAAGCTTAAGAAAATAAGGGTCACGGAAATCGCGCCCTTATCTATTTATGAATCCTAAGAGCCTATTAACTTTTGTAACTATGTAGTTTAAATGATGATTAAAAGTTAACTTGCGATCAAGAATAACTCCTAATTTAGAAAAAACGGAGGCCAAATTCCTAAAGGCAAGATTTGCAAAGCAAAATACTTGCAAAGCAGATATAGAAAATCAGAATACGCATATGTAAGAGAATTGCGCAAGAAATGTTTGACATTTGCACAAATGCCTCTGCATTTGCGCAAGAAAGTAGCATCGATTGTATTTTGGGACACTCTGCTTAGCAGAGATTTTTGTATTTGCATTTTGGAACTGTTTGCTTAGCAGAATTTGCGCAAGATATGCGTTTTGGAATTTGCCCGGAGACTTTACTTAAAGGACATGCATCAAACCTGAAGGACGCCAGAATTGACAACAAATTGATTCGAATACTCATAATGAAATACAACTCTATTTGTCACTTCTTCGTCAGAGGCAGTACTCTTGATTGATGTTAATTCAGTCCTGTCTAAAGTGAAAATGAGATTCATCACCGAAAAACACATTTGTGTCATTTGAAATGTTTTTGAGAAGCGTCTCCGAGAATTGAAGGTGCGGACGGTGAGTTTTCACACCATCACCAACCTAAGGAAGGTCATCGCTAGGAATTCACCTTAGTGAACGACCGGAAAGTCCAAGGGCAGACACATGTTTGCGTGTATAACAACGCCCGTCGCGGGGATTACAAGATCGGGACTCTCACTGTCTCAAAGGCTTCCAGTTGGCTTGCGGTTTGTTTGGACATTTAAATCTCGCTACCTATAGGCTGTGGATCTCATAAATTTGTTCCCAATATCCCCGATTCAATAAGTATTTAAAATTTAATGATTCACTGATATTGTTTGAAAAAACTCGGTCAATCAACGATTTGAAGAATTTCGTATTCGGTTTTACAATGTTACCTAACTCATCTAGACTTCATCTTAAGTTCTAAACTAAATCATTTTGTTTAATTATAAATTTTAAGTTGACCCCTTGTACATTAACAACTACTTTTACCCAATTCAAAGTCAAGTGAGAGAAACTCCAGGAACATGGATGGGGTGTCTTCTTATTCATAAACATAGTGCTCTTAAAAAATAACCACAATGCAAGCTACTTCTGCTAGTGCTTAGTGCCATATTATAAAGTACGTGAAAACTGCTCGATATTATACTGCTTTTGCAGTGTCTGCATATTTTGATTATTCTTCCTTGTGATTTGTTGTTTTTTTTTTTGTTTTATTTTTCTTTCTATCTTTGTATGATTCTTGGAGTTGCTATCACTTTTCTTTTTCTAGTAGAATATCTTTTGCTTGTTCCTCTTCGTTGTGTTTTTTGTTGTTGTTGTATTTTTTGTGTATATTATTTGTATAATTCGCTCTCACTGTCATTTTCGTGCATGAGAGCTGCGCTAGAGGAACTCTCCAGCATCCACTTCAAAAGAACTAAACTGCACAGAGAGCGGCTGACAAGTTTCCCCCCATAATGAGTTGTGTCTGAGATTTTTATAGTACATAATTTTTTTTTGATCCTTTTTCTTTTTGGATAAATATCTCTCTATCTGACGATGACAGTATAAACGACCGGCCGTTGAGTGTTAGTACAGAACTAGTAGTACACAAATAGAAGTAAAAATGCCGGCAAAAATGGGAATAAGAAAAAATGGAAGCAAAATTATAAATAACGAGAACGAGAGCCTTGATGGTGGATTGGAACTGGCAACTATCAAAGTAACAAAGAAAAAAATATGGTTGTGTGCCGATGAAGAGAAGTGTCATGGTTTTCTGTATTCTTTTTATGTTTTTTTTTTTTTTTGTTGTCCCTATGCATACCACATTTTTCCTAGTTTGGTATCTACAATTTGAAATCTTTCTGCGCCTCTCTTTTCCCTTAGTAAATTTATATTGTCTTCGTCGTTGCCGTTGTTGTTGTTGTCGTCTCATCATAGAAAAATTTCATCATAGAAATGTATCTGCCTTATCGGGTGAAAATAAACTTTTACTTGAGGGGGTAGTAGCAAAAAAAAAAAAAAGAAAAAGCAAACAAAATGGAAGTAGGAAGGAAAAATGTAACAGAATGAAAGAAAGGACTAAAATGTACCTACACAATGCTTGTCCTCTGCGGTAGATTTACTGATTACATAGAGATAAAATGAAAAATTCAAACAGTTTTGGATTGATTGATAGATGTTACATATACATAGGCGCATAGATATTTGAGTTTGTAGGAAAATTACTTAATAGTTATGCTGTTTAAGCAAAACGTGCCATCTTTCTTGAAGAGATACATATCTCTTTGATCCCATAACGACTTGCCATGTTAGATTGTTTTTGAAGAATAAAATTTAGGTGAACGAATACACTTATAGACAATTTGGAAGAATGGTAAAGGTTCAAATTTTTAACTAAAATATGTAACCTAAATGATTAACATGGCGGCCCATGTTATGATTCGCGGTTCTAACATTTTTCGAAGAGCTTATGTCGTCGTTTCATTACATTACAACGTTCGAAAAGAGAGCCATCTCAATTCGCAAATGTTTGACATTTGACATGCAACTGACTGTTTTACTAAAATTCTGTTTGTTAAAATGGCGATAAGATAATGAGAGACATGAAATATTGCAGATATGTGTATGCAAGTGAAGCGATATCGGGGATGCTTTTTAGTGACAAGAGACAGCATTGAGTTTTTGAAGCATTTAATTGTAGGCGGTTTTTGATTATCCATTTTACAATAGGGTGGAGCGTTGTTATACCTCCATTTTTTGCGTTTTCATAAGTAGACTAATTTGAAATACAAAAAAAAAAAATTATTTGGATAAAGTCTTTAGCCGTCTATTTTAAATCAAAGTTTCGACTTTTTTTTCGTTAGATTTTAATTTTTCCAAAAATTAAAAGTAACTTCATATGTATTTATTTATTTATGAAATAATGCACACACAAATTAAGATATATTTATATATAAAATCTTTAAAATTTGTAAGTTATTCAAAAACTAGCTAAATTATACCTTTAATTTTACTTTTTAGTGTTATAATTTTTTGTTTGTTGAAAAATGCCAAAATTCTTATTGAATGAATTCTTGACCTTGTAAGCCCCTTTTTTACCAGTTACTGTGCTTGAAGCCGCGGTCACCATCTTCACGCAACGCTCAAGAGCTTGAGTGTGACAAGCCTAGTTTGGAAAAGGCATATCAATTGAAGATTTTTGTTGTAAAATGTCTTCAAAATGCTGATCATAAAGCCTCAAAATTCTATTGGCAGTTATCAACCACCTAGGGTGTGTCATTTTTCCTGAGTTTCTGTTGGAGAGATCTCTAGGACACGATCCTTTGCTCTTAGCTTAGCACATTTGAAATAAGTATTTTTGATCCGTACTAAGGGTGTCTTGGATTTCTTTTGTAATAGCAGGAGGTTTCATGGGATTGGTAAAAAATCAAAAACCGCAAGGTCAGCACACTTTTCCAGCACCTTTCCAACGGGTTTTGAATAAAGTTTAGGCCCCAATGTAGCTCCATCCAATTGAATCAATAAATGACATGTAGTTGACATATGAACCATTGAAGTGGTCTCCCTAACTTCAACTCCATAGGCCGGATAACCCCACTTTTCAAACTGGTATTTGTAGATGCGCCATCGCAACATCTATACACGATGTACTTAAATCCACTTTTCTGTCCGCAAAAAATGAATTCATGGAATCCGCTATGGTTTTCCCTTTTTCAGAGACTATAAGATGTCCTAGGCGCTTGGAACCCGGCTCGGTGAGTAGTGAAATATTCTCCCTTACTTTCGTCCCTCTGTAGAATCGTTGGTTTTGTTTTCCACAAACCAATGCCTTATCTTTCCTTCCATCGAAATAAATAACATTCTTTAGTTTGGAGAACGTCGTTTTCGTTTTCCTGCCCCAAGAACTTTACTTCGATCTATGACGTTTTCGACATTTTCTGTGGTTACCAAGCCAACATCTTATTATAAGACTTCATTCGCGACTGCTGCTGCTGATCGATCCGAAATGCCGTATTGATCAAAAAATCTTACCAAATTTGCGAGACATAACTGATCTCTTTCATTCGTTTTTTGGCATTTTGAAGAAGTGCTTGGCTGGATATTTATTATTAGGAGTACCTATCATCATTTTCTATAGGAACGCATGCTGGACGATTTGATTGAGATCTTGATTTTGTTTTTGCTTTAATTGAACACTAAAGTTTCTTGTTTACCTTTCTTGGTAACTTTTTCACTTGATTATTGTTTCGTCAAATTGTTTGGTTCTTCCATGGTCCAACCCACCTATTGCCATTTGCTATTACTTTGATCGAAAAGAAAAGATCTTTCTAGTGCCGGCACTTTTTTATCTTTAGGACAAACACAATTATTTATGTTAACACTTGACAAATATCAAACAAATATCAAATAATCCACAAAGGGATTTATTCTTCCGCAGCACGATATTCAGTAAAAGTTAACGGTATACTCGAGCGGCACCAGGAAATCATTTTTCATCGAGAACCTGCTGCATTTAGACCAAGAAACAAAAATTGTAAAAACAACACTTTTGTTCTCCTTAACCAATGGTCGAGTTGGTATAAAAAAAAAAAGAAATGTAAATCAAAAATATTCTGATCAAATTTTATGCTTTGAATTGGTATTTTAAAAAAGGTGGCTTTAGTAGAGTTGACAAAAAAGTTTGACGTTCCACCCTACTGTACTACGCTGTCGAGATCAGAATTAAATGATCTTATCATACGCCACCATTGAAGGTGTACATGCGAAGGACAAGGATAATCAATAGTGAATATGAGAAAGAGAATCGAAGACAAAAGGGAACCCTGGGACACACCAGCATTCATTTTGTAAATTTTAGACTTTCTGAAAGCGAATTGACAGCAAACTGTGCTGCAAGCAAATTCACTTTTCTTGTGAGCTAACGTAAGAAGTGTCATTGAGAACAAGAGTAGGAATTGAAGACAAAGTAGTATACCTATTGTACGTTTTTTACAAAATGACCAAAAAATTATACTACCTTAAAGACATTGCCGTAATTTTTGGTCATGCACAAATTTAGTTCTTTGAATATGATCATTGCATGTTTTTTGATTAAGATGGCAGCGGCTTGGGATCAAACCAAGAGATATTAAAATGGCTTTATGTCTCACCCAAAAGAGGTAGTAGAAACTTTGAAACTCAATATGAGTCTGAGTTCTGGTATTTTCCCTTCGTCCTTGAAAGATGCGGAAGTTATTTCTTTATTTAAAAAGGGAAATCGTAGTGAAATTAGTAATTACAGACCTATGTATATCATTATTACCTACATTTGCTTAACTTTTAGAAAAACTTGTGAAAGATCGTATGATTTTATTTCTAAACAAAAACGATTATTTTAGCAAAGATCAATTTGGCTTTCGTGAACGTAGATCCACTGAGGACGCTATATTGAAGGTTTGTGGCGAAGTTAGTGAGGGTTTCAATAACAACAATAGTGTTTTAGCGTTGTTTATTGACATGACTAAAGCTTTTGACATGGTAAACCATCAGATACTTTTAGAAAAACTTTATAAGAGTGGGTTTAGAGGTCAAGTTTTTGATTGATTTGCTTCATACTTTGCTGGTAGATATGAAAGGGTTAAAATTGATGGAGTTTAAAGTAATGCTTTGAAATTAGTAGCCGGTGTACCTCAAGGCTGTGTTTTGGGTCCGATTTTATTTTTAATATATACTAACTCGCTCTTCAAGCAGCCACTGAAAAGTAATATGACTGTGTTCGCTGATGCCATGGCTTTGACATACACAAATAGTTCCGTATTTCAATCGGTCATAGATTTGCAACAGGATTTATTTGTTCTAAGACAATGGTTTGCCAGGCACGAACTTATCGTTAGTGAAAAGACTAAGATTATGCTCTGCAATCTCAAAGATAATTTTCCACTTACTGATTGCAAAGTTATGTTTCATTCAGCAATATGTGGAAAACTTAGCTTAGGCACTCATTCTTGTGGTAAATGTGATTTTCTGAAAGACTAATGGTTGTTTTGAGATCGAGTTTTTTAAATATCTAGGAGTATTTATAGATCAAAATTTAAACTGGAAATTTCACACTGCTGATTTTAAGAAATATATGATAGCTTTGACTCGTAAACTATTTCTATTAAAATAAACCTGCCCGAAAAACCTACTTACTACCATTTACTTTGGTCTTATTCAGTCAAAACTTCAGTACGGTATAGCTAGTAGGGGTGGTGCCTATAACAATACGCTTAACCCAGTGATTTCAGCGCAGAAGCATATTGTTCGAATCGTATCTAAAAAATCAAGACTAACAAGTATTTGGCCTTTATTTCAAGAATGCTCTATATTACAATTAAAACACTTGTATATATATAAAGTTCTCAACGTTTTTTTCATGAGAAGCGAATACAGCATGACACTAAGAAGTTCAAATTCCTATAGCTTAAGGATTAATACTCAAGGATAAGTGAAAATTCCACTATGTAATAAAACACATTTCTCAATTTTTTTACTGCAACAGCACCTAAGCTTTTCAATCAATTAATATGGATAGTTCGATGGTCAAAAATCTCTTTTTAACATTAACGCAAATAATAACGTTACTGATTAATTTTTTCTATATTCATTGTTTTTGGATTTTTTTTTCTCTTTATTATTCTTTTTAATTTCATATTTTCATTTTTGAATTTTGTTATTAAAGTAACTTTTGTACACCAAATACTTATTATTGAATTAATATTTTTGATTATGGTTCATTCACCTCTAGTTTTAAACAAATTACAGAACGAACCTGTTATTCTTTCCTATTTTTTTATATATAATACTCAAATGTAACGCCACTACCGTCGACCGTGTTTTTTTTTTTTACAACATGTTCATCAGATACTCAATTGTCATACTGCGAATGTCGGCAAGTTTTATGCCATTACAAAAAAAATAGGATTAAGCTAAACCTCTTAGTAGTTATGTGCTTCTTCTTCCTTCATCATCGCCGGCAGCGCTTCTCGCTTCAGCCAGCGCCTGCATGTTAGCTTGCTCAATCAGCAAATTCTCCAATTGAAGGGATTAACTTTAAGTTTCTTTTAATTAAATTTTATACAACTTTTTCTTCTTTGGTCTCTTCCTATCATATGGAACGTAGTTCTTGTTGGTTCACACAAAATCGTATTTTTTTTTATCAAACAAATGTGGTAAATTGATAAAAGCTGAACTTGCTACAGTGACAGTATAACCGCATGTCTAGTCTATTCCGGATATCTAAATAATTCAACGAAGAAAAAAAATAAAGAATACAGAAAATAAACATTAAAAAAGTAAATAAAATTACGACTTTTTTTTTAGTATACCTCGCCATCCAATGTTCCTGTCCTGGAGTGTTGCCATATTTGCTAGTTTGTTCGGGACAAATCCCTAGCGTGTAAGCTTCTACTATTGCTACTGCTGCTCCTACACCATCCCCCATATTTGTACTCACATTCATGTGTGATTGTCATCGATTTACCTTATATTGCGCCAGCAGCGATGATAATAATGATGATGGCCAACACCGTATATAACACACATGGTATGCGAGTTGCCTGTACTGTTCAGTGTTCATCAGGTCATTGATTTGCCTGCAGCGATAGCTTCTAGTTTCATTTTGATCACTGATGGACTGCATGCTGTCAGCTAGAGCCAGTCTCAGTGCCAGAGCGTTATACAATTTATGTTGTGCCCAAAGATGGAATATCGTTCTGATTACGAAGATGAAGCAAAAAACGACATGAAATGGGACGACCAGGAGGCGGACGAACGCACTCTGTAAAATAGATTAAAAAGAATCGAATATAATTCGCTTTAGTTTCTATGTACGCACATAATTGTTCTGATTGAAGAGCTGCCATTTTTGTTGCAGTTATGTGTATAGGTGCTAGATGCCAGACACATGCGGCTATTCTATAGCAGCGAGTAAAGAAGAGAAACGGGAGCTTTGCTTGTCGTGGTGTATAGCCATTTGATGACCACCCAGGAATTCGGTGCGTTGTTTGGCTAAATTTAATATCCGGTTATTGAGAGATGGCAATTACTTAAAAGGATTTCACAGTGCTGCAAAATTCCAGAGATTGATATACATACATATGTGTGTGTAACTGGATCTGGCATTCGTTACTGTAAATAAATCTGCAAAAGTTGTATACGATATCAAAGCAGTGACTGTCACACTAGGGGCAGATTTGTGCCTTGCAATACATCGCAAATAAAGGGTGTCCAGCGGAATATTTTCAACTTTAAAATTCAATATAAAAAAAACTACATTGTTTTTATTTATTTTTATTTCAATTAAATGCAGAGTAACAATGCGGATTTTATTTTTTAAAAACGATATCATCTAAATGATGGCCGTTTTTTTCAGTGCACTCTTGCAGTCAGACCCTTAGATTTGCGATTACGCGACGGCAAAGCGCTGGAGTAATGCTTCGAATTTCATGACGAATATTTTCCTGTAGGGCCTGAATTGTCTAGGGATTGTTATTGTAAATCTTTGATTTGAGGTATCCCATACAAAAAATCTCAAGGTGTGAGGTCTGGCAACCGAGGCGGCCATGGAATGTCTCCTTACTTGCTGATCAGTTTATTCGGAAAAACTGTCCTTAGCCTTTCCATGCGCGGAGTGGCACCGTCCTGTTGAAATTGTGTTCGGTTGTTGTACCTTGAATACAGCTGCAATTGCGGTAACAGAAACTCATCAATCATACGGCAATACACCGGAGCAGTGACTGTCTCACCTTGGTTAAAAAAATAAGGGCCAATTACCCCGCTTGCTGAAATGGTACACCAAACTGTTGTTTTTTAAACAATGTAAACGTTTTTGATGGGGTTGTCTAGGGTTGTTGGGGCACCAGTATCGCATATTTTGTTTGTTAACATATCCATCAATATGGAAATGTGCTTTTTCACTTTATATGGTTTTTGTATTAGTTGCATGTGCTTACCGGCATTCACCGTGGATGTGTTAAGCCCAGCATGTCAGAGATGACATCTGTAAATAGATTCTTGGCAATGATTTCACCGTTTTCACCGTTTTTCAATACTTAATGTTGAAAAGGACTATGCGATCTCTTGCGATTTTTAGCAGTTTAACGACGAATTCGCTCATAATATTTCATCGTTTTGTTTTTGATCAGAATGGAGGTATGAATTATTCTGAATCACTTTTAGCCCTTCAGAAGGTCGGACATCGTTGATACTAGAGGAGTGTTGATCGAAATTTTATCAATATACATAGTTGACCGTTGATTAAAATTGAGATCTTTATGTCCCTTTATTAATTTTGATATATGTAGGCTGCATACCAGCTATCACAATGTTTCTATCAAGACATTCACTGAAGGTGGTGTCATATGGGCTGTGCTTATTGTTGTACCAAAGATGTCGCTGCTTCCTAGCTTTGCGTTAAAAATCCTTCGATATGATGAACCACATACTTTGCTACTTGATAGACTTAATAAAGAGGGCTTTGGATGCTCCATTTATAAGTGGTTTTCTTCCTATTTATCGAATCGTAAACAAGTTCTAAAAATTAAAAATGCTTCTTTAATATGGGTGTTCCTTAAGGATCAGTTTTGGGTCCAATTCTTTTTCTAATTTATGCTAACTCTGTTATTTTGTATAGTCTTTTAAAGGTAAAATCATGGTATTTGCTGATGATACATCTCTCTTCTATTCAAACAGTGATTTTATTGATATCTTTGCAAGTTTAAATTGCGAATTCGATAGTTTCGTATTTTGAATAGCGAGTCGCTAATAAATTGAGCATTTTCTAAGAAACAAAAATAACAATTGAATGTTTCAAGAACTAGTGCGAAACAGTTTCCGAAGCTTGTGGTATTCCCACATGGAAAAAATAGTCTTATACGAGTAGCTTAAGACATACATATATGTATGAGCGTTTGGGTCAACAACAAGATCGTCTTTTGGTTTAACGTGAGCACCTGCCTATCATGGTTCAATCCCACGGGAGGCCTACCTCCATTTGGAGTCAGATTGGGTCCTGACCATTAACCCCGACATAGCAAGCTATCTCGGTCGCAAAGTTGTGATATGTTGCAGCATATGCACACCTCTTGCTTTGGAGGCGAGGTCTATATAACACCTCTTGAATTCAAGAAAAGAATCTTGAAAACCATGTGTCTCCGCATTAGGAATAAACCAAGCCACCATGATGCTGGCACTAGGGGGCCTACCTCATAGATAGGGTTTGAGCCGAGGGTAAAACTCAACCCCCAACTCAAATGGACACTATCTCCCATGGTACCAGAATATAGCTTCCGGTGGAGCTTCGCAACCAAGGTCACTTACAGATGGGCTCCTGCAAAACCCTAGGCCTGTCAACCCTTAATATAAACACACCAAGAAGTCGGCCGGGGTAGTAACCAACAACTTAGTATGCCTCCTTTTGGTCTTCATTCGCCATGCGACGAACTAGGAAAGACGCTCCTAGTCTTTTGCTCACCTTACGGCTAACTAGGGAAGACACTCCTAGTCTTTTGCTTACCTTACGGCAAACTAGGAAAGACGCTCCTAGACTTATGCTCACCTTACGGCAAACTAGGAAAGACGCTCCTAGTCTTTTGCCCACCTTACGGCAAACTAGGAAAGACGCTCCTAGTTTGTTGCTCACCTTACGGCAAACTAGGAAAGACTCTCCTAGTCTGTTGCTCACCTAACGGCAAACAAGGAAAGACGCTCCTAGTCTTTTGTTCACCTTACGGCAAACTAGGAAAGACGCTCCTAGTCTTTGTTCTAAAAAACTGGGGACGACGATCCAACTATTACTTGCTACTGCAAATAAGATCTTCAGTTACGGAAGTAACCGGAGACTTACCCTTTTTAAACCTTTTTTATAACTTTAAAAGTCTCTAGCCACGCAAGCAGCCAGAGAGACCTTACCAGTCAACTCCCGTCATAACCTTGTAAAACCTTGAAAGTCTCCAGCCACGGAAGCAGCCGGAGACCTCACCAGTTAACTCCCGTCATAACCTAGAAAAACCTTAAAAGTCCCCAGCCACGCAAGCAGCCGGAGACCTTACCACTTATCTCCCGTCATAAACCAGTAAAACCTTAAAAGTCTCCAGCCACGCAAGCAGCCGGAGATCTTACCAATTCCGACCTAGTAAAATCTTAGAAATCTCCAGCCACGCAAGTAGCCGGAGATTTAACTATCACACACCGTTTTAAGCCTACTACTCCCTTGGGGTTTCTTAGTTGTCTAAATCTCTAGCTGATCGAGCAGCTAGACAATAGACGTAAGCCCCCCACCACGACAAGGTGAAACCCGTCGGGGGGGAGGGTCAACAACAAATAAAACCAACAAAACTATTAAGAACTGTTGGCATAATGGTTAGTGCGTCGGACTTACATGCAGAAGGTTGGGCTTTGATTCTCAGCCGCTGCAAAAAAGTTTTTCAGGGGTGTAATACTTCTTGCCTCTTAGGGTTTCTTTGTTCATAAAAAATGCTGCTCATAAGCCGTTCGGAATCGGCAGAAAATTGTATGTCCCCTCCATTTCTTCCTGGTAACACGCACACAGTAATGATTGAGAAGTGTAAGACACTAGGTTTTGGCTCTATACGAGCCATAATGGCTTCGTATTTATTTATTTATTTTTATTTGCAATATAACTGCAATATAAAAGAAGAGAAAGGGCTGGTACCTACCATAATTTTATAAGTTTTGTTATAAAAACTTTCGACGAACAAAAAAATCAAAAAAATATAACGGCTACTGGTAGAGAACCACACTGCCGGAATATTTAATGTCCTTTTGAGCAACCCGTATCGTTAAGTTTGGACGAAGCTGTTAATCCACTTGACAATTGCTTCGGTGTAAACGCATAAGGTACGCTTTCCATGAGTCCAAAAGGTAATTGAATGCAATTTTGAGAGGGAATGTCCCAAGAAGGTTTGAAGAATCAAAATGTACCCGAGAGCGAACATGGTCATTATACTATATATTTTTTTTAATTAAAAAAATCGCAAAAAAAAAACAATTTCACAATGATAAATGCAATTTTCCATTGTTAGACATTGCTTTAACAGGTGTTTTTTTAATGAAATCATTTTTGGCAGCATTGATTTTTGAAGCTAATGTGGAAGCTCGCTAGCTCTAATACCGCAATAAGGGAAATTCAACTTCAGTTGAATATTCGATTCGCTTTTCATTATGAGCACCTTAACCTTCTTTGATGCGAATTGCTGTGAGGCGCTCGTTGACATAGCTGAAACACTTTTTGTCTAAGTCTTCCTCCAACAACATACCTACACGTAAATAAACGTATCGCAGTTTTTAAATTTTGTCGGCGTGCCCTATCCCATAGCATATTTTGGAAGGGTGCAATTGTTGATTCGAGGTTGTGTAGGGTCTTCATAAATTGTGCGGCTTCAAGGCTATGAATACTAGAAATTACCACGAACGGGAAGGACCCCAGACCTGGAGGACCAGTCGATAGTATAACCGCAATGATGGAAAGCCTTGATCTAATTCTGAGCTACAAATAGTTCGTAGAAACCCGTAAAAAGTTTTTAATAAGCAGTTTAGCCTGATCTATTCCATCTGGCGGATTCTTCCGCTACCGATTGAATACAATGAAAAGTGCCTTTGTGGGAACACTTCTCTCCCTTCTCGTTCTCGATTATCGCACCAACAACATTTCACACGAATTGAAACCCCATCTCCAGTTTAGTTACTTGGCTCCCGTTGTTACCCGGGGAGGTGAGGTTGTTAGTTGATAGAGAGAGGGTTCGTGTGGCCGGTGCGCAGGTGTTCTGTTTAATTCACATTATATCTTATCTACCATTTGAAGAGCTCTGGATTTAGTGTAATCAAATAGTGGGAAACTTAGGACGTAGTATGCGCCTTTTCGACTCTGATAACATTAAGAAGAAAGTTTGAGAGATAGAACAAGAATCTGGAAAGTTGCTTGATCGAATTTACAAATTGTCCACATAGGTATCTTCCTCCCCCAATAGACAAACTCAACCCATTTTTCATATAAATATCTACATTTTATCAAAAACGTTCACATTAACAAAATGATCATTAAAATAAATGTAAAATGCAAGCACGTGTTCATTTTAATTTGAGTCATTTATAAAACAAAATAATTAACTAACTTCGTTGAATGACACAGCCCCCACTACCATCACCGCCTCGTCGCGCTCTTAATATAACATTTAGGTATTTGTTTAATTGTGCGATTAGATCAATATCAACTTGTTTTTGTTTATATTTATTTTTTCTCTTTTTATTTTTTTCAATGTCTCCGTTTTTTTTTCACACACAAAAATTAACAAACAAAAAAGGCTTCCAAACCGAAACCAAATAGGTAAGTAAGAAAACTTCGCACAAGCAATAAAGTAAAACATAAATTTTTCATATTCCATATGCATCCATATATACAATACAAACATACATTCATAGATACCAACATCCCAATGAAAACCAACTGAACTCAAATTAGATAGATACAGATACACCAGACCAATACAGTGACACTGGTGCTGGTGGTGCAGTAGAAAACGACAACAAAAACGAAGAGAACGCAGAGACAGAGAGAATCACAACAAAAACAGACGTTAAAAGCCGGCTATTTTCTCGGATAAGTGGAGTGTGAGATTCTGATTATGATTACGATTAGTCTTTAGATTTTTATTTATACTCGTACATACATGTATTTTTTTCTCGGTTCTTTTCTGTTTCTTCATTATATGCTTCTTCGTGGCTGTTTTTTTTTTTTTTGTTATACATAATTATGTTTATATTTTAATATGCAAACCTACACCCAATAATACCTATACCAATTGTAAATATTTGATGCGGTAGCGGTATGACACTATTGCTGGGGTATGTTGGTAATGTTTGTCTTTGATTTGCAAATAAAGGGTGATTCATTTGGAGGTACTTTTTTAAAACTAAAAAAAAAAATTAATAAAACCAGATTTATCGGCTTTCTTTTTAATACCAGACAGAAGAATTATTCTTTACATTATTTCTTTTAAATGTTGGCCGTAACTGCGGTCCATTCTGTCCATCCATTCTGTCCATCCATTCTGTCCATCCATTCTATCCGTCCATTCTGACAGTCCATTCTGCAGTTTTCTGCGCATTTCGATTGGTATTTGGCGAAAACTCAATCGTACCTTGCTTATCCATATAGACTTTGGACTTTACCATATTCTAAAAGAAAAAAGTCTAGGGGTGTGATGTCACAGGAACTAGGAATCCAACTCCCCGGTCTGAGGCGTGAAATTAACTGTTCACCGAATTTTTCACGCAATAAAGCCATTGTTTTAAGTGCTGTGTGGCACCACGCCACCGACCGCCACGTCATCTCGTTGGTATCAAATGTCCTGAAAATCACGGCCTTTGATTTCTGGAAACAAATAGTCTCTTATCATGGCACGATAAGGGGGACCATTGACAGTTACGTTCTGGGCAGCATCGTTTTTGAAGAAATGTGGACCGATGATTCCACCGGTCAAATAAATTACAACAAACCGTTGTTTTGTCTTGATGTAACAGCAGCTCTTGAACATCTTCCGGTTGTTCTTTGGACCAAATACAGCAACTTTGTTTGACATATCCGTTAAGCCAAGTTTTTCAAGAGCTCAAAAACTGAATAGGTATAACCATTCGGTAGGTCAGTCAGCTTTAATTTATGCACAAGTTGAAGTTTGAATGCTTTTAAACCAAAGTCCTTACGAAAAATACGCCAAGTTGTTGCATACGACAAGTCAAGCTGTTATGAACGGCGCCGGATCAATTTTTCGCGGTCATTGCGTACGCTCTCAGCTAATGCCGCAATATTTTCTTCCTACGTTCTAGATGTGGTCTATTTGATCGTGTATTATCTATTAATGTAAATTGGCTTTCAAACTTTTCGATGGTATAGCATTCGGTAGGCCGATTAGTGAACCATAAGTTGCTCTAAGTGCACGAAGCACATTTCTCACAGAACGCTGATTTTCATATAATACAGCTGAATAATTTGTAGACGCTGTGCGGGGCTTAGTACCCCTTGGCATAATGGTTAGTGCGTTGAACTGTCATGCGGAAGGTCTCGAGTTCGATCCTCAGCCGCTGCAAATTTTTTTTCAGGGGTGTACTGCCTCTTGTGAGAAATTGACAAATTCTCCAAGAGTATCTCTTGTCATGGAAAGTGCAGAAAATTGTAGGTCCCCTCCGTTCCTGGTAACACGCACATAGGAAAAGTTGAGAGTTGTAAGTCACTAGGTCCTGGTTCACTCCGAGCTGTTGCACCACCAAATTTATTTATATGTGCGGAGCTAATGTCGTTTTTATTTGGCAATCCGGAAGCCTTCCGGACTCTTCTGAAAGTGTTCACTTGGGAAAAAATGACAGTTCTGATTCTGAAAAGAAGAGAAATTTGCTTCTGGATTTGAAATCAGAAGCAAAACCAGAAGCACTCACACATTAATATACTTAAACGTCAACCTCAACAGCTGTGATTTTTGGTATCCAAATTGTGCGAACCAGGGTTGGCCGAATTAACTGCACTACATTTTCTGCATGATTTACTACGTTTATATGAGGTGTTAAAGCGAGCTTGAAGCTCGCTTCGAACCTTTATATACCTGTATTGAGTTGAAATGAGCTTCGTTCGACTCGATCCCAATCGCTCAGCGATGTCGAGTAGAAATGTGGGTCGAAAATCCGACCCTAATCCAACTCGATCTTTCGATACTGCATATAAACATAGTCAGCCTTATTCCGTAAGGCGTTGAACGCCAAAATAAAAACGTCAGTGTGAATTTGGTATTACGTAAGGCGTTCGACGCCAAATAAACGTCAATTTGTCGATTCTCTCTTGTGGAACGTGTTCTCCATATTGTTTTTGGTATTCCGTAAGTCGTTTCCATACAAAAAACGTCTGTAAAAACGCCGAAATCTGTCGTCTAAAAATTTGTTGACGACAGGAGTCAAAATATAAGTTTTTTTAAATTTATTTTAGTTTTTATAATTTAAAATTCTTTGTTAAGGGTGAAAATAACAAATCTATATAAGGAGTTACAAGAAAAGGCTCGAATGGGTACCCAGCATCTCCAGCAAAAATGTATTTTTATTTGAACTGTTATCAGTCACAATCACATACCCAAAAGTGAAGTATTTCTTTCTCCTCCATCATATGCATATGTATATATACAAATATTTATATCAAGCGATCTATCTATATATGTATGTATTTATCCGATTAAAATGGAAAATAAAAGAATTCGTAGAAATTATAACTTGGCAAAGATAAAACGTGAGCAGGTATTTCCTTAAGAATGTTGCTTAGGCTTGGTTGGGATAGTCCCAAATTGAAGTCGTTCCCAACCCCTTTTGGTAGCTCGCTTTTGCAAAAAATTTAAGGGTATCAGCAAGTTTGAATCTGTTAACAAATGCGATACGATAAAATAAAAAATAAAAACCAGTGGTAGAATTACCTACTGCATATAAATTTTTTTATTTAATAACATACTTTGTGCCAGCCAATTCAAAAGGATTTGCTTTAGATGGAATGTATATTTTCTGCAGTATCAAATCTTTATTTTCTTCTTCTTCTTCTTCTTCTTCTTCTTCTTCTTCTTCTTCGTCACTGCTGCTGAAAAATAACTTTCTACACTGTACATTTTTCTTGTTTGAAACAAATTCACACAAATATAATTTTCAAAACCAAATTATTGAATTTGCAAACAATTTGATATGTCAGATGTTTGGAATGCATTGTGGAATGTAAGAGCGAGAGAAACGTTGGCGTTTTAGTTACGGAATACCAAAAAAAAACGACACGACTCCTAAAACGACAGTTGGCGTTTTAGAAAAACGCCTATCGGAATAAGGGTGAGTATTTAACTACGCGTAGTTTATTGAAGAAACTACATGCCTAACTTACTACAATTTGTTACGTCTGCTACATACATATGTGTGTAGTTAATTCATAAAAAATCAATATAATAAAGGAAAAAAAAAAAAACAATTTTGCACTTTTATGATCTAACGAAGGTTTGTAAAAAAAGTTTAATTTACCATAAGGATGAAGAATTGTAGGAATAACTGAACGTTTAATTTAAAAATTCAAATTTCAAATGCACAACTGACAGTTAATTGACAGCAATGCTACAATTTGTTACATTAACTACAATTAACTACATTTAACTACATTAACTACATAAACTACGTAGCAGACGTAACAAATGTAGTTATTTCTAAAAAGTGACAACGCTTCTTTCAACAAACATATTTCTTGATTTTGATTATTGTACCCATTATAGATGTTTCACATATACAATCAAACAAAACTTCAGAATCATCAGAAGCAAACAAAAGTGTTCAGTTGGGATTCAGGATCGGAGAGAGATTCCGGATTGCCAAATAAAAACGACATAAGTCTTTCCATGATGAAATTTCAAACTATGTAAAGGGTGGGCCGAATACAAGTTTCTTTTTAAAAATGCAATAAAATGAACAAAATAAAAATTTTTGCATGTATTATGGCTTGATTAGTAACAGCAAACATTCCCATTAATTATGGACAACGATAACGAAGCGGATGGTCGTGCGCCTTCAACTGCTGAGTCAATTGCACCTTGTAAGCGAATAATCCGAGATCTTTGTGTAGAATTCTCCTCAGGCTATTTCGTAAAATGTTTAGCTGTTGAGATCGATGACGAGTTGATGGTCGTGAATTGAGTCTCACACTCACGGCCACATTCTCGTCTGTGCGCTTCGTACAACGACGTAGACCATGAGTGTTATCTGCTAGCACACGAGTCTCGTGCGCAAACTTGCATACAGCAGGCGCGGTGGGTGCTTCATTTCGGCCAAAACTTCTTTTCAAAAAACGCACTGTTTGGCCTACACAGTACTCACTTTGGAAATAAGTCTTCAATATTTCCCAACGTTGTTCAAGTACAAAGCGACTCATTTCTGTATGATACTTACTTCCTGTCAAAATTTCGAGCGGGTAAGGTATAGACAAGTTTAGCTTTAGTACGTCCGGCGGCGTTAGGTTAAGTGAGCAACGGCTTCTTAGTTGTCATTTGGGAATATGTTTTCACCCAGTATGTAAATTGACCTCGGGTAGTCGCTGTTGATTTGTTATCCTTCTTATAAGCTGGTTCGGGTAGCTTGCAGAGCGAACTACTAGCTTCTTAGCTAAAAGTACGAGTAGCCGGTACTTATCAGGAGGTATTTTATCAACTTCTGAGTATAGAATTTTTTTCCTGTAGCATTTTTGACTCTACCGATCATATGCTCGCATGGCTGTCTTAGAGGCAGAAATCTATACGGGAAAGCTGTATCCTATGACTGATATCAAGAGCTGCTTTTATAGAAGGATCTTAGTCTGCTGGATAGGTGCGGAATTTCTTCTTATCAGTCAGTGGATACGATGAAAGGCCCTGACTAAATTTTTTAGTTTGGAGACGCTTCACTGACGCCCTCTTTTTAGAAATGATTAAACAACGTGTACGAGCATTAGTGTAAAATAAGGTAAATTTAAAAAAAGAGATTTCGATGTACATTGGTTTTAAATCTCTTGATATCAAAATGTGAAGAAACAATAAACCCATGTGAGGGAATCCACATTCGTGTAGTACGACTTAAATAGAATCTATATAAGGTTGATTCTACAAACGATTTTCGGTGGCCCAAGAAATATTTTAAAATCCGTTCAATTATTTAATATGATTTTATTTTATAAAATTAAATCTTGTTGATATCTACCTGGCCTAACAATATTATTGGGTTGACCTTATTTTATCTTGCTCAAAAAATTCTTCAAAGTGTCTGATTCTCAGTCCCCTGACGTGTCCCCAGTGCGTTTTCGCAAAGAAAAATTATTACGGTTCTCTTATTTCAGGTCTCATACTTAGATGAATTGCACCAAAGTTACGGAAAATAACACATCTTTGCTACGAAATAGATAAATATTTTTTAGTAATTTATTTTATTACAAAAAAACTTTATTAAACTTTGTCCCCCGCTTTTTGTATCAGTCCCCTGGTTAATAAATGAGCAACTGATATTTTATTCAGAAACCTGAGAAGTTTTTAGGTATATATAGAACTTCGAACTTTATTGCGAAATATTTTTAAAATTTTTAAAAAGAATATAATTATTTTAAATTGATTCTTAGAAAAAAAAATATTTAATTATAATATATTATATTCTCTTAATAAAATGCTAAATAATATTTATTTACCATGAATTTTTATGTTTATGAAGAATAATTAAATTTAATTTCTATATTTCAAAGTGTACCCAAGAGAAAATAAGAAAAAAAATTAAGATTTATTCAGTTCCCTTAAAAAAAAACTCAGTACCCTGAACATCCTTTTTCAAAAAATGTCCTTAAAATCGTCATTTTTTATTTTTTTAACTGGCCGCTTTCAACAACGCAAAAGGACGTTCTAATGATCATCTAGAACAACTCTTACAACATTTGGAATCCAAAAATGTCGTGCCGAAATTTGTATCATTTTATTCCATTGTTTGTAGAATCACCCATACATAACTACCTAACTATAAGGAAACTGAGCTTACAGGTAAAGTGATGTTTATACCTAGAAGGTGAGGAATGCAACTGTCTTTTACTAGACCATTGTTTATAAAACAATTTATGTTACTCTTTGAACCTACAAAATCAAAAGTCGTAGCCCAAATTTAGTGAAATTTTTTGGGAAATCCAAAATATCTTTCCTTCACGGTTTTTTTTTTATTTCTCAATTGCTACACTTGGGGGGTCACACAAATACTCTTCTTAATGCCTCATATACATATATCGTCGCTTTAGATGGAATACCTCGTAACCCAGAAAAAACCGATTTTTAGGTAATGATGCAATTATATTGTGAAAAAAATTCCGGATCTAATGAAAAATATCCTGTGAACATAAAAACTATAATTGCAGAGCCACACGCATAATTAACAACACGTCCCTCATTGCCTCTCATTGATTTGATAATAAGTTTTTTGTCTCTCCTGAAAAAATCGACTTTTCTGGGTTACGAGGTATTCGATCTACAGCGACGATATGTATGTATGTACAACTGTACAACAGTGAAAAAAGTACCAGAAGTGTGGATTTTCTGTCGAAAACAACTTCTTCAACCTACGGTTTTGTAAATATCTTAATTAAAGATAAAGTTTTAAACCAATATTACCCCAAATAAAACGAAAGATTGTGGCGACATCTTAAGTATAGGGACAGTATTTGCAAGATTTGTCTCTGCTAAATTTAGTAATAAAATATTCTCTTTTTTACTACTTGTTTTGTATCATATCCTACTCTCCACTGTAAAATGTAGCGCTAATTTCAGCGACACCACCAGGCTAGAGTTCGCATTACAAAATCACGCTCCATAATAATACTATAGGTTATATATACAAAGGTAAAAATCAAAAAATTCAAGATGGCGGTCACCCCTTTATGAGAATTAAAACTCAGCTCTCCTGTTCAGGTTATACCTTAACTTAACTAGTGGTAAAATTTCAAACCTAATGAGCATGTCGAGTACACTCTGAACAGAGTTTGATCAGAGCTCTCCGATTTATTTATAAAACACACTGGAGCTCTCAACTGTCAAAGGCGTCGATCTCCATTTTTATTTGTTTGTTCGTTTTTTTTTTTCGCAGTCTGTCTGTCATATCACACGAAAAAATAATGAAGTTAGCCGCGCTCAGCTTTTAACTCCATTCGCTCGGTCATTTATTCAGACTTCAAAGCTAGTTCTGATTGAAGAAAAAAACACAACCAGAGCATTCGGATGGGTCAGAGCTAAAAAAGAAAGACAGATTTTTTTTTTGACAGCTCAGTTCCCTGATCTGAGCTTAAAAAGAAAAACGCTTAATGTAGTTACCTGCATACTATTTGACTGGTCTATTATACCATTTGCATTTAATTGTTAAAAACGGCAACGCTGTGTTCTACTACTATGTATGTTCTAATCTCACTTTACATCATCGTTGTATCGTTATTTCATCATCGCCATTACTTATTTTAATACCTTGCTATTCCTCCATAGGAGTATACATATCTATCCTTCACATCTCTTAACTTTTTCTTGTACCATCGCTGTTTTTTTTTTTTGTTGTTGTTTTGTTTTGTGTTAATTTTCTATTTTGTCTTGTATCATTTTTGTTGCAGTTCAATTTCAATCGTGACAGTTGTAGCGCTGTCTGTGGCTGGTGAGGAATGGAAGCTCACCTCTTTAATCGACCGGTTTCCCAGTGGGTTTCCTTCTCTCTCTCTCTCTGTCTGCCTTGCTCGATGGGTTGTTTGTACTTAGTTTGTACTCACTCACAACTCAGTCCTGTACTGTGCTGTGTTTTGTTCTAAGTCAATAGCAAGAGAGTGAAATAGTGTATTCGGCTTTAGTGTAAGCGGATTGTTGTCAACTCAAATAAAATTCAATTGTCAAGTTGTGTCCTTTTTGTGGTTTCTATATCAATTTAGAGTGCTTCCACATTGTAATTATCGCAGTGCAACAAACAGCTGTACGTATACGCGACCTACAAACAAAAAAACCCAACCCGACCTCAATCAGCTGTTTTGCGAACAAGTTTTTTTTTTATTTTATACTGCAATCTGTCATTCGTCCTTTGTCATTAATCAGCTGCTCTGCTCTCAGTGATCTGTTGAAGGGCAACTTAGGAACGACTTTTGTTGCGTATCTTCAATTGTCAAGTGAAAATGTTTTAAGTATATTTATACAAAAAAAAATTACATATTTGCAATCATTTGTGTTCTATATTCGCCGCATGATGAAACTCCTTCAGGAATTTTTATTTTCGTCTACGAGGAACGTCGAGGATATTTCGCTAACACAGGAAATGGTAAAACATTAATGGTTCCTATTTTTTTATCAGAAAATAATCCAAGTGGTGAAGCACATTTCATAAACGCATGACAAGTTTGATGTCTACACGTGTCCTTTTTATCATTTGATAAATTTTGTTCTAGCGGTTTTTGGCTTTTAATTTAATTTCAGACTTTTGTTGTTGAATTATACGGATTGGGGGATTGAATTCTTTGAAAATAAGGGCTTTTTTGGGACTGTGGTTTTTATTGAATTTGTGACTTTTTTTTCTTGTTGTTTCGATTTAAATGATGCGGTAAATGATAATGGCGTGGGAAGTGTTGAATTGAAAAGTTAATCTGTGAAGAGAGTGAATAAAAGGAAAATAATAAATCGTTGTTATTTAAGCTGCAGAGATAAACTTTTAAAATTTAATTTGGACCAAAACTAAATCTTTTTTTGTCGCGCGGTAGAGTATAATAAAAGACATGCTTATTGTCACGAAACAGAAGATTTTCATTGCTTCTTATAACTTGATTTCTACCAATCGAATTTTTAAAGTTAAAAATTCAGCAGAAAATTCTTATAAAAACGAATAGCACGGATATTCAAATTTTGTAGTCTTAAAATCAAGGAGTAATAGAAGGTTACACTTTGTGTAAAAAAATATGAAGTTTTTTTTTCTAAACAATAAAAGTTTTCCGCGATATTTGGAGAATCGCAATCTCACAAAAAACTTTAAAAACGACTGTATTGGTGAGAATCGAATTCTCCATTTTAACTTGCGATATATGTACATACAGTATTGGACAAAACATTTGCAACCAGAAATGAAAATAAGCACTTTCTTGAATATTATAAGGGATTTATTCAAAAACATAACATTCTTCATATTTTATAAAAGCTTTGTATTTGGGGTAAATACAAAAAATTATAAACATTGAATTATATCAATTAACTTAAAATTTAAGCGCGACAAAACAATTGCAACTTTGAATTCAAATATAGAAAAACTTAAAAATAATCAATATTTCGTGGCAAAGCCATGGTTTTCGATGGCTGCCTTGTCCCTTCTTTATATTAATTCAATTAAGTTTTGTATTATCTTTAATGGAAGTCGTCTCTATTCTTGTGAAAAAAATCGTCCGCATTTCTTCCGTTTTCCTGATTAATTTTGTGTGGGACGATCTCCCAAGGATTTTCTATGGGGTTCAAATCTGGTGATTGCGGCGGCCAATTCATAACACCATAACATCCTCTAAGATACTTTTGCTTATGTGTTGGTTCCATTATTCCATTAATGCGATGCAATAGCCCCATATCAGCAGCAGAAAAACAACCCCACGCCATCTAACTTCCCCCGTCATGCCGAACAGTTTTTAAGCAGGAACGTGATTGAAATCGCTTGCAAAGAGGTATTCTAACATCAGATATTCCATCATTACCCATGATATTGAATTTCGATTCATCACTAAAAAGGACTCATGTTCATTTCTGCTTATTCCAAGAGAAATGTTCCTTTGCAAACTGTATTCCCTTTCTCTGGTGACGGATCGAAATTAAGAGTTTTTAGCAGGACGGCTAGAAGATAAATCAGTGAGAGCCATCCGACGAGATACCGTTCTAGCACTTACTGTTAATTGGAACTCTTGAACTAATTTCGATGCAGATATGAAGGGATATTTTTTTAACTTTTCTTGCCAACATAGTATTCATTCGATAACTTGTTTTACGTGGTCGATGCAAAACAGCTCCTTCTTTTGTGTTACGATATTGAGCTATGACTCGCCAAACCGACGATTTATTTACATCATATTTTACGAAAATATCTTTTTGTAAGATCCCCGAAATAAAATAGTCTTGACGCATCACCATTTTATTAGGCGCCATTATTAGCTTTTTTTTTCTCAGATCGATATGTCCGGAGATCTGCTCTCAGTAAAACTATTTATGCAACTGAGCTTTCAGGTCACGACCTTCAAAGATGTGGTCAATGATATATACAATTAAAAAATTGAATAAAAACAGCAAAGTATCGGTTAATACGCTGTAAGCTGTTGATTTGATTTTAGTTGCAGTTGTTTTGTCGCGTGTAAATATGAAGTTACTTGATACAATTCAACGTAGATAACTAAAAGTTTATTATGATTTTAAAAATTATATATTTTTGTTTACTTTAAATATACAGCTTCAATAATATATACAAATTATTTTGGTTGTGAATACAACTTTTATAAATTTTAAGAAACTACTTGGTTTCAGTTCTAGTTGCAATTGTTTTGTCCGATACTGTATGTACATAATGTAGGTACTCGTACTATAGGGTAAGTTCTGCATTTAAAAAAAAATCGATCTCGAGATTTTGATCAAAGTAACATTACGATGTCGGCTAGAGACCGGGATAGGTGGAGAGACTTGTTGAAAGAGGCCAGGACCGGAACCCGGTTGTCGAGCCGATGATGATGATGAACATTACGATGATAGCGAAGACGAAAAAAGTGAGTCCGGCAATTCCGTCTGTCTGTCTTTATGTCTATACCTCGGTCTACAGCCTAAACAACTGGAGATATTTTCTTCAAACTCGGTACTTAAGAGTCTTCAGTGATTCCCTAGAGGGAAGGTTGAAATTTTTTTTTAGCTCCAAGACTAATATTACCACCCATACACCATACACCCCTAATACAAAATCTTATTTATTTCGAAAACGGCTCTAACGATTTTGATACAAAAATTGAGTGTGTTTTTTTGATTTTCGACTTTCTAATAAACGGCTCTAACGATTTTAACCAAATTTCAAATTTTGTTCTTGAAAAATTTTAAAGAAATTTCTTATAAAAAAAATTACTTTCTTAATAAAACGATTTTTGATCTTTGTTTGCATAAATTCATACTTTTCTGGAAATCAGATGGCAATTTTATGCCTTTTAACATTTTTATCTCATTAAATCCATGTTTTATATTTATAAAATGTATTTCAAATTCCAAAGTACTTTTACATAAGAGCAAGTACGTGCGATCCAGTTTTATTTACTTTTAACTGCTCTGTCTATTCTGTTCTTGATTTTGAATGCAAACGTAAACTAAATGTGGTCTTTAACGACTGCTTGCGCTTCATCCACAGTATTCCAAGATATATGTATTAGTGTATGAGCTTGGACAAGTACCTAAGACTTCGTAAAACTACTTATCTTCACAGCATAATACAAAATAAGTGTCCTGAGTATTTAGGTGAAATACTTAAATACGCCCAGTCACAAAGAGGATTACGATTCATTATCCCACGTTTTACATAATGTACCTATGTATACCGTTGCAGAGCGATTTTTTTTTGTGTCTGCTATTCGACCATGGAACAGTCTACCATTCAGCCATTTTTGGGAATAAATTATTTTTGTTCTTTTTAACTGAAAACTAATCCTTGTATTTAATTTATATATTTTTATAAGCTGGAAGCATATTTTTTTTATTATTATTATTTAATGTACTTGTTGATTTGAAAAACTTGGTCATTCTGATAATACAGGGTGCGCTTAATGTTCCAAGTCAACGATTTTATTTGGTTGGCATTTTTGTGTGAATTAAATTTGTCAGTTGGAATTTGACAGTCGTAATTAAGTGACAATTTACATCGACGAGATTGGAGTGCTCAAGTTTTACAGCTCGCCATTTTTACCAAAATAGCATTGTGAGCGACGAAGCAAGTATCTTGATTGGCTTTGTTAATTAACAAAATAGCCGCTATTGGGGAACTCAAAACCCCTTGATTGATACACCAAAGACCACTACGCCCATCCTAGATGGACGATTTGGGCCGACTGCTCTTATTGGGTCATATTTCTTTGAGGATGCCCATATGCAATGTTGTAACAGTTAAAATGCGATTTCTAGTTTTTGCTATGTCACTGCTTATCGGCAGTTAACTTATCTACAGAAAAACTTAGGTGAGAGAAAGTGAAAACAGGTTTTTAAAAAGACATAAAGACCATTCTAAAACTGATGCTTTATTAAGTCAAATAATTAAACTAATAAACTGTTTGAATTGAATAGTTTTGGAGATGTCGATGCACATTAGTTTTTGAAAGATTGAGGGGGAAAAATCGGTAAAGGAAAAGTATTGCACATTCTAGTAGTGCCGCTAAAGAAAGAACCTCTATATTTGACAGTACGTCCGAAGTTAGGCTCAAGGGTAAACTGATGAGCATTCCCTGGTAGACGAGTATTACGGCGGAATTTTTTGAGGGGAGGAATGCAACTGGATATTTCAATTGAACATTGTTGATAGAAAAAGTGATAAAACAATAGAGACTGAAAACGTTGTTAAAGAGAAATAAAAGTTTCCGTAATGGATATGTCTCCTATAAGACTTTGGGCTCTACGTAGGGTACGTAGAAATGGCGACCACTGGTAGTCCATCCCTGTGGCCCAATAAGCTCTGAGGTGTGTCATTTTGATTCCTATGGATGGAATTGATATGGGAAATTGTGGATATTTTCACGGAGTCATCCAGTTAAGTTAAAAATTATGAAAGGATCTAGAAGGTTTTGATGTCTCTTATATTGTGTGTTTGCTTTTATACAATCATCCGGAAATTGGATAACTCACTCAGCCGGACCACCACACTCATCCGACACCATCTACACTGTGCCAAGTTAGGCAGCTTGTTGACTGGTGCTGAAACAGTTGCAAATCCGATTAAGTGATCATTCGGCACCCCATGCCACAAACATCCGTCAAAGCCCTTAGTCCGCTATCTTAGGGATCTATTTTGAATTCTATTCCAACAGGTTCAAATGAGTAATGGGGGTACCAGCAGATAGATATGGCAGTTATACTCAAGTTTCGGGCGGATATTTGCCTTATACTCGTAGATGATAGCCAGATCAGAAAGGGAAACAGATCTCTTGCATCTTTTAAGATAACCTAAGCATTTCGCTACATTTTTGGCTACGTCGAATATATATGATTACTAGCCGCCCGTGCTCGCGTTGCTAACTACGAATATTTTGTTTTTTTTAATTGTGAATCTAAAGTCTAAACCATTCTCAGATCCCCTTGAACACACACAAAAAATTTCATCAAAATCGGTCCAGTCGTTTAAGAGAAGTTCAGTGACATACACACTCACAGAAGAATTATATATATTAAGATTTCCTAAGGGATAGTCATTAGCATACCTACCGACTATGGAAACCATTTCAGTATCCTTTGGTGCAAGTGCTCAAAGAATGTTAGCCCGGTTAACACAAGATGTACATACTCGTACATACATAATATGTGTATCGTTGAAAAGAACTCTTAACGTATAAGTTTGTGTTTTAATTTTTGAATCAGATCTCAATTGGGGTATTTTTAATACATACATACATAGCCAGACTGAATTATTGCTCTAGAATAATGTGAAGATGTCCTTAAAACATACAAATCCATTTCTTATTCCATCATATATAGTTTGAACCTATATCTGTATGTATATACCCATGCAATACTTTTTTGCATGGATGTTTGGATCTTTTTTCAAAACCCGCAAAAAAAAAAAGACAAAAGTCGCCCAGTCCTTTGTTCCTTCCCCACGTGAACATGACAGAATCAATATTTCCCACGTGTGCATAAGAGTATTCGACGAGAATATTTTTCTGACCCAGAATAAAAGCATAGAACAAAGAATAAGACAGAGTCATTAGAGTCAGTTTTAGGTGTTTTTTTTTTATTTTTGTACGGATATTAAGGATAATATAAGGTAGACGCGGGTACTGAGATTCATATTGGTTAGGTATAGAAATGACACTCTAATATGTGCCTCCAATTAAAAGCTTTGGGTCTCGTGTGGTACTTAAGATATGATTTCCGCTCTCCATATGGTCTTGATTGAAGTTATGGTTTCGTAAACAAAAAATAAATTTGGGATTTTGATTAAATTTGATGAAAATAAAATGCACGACTGGATCGCACGAACTTGCTCCTGTGTAAAAGTACTTTGGAATTTAAGATACATTTTATAAATATAAAACATGGATTTAATGAGATAATAATGTTCAAATGCATAAAATTACCGTCTGATTTCTAGAAAAGAATGAATTTATGCAAACAAACTTTAAAAAATCATTTTATTATTAAATACATTTTTTATATAAGAAATTTTTTTAAAATTGTTCAAGAAAAAATTGTCGGATGCGAATTTTAAGTATTTAATAATATTGATTTTAGGAAATAATTTCAAAAAATAATCGTTCATAGGTTTTGAAGATATTGGTTTTTCATTTTTTTTTTTTTTTTCAAAAAAACCCAACAAATATTTTTTTCGAATATTTTTATATACAATATTATTTTAACCCATTACCGGCCTCTGTAATCGCGAGAGTACACCTATACAATCAACGTTTTATTACCCTTTGTTTATGATTTCCAGGAAAGAAGTATTTTGAATTTTAAATAAATACCGGATGCTGTGTTTTATGAAAAAAAGTTAACCGTTGATGCGAAAATTGATGTCTATTTTTGTAGTTACAAATAGGAATAAATAAAATGAAGTTAAAAAATAATTTTCAATAGCAGTCTTTTTTTTGGACATTAATGGGTTAAACTTAAGGGGACTCCTGCTGAAAATGTTTGGTTAAAATCGTTAGAGCTTATCGGCTCGAAAATAAGAAATAGAAAGTCGAAAATAAAAAAAACAGTTCTATGACAGGTGCCGTTAAAAAGATTTTGCCTCAATTTTTTTTTGACCAAAATGTAGTCCATGTCCATAATATCACACCTAATTTTTCGAGATAAATAAGATTTTGCATTACGGGTGTATGGGGGGTACCGTTAGTTGTATAGCTAAAAAAAAATTTAATTTCTCCTCTAGGGATTCACCGAAGACCCTTAACTACCGAGATTGAAGAAAATACCTCCAGTAGTTTAGGCTGTAGTTCGAGGTACAGACATACAGCTGCGGTCAAAATAATAGCAGTCAAGATTTAAAAATATCGAAAAAAATACTTTAAAAAAAAAATATCTTCAATGTATAAGAAAATAGTCCAGTCAAAAAAATAGCAGTATTCATAAAAATGGAGAAAATAAGAAAATTACATCGGATAAAAAAGTAAAACAAAATGTATTTGTATTTCTTACGTCAATACTTGGTGGTAGACCCCTTATTGCTTATTTATAACAGCTTCGCATCTTCTCTTCATTGAGTCCACCAAAGTTTGACATCTCTCATATGAAATATTTCTCCATTCAGTCTCCACTGCTTCCCAAAGCTGGTTGTTATTGGAGGGTTTTGCATTTGAAACGAATTTCTTGACATCTGCCCAAAGGTTCTCTATTGGGTTCAAGTCGGGGGATTGCGCAGGCCACTCCATAACAGAAACTTCATTGACCCGAAACCACTCTTTGGCTTATTTGCTCGTGTGTTTTGGGTCATTGTCTTGCTGAAAGACCCATCTTATTGGCAATTCCTCTTCTGCGTAAGGCAGCATGGTTCTTAGAAGAATATTCACATAAAGATGCTGATCCATTGCACCATTTAGATATGCGTTATATGGCCCTACACCTTGATAGGAAAAACAACCCCATACCATTATGCTTGAACCGCCATGATTTACAGTCTTCCGCGTATACCTAGACACATATTCAGCATTAGGTGGGCGTCGCACATATTCCCGAGAACCAGAACCACCATACAGAACAATTTTGCTCTCATTAGACCATAAAATATTTCGCCAATGCTGAAGGGGCTTATCGACATGGGCTTTGGCAAACTGCATTCTTTTGGCGATGTGTTTTTTTTGTCAAAAGAGGAACCTTCCTTGGGCTTCTGGCATTGAGATCATTCTCCCGCAATATTCTTCTGTACGTTTCTAAACTAGCGCTTAGATTTATCTCTTTTTTTATTTCCGTAGCCGGCAAATGGGGAGAGACCCTTGAGTATCTCATAGTTCTCCTCTCTGATTTTGGAGAAATAACTTTTTTCTGCCCCTGGTTTCGGGGTTTTCTGTATATTTTTTTGCGTTAATAATCATCTTAGCAGATATTTTTAAGGTTTTTTGAATTTCCGTATAAGTTTTTCCATCAGAGAGGAGTTTGCGTATGATTCGCCGCATTTTCGGAGTGCAATGCTTATTACGACCCATACTGTAAGTTTGAAGGAATATAAATGTAGGAAAACTATGGGTTTTTATAACTTACCTTTTAGTTTCAACAACAAAAAAAAAATATTCCTAAGATTCAAAAACAATGAAAAAAATTCACAAACTATTAAACACTGCTATTATTATGACTGCGCAAAAATACACTTTAAGTGAAATCAAATGACCTTTGGAAGAAAAGCGTTATGATATGGCTTTTTTTATTCTGGAAACAAAAGATAAAATATTCTATTACAAAAATAGTACTAGAATATTTTAAAAAGTTGCCTTTATCTTAGTTTGTACTACCTAGTCCTGCCATAAATTCTGTCCCTAACAAAAACACGTTCTATTTAAAAAATAAAAAAGCAATCAAAATTCTTTTTACGTCATTTATTAAGTATTAAATTTACAATATAAGTATATAAGAAATTATTCAAAATGCCCCCCCTTAGCCTTCAAACACTTTCTTAAACGACCGGCCTCGCGTCTATCGCCGCACGCACGACTTCCAGTGAAAACGAAGCTACTGTATCCAACAAATCACCTTTGAAAGCTCAATATTTTGAATAATTTCTAATATACTTATATTGTAAATTTAATACTTAATAAATGACGTAAAAAGAATTTTTTATTTTTTAAATAAAACATGTTTTTGTTAGGGACAGAACTTATGGCAGGACTAGGTAAAATATGTCAATGGTAAGATTACACTGCTATTATTTTGACCGCAACTGTACATACAGACAGACGGAATTGTCGGACTCACTTTATTCGTCTTCGCTATCATCGTAATGTCAACTTTGATCAAAATCTCGAGTTCAATTATTTTTCCAAATGCAGAACTTGCCCTATAGTACCTACATATTATGTATATCGCAAGTAAAAAGTGAGTCGCGCAATTCCGTCCGCCTGGTCGGCTTTATTTTAAGAAATTTTCTTTAGGAACACAACTAACGGTACTTACCATAAAAAATCTTATTTTTCTTAAGAGCTGGTTCCATAAAGTTTTAACAAACCTTTACAAAAAAATAATTAATTAAAGCATTTTCGGACTATATTCGAGTGATCATCAAAGTTTATGTCCGTCAAGTTAGCACTACCACTTTCAAATTTTAAAGATCTACTTATTGGATTAACTGTCGTGAATTTGTCGTGAAACGGAAAAAATTGTCGCGTTTTTTTTTTTTTTTTTTTTTTTTTTTAATTAACCCCTGGTAACGCTTATTTGACAATCCTCAAATTAGGGTAAAGTTAACTCCAAAAAGAAAATGGAGAGTGTTAATAATTGTCGCGAATTTGTCGTAAATGTGTTGTATGACCAAACATTTTGTCGCGCCACGCCTGCGGCTATAAACGTAATTTTTTTTTTAAAATGACCCCTTGTAATGCTAACTTGATAGTAAATTTAGCACTGCCACCCCTCAAAATAGTGTAAAATTAACTCGAAAAACAAAAAGAACAGCGTAAATAAATAATTGTCGTAAATTAGTCGCAAATATTTTGTAAAAGAAAAAACTTGTTGCATCTTTTTTTTTTTTCTTACAGTTTTAAACATGACAAAAGTTCTTAAAATAGAATTATTCCATAAAATCTAGCACTGCCATACCAAAACTTTCTCTTATAACTAACTTTTTGGCAAGAAGGGCGCGACAAATTATTTTATGACGGAAATTGTTTAAACAAATTGCATAATAAAAAGTTAGTGTAAAGAAATAGTTTTGGTAAAGTAGATCCTGGTTTTATGAAAAAATTATATTTAAAGAATGCGCCAATTTTGTTTCTTTTACTATATACATATTTACGACAAATTTACGACAATTAGTAACACTCCTTTTTTTCTTTTTCGAGTTGATTTTACCCCATTATAAGGGGGGTTAATTTTACCCTCAAAATAGTGTAAAATTAACTCGAAAAACAAAAAGGACAGCGTAAATAACTGTCGTAAATTTGTCGCATCCTTTTTCAAAGACGTCCTACGACAATTATTTAAACAAATTGAATAATAAAAAGTTAGTTTAATGAGATAGTTTTGGTAAGGTACTCGTAGTGGTTTTATGAAAAAAATATATTTTAAGGACTTTTGTCATATTTAAGGCTTTTTTTTGAGAAAAAAAAGGATGCGCCAATTTTGTTTCTTTTACTATATACATATTTACGACAAATTTACGACGGTTATTAACATTTTCCTTTTTACTTTTTCGAGTTGATTTTACCCCATTATAAGGTGTGGTTGTGCTAATTGACTGTCAAGTTAGCATTACCAGGGGTTAATTTAAAAAAAAACAACCACGACAAATTTTTTCGTTTCACGACGCATTTACGCCAAATTCACGACAATTAATTGAATTATTACATCTTTAAAATTTTGAAGTGTTAGTGCTAACTTTACGGACATGTGGCTTTCAATTTCCATAAAATTGAACATAGAGAAGCGAGTTTCAAATTCCAAGTCTAGTTACCGTTTTCGTGAAATGCCCCATAGGTAAGTTTTTCTGCAGTGGTGTATATTAAGGAGCTATAGTGATGTATCTCTCCACTTGGGCTGATGCCTCCTTTGTTTGTTAAATTTGGGTCTTGACCAATAAAAAAATATTGCCTTTTACTAATTGCTGGAGGGTTACTTTGAAACAAATTTGAATCAACCTTAATTTTTGAATAACATGTTCTGCACTAAATGAAAAAATAAAATTAAAATTTATCTTTAAATCTCGAAATATTAAAATAAAAAAAAAATACTTAAGAATCCAAAGAATTTATGAAGATTTTCTTTTATATTTCTTACACAACCAAAGTCTTTGGGCCTTAGACATTTCATGAATAACTATCCTCATGGAAATGACAATTACGTGATATTATTTCAGTTCTTCTAATTAACCTCTCCTGGTGGTGTTTGTGATATATTCACAACGAGCACGAATACAACATGTGTTTCAATGTTTCCATAGAAAGTGTTTTTGTGTCTGTCTATGCAGCACTGGGCGGCAACACTTCTAACTCAACCCTAATAGTCATACTCAGATAGACAAGGGTAATTTTCCAATTTTATTCCTAAGTTCCGGTAGACGACAGAAATGTTTGTATGTATAGTTATGTAGACTTAAATTATACAGTACTGTGTCAACATTTTATTTATAAATTTTAAACATAGTTTAACAAATTATGTATAAGAATTTAAACTTTAGACAATTTTAATGATTTGCAACCATAAAATAGGGTTCTTATAATTATTTAATAAATAAGTTTTTGGCATTTTTTAAAATGATTTTAAACACAAAGAAAATTATTTTGCATTTTCGATAATTTTTAACAGAGTTGGGTACGATATCCCGCTTTTTATAATCAGGTTTCTTAAAATCCCGTTTTTTATAATCATGTTTCTTATAATCCCGCTTTTTTAAAATCCCGCTTTTTTAGAATCCCGTTTTTTATAATCCCGCTTTTTATAATTCCGCTTTTTAAAATCCCGTCTCTTATAATGCCGTTTTTTTATAATCCCCTTTCTTATTATGACGTGTAAGCCCCTGCTTGGGCACACTATAGGATTTGGGGTAGCTGCGAAGTTGGGTGCATGCAAAGTCTCTTTAGCATTTAAAGTATCTGGAAAATAACCAACATAAAATCAATATGTTTTAGCTACGTATTCTAAAAAGTGGGATTAGCGGGATTTGACGGGATTTTAAATATAATAGATCGGGATTTTGAACAAGCGGGATTTTAGAAGACGGGATTTTAAAAAAAAGCAGTATTTTAGCAGACGGGATTTTAAAAGTTTTTTTTTCGGGATTTTTGAAAAGCGGGATTCCCAATGCGGGATTCCGATACGCTCCATTTTTAACATAAAAAGGGAATAAATTTAATCTCCTATGTACTAGTTTATATACTTTAGTTTATCCGTTTAATATCCCAATTACTTCTTTTTTTATTGATAAAGTTGATTAACTGTATTAAATTCTTCTCGTCTCCTGAAGAAAAGGGTTTTTTTTTCCAAATAAAATCTTTCTGTTCTACTTTTATCACCTCTCATTTTTAAAGCTGTTTTTTGGATTCTATTAAAGAGACTCAAGTGGGTTATTGGTGTACCAGCCAAAATATAAGAATTGTATTCGAGCTTAGGCCTCATATATTACAACCAGATCAGAAGGGGTAAAAATTTCTTGCAAAGACGAAGGAAATATAAACACTTATCAGCGTTTTTGGTGACATCGAATATGTGGTCATTGCACACAAGGAGAGCTGCTTGGTTTCCTCAATGAAAGTGTCGCTAAAAGATAACAACATGGGGGTGAGTTGCACATTAACGACAGAAGACAGCATTAAGCTTTTGAAGCATTAATTTCGGCTTATGCGGCTTATGGTTCTCCATTTGATAATGCTTTATAGGCCGAAATTGAATGAACCTATCATACGCTTCCGTTCTAGATCCGCATCCGAAGAATAAGGACATGCACCTACCTGGAAATGAATATGAGAAGCTGAGAGTACTGTCATCAGCAAAACAATTTAATATATTAGAAGTTTCAGACAAAAGATCATTGATGAATATAAGAAAGAGAGTCGGAGACAAAACGGAACCCTGTGGCACACCAGCATTTATTTTATAAACTTCAGACTTAAATCCGGCCATTAAAACTTGTATTGAGCGGTTCAAAAGGTAGTTTCTAATCCGTCGAAGAAGAGATTCAGCAATACCAAATGGCTCCGAAAAAATTTCTTTGCTGTGTACGTTCACTCTGTTTTATCCAGAGAATTGTTTCCCATTTTCCGCACAGTGAGATCGTTGTTACGGGTGATTTCAATGTACACAATTCCTCGTGGCTGCGCTATTCTGGTCAGACAACACCCGAAGGAAAGTATGTCGAGATTTTTGCTGAGCTAAACAACTTGTCTGTTGTCTCAGCTTGTTGACGAACCAACTCGGATTCCTGATGTTGCAGGTCAATCAGCCAACACTCTAGACTTGTTCCTTATCTCTGACCCTGATAAATACACTATAAGTGTTTTATCGCCTCTAGGTACGTCAGACCATTGTGTCATATCTGCGAATTTCTCGTGCCAACAAATCACAGTTAAAGAAAAAAACCCTATGAGAACCGTTTGGCTATACGAGAAAGCCAACTGGGACGGTCTCAATGATTTCTTCGGCAAATTTAACTGGTCACTATGCTTCCTCGATAGTGATGTAGATTCCAGAGCAGACATGGTTTCAAATTTGATTCTTTACGGTATGAGACATTTTATTCCGAATAGGATAAAATCTATCAAACCGAAAGAGAACTCCTGGTTTGATTCGAACTGTAAAGAGGCTATCAGGGTTAGAGAAGTAAGTTTCCGTAGTTTAAAAGCCAACCCTACTGAGGAAAACCGGAATAAGTACAAACAAGCTAGAAAAACCTGTAACGTGATTATCCGACGAACTAAATTTTTACATGACCAAAAATTACGGCAAAAAATACTACAATGTCCCAAAGGTAGTAAAAATTTTTGGTCATTTGTAAAAAACGTACGGAATAGTACGAAATCCTCCTCAGTTCCAACACTCGTCTCAATGACACTCCCGTTGTAAGCTCGATAGATAAAGCTAATTTGCTTGCAGCGCAGTTTGTTGTTAATTCGACGCTACCAGAGAGTGACATGACTCCTCCTGTACTTGAGAGCGTAAACGATTTTATGGGACGAATCTTCTTTCGCACTCGTGCAGTTGCTAGAGTACTAAAAGATCTTGACATTCACAAATCCGCTGGCCCGGATAGTATCCCTGCTATTGTTCTGAAGAGGGGTTCTTCAACGCTGGCAAAACCACTGCATAAGCTTTTCCATCTGTCCTACTCTACAGTTCTCTTCCCGAGTGGATGGAAAACGGCATTTGTCCGTCCAGCCTGTCCCTAAAAAAGGCGAATCCTCCTCCCCTCTAACTATCGTTCAATTGCATTTCCGTCCCTTCTTTCCAAGGTCATGGAAACCCAGATAAATTATCAGCTCAAGAAATATCTTGAAGAACGAAAGCTTCTCAATGACCGTCAGTATGGCTTTCGTAGCTATAGGTCCACTGGTGATCTTTACATCGTTTTGGAGAAAGTAAGATTATTGCACTTGATATTTCAAAGGCATTTGATAGAGTTTGGCATCAAGCTCTCTTATCGAAAATGCGTGCATTTGGTATCGATGAATCTCTTCTTCGTTGGATTAGAAATTACCTTTTGGACCGTTCACTACAAGTAGTTTTGGACGGTTTCAAATCGGATATCCACAAAGTAAATGCTGGTGTGCCCCAGGGCTCCGTATTTTCTCCGACACTCTTCCTTATATTCATAAATGATCTTTTGTCTGAAACTTCTAATCCACTTAATTGTTTCGCTGACGACAGTACCCTCAACTTTTTCATATTCGTTTTTAGATTCACTTCCCTGTTATTCGGATGTGGACTTCCAACGGCAGCGTATGATAAGCTCATTAAATTTTGATCTTGACAACATTGTCCAATGGGTAATCAAAAACCGTGTAGAATTTAATGCCTCGAAAACTCAATGCAACTATCCATACATGTCACTTGCATCGAGGAAACTGAACAGCTTTTAGTACTCGGTATGTGCATCACTGACCACCTTTTGTGGAACGATCACATATATGATGTCGCCAAAAACGCTGCTAAGTGTTTAGGTTTTCTCCGCCGATGCAAGAAGTTTTTTACCCCTTCTGATCTGGCTGTAATCAATAAGGCCTATATTCGTCCAGCTTGAGTACAATTCCCATATCTGGGCAGGTGCTCCAAAAACCCACTTGAGTCTCTTGGACAGAATTCAAAAGAGAGCTATAAAAACGATAGGTGACCGTTGTCTAACTCAAACATTTGAATCTCTCGAGCACCGCCGCAATGTTTATTGCCTATCATTATTTTATCGCTATTCGTAAACAGTGCTCTAGTGAAATAGCCAGTTGCATTCCTCCCCTCAAACAATTCAACCGTAATACTCGTGCTTCTAGGAATGCTCATCAGTTTACCCTTGAGCCCAATTTCGGACGTACTCAAGTACAGAGATTCTTTTTTTAGCCGCACTGCACGAATGTGGAATGGTTTACCCGGCTCAATGTTTCCCACTCATTGCAATGTGCAGACATTCAAAATCAATGTGCATCGGTATCTCCTTTCTCATCCTATCCTACTTTCCTAATTGCTCGCACTGTGTTTAACATTATAAGGGTATTCATAACCCCTTGAGTGCGCGTAAAAAATGTCGCTCTCTTCCACCTGGTATTGTCCCAGATGGCTTTTGCTTTGGTGCATGAGTGGACAACATCTTCCTAGTATGTGGTCCGGTGTTTCCTCAGACATGTTGTAGAATCAACATGTGGCACTGCTTACTATACCAAGTAAACTCGGGTGTCTTCTAAGTTTACAGTGTGCAGCTAGGATACCTGATATTATTTTTAGGTTATTTCTACTTAACTTAATATAGTTTTCGAAACGTTGTTGCTGGTTGTAATTGCCCAGTGGTAGTTTCGCCTGTCTTAGCTTTGGGAGTTCTTTCCAATTCTTGGATCTGCTTGCCCCCTCTTCTTGTTTAATTTTGTTTTTGATAATAGCTAGAAGCGGAAGAAGATTAAAAAGAAAAGTTTAGGCGGTAGCACTAAATCATGTTTTTCTTAGAAAAATTTGCAATCGAAAAAGTGCATTCTTCAAGTGAAGTTTCCTCTTTGCATCTATTTATCTATAAATCATCAAAACTTTCACAAAAACAACCATTTACCGAACTTGCAATAGTTTGACGTATTATTTTTGCACAGTACTGTCTATGTTTGAACGTTTAAGTCATTTATATTCACTAGAATTTCCTTGCCTTTTGCAGGTTCAACTAAAAGAACGTGTCTCTGTGGTATGCCATAGGAAGTTGTTGGTGTTGCGTGAAATTCAACCCTTCTTCCGCATTTGTTTATTCGTCTGTCTTGTCAATAAATTCGATTGTTTAAATTTCATTGTTTATAAGTTGTTTTCTCTCTCTTTTTTGATTTCATTATGTTGCTTTTCCATTCATCTATTTTGTCGGTTGATTTTGCAGAAGGGACATCCATATGATCATTTAACAATTTGTATTTTATTTTCTTCTCCATTAATGTTATACACTCTGATAATAATAGAAATACTCGTGCCCCTTACAATGGCCGTCGCGTATTTATTTAAGCATGAAATTTACTGTGACAGTGTTCATAAAAATTGAATTGAAACCGGAAAATATTTATTTGAGTTTAAAGTGAATTCTCATTGGAATTTGGAATTTGCTTGTACTTGCTACAAATGATTACATATTTTTTATGATTCTCATTTAATGAGGGAAAAATATATTTTACGCGGGCTCATATTTGAATGATCAAAAAAAAAATTCAACTACCGGGTTGTATTTAGGGTCTCAATTCAACTAGTACAACCAATCCTCTTTTTTTACTTGCGACTTAGAGGTACTATAAGGCAAGTTATGCATTCGTAAAAAAAATCGAACTCGAGATTTTGATCAAAGTTGACATTACGATGATAGCGAAGACCAAAAAAGTGGGTTTCCCAATTCTGTCTGTCTGTCTGTCCGTTCGATTGCAGCTAAACGGCTCGGCCGATTTTCTTCAAACTTGGTAGATATGAGTTTTAATTTTTTCCCCCCGGATGTTTTTTTATTTGATTTTTTAAGACCAAAAATAACGGTACCTGCCATACGAATTTTTTTTTCGAAATTTTGTAAATTTTTTTTTTTTTTCAAAAACTGTCCCACAGATTTTTTTAAGAAAAATTCATTAAATTTCTTTTAGTTAAACCTATAGGTAATGGTTGAAAAAATTTTTCCAAAAAATCGTTATTTTTGGTACCCCCCTTGGAACCTATTTATTTTGTTTTTGATTTTCTCTAAAACGGTACGACCGATTTTTTTTTTTATGTTAAGGCTCCCCAGCAGTTTCAATATTATTGTGTATTCAAATTTTCAAAAAAAAATGTTTGAATTTTTAAAAAAAATTTCAAAATTTTTTGTTTTTTGAAAACTCAATATTTCGAAAACCCAATGCTCGATTTTTTCAAAACTTGATAAATAAAAGTTTTTTAATATAAATTATAAGATTTAAGAAAAAAAAATTTGTTTTACCTAAAAATAACGGTACCCTCCCTACAAATGTTAAAAAATGGTTTTCGAAAATCGTATTTTTCTCGAAAACGGTTCCGAGAATTTTACTTAAATTTTTTTTCTTTCAATTAATTTTTAAGATCTATAATTAAATAAAAAAATTTGAAAACAAGATATTACTGACTGTACCTACCATTTCTCATTATCGACATAACGGATTTTAATGAAATTTGTTAGGGAGAAGCTTCTAAAAAGTTTAAAAAACATTGCATTTCAAAACTTAAAGAAAAATATTTTTTTGAATTTTGAAAAAAAAAAAAAAAAAAAAAAAAAAAATTGTTTTTTTTTTTTTTTTTGAAAATTCAATATCTCGAGAACGGCTGAATATTTTTTTATAAATTTAATTTTTATTCAAACAATAATAAAAACTTTAAATTGGCGTATCAAATTTTTTCTTAAAAATGTTTTAAACATTTTGTATATAAAAGCTTATACAAAAACTTATAATTTTTGTTCTTGCATGAACCTATATTTGCTTGAATCACATGGCATTCTTTTTTTTTTACACTATCAGAATTGGTCGAAGAAAGCTTATATCAAGCTCCGTCTTTCGACCAATGGTTTGCCAACACAGAGAACTGTGTTATACCACCGGCTCATCATTTAGTGCAGTGTTAGTTGTTAGTAGGCAAACTCTATTACAATTAACACTGACACAAGAAAACATGAAAAATAAACAAATAATATTACGTAAAAACACAACAATAACATAACATGAAACAAAGAACATTTAGGAGCGTGGACAACTGGTTTTGAGAAGGTTTTTTAATTTACATTTATTTATATTAAAATCAAAAATATTTGAATTCCAATTTACAAGTCTACCCATACGTGTCAAGGGCTCATGAATGCCATAGTTGGTCCTATGTGTTGGGACCTTAATCATATCGAGGCCTCGAAGATTATAACCTCCTCCCCGATAGTTAAAATAAACCGAACATAAAAGATCTGGTGCATCTGTGACGCCTGTTATTAATTGGTGGAAAAATACCAAATCATTGTTTGTTCTTCTTTGTTCCAAAGTTTGCATCTGAAGAATAGATAATCGTTTGTCATAAGAGAGGACATACGAAGGATCACTCCATTGAAGTCCTTTCAAGGCAAAACGAGTAAAGTTTCTTTGCACAGATTCTAATCTCTCAATATGAATATCATAAAGAGGAGTCCAAACCTGCGATGCATACTCAAGATGGGGACGCCAAGGAGTTGTATAAAGCCCGGGTGACATTGGGATCAACAAATTCTTTAGACCAACGCTTACTAAACCCTAACATTGAATTAGCCTTATTCACGATTTTATTAATATGAGCAGAAAAATCTAAATTGGGTGTAAAAAGAACTCCAAGGTCCCTTACAGTCATAACACGAGTTAAAATGTGCCGTAAAATAACATATTCATGTGAGGAAGAAAAACGTTTTTTAGAAAAAGTCATAGTTTGACATTTTGTCGGGTTGAGGTTCAGACTGTTCTTTTCACACCACAAAGCAAAATGGTTAATATCATCTTGCAGTAGAGCCCGATCATTTGAAGATACTATATTTTTATAAATCTTCATATCATCTGCAAAGATTAGAATTTCGCTATTGCGAACCCACAGAGGAGCATCATTAATAGCCAATGTAAAGAGTAGTGGTCCCAGATGGCTTCCCTGCGGCACACCTGATTTGGCAATAAATTCTCTTGAGTATGAATTTCTGAATTTGGCTTGATATAACCTATCTTCAAGATATGAAGATATCCACTTGATGAAAGGTGGTGGAAATCCGTATGAGTGAAGTTTAAACTTGATAATCTCATGAGACAGTTGATCAAAAGCTTTCGAGAAGTCAGTGTATACACAATCAACTTCTTGACAACTTTCTAGAGAGTTTAAACATTTATTCAAAAAGACAACAAGATTAGTAACAGTAGAACGTTTTTGCATAAAACCATGTTGTTGGTTGCAGATAATAGTTTTACATATAAATGTCAAACTGTCACATACAACTTGTTCGAACAACTTCGGAATGCAAGAAAGTTTGCAAATTGGTCTATAGTTGGTCTATAGTTGGTAATATTGGCTTTATCTCCCTTTTTAAATACTGGCGTTAAAAATGCTTTCTTCCAAACTCCAGGGAATTTACCTAATTTCAAGGATAGAACAAAAATATTACGCAGAGGAAGAGCTAAAACAGACTTACATTTCTTCAATAAAGCGGGTGGTATTCTATCGGGTCCAATAGAATAGTCGTCTTTTAAATGTGACAGAAAGTCCAAAATTTTGTCATGATCTATTGTAATATTATTAAATGATACCTGAGGACAATTTCGTAAGAATTGAAAATAGTTATCGTCAACAACAACAGGGGAATCAATGAAGGATTGGCTAAAATTATTTGCAAATCCCTCACAGATTTCTGTAGTAGTACTCAAGATTACGTCATTATAAACGAGATTAACAGGATAACCGTCGCTTTTCTTTTTAGAATTTATAAATTTCCAGAAGTTTTTCGGCTGTAATTTCAGGGAAAGCCCCATGGTTTGAAGATAATATTTTTACCTCCAACTACTAAAGAAGTTGTTTTAGTCGTTTAAAAAATTAATTTTTATGCTTATGAACAGTTTTTCTCTAATAACATTCATTTTTGAAATTCTTAGTCTGTTACATAGGAGCAAGTTCGTGCGACCCAGTCGTGCATTTTATTTACTTCCGATATGAAGTTATAGATTCGTTAAAAAAATCGAACTTGATATTTTGATCAGATTATCATTTCGACAAAAAAGATGAGTCCAGCAATTCTGTCTGTCTGTTGTAGTCAACTTAACTTAACTTAAACAGCTCGGTGGCTTTTTTAAACTTGGTAATTTCTAATTTTTCCCTCCTTATGAATTTTTGTTAGAAAACAAGGCATAATTTGTTTCGAAATTTCAGAAAACATTTTTCTGCCTCGGAAACAGTTAGTTTGTTTTAAATAAAAAACTTCAAAAAATTTCATTTATTAAACGCTAGATATCTAATGGTGGAATGAAAATTCCAAAAAATAGTTAATATTAGTACATTGTATAGAACTTTTTCTATCGGGTTTTTCAATAAGAGCGCTACAAAAGTATTTTTAAATAAAACAAAAACGGTTTTGGATATCAATGAAATTCTTTATTCCTGTGAAAAGATGTTCGATGCCATTATGAATGGAACTCGATTTGTTTTGCATGGCCACCAGACGCTGTCCAGACGCTGAACCCAATTTTCGACGGTTTTCAAGCATAAATCGGCCGATACTGCTGCAATTTCACGTTCGATATTCGTACGAAGTTCATCAATCATCGCTGGCTTGTTGGCATAGACCATAGACTTGATGTAGCCCCACAGGAAATAGTCTAACGGCGTCAAATCGCACGACCGAGGCGGCCAAGCGACTGGACCATTTCGAGGGATAACACGTTCTCCAAACTTGGTTTCCAATAAATTGATTGTGATATTCGCTGTGTGGCTTGTGGCGCCGTCGCGTCAGGTTGGAACCACATGTCCTCCCAGTCCATATCATCCAATTGGGGCCAAAAATATTCGGTTATCATTGAACGGTAGCGATCCCCATTCACAGTAACGTGCCGGTCTTGATCATCACCGAAGAAGTACGTACCAATGACGCCGCCGGCCCATAAACCACACCAAACCGTAATTTTTTCGGGATACAATGATGACTCATGGAGTACGTGTGGATTGCTGCCTGACTAATACCGCATATTTTGTTTATTGACGAAGCCATTCAGCCAGAAATGAGCCTCATCGCTGAAGATGATTTTTCGATGAAAATCCGAATCATTTTCAAGTTGTTTCTCAGCCCAATTCACGTCAATTTAATCTTGTAAGGATGTAGGCCAAGATCTTTTCGCAAAATTCGCCACAACGACGTCGCAGAGATGCCCAACGCTTGAGAACGACGACGTGTGAGAGACACATTTGGGCTTTCTGCAACTGAAGCCTCAGCGGCAGCAATATTCTCGACACTATGGGCACTTCTTTGTCTCACTGGCACGGGAACATTTTGTACTGTGCCTGTGGATCCAAATTTTTCCACTAGACGCTCAATTGTTGATCTGCTAGGAGGATTATGACGACCATAAATTGGACGTAGTGCTCTTCACGTTGAGGCCACTGACTCCGAATTTCGGTAGTAAATTTTAATAATTTCGACTCGTTGTTGGCTCGTATATCTTTCCATCATGAAATGGCAAACCTTACTGAAGAGAAATGTCAAAAGAGCGGCAAGAAATATGACGTCGTTTGCTGTCCCTGTCGCTCTACTTTTGTAGCGTTCCTGTTAAAAAACCCTTTACAAGGTTTGGGAAACGGCTCACAGTGGGGGCAAGGTGGATAATTTTTTCCGAAACTGCTGATTTCGATTAGCTGATTCATTTTTCTCACAGTAAATTAGCCAAAGAATCTGGGTACACTAAGAATTGGGGCCAAAACTTTAGTCTAAATAAATAGACGCCCAAAGTCAAAATATTAAAAATTGCGAATTTATTTTTTGACTTTTCTAATAGTACAATAGTAAATACAGTACAGTAGTACAGTAGTAAAATAAAATCGAACTATTAAATGTACGAATACAACACTTTTGACATTTAAATTATTTGACAAACACCATTTTGACAAACAAGTTTTTTCTGGAGTTGCGAACAATCCAAAATTGATCTTAAAATCATCAGCAAATGAAAGGCAGTGTAAATCTAAAACAAAGCTAGGTAAGTCATTAACAAAAAAGTAAAAACAAGAGTGGACCCAGATGACTTCTCTGAGGTACACCTGATTAATCCGAGATTAGTTTCGATTTAGTTTATCTAATTTTAACTAATTGAACTCGATATACTAGATACCTTTAAATCCAGCTGAACATCTGAGTGTGAGAACCTAGAGATTTAAGCTTTAAATTTATGGCTTACTCCATCAAATGCTTATGAAAAGTCCTTATACATATATGACGTCAACTTGGCTTGGTGGATACAGAAGTTAATAAATAATGGGAACTTGATTGTTAGAAAGTCGTTTATGCAGTATGCCGATTGTGACGTTTGCTGTGTGGTACGTATTGCCGTCCTGCTGGAACCACACGTTGTTTACGTCCATATAACGTTCAATTTAAGCCAAAGAAACTGCTAATTATTGATCTGTATCACTCGCCATTGACGGTGATGGTTTCACCATGAAGAACCATTACCAACCATTACTTTTGTGTAGATGCATTGCCACTTTGTGAATCTCGTGCGGATTCGTGCATCGCTCTATACACGTTAATTTAGCTTTTCTGAACATATTCATTCTTCAGAAATTTACCCTGATGATGATTTTTTTGGCCAAAATTGGGGGTCTATGAAACCTTTGAATGCCCGTAATCGAACAAACAAAGCTTTTGACGCAGTTTGATCTTGTACGAGTGCGGGCCCAAATTCCGACCTATTATTTGACAAGTTAAAGCCTGGGAAGGTAAAATGCTGACTTCTTGTGCTCGACGAAGAATCAACCATGTCGGGCTATCTTGGACAATGTTACGGGCAGCCGATCTGGCATTGAATGGCTGATTGCTTACCGAACCGGCCACCTCAAAAATTAACCACCCACCGTTTGAAGACCCGCCGGTTCTACTTAAAAATGGGCCCAACTTTTTTATTAACGAGCACACACTTTTATTATAAAGTTTAACCACTTGGACGTGCTGGTCAGTCGTGTAACTTGGCAGTGTGTTAATAATAAACAACATGGCTGCCACAGGCGAAATACGCGTTTTATGAATTGATATGACCAAATATTAAAAACAAATTTCGCTTTCTAATATAAAGGCGCCAAAATGTATCTGTTACAAAATGTTTGAATAACTTGATCTTAAGTGCGCCCCAAATAAAATATTCTACATAATTGAAAGTGATTTATTTTAAAGTTGTTCTGTACATAAGGCATCTGCGTGACTGCATAGCAGATTCTTTGTTTAGCATAATCCCACAAAATCGAGTCAGAAATGATTGGAATAAATGTTTTTTATGGTAAACAGATATGTACACAACCTACATCTCATTCCATTTCACCGCCAAGTCGAGTGACCATAAAACCTCGTAAGAACACGAATTTTTCACAAGCTTGTTCTTATCTTATATCAAATTTGTCTTTTCTTAACTTTTTTCTTGTATAATTATTTATCTGTATTATGTAGGCTATCTGTCAAGGAAGCTTAGGAAATTATTCAAATTAAATAATTTATGTGTCTCGCGTAAAAATCTTTGTAACACGCACGAAAATACAAATGAAAAGAAAAAAAAAAAAATATTACGCATACGCCCCGTGTGACGACGACGACTGGTAAAGCTGGCAAAATAGCCTTAGGTCATGTACGAGTAACTTATCTATTTGTGTGCGTCGATTTATATGAGCACACACAAGAAATATAATGTTTGGCAGAGATTTAACTTCGAACATGATCAAATGGACGATGATAATAACTCGTTTATCCTTGACTGACGAGATCCAATGTCCACGAAGCGGGTTTTCATGAAAAAATTCGCACAGTCTTGCTGTGTCATTTTTAATGAAAGTCAAGGTCAACAATTAATAAAAAAAAAAAAAAACGCATTACGCATGATTTGTCTGTTGTAATTTTTGAGAGCTTGTATTTTTTATTGCAAATAAATCTTTGAGCACGATTTAAGATTGTATGTAACAAAGACCACGAACTTGATTGAATGTTTCAAGGCTTCAAAGTGGCTAGTCATTGAAGATAAAGAATATTGGTTTGAAATTGCAAAATCCTAAGTTAAGGAGAAAATGAAAATAAAAAAAGATTGAAGTATTTATGAGTCCAAGACGAACGCAATCACATCACAATACCTTTTGCAAACATTTGTAAGCAAAACGTTTTAATAAAATCGTAAGAGTTGGTAGTTTTTAGAAAATTTAGAATCATAGATAGACAGACATACAGAATCACGAATGCCGACGGAAAAATAATGAAAAACCTGATTTTTTTTAACGTAGTATCTCTTGAGATAATGGTTGGTGCATTGGACCGTCCTGTAGAGGTTCCGGGCCTTGATTCTCAGCCGCTGCAAAAATGTTTTTAAGGGGTGTACTGCCTCTTACGAGGATGTGGTAAATCTCTATAGCAATTCGGATTCATCAGAGACTTGTAGGCCCGCTTCATTTCTACTAACACGCACACAGAAATGGTTGACAGTTGTAAGCGACTAGGTTAAGGATCTTTAAGTCTTTTTTTTTGTTTTAACACTAAATTTTAATCTAGTTATTTCTAGATTTTAAAATGGAGATGGCGAACTTCTCATCGCATTTTCCAATAGTAGTTTCAGCTCATTTTATCAAAGAAAATACGCAGAAACGTTCAAACAATTTTCTGAAACTGAAAACTATGCACCCCGATCTTTGGTAAATCGACATTATAACTTTCTCTCTCACTTATCACCCAGCAAGATGGAATTTTATGACGACCAACTTCTTAGAATTATTATAGCCTCAACTTGTTTGCTCAAATTAATAATTATAATCTGTCATTTTCACCAAGGATCAAATGGTTTGATAACGATTGTAAAAGACACCGTAAACTGTCCTTTGCATATCTGAAACTATATACCTACTCGTAGATCATCTAATTCTGTGTTTTTTAAAAAAACATGTACTTAAACATAAATAAAGAATTTAAAAAAGTATGTCCGGTAAAGAAAATCCAATATTTCGACATCATCACGAAGAAACTAACCAGCTGCAAGAGCTCTAGAGAGTTCTGGAGTAATGTTCGATAACTAGGGGCGCGTAATCGAAGTTTGGTGAATACTCTCGGAGCTGAGACACTAGCAGCATATTTTAAAACTCTTTTGTCCCTCTGACGTGAATCACTGATAAACTGGATGGCCCAATATCTTTGTGTGAACTAGAATCAACTCTTCATAAGATGAAAAAAAATAAAAGCACCTGGAATAGATAGAAAATTCTACAGAAATAGTACTGATCGATTAAAGAATTATTTCCTGCTATACTTTAACAGATTATATATCGAATCGTATGTTCCAAACAACCTCATCAACGTAGTTATTTTTGCAATTTACTTAAGGTGACGCTACAGTCCGGGGTGGACAAGGGCCTCAACCAACAAGCTTCTCCAGCGAGCTCGGTCCCTAGATAGCTGTCTCCAATTTCGCACGCCACCTGAGTCGCGGTCTTCCTCTACTTCGCCGTCCCTCGGGGTTTGATTCGAAGACTTTCCGGGCCGGAGCATTCGGGTCCATTCGCTCTACATGACCAAGCCATCTCAGTCGTTGGACTTTTATACGTTTGACTAGGTCAGTTTCCCTGTCTGCCCGTACAGTTCGTGGTAAAATCTTCTTCACTCCCCGTCTATGCAGACGGGACCAAAGATCACACGAAGAATTTTCCTCTCGAAACAGCCTACAGCGCTCTCATCCACTTTCGACAAAGGCCATGTATCTGCACCATAGACAAGGACCGGGATGATGAGGGTCTTACAGAGGGACACTTTAGTTGCTCGAGAGAGGACTTTGCTACTCAATTGCCTTCTTAGTCCAAAGAAGCAGCGATTGGCAAAAGTTATTCTCCGTTTGATTTCAGCGCTGGTGTTGTTTTCTGAGTTTATAGCAGCGCCTAGGTATATGAAGTCCTTCACTACCTCAAAGTATAGCTGTCTATAATGACGTGCTGTCCAAGACGTCGGTATTGTGTGTCCTTTCTTTATGACAGCATATACTTGGTCTTGGCCTCATTTACAGCTAAAGCCATCTTCTTCGCTTCCTTCTCAATGTTCACAAATGCGCCACTGACATCACGCTTTGTTCTTCCAATCAATGTCGCCGGCGTATCCCAGTAATTGGACGGAAAGATTGTGTCTCTTGTTTTGACGCGTGAGTTTTGCACTATTCTTTCAACAACTATGTTGAAGAAGTCGCAAGATAGAGCATCGCCTTGCCTAAAACCTTTTTTAACATCATGCATCGGTGAGATCTTTTTCGACCTTGATGGAGCAGCGTGCATTCTCCATCGTCATCCTGCACAAGCGGACAAGTTTGTCAGGGATGCCAAGACTAGACATTGCTCTATATAGTTCGTTCCTATAGATGCTATCGTACGCGGCTTTGAAATCGATGAAAAGGTGGTATGTGTCGATTTGTAGCTCCTGGGTTTTTTCCAAGATCTGCCGTAATGTGAATATTTGATCGATGGTGGACTTTTCTGGTCTAAAGCCGCACTGATATGGACCTATCAGGTTGTTGACGAAAGGCTTCAGACGTTCACATAATACGGCAGAAAGGATCTTGTACCCAATGTTCATCATCGGGCATGCTTTCTTCCGACCATATTTTGCAGATGAGCTGGTGCATACTCCCAACCAAATCATCGCCTGCCGCTTTGAATAGTTCGGCAGCGAGGCCGAGCGGCTTTGTTGGATTTGAGATTCGATATATATGTAGCTATCTTCACTTCGTCCAGGTCGGGTGAGCGGTATTGTTGGTCTGCGTCGCCTAAGTTGAATGGTGCTATCTCTATAGCAGCGGAATTTTCTTGTTCATCGGCTTTATAAAGATTGGGTCTTGGGCTCGGGGATTGTATCCTTGTGATGTTTTTTTTACCTTTTGGTAAAACTTCTGAACCTTATTCCTGCCATGGCATCCTTCTATTTCCTCGATCAAGCGCTTCTCATGCTTCTTTTTCTTTCTTAGAAGCCGGTGTTCTTCTCTCCTCTTCTGCTCGTAGAGCTCGCGAGCAGCTCTAGTCCTTCTTTGCAGCGCCGATTTACATGCGTTTTGTTTTGCTGCATGTGCTTGCCGCCACTCATCGTCAAACCAGGGGTTTCGTTGTGGTGGTCGCGTAAAACCCAGCACATCAGAGGCTGCATCTCTGATGGCTGCTTGGCAATGTTGCCACTGGTTCTCAATACTTGATGCTGGCGGCATAGGATTTCTTAAGAGGTTGTTAGAAACTCGATCAGAAAAGGACCTTGCGATCTCTTGTGATTGTAAACCTCCAACGTCAAACTTCCTCGCAGTACTTCCTTGTTCTGGCTTGGGTCGGGATATCCGCAGCCGAACCTTGGCTACAACGACGTAGTGGTTCGAGTCCATGTTAATCCCTCGGAACGTGCGGACATCCTCTATACTGGAGAAGTGGCTTGAATCGATCGCATCCAAATAAACGCTGCTTTTGTTCTCGGTAGCAGTCGCCGTAGTAAATATCGCAGTCTCCCCGGTCCGACCTAACATTCTACGTACAGATCCGAAGTTCGTTATCCTTATTTCGTTTGCATGGTTCGTTAACAGTGAATCCGTCCGTATCCGAGGCTTGTTTTTGCTTCGCAACTAAGTCGTATTTTATGTGGCCGGGAAGTCACCCTGACTTCCCACCCCGACGGCACAACCCCCAACCTGAAGGGCCAGGTCCTTAGTATGACTCCAAGAACGGGAAGCCGGATAAACCGCTCCTCACAGGCCTGAGCTCCGAATATGTCGGAGTAGCCCTGTAAGGTGTTCGCTAAGTAGTTCAGCCTCACTGGAACTGTAGACGCCACCGTTGATTCCATCTGGGGAATTCCTCCGCTGTCGCCTGGATGAAAGGGGATATGCCTTAGTGGAAACACCTCTCCCCCCTCTCTCGTTTGCTACCCCCAACAAAATTCCTCGGGGGTTGTGGTTAACGTACTAGGCACCCGATGTTCACCGCGAGGAGGTGAGAGTAGGAGTCGATAGACAGAGGTGGGTTTTAAGAAAAACCTGTGGACGCTTGTGTCCTCTTGGGTGCACGTGTCTACCATTCAAACAATTTGCAGTTTTGAATACAAGAGCGGAAATGCAAACCTACCAGAAAACTACAGAGGAATTTCTATTCTAAGCACTTTGAGGAAGATTCTTACTTCTATTCTCTACGAGAGGCTTACCAAATGGATCGACGACAGAAAAGCCGGTTTTCGGTCGGGTTTCTCAACGATGGACCATATCTTTGCATTGACAAGTATTGCTAGAAAATCGATTGAAAAAAATAAAAAAATATAGGCTTGCTTCGTAGACTTTAAAGCAGCATTCGACAATGTAAATAGACAGGCTTTGATGTACAAACTCTCAACGCTAGGAATCTTCCGAATATTCTTGAGGATGTACGAGTACTTTAACTTTCTTGTTTCTTCGAGTGCCTCTGTATGGGATGGGGTGGATTTCTCAAAATGGTTTGAAACAACGACAGGTGGTACTCAAGGCTGCATTTCAAGTCCATTACTTTTTGCTTTATTTATTGATGATACGTATTTGCGATGTACTTCCAGGAGGAATACTTTCTGCCGGCCGATATACAAGTGAAAGTCCTGCTCTACGCTGACGACTTAGTATTAGCATTGTTTTCCATTGATAAAAGGAAAACATCTTACGCTTGCTTCGTGGACATTAAAGCTGCCTTTGACAATGTTAATAGACAGGCTTTGATGTACAAACTATCATCAATGGGAGTTGTGTGCAAGTTCAAGTTTCTGTGCATGTATTTCAACTTTCTGGGCTCAGCTACTGCAACGGTATGTGATGGGATGGTTCTTTCAGAACGGTTCGAAACGACCCCTGGTGTTAGCCAGAGATGTATTTTAAGCCCAATACTCTTCGCTTTGTACATTGACGATATTAATTATGTTCTTCCAGGAGGAATACTCTTCGCTGATATCCAACTTTAAGTCTGACTGTACTCTGACGATCTAGTGTTACTGGCCGAAAATCCTTTCGCCCTTCAGTTGCAAATAAATAGACTGAACTCCTTTTGCAAGACTTGGGGCTTAATTGTCAATACCAGTAAAACCAAGATAATGATTTTTGAAGCGCGTCAAAGGAGAACACTACCCGAAGAAAATTGGTATTTCAATAATCAGCCTATCGAAGTTGTGAAAGAATTCAAGTATCTAAGCGTTCTACTTACATATAACATGCACAACATCCAAGCATACTGAAGCTGAAGCCAAACCGGCATTAATCCTAATGTGGTCCACATCTTTTCAAACCAAAAAGTTGACCTGGTATCCAATCAAATATCTTGTACTCGTACGAGTTGCCAAGACGAACATTGCAGTGGTCGACCAAATCAGGTGATCACGCCAGAAATGGTGAAGAAAATCCACAAAATGGTATTGGGTGACCGTCGACTGAAAGTGCGCGAGCTAGCAGACATGGTAGGCATTTCAAAAAGTGCTGTACATCGCATATTGACTGAAAATTTGGACATGCGAAAGCTGTGCGCAAGATGGGTGCCGGGATTACTCACAATGGAACAAAAACAGCGTCGTGAGGATGTTTCAATCGAGTGTTTGGCGAGTGGAGTGTTTCACAGCAATAAAGCAGAGTTTTTGCGTCGATTCATAACCGTGGATGAAACATGGGTCCATCACTTCACACCTGAGACGACGGAACAGTCAAAACAATGGACTGAAAGGAGAGAATCGGCTCCAAAGAAGGCGAAGACAGTTCCATCTGCAGGCAAGGTCATGTCGTCAGTTTTTTGGGATGCGCGTGGGATAATTTTCATTGATTATCTTCAGAAAGGAAAACAATCAGCGGCGAGTATTTTGCTAACTTATTGCAGCGTTTGAGTGACGAAATCAAGAAAAAACGGCCGTATTTGGCAAAATGCCATTGTCATCAAGACAATGCACCAGTTCACACATCCGTTATCGCGATGGGCAAAATTAATGAGTTAAATTTCGAATCGCTTCCTCACGCACCCTATTCGCCAGATTTAGCCCCTTGGATTATTTTCTGTCTCCAAACTTGAAAAATTGGTCCGTGGTAAAAGATTTGCTAACAATAAAGAGGTTGAGTCTGCGGTTGATGGCTATTTTGAGGAGCTCGACGGTTCTCACTATAAACAGGGTATCGAAGCTATTGAACATCGCTGGGAAAAATGTATCGAGCTAAAAAGGAGACTATGTAGAGAAATAAATATATTTTTCCCCAAATTTTTTGTGTGTACTCGTAAATCTAAAAAAAACATCTCCGATATAATAAATGTGATTAACCGAAACGAGCTTTGAACGAGTTCTTTAATGCAATCATTGTATTTTCCTGTACAAAATTTTTTTTTTTAAATCCCATAAGCTATTTTTATTGACTTGGTCAATTTACTGCAAATTTTCTTTTCTGGTTTCCACGATAGCCTGGTCTTTAAACCGGAGGTTCGGGAATCGAAGACTCTTAGTTGGAACATTGTTTTCCATTTGCTCAATGTGGCCGAGCCTTGTAGTCGAAGTGTTTTGGCTTTCTGGACTACATCCGTACTTTGGTACAGCTGATACAGTTCGCGGTTAAATTTTCTCCTCCATTCGCACTCTTCGGATACAGGATCCAAAAACCGTCGAAGAATAAACCTCTGTAGAGCGTGAAGTACGTCTTATGCGTGAAAAGTTTTGAACCACCTATTTGTTTTGCTAAGCCAAAGTTCCACTTAGGTGTCATTCGTGGAGTTAATGGGGGCTATTGTGAACAAAATTTCCCTAAAAATTTTACCCATCTTAGAAAATTGGAAAGGTCAATACTTCTGCACTGCTCATTGCCAAAGTCATTGCTCATTGCTCAGAGACAAAGTCACTATTAAACTTAATTCCCAATATCAAAAAATTCCATGGGAAACATTTGATGTTATTCGAGATGACAATTTTGAAAGTTGGGAACGATTCCCAGCGAAATTTTATTCACGATAGGCCCCAATAACTCCAAGGAAGATGAACTACTTAAATACCTCGAAGTTTTTGTTATCAATAGTGACGTTTTGCCCTGTTTATTTGTTTGGTGAAAACATATCATTGGTGTTGTTCTAATTTACTTCAAGATTAACAAGCCTCACCTGATCATCAACAGTCGTGAAGGACTCTATTACAGAGCGTTGGGAACGGCCGATAATGCCTATATCGTTCGCATTCCTCAAAAGTCGGACAGATTCGTTGAATATAGTGCTCCCGTGTTAACACAGCTTGCCCAGCACCCAATCTACTATAAAACTAGATTGAAGAAATGTCATGATAGCGCATATCCTTGCCGTTTATGCCCTGTTTATATTTGGAAAAGTTGGGAAGAGCTGTTCCCTAGTTGCAAATTGCACCGCATTGGATCAGTTTTCCCGGGATTACTAGATCAGCCATCGCCATATAGAGCTCCTACCGATGAATACTATCATATGCGGTTTTAAAGCCGATAAATAAATGGTGAGTCTCAACTTAAAATTCTCGGGTTTTTTCCAAGATTTGCTTCAATACGAGTATTTAAAACAATGGTCGATCTGCCGGCCCGGAAGCCACACTGTTACTTACCGACTAAATTATTACAGAACAGTTTAAGACGTTCACATAGCACGTTGGATAGTATCTTATATGCGACATTTAGTAGGGTTATGCCTGGATAGTTCTTGCTGGAAATAGAATCACCTTTTTTTTATTAGATGGGGCATATGGGGCTGATAATTCTGTCACAGGGCATGGTCCCTTCCATCCATATTTAATTGATGGTTTGATGTCTGCACCAACATTACCTCCGTATTTGAAGAGCTCTGCAGTTAAGTCATCAGATCCTGCGGACTTGTTGTTTTTGAACTAATTTATAGCTAAACCTACCTCTTCGATAATGCGTGGTGGAGCTGGTTCTTAATTGATTGGAAACGGGTTGCCTTCTTGCCCTAGTATACGCTCCACATGCTGCCAATTTAAAAACTGCCTAAAAGCATCTACAATTCCCTGTAATTCGGTGCCCAGGTTACCTTCGTTTCCGCCTTTCCGACTTCCAAACTTATGTGGTATGAAAACAGGACTTAATTTCCAGATAAAATAATATCTTCTTTTTTAGATCTGCTAGTTACGAAAGACGAGTGGAAAAGAGCTCGAAAGAAAATCCCCCAACTCCTCTTAGAATAGAGTTTACCCCGATTTTGTATTGAATATTCTAGCCAATTAACATCTTACTCCTTAAAGTGAAGTACCAACTTCATTATGGTTTTAGGTTAAACGTGGAATGTAATTCAAATAAATGAAAATAAAAACAAGTAACCTAGTGTAAGCTATCTCGTCTTTTAAACTTCGCATAGCCAGCAAGTTTAATCAAACATTTTCCTTTCAAAAAAAAAAAAAAAAAAATTACGTATATAATCTTCCTCCGTGAAAAACTTCCTCTAGAATCTTTTAGTTTAATTAAAATCACGCGGTATTAAAATCAATAGATTGTATTCCTTTTACAATCATTTCATTTCACAGCTGAAAAATCAAAAAAATATTTTTTTCTATCATGTTGCACACCCCAATCCAATGAAAGTAAGTCGTCGGAATCGGAAGCATCAACGACACCATGAGTTTGTTATGTACTTCCATTTGTCGCCGAAACGTCGCTAATTCATATCATTCATTAGCAAGTGCAGTCATTGTTCCCCTCATCACACTATCAAATTTTTCACAGCTAAATGATGTTGATGATGAAATCTGTCACCAATCACCACCAACGACGTTATTGTCACTTAATCTGGCGCATCATGAGTGAATGTGGCACCATTCAAGCCTTTGCTGATGGAACACCTCTCGACGATTTCATAATGAACAAATATGTACATTCAACACTCACCTGATGCATCCCAAGCTCTGAACTGGACCAACGACTGTGAGGTGTTTATTTTTATATTTAACTTGATGACCTCTTTTTGCTCTGCGAATCTGTACAAAATCGTAAAAACCTCACCTTCACTCCAGGTGCTTTTGAAGTAAACGAAAAAATAATTTTAAACTCATTGACTTGGCTGCTGCTGCTGCTGTTGCAATCGATTACGATAAACTGTCAAAGTGCATGGAACTCAGAAAGAGAATTGAAGAAGTAGAAACTTCCCAAAATGCAAACTGACGTCATCTCTTCCCATCAGATTCAATTTGCGAAAATAAACCAAGTTATGATATTAAATTTGACAGTTGCTGTATGACAGTTTTTGGTGCTGTTTGTTTTTGAACACTATTTAAGACTAAAGCACCGATAATGGATATGTTAAAATTGTTATCGATTTTTGCTGGAAGAATGGAAAAATTGTTTGATAGCAATTTTACCATAATAATTAAACACAAAAGAATCAATTTGAATTAATATGAAGAAAATAATAATTTGATAAATTGGATTTCCTTTGATTTATTTGGTCGGAAAAGTTCGTGTAAATAAACTACAACTATTTTATTGCCTTCTATACCAGTATTAGATAGCCTTGAAAAGAACCCAAGCTATATCTAGAGGTCTGAGTATTGTGATGATGTTATGGGTTCAATTATCAAAATTAGCGAAATGAATTGTGGAGGATACAGAACTACTATATTTTACCCTTGTATACAAAAAATTTGATCAAAACCGGTAAAGCGGTTAATGAGAAAGTTGGAATTAAAAACAAAAATATAGTTCGATGGTACGTACTGTTAATACATTTTTCAACCAAAATTAATATCACACCGTAAACAGATTTTTTGTTTTTATTAAAATCGCTATAGTCGTTTTTGAGATAAATAACTTTTTCATAACTGTTGGGTGAGAGGTACCATTTTTTTCTCTAGGAAATTACCCTTAAGATCCGAGTTTTAAGAAAATCGGTTCAGTAGTTTTGACTGTAGGTTAAAGCACAACCTATAAAAAATAAATAGGAGCGCATAACGGGTCGTAAAGAGCCCAAACCTAGGGACTTACAACTCTCAGCCATCCCTATGTGCGTGTTGCGAGTACCATGAATGGAGGGGATCTACCATTTTCTGCCGATCCCGAACGGCAAATGAACAGCACATCTCATGACAAGATATACTCTTAGAGGATTTCTCAATTTATCGCAAGAGACAGTCAACCCCTGAAAAACTTTTTTGCAGCGACTGGGAAAATAAATTGAACTCGAGTTTTTGATCAAACTTGCCATTACGTTGGGAAGCGAAAAAAAAAACGAACAAAGAGGGTCTCACAATTCTGTCTAAAAAAATATATAAAATTTTTGGGCGAATTTTTACAAGATTTTATTTCAAAGCCTTTCCTCTAAGCTTAAAATAAATTCAAAAATTATGAATCATAATAAATATAACACATTATTTGATCTCTACTTACTTAATAAGCCGGCTTATGATTCATGAAAACCACTGCTTCCAGAGTCCATCTAAGGCAAGTACTCGTCATCAGCCATGGCTTAGTTATCAAACTGGAAAGTCGGCCTTCCTTGGGATCTTGATCTTGGGGCCGCTATTTCGAAGACTCTTGGCTGGATCAGTGTTGTCCGTTCGCTCGAAGTGATAACGCCTGTCGTGCGCACTAGATTCTCTAGGACGAGATTAAATAAATCACATGATAGCGCATTTTTTTTAATGAAACCGTGTGCATATTTGGAAAAGTTCAGCTAAGGAGTTTTTTCCTGGTTTCACATTGTGCCGCGTATTTTCCAATCTCACTCGAGACAGCCCTATTAGTTAGTTGTCCGGGGTTTTTGAGCTCAGCCATTCCCATATAGAGCTCCTGACTATGCATGGTATTGATTGTCGCTTTAAAGTCAATGAAAATATGAAGAGCCTGGACTTGAAATTAGTTGGCATTTTCCTAGATTTGTTTCAAAGTAAAGATTTGGTCTATTATTATCAATCTGCCGAGCCGGAAGTGCAGGAATCTTGCAGAGCTGTATGAAGATTGGGTATATGGAATTGATAGTCCTGTCTTTGATCACACTTCCCTCTACCCAAACTTGATTGATGATTCGATGCATGCATCCTACCTACTCATTGCCATTAATTAAAAAAATAAAAACTTAAATCTGCATAAATAAAATTAAAGACGAAATAGAATTTTGTTCGTAATTACAATTATTAAAACTACGAGAACTTTCTCTCTTGATTCAAATGAAAATAAAACAAAAAAAGGTAGCTAAACAAACCATATCCTTCCTCTGGTTCTTTTTTCGTGCTTCGATTTTCGCTTCAATCCAAAGAGCTTCGTCGTTTTTAGGACAACAAACTTCAATTAAGGACACTGTTACATGAAATAACGTTTAAAAAGAAGTGTTTGTGGATAACAAAAAAAAAAAATTGATTCCTTCCTTCTCCGTCGTCGTCCAACATCATCGTCGTTTATCTAAAGTCAGTGTTATTATAAAATATTTATTTTAACCCTAGTTTACATCCTGGGGTGTGATACACCCCAGACGACTTTTAAATGCTTGTAACTTTTTTGAAAATCAGTTTTTCGACTTGGGATAAAAAATCAGTGAACAAAATTCTTTTTTCTGAATATTTTTCTTCTTTATTTTATTAAATAGCTTCAACTTGATTTTTTGGAAATTTCGTGTTGAAAAAGGTCGTCCACACTTGCCTGGGGTGTGTTACACCCCAATGATCAAAATGTGAAATAAATCATTTTTTTAGTGTTTATTTTATTTTTCATGAATTATAAGTTAATTGTAATTAACATTTCGATGCGTAACATATTATTCTGGTATAGATGGAAGTTCTGGGAGACATTTAGTACAAACTGTATTGATGTGGCGATGACAGTGTATGTATATTGAAAGTTGCAATGGATATCCAGTTGAACTCTCATTGAGCCACCAAAACTTGATACCATATTTAGCAGGTTTGCTTGGCATATATTGACGAAACTTACAGCGACCACGAAAGGCTTTCAATTGCTCGTCAATGGTCAGATTTTCGGATGTAATGTAACTTGATGCCAAATTTGATGCAATTCTTTCAAAAGGAATTCAACGGGCTGGAGAATGTTTTTTTTTGCGGCTGACTGTCCTCGACGCCAATTGAATCATCGAATCGCAAAAACAAATTCAACTCCTCAAAACGTGTAAATGACATCACAGCGCGAAGAATTGTATGGACATGTATTGGATCCCAAAGTGTATGTAGACGTCGGTGACCATCTTTCATTGCTCCAATGTAAAGTTCTTTCTTTTAACATTTATGTTAGAAAACAATATTTTCATACTTACTTTTTGATAAATTCCAAAGTTTTTTGCGCTTTTGCTTTAAATTTTGGCGAACAATACACGTGTTCATAAACAGTAACAATTCCAATGTCAACTCGATTGGAAAAAAAACGTAAACAATGCACCAGAACTTTTATTTAAACGCTTAAAACTGTTGGGGTGTAACACACCCCAGGCAAGAAAAGTAGTAAGTTTTTTGGGGCTGTAAACTAGGGTTAAAGAATTTCATGTTTTCATATAATAAAACAGCAAACATGAAATAAAATTTGTTGAACATTTCTTCAGGTCTATACAAAGCGGAATCACATGTATTATATATATTATTGGAAAGGATTTGTCCTAAAGATGTTCAGAATAAATAAAATTATTAGGCTTTTTTTTGTATTAATAATTAGGTAGAAATTATAACACAGAATTATATTTAAAAGAGTTTTCTCAGTTTAATGAGAAGTTAAGCACAGTTGAAACGAGTTTGAACTAAGTTTCAACCTTTTTGTATACGACATGTGTCTGCGTTGAATTGAAATAGGTTTGGTGCAACTCATTTGACCTCGATCAGTAGAGTTTCGTCGAAATATTTTTTCTCTGTACATCCAACATTCGTCAGTGTGAGTGAAATGTAAAACTTTTAATAACCAAGCAATTACTTTGATGAGTTTGGCAGATTGTAAAATTGTAAATTGATAATTAAAGGTGTTTTTTTTATGAATACTATCTACATATATAGCACATAATGCCAGTACATATTTACTTTAAAAGATAGATAAACAAATGTCAGTTTCATCAAATTAAAAATTTTGACGTCTGTGGAAATTGTTACCAAACCTAATTATATGGAGGGCTCACAGCTGTACCGAACCAAGTCATTTTAAAGAAATCCAAAACTAACGCTAGTATTTCCGCAAAATTGACCTCTATTTAGAGCTGTAATGAACTACATAGTTCATTTAGAGCTACATAGTTCTATTTAGAGCTGTAATGAACTATACATAGTATACCACAGCATATTGTGCGTGAAGATTACATCGAATCAAGATGTGAGACAATTAAAAAATGTGTATACCAAGCAAATGGAAGGCCCAACAATCAAAAAGAAGAAACATTGGTATGACTTACAGTGCCACATTGCTAGGAAATAATCAATTAAAGCACTGAAAATTTTTAAGAAATATAACCTCGAAGTTAGTAGAAAAATCTATGTCGAAGCAAACAAAAAATATAACGCTCTTTGTAAGTCCAAAAACAGTACGAATACCTACAAAATATCTCTCGGCAACTTGCATCTGTGAATTCGGCGAAGGAATGGTGGAGAATCGCAAAAGAAATACGAGGAGATTCGACAAACATCAGAACACAAATCACTGCTAACGAGTTCATGGATCATTTCAATGACAAATTGAATTCAGTATCGTCAAGTATCACGTTACCTACGAGTATAACAGATTTTAGAACAATTCATTTTCCATTGCTTGATAGGCAAATAGAACTCTGAAGTGCCTTCGGCAATAAAAACAACAAAAAAAAACAAAGCACCGGGTATTGATGGTATTCCGAATGAGCTCTACAAAAACGCAAGCATTTCATTTGTTGAAGAAAAATACATTCTATTCAGAGATATCTTTGAAACAGAAACTATACCTTCATCCTTCAGAAAATCTATAATTTTCCCCCTAATACAAAAAGGGTGATGCCAGTATCGCTTCGAACTATCGTGGGCTTTCCTTTCTGGAAACGCTTTACAAAATATTTACATCAATTCTACTTAAAAGGCTCACTTTCTGGATTGAAGAGAACAACATACTCAATAAATACCAAGCTGCATACAGAAGTCAGTACAGTTCAGTAGACCAAGTCTACAACCTTTCATGTATCATCCAACTTAAGCTGAGCCAAAAGAAAAAACTCTACGCTTTCTTTGTAGATTTGTCAGCAGCGTTTGACCACATAAACAGAGAAGCTTTGTTTTATAAATTGTCGAAGCTAGGTGTCTCTTCAAAAATGGTTTTAATTATACGTTTTTTGTACAGGGACACGTCTGCTACAGTATGGGATGGAACTAGTATGTCTAGCTTCTTTCAGACATCCAAAGGAGTCAAGCAAGGATGCGTACTGAGTGCCCTTCTATTTGTATTATTTCTAGACGATCTACATTCCGAACTTCTAACTGGTCTCATAGTGAATGGTATGCAAATAAACGTTTTGTTATACGCGGACGACATCGTTCTCCTATCTGACAGCCCAAATACCCTACAAACGATCATCGTTAGCTTCAGCAGATATTACAATAATTGGAACCTTGCTGTTAATCTAGACAAATCTGAAATAGTAATTTTTAGGAATGGTGGTAGAAGAGCAGCAGCTGAAAAATGGTATTTCAACAATGGTTTCAGTTTCAATTTAATGGGCTTATTTCCCGTTTTCTTCAAATCTTTTTTGATGTTAAACATCAGTCTTGAAATTATTATTTTTTTTTTATTTGGTCTGCATTAAGTTTCGTTTTTGTATTCATCAATGAATAATTATAGAGCTTCTGCTTTAGCTCTTTTAATTGATGGTTGCTGAGATTTATTCAATAAAACAGAATGCACTTTTAATTTTTGCATAAATACAAGGTGCTATTGGTGATAGAAAAATTTGTATGCCCTTTAGTTGCCATTACTTTGCTTTCCACTTGAAGAAACCAATTGAGAATGACTTAAAACCTCAAGGTGATTGATGTTTACAATAAAAATGAAGTATTTACTATGTTTTTGCATGAATTTTAAGTATTTACTTGAATGAATTCGGTAATTACTTATAGTATTTGCAATCAAGTAAAAACTTTTTTTTTTATGCATACGAATTAAAGTAAATATGTACTGAAAATCGGAGCTTCTACTTAAATTTTAGTATTTACTTAAACTTTTTACTTTAAGTAAGTACTGCAATTTCTTATGGAAATAAATGCAATCCAACATTTATTTCTGCTCGAAACTCCTTCATTTATAGTTTTTCCCAAACTTTCTTAATTGAGGTTTTTACTCTTCATAAAACAACACAGTCTTGCCTTTGAATTAATTGAACTAATAATTTGTTTGACGTTTGTGTCCAATCTCTTTTTTATTTTTTATTTTAATTCATTCAGTGCTTAAATTAATTTAAGAGAGAAAAGAGAAGTTGTAACCGCTAATCCTTAGGTGAAGAAAGTCTATAGCTTTTTCTTTTCTTAATTCTTTTTACTTTTGAAAACATTTGCATATCATTGGAAAATATTATTGATTATAGTATGACGTACAGTATAGCCATATATTCATGCATGGAACGCTGTACACTCTCTTTTCTGTTTTGTTCCGGAAGAGCTGACTGCGAATCCAAATACTGTATTAGGTTGGGTGCAATATACTTTAAACGCCATGGCCTTAATTATTCAATGACTGAGTATTTCTTCCTCATTTGTTTGTGGTCTGATTTGAATTTATGTTCATTGATTCTTCTGAAAGAGGGAAGGTAAAAGTCTACGGTGTAGTCTCTATTCTTGAGTTGAAACTAAACTAATAGACGACGGACTGGGCTTGTATGATATTTGATGACCACTACTGATACTTATAAACAGAAAAAACTTGCAGAATATTCTTATGACGCAGCACAGTGGCTCATTTTGATAAAATTTCTTACAAAAATTAATATTTGGAACTTTAGTAATCGAAGTAATTATTAATTATTTCGTTGTGATCAAATGGTGAGTGAATTTTTATTTTGTCCATTAGTTACGAGACTAATATGTTTGCTATTAGTTTTTCAAGGTATTTATTTAATGAACTCAACGAGCTTATTGGTCTGTAGCTCGAAGGGTCACTAGACATAGTTAATTATGTACTCCGATTTTTCACAAAATATAGAAAAATAAAAATGGTAGCTTTCCTGTTTCCTCCAATGTTTCGATCGAATTAAAAAAAAAAAAAAAACATCCTTGAATTGCATAGCTTTTCTTAAGATCTTTTTTTATAGATTTATAGATTTGAAGGCGGCTTTTGGCACTGTCAACAGGAATTCTTTGCTATATAAACTCTCAACTAATACTTGCACTTCTGTTTCGAATAGGACCTCTGTGTCCGCTATGCTGATGTGCCCCAAGGTTGCCTCCTAAGCCCTTTTATATTCGCTCTGTTCATCGATGATGTTTCCTCTAATATTCCTGCTAACTGAGGTTCTGCTTTATGCTGACGATCTTGTTGTTTTGAACTCAGCACCCTTCAGATATAAATTAATAGATTGAAAAGATTTTGTGACATGTGGGACCTGAAAATAAACACTTTAAAATCAAAAATTATGATTTTCGAAGGTACCCTCTAGAGGCGTGGTCACTGGATCGGGAATCTATACAGCTGGCTACCCAATATAAGTATTTAGGTGTTCTATTCTCTATATAGCAATCTAGATTTCCGTCGTTATGTTAACGAAAAATGCTTGTCGACAAAAATTGCAATAAATCTTATGTGGAACAAAATCTTCTCAAAATTAATACTTGAGCAGAAAATTCTGAATCCCCCTGTTTACTGTCACCATATTTGTATTCCTTTAAAAGTTATGATTTTTACAACCGAAAAAGTCAATATGAACTACTGTGTGACTGTTAAATAAATGTACCAACAAAATATTCATATACGAGGAAACATTGTCCATGTTGATGTAATCGATACTTTAATTAGATGAGAAATAGGCTTATTGAAATGGGAATATATGTATAAGAGTGATGTATTGGAGGTATTAGAGAGGGGTGGTTAATGCTTGCTATGACAACGAACTTCATTGAAAAAAGTTACCAGCATACTCGTATAAGTTCAAAGAACCTGTCATGTAACAGCTTTCATTGATTCATGTTTTTGTTCTTGCCTCATATGGAAGCACTCTTATATTCGAAAGTTGGATTTGGTTTTTTGTGACAAGAAAAATATTTTATTGGATACAGATAGTCTCATCAGTGAATTAAAAAAAAAAGAAGCTTCCACTTATGTTGTCAATCCTGCAAACATGATTTGAATAATCTGACACAGCAAATGCTATCAGTATTTTTTTTTTTGTTATTCACATCTATCTATCTGACGAAACTTAAACCAATATTTATGCATACATGTATACAACAAACGTTCAATTCAATCAAAAACCTTAATGCACTTAATTGATTTCAACTCTTGCACAGGGCATGACTGAGATACAACTCTGCAACAATTTTATGGACTAAATTTAGGTTTCAATCACCACCGTACTGTTCAAGTCAAAAGCTTGTCAGACCCACAGTCAAATATTTGATAGTTCACTCACGTTTTCATTCCTTTCAGCACTTTATATGCATTAATGCATTAGCTCTATTTTTTGTTTTCAATAAATTTGTTCGATATTGAATTCTTCACCACGGACTTCGTTGTTTACATTTTGAATAGTCCTTTCTGGGAGAGTTTCTCTTTTTTTGTGTTGTAATGTCAGTTGTATACAAAAATTGTTTTTTTTTTTTGTGGTTTTTAAGCTTTAGCTCAGTTTTTTTGACTATAAAAAATGCGTCTGAAGATATTCTTCAAATGCATATTCCTCTACTTGGTCTCGTCATAAGATACGTCTACCCTCGTAAGAGGATTACTAAGACTATTGGGTCAGTCATCCTACTCGTTAAACATGTTTTTTTTGCAGTAGTATAAAGCCGGAATTATGGTATGAATTAAAGTTTTGTATTTGAAAAAATATTTGTTCTATAAATGTCGGAGTGATCACACTTTGTATTAGTTAAGGCAAAGTATAACAAAATAAATACCAACGAACACATCCTCAAGTATGCCACATATCGTTTTTCGGACACCACCTAAACACCTCCTAGATTTCAACATTAAAAACTCCATCTTCACTAAATTATCCATTTCAATTACTAGCTTATTTTTCTTCACTAATCGTTTGTTGTTGTTTTCCATGTTAAATTTTACTATGTAGTGTATTCACTAACCAATAAAACACGGTTACTATAGTATTAGTTGCTGGTGTAAACTGTGCTATTTCAAAAGCATTTGATAGAGTTTCGTATCAAGCTCTCTTATCGAAAATGCGTGAATATGGTATTGATGATTCTCTTCTTCGTTGGATTATTTGTTACCTTTTGAACCGCTCAATACAAGTTGTAATGGACGGTTTCAAGTCTGATATTCACAAAAATAATGTTGGTGTGCCACAGGGCTCCGTTTTGTTTTCGAATCTCTTTCTCATATTCATCTGATACTTCTAATTCATCAAATTTTTTTGCTGCCGACAATACTCTCAGCTTCCCATATTCGTTTCCAGATTCACATCCTAGTCCTTCGGATGTGGATTTAGAACAGCTGTGTATGTTAAGCTTATTAAATTATGATCTCTATAGCATTGACAAATGGAGAACCATCAACCGCGTAGAATTGAATATGTTGTCGTTAATGCGTTAACGCAAATTATCAATTTATCTCTATCTAAAGGTTTCTTCTTAAATTCATGTAAGATTTTGTTTTTATCCCCAATTTTCAAATCTGGTTTCAAACAAGAAATAACAAATTAAAGACCAATCTGTAAGATTTCTGCTATACCGAATTAGGGATAATAACGAATGCCATTATATCTAATATATGTAAAAAGGCCATCAAACTGATATTGTGTTTAGAGTTAGTTTATTGAGTTAAACATAAAATTCTTTTTCACAAGCTCTGTTCTTTTGGTATTTACTCTTCACTGAGAATGTGGCTTAAATCATATTTGACTAGAAGAGTACAAGTTGTGAAAATAAGAAACCATAAATCTGATGATAAAAATGTCCCATCAGGTGTTCCACAAGGAAGTCATTTGGGACCACTGCTTTTTCTCTTCTTTGTCAACGAAAATCCCACTTTGTTCCGAAATCCGCTGTGTCTTCTTTTTGCGGTCGATCTAAAATTTTATGGGAGGTTTTCCCTGCAAATTAGATTGTAATCTTCTGTTAGAAGACTTGGATAGATTGGCAACTTGGTGCAGCACCAAATTTCTTGATCTGAATGTAAATAAATGTCAAGCGTTGTCATGTTGCAGACACCATAATCAAATAAAGTTTGATTAAAACATCAAAAATATTGAAAAAAATATTTGGGTGTTATTCTTGACGTTAATATGTCATTTCACCCACATTTCGACAGTATGATAAATAAAGCTAATTAGATGTTGGGGTTTCTTAAAAGAAATACAAGACACTAACGATTCATATATACGAGTACTAATATCGATATTTAAATCATTAATACGTTCCGTTCTGCAGAATTGCTGGACAGTTTGGAATCGATACTATTCCAATTCAGTAAAAAGAATAGAGTATGTGCAAAAAATTAAACTAAAATGAAGAATTCCTAAACCATCCTACGAAACCCTATGTTTAATATTGAAATTAAATCACTGGAAACTGAACTCGGCGGAAATACTTTTCAATAATGTTTGTCAGCGGACATTTGCAATGTCCCCCACCAGTAAATTTTTTTTTGAAGGCAATGAACCTTCAAGAGTTACACATGAAAGATTTGTATTCTACAGTTTCATCAAAGAAATTATGGGCGATATGACCCTAACTCGCGTTGGCATCAGGGAAGCTAAAACAGTATGCTCTAGAATTGATTTAAACATGATTTGAGATACTTTGTCTATTGAATTTTGAACCGATTTTTTTTTTTTTTTTTTTTATTTTATTTATTTTGCTTCTTTGTAATTGTTAAAATATTATTTATAGTATATACCCACCTACAGTAGGTAACAGCTTAAATGATCCAGTTCAATTTGGAAAATTTAAAGCTTAGTATCTTCGGACCTAAATGAGATATCCACTCAGTTTAATCATAATTTATAATATCTTGAACACGTATGTTACTTTAGAATGTAACCAAAATACAATTCGAGTATACATATTAAGCTATTTAACAGCCAAATTTAATATTACAACTTGTTTGATCCAGATAATTTCATAAGCGTTAACGGAAGAAGGTAAAGCTTTTAAAATAATTTTCCTTATTGTTTTCGAGATAAGTTTTTTTGTTAGTTAAAAAAATAAATTCCCTTGCATTATTAATAATTTAAAATGGGTCCACGGACTACAATTGAGCAATGAAAACTCGTCATAAACCATTTTAAAAAACGACTTTCGCGGCGCAAAATTAGTGACGCCGTCGTTAACATGAGTCCTGCAACAGTGCAGCATATCATTAACAGATTTGTTCATGAAAACTGTCTGGAAGACAAAGGGAGATGGAGCAAAACCCAATGTTATCAGCTCCAAAGATAGCTTCTCAGGTACTTAAGGAATTGGGTAAATCGTGTAGTGCCCAAACAATACGCCGTGTGCTTCATAACCATGATCTTCATGGTCGAGTGCTCGAAAAAAGCCGTATATAAATATGAAAAACCAACAAAGTCGTCTTAGCTTTGCCAAGGAACATCGTTCTAAGGACTCGAACTTCTGGAACTCTGTTATTTCCTCAGACGTTTCTAAATTTAATATTTTCGGCTCAGATGGACTTACTTATGTGTGGCGTAAGCCTAATACAGAGCTCAAAAAAGAAAACGTCAAGTCTTCAGTGAAGCCCGGGGCGGGGAATAATGGTTTGTGCCTGTATGTCCGCTGCAGGAGTTGGTAATCTAGAATTTATCGATTAGATCATGGACAAAACAAAGCGCGGAGAAGTTGGGCGTACGCCATAAATTTTCGATACTATCAAGACAACGATCCGAAGCACAAAGCAGGTATTGTGCAGTCCTGGCTGATATGGAACTGTCCTCATTTGATGAAACCGCCAGCACAGTCACCGGATATGAATGTCATCGAGAATCTGTGGGTACTGCTAGACAGGAATATAATGAAGCACCAAATTTCCAACAGAAATGATCTAAAAAAAAGCTATTCTGGGTGAGTGGAACAAGGTAACGCCAGAAACCACTCAACAATTGGGTGAAATCAATGCCGAAAAGGCTCAAAGCAGTGATAGATAACAAGGGCTATCACATAAAATTTTAATTAGTTAGTTTGTTGACCAATAAATGTTAATTTTGAAGTTGTTGTTTCTTTTTGTTAAAAGTGGATCAAATAAGCTGTAACATTTGCTATATTTTTAGAAAATGCGCGGTTACTTTTGTTAAATGCATCCGATGTATTTGTATAGTGGCATAGTTAAAGAAGACACGTTTAGTTGTAATATGTAATTTTTATGTCTACGATTCCTTATTTAAATTTGGCGTTACAGTGGTTTAAATGTTTTTAGATTCGATGGATCAATTAAGCTGTTACCCACTGTACATTGTACCATTTTTCCTACTTATACATATTAGTCTTTAAAAGATTATTGTTCTCAAATTGATGAAATAAAACAAATACTAAAAACCCCTTAAACGCACACATTGTAAAGATACGAAGTTTAACCAAAATTCGATAAGCCATTTTCGAAAAAAATTTTAAAAAGCCAAAGTCGTTATAGATGAGCTAAAACAAAAAATTATCCTCTTGAAAATTGTCTACATTATATAGGTATATATATTTTTATATATTATATATACCAAATTAAAAAAAGAGAAATTTTCATAATTTAAAAAACACAGAATTTAGAACATAGAGTTTATGCCAAGCCGAATTTTAAAATGTAGAATTACTACCTGGCAGAGATGTAAAAGAATGCAGTCTTTTTAGTATTGTAGTCAATTGAATGAAAGACTTTTTTTTTAAGTCTTTTGATTTAACCTCAGTACTTTGACTTTCAAACTAAAGTCCCAGTCAATTTTGCAGTCTTTTATTTAAAAATCACCTGAAGCAGTCAAATGAATTCAAATCAAAAGAATACATTCTTTTTGGACTGCTTGCAGTTTTTGAAGTCTTTCAAAAGTCTTTTACATTCTTTGCATTCTTAAAGTCTTTTCAATGCATTCAATGTATTGAAGTCCTTTTACGGCTTTGAAGTCTTTTTATTGATTGAATCCTTTTTACTGCTGAAAGCTTTTCAACTGCTTTCAAGTCGGTTGAAAGTAGCACACTTCAGCAATTATTTTAAATCTCCACTTAAAATCAAAATTTTGCCAAACCAGAAGTCATTATACGAGTTAAACGGTTTTCTATAACTTTCAACCGCGGCTTCACAGTAGTCGAAAGGATTTCATAAGCAGTGAAAAGTCTTCAATTATTAATAAGACTTCAAAGCAGTAAAAAGACTTCAATACATTGAATGCATTGAAAAGACTTTAAGACTGCAAAGAATGTAAGAGACTTTTGAAAGACTTCAAAGACTGCAAGCAGTCCAAAAAGAATGCATTCTTTTTATTTAAAGTCTTTTGACTGCTTTTGATGATTGCATTATTTAAGACTTCAAATAGAATCGGAATGGATTTCTGAAGTTAAAAGAATGAGATGATAAATTCTATTGCATTCCCGAAGAATCAGTTGAATGAGTGGGACTTTTCGGAATCCAATACCATAATATTGCATTCTTTTACAACTATGCTACCTGGCTTACCTATAGAACAAGTAAGAAGAAGAATTAAACTCTTATACGCATTTCAAACTACAAATTTACTGACTGACATGGCGAGAAAAAGTAATAACAAATATGAAAACGAAAAAAATTCTAAGAATACGTTAATGCAAAGAAAATAAAGAAAAAACTAGAAATAAAAAGGGAAGAGAAAATAGATGGTAACAAAACAATTTGCTACCGTTCTCTAATGGAATTGCAGGGACGAACTAGGTTTAATACCTTGAAGTAGCACATGTCTGGAATAGCTTACGTTGTCGCATAAATATTTTTTTTTTGAAACTGTGTCTTTTCATATTCAAACTTAGGTTGGATTAAAAATTTAGCTATGTTGGCCTTTTATTTCGATCGCATAAACTTTTGGGAGTCATCGATAACAAATAAAATCAGATGACTAGGATGCTATTGGTCGAGCATAATTTGAAACAATTGGATGGATTTTGGTCAAATTTGTCAAATAGAAAATTTATATTAAATTAAAATTTTCGGTTTTGGCCAGTCCTAAACCGGTAGGTCCGGCGTAGAAATGTTTTTTTTTTTTTTTGGAATTTTCTTGAAAAGGGATTTCCAATTTCCAAAAACTAAGCCTAGTTCCGAGACTTTGACATAACCCACATCAGACTCTAATTTTTAAGTTTCATCATCTAAATATATCTCTCGGTCTAGCTTCTAACGTTTTTAAAGTGAAAATTGAACCGATACCGATAATTCCATCTAAGTTTCTAGACTTTTGTCCTTAACAAAGTGAACGTTTTAAATTCTTTAAAGGAAATTGGTGGTTCAAAGTCGTCCCCTGGACCTGACTGTTTTTCATAATTATTGTTATCAATATTATTTTATATTTCTCTTCAAAGTGAATTATTTCGTTCCTAAATCCTAATCCCTATTTTTAAAGCGGGTTTAAAACAAGATATATCAATTATAGACCAGTTTGTAAGATCTCAATGATAACAAAGCTTTTTGAAAAATAATTTGTGGTAAAATCTTCTTCGTGGGTGGTGGGCGTGTATAAATTTACCAACATGCTTTTATCAAAGGAAGTTCAACATTAACAAATCTTACTATTTTTGTCAATTACATAATGTGCTATTAAATTTTCAGAAAAATCTCCAAACTGATATAATCTTTACGGACTTTGCAAAAGCATTTGATAGGTTTAGCCACAAGCTTATTCTTTATAAACTATAATATCTAGGATTTTATTCGAGCCTCCTAAAGTGAATAGAATCCTAATTAGCTGATCGAGTGCAGATTTTAAAAATCAAAAGCTATGTTTGGGACCGTATTCATATTGGATCAGGAGTTCCGCAGGAAAGCCATATCGGTCCACTGTTATTTTTTTTTATTTATTAATGATATTTTTTATAAATTCCCAGCTGATGACTTAAACCTTTATCGAAAAATAGTCATGCACTAAGAGGAGAGGCACCCTTCTTCAAGGGATTCTTTGAGGCTGTCTAAATAGTGTGAATTAAATTCTCTGCATTTGAACGTATCTAAATGCCAAGTTCTTACGTGCGCTAGAAATTAAGATATTCATAATAGCTATGATTTATTGAATGCAACTCTGCAAATAGTCACCCACAAAAAAGATCTAGGTGCGATACTGAATGAAAAAATTGGTTATCTAAAGGATCATACCGAGTCATATTATAATATTGAACTTGATTTTCTTGGTCAGTTTAAATCCGGTCGCTTACGAGCTAAATTGATTCGGTAGTTTAGTTTCAAGATATTACAAATATAGGCAAGCAAATGAAACAGCAAAATTTCTTATTAAAGTTTTTCCCCATCAGTGGCAAGGAGACCTTCCTCGGTACCTACTTATCTAACAGAACTATTCTTCTTGCCGTTTTTAGTCCTACCAAATTCGTAGTAACTGCTGATGTACCATGAAAGTAGTCAGGGACGCAGTATTATCTGATGCACCAGCAAGTTTGTAGCTCTAGCGCTAGATCACTAGACCTAGCATTCATGTCATTGGATTACTTCTAGCAACCTTTGGAGATAAGCATTTGTGAGTTTTTTAGACAAGCAAATAATATTATATTTTTCGTTACTGCCCTGGTAATGTAACATCCCTGGAATTTAAATAATAATTTGACATTTTCTATTCCATTGCAAACCATTAATGCAAAATGTCAGTCCGAGTGAGCGTAGTGGTCCAACTTAAGCCATTCATCTTTATTTATTTGTCAAGTTAATTTTTCGTTAAATTCAACTACCATTTTGTCCAGGTTGCTATAATTACGGGTATACATATAAGAAATTACACTTAAGAGAAATATTTTTGACAACACTGAAACCGATGAAATCGAAGAAATGGACGATAAAATTATTTACTGATGGGAACTATTGAAAAAAAAAAAAAACTATCAAACTTTTAGCTACTATAAGTTTTTTGTCACATTTTTTTTTTCGTTGAGTAACTTTTTCACTCGTCATTAAGTTTGAACGTTTTCAGTCCTTTTTTCGTTCAGTTGCTTTTTTTTTTAATCGATTATATGCATTATATAATTTGTCCGTTTATGACTTGATAAATAGAAGACAATTTCTATTTTGACCTTCAAAGATTATTTCGTTCCGATTATCAGCAAATAAATAAAATCTCAATTTGTATCGAACGGACTTGTTATTATGTATTGTAATGGCAGACCAGTTTGGTTTAATAAAAGATTCTGTAATCTTAAAAACAAAATGACAAAGGCTCAAAAACTTTATCAATTAAATGAAGCTTATAAAGACAAGTTTAAACAGATTCGGAAAGAATATGAAACCTTAAAAAAAATTTTGTATAGCCAGTACTTATGGGGCGGAAATCTAAAATCAAAACCAACACCAAAGCTTTTTGGTCATTCCTGAACGGAAAAAGACAATCTTTTAGATGACCGATTAATATGAAATTTGAAGATAAGGTTACAAGTGATGAAATTGAAATCTGCAATTTATTTGCTGATTTCTTTCAGTCCAATTTCTTTCTTGAAACGTTAAAAAATAATCGTAATATTCAACCAATTACAAATCTAGGAAATACAATTTTAACCAAAGAAGAGGTTTTACATAGAAGAGCTATCGTCCCTAGATGGAAACAATAAAGAGGACTCCGATAGAATATCCCCTTTGTTATTGAAAATTTGTAAAGAAAGTCTAACTGTACCATTAATGAAGTTATTCAATTTATCATTAAAACAAGGAATATTTCTAGATGACTGGAAAACTTCGGTTATTACACCAATACACAAAGTGGGTTCAGAACAAGACATGGCTATCTATAGACCTATTTCTTAGTTGAAATCAATCCCAAAAATGTTTAAAGCGTTGGTTAAAAAACGTATTTATGAGAACATAAGACGTGGTATCTCCGAAAACCAACACGGATTTGTTAGTATTAGGTTAACTACTCGTACCACAAACTTATCTCTCTTATCGCAGTTTTGTACGAAGGGAATGGAGCGTGGTGGTCAAGTTGATGCAATATACACGGATTTTTCGAAAGCTTTTGATCGAGTTCAACATGTAATCTTGTTGAAAAATTAAAAGCTTTTGGATTTAAATCTGATATCTTAAGGTGGTTTGAACAATATCTTACTAATCGAACTCAGTGTGTTAAAATAGGTAACAATTTATCAAAGGAAATTAAAAACTTTTTTGGAGTTCCCCAAGGAAGCCACCTTGGCCCTCTATTTTTTATTCTTTTTATAAACGACCTTCCCTCATGGGTGAAACATTCTAGTAATTATTTGCTCTTTGCTGACGATTTTCAGATAAATGAATAAATTCGTTCGTTAGTTCATATCGGTTAGTTACTTACTATCGATAGTTTACATCATTCGATAGTGCCCATCACTACTGAGTTCTCCTGACTAAGTATGTATTTGAGGAGCTGGCCAACAAAAATATTTTTTTAAGGTTCTTTTTACCATATTATTCAGGAGACTTTAGCGACTTTTTGTCTTCAGAATTTCAACATACCTACCGACTTTTGGAGGTTGGTCTAGCAACATTTAATTTAGCCTTGCGGCAACACTGTGTCCAAGAGCGTTTTAGCCTGCTCTTTTGAGTTTCACCTAAGGGAAAGAATAAACTTCATACCGGGACTAAAATTCATCAGAAACCGGATTATCCGATGTCACCAGTTCACAATTGAGCACCACACAAACGTGGAATGCTTTACCCAGGTCCATTTTTCCCTCCCATTGCTATGTTCAGACGCTTAAATTGGAAATGAATAGGGATAATAAAACGAAGTATAAAATTTGGATACAAACAAAATTTCAATTTGCAGCGCCCCAACGAAAAGACACTACAAAATCCAACCCAGTGCAAACATAGATGTTGGTATTTCATTTCTTTGCTTACCTCTGCCGCAATGGAAGTCTTTAAGATGTTTTATTATATTGCCTAGTCGTCGTTTGCTGTGTCGTCTTGTTTATTGTTGTTGCTCTGGTTGACGCTCTACACGGCTAGTCGCATGGTTGTATCATCTTAAAACTTTTTGCAAGTGTTCCGACTCTTCCCCTTCAAGCGGTGCATTTAACACTTGTACTCCTTTCAGATCATTGACTGCTGGTTATGGATGCATCTCAGCAACCGGCTCGGTTTGCTGCTGCTGTCATCCACAAACGAGACCTTGCGCATTGTTAGGCCCTTTAACATGCATGTAAATTCATACCTAAAGAAATTTACAGAAAAAAACAAACAGGTGTAGTGCAGCAGCAGCACTTCTGACGATGGCTTTTGGCTTCTCGCTATGCAGACTTTTGCTTTTCAGTCAAGACTTCCCTGCCAACTCTTGGGCAAAAACATAACCCAAGTACTCTGAGTTCGTCGTATTCACTCTGTTTGTACAAGTCTCCCTATTCAAGTTCGTGGTTCCTCTAAGAGCGTTTGGCAAAATGTTTTCAAGTACTCGTACCTGGTTATATCGTCTTTGATTAAGGTCAGTCCTCCCTCGTGAGTCCTTCGTATTCTGGTATGTTGTATATACATGTTGTTGCCTTGGTTGCTTTTTCTCTTTGGCTTTGCATATAGGTCAAGTAAGCCCGGGTAAATAATGATGAAGAAACCCACCAGAGAAAAATTAGCAAAAAGAGAAATCGTTTCGTTGTCGGGGTGAAAAGAAAAATTAATTTAAAAACGAAAATAAAAGGAAATAAGGTAAATACGTTTTTTATTTAATCTCCAATCCGATTGGACAGGTGAACTAACATTTTTTTTTCTCCAGAAGAAGTAGAAACCCAAAACCGTGCAATCTGATTTAATAAATTTTAGCATATTTTTCTTTTTACCCACGTTTACACTGTTCTTATTTTTTTTTTTTACTTTTCTTCTTACACAGATAACAACATCAACTGCAAAGAAACTATGGGAGAAGTCCGATGGAAAAGGGCCAAATGGTGGTGGTGTGTCTGCGGGACCATTAAATCCATTGCATATACCTGGAGTTGCCGATCATCCAGTGTGGAAGGATTCGACATGGTCGACACAGGGTGAAAATATCTTAGCACCGCCAAGACCGAGGACATTTCCTCAGGCTCCAGATTCGAATTCAACCGGAAATGCTGGAATATTGAGGTGAGACTTGGTTATACACACATTTTTTTTCTTTTCATTTATAATTGAGTAAGATATTTTTTTTTTATACTTAATACATATTTAACGATTTCTAAAAAAGAGAAATGTATGATGCATCTGGCATCCGGCATCCGCGATGAGTTTTCCCATCCTGTACCACCCCGAGCAGTCAGTTCCAGTCATCCAGAATGAGACTTCTGTGATCTGTAATGACTTTGCCTTTAAACTCTCGAGATTCGGTTTCCATTGTCGCATGCAAAAAATTTGCTTTCAGGGTTTGCATTGGTATCACAGAGATCAATTTTCAGATTTTCTTCAACTTGTTTTTTTCACATTTCTGTTTATCTAATGAGGTTCCTTCCGTAATACGTGCGCTTCCAGAAATGCCCGATTTAACGATTTTTATTAAACATTTATTAACAATTTGAGTTGACTTACAACTATAAAATATTTAATGTCGGTTGACTTTGATGTTCTGAGGGTGTTCCGCCCCGGATTACTAGTGGTCGTTCGGTGAGAAGGGTTAGGCTTTCACTTTAGCATTTAGCCCTGGCGGTAGGCTGACCATATTCCAGCGTAAAAGGAAACAGCTGCTTCGTCGTTGTCCGTAAAAAAATTGTGATCCCGGGTTTCCATCACACTGAGGTACCTCGGCTCGCGATGTCGTTGTCCGGTGGCCATTCTTCTCATTAGCTGATTAGGGCGATTGATGCTGTCCTGCACTAGCTTCTAAGGTGAATTTAGTAGGTATTACTTTTATTTCTGTATAGAGATATTCTTTTCTGTAATGTTTTTCTTACTGCCGGTGAAGTGGAGTCCGTTACAGATTCTTATAACATCTTCCTTTCGAAGATTTGGAGTTCCTCCATCGCTGACTTTGAGATCGTGAACCAGACGGGTACCTTTGTCTGTTGGCTTAGTCCTGATATTATCCTCGTCAAGTTTGCTTTTCTGAGTACATTTTTTGAGTGCAGGTTGAACCTGTGTTTGACGTTCCTTTTGACTGCAATGGTGGACCCATCTAGAGGCTTCAGGACTAAGTTTCTACAATTGACTGCTGAACGACATCAGCTATCACGGGGTTTCCTGAAGCAGACAAGATCCGATTTCGTTCCGATCCTCCCAGTTGTTGTATAAATCGATTGAACAATCTTTCGATGTGAGCCTCCACTATCCGGACTGTGACTATTGGTGAAATTGAAGTTGCATACGTAAGGGAGAAAAAGCAGGTTTTCAAAGCCGGTTGGAACGGGTTTGTCTGATGTCATCAGGTTGTAGAGGATGGGACCAGGTTTTGAACCCTGTTTCGCAATTGCACAAAAAAGTTCCTGGAAGATATTAATGTTGAGGGCTATGATAGTGTCATGCTTTAACTTCAGGAGCGAGTGTACTGCTGAGTGCTTCTCCCCAAAGCCAGACTACATGTTAGGTATTATGTTGTTTACACTGCAAAACGTCATAAGTTTCCGTAGTATTAGCTCTTCCAAGAGCTTGCCTAGGCTTCTGAGAAGGGATATTGGCTTGTAGTTACAGATCATGTTCTTGGTACCGTTCTTCGGGATCTATCGCTACGATTTTCGCTGTTTTCCATTTTTGAAGGAAGTAGTTGTTGTTGACACAGTTGTTCGTAATATGGTTAAAAGGATCAATAGTGTCTCTGGCATCCTCTTATGATTAAGTTAGATATTCTATCTGGTCCGGTTGACTTCTTTGGCCTGCAGCTATTTCTTCTGGGTTCCTCAGGTTTGGGCTGTCAACTGGGTCACTCGATGGATTGGTGTCGTTAAATATTGCTCTCTCCGTGATAGGTGCCAGGGTTTGTTGGATGGAATCCTTCACTTCATATAGGAAGCCAGGATCTGCAGATGGGTTGGAGATGAAGTTTCAAAAAAATATTCGGCACAAGTCTCAGCTTTGTCCTGTGTCGTTTTAACTTCACTATTGTTGGTGATAATTTTTTCCGGCATCGGTGGTGTTTTCCCAATCAATTTGTTGATGTTTTTGAAGGCGTCGCGTCAGGTCTAGGTTTGATCGATTGCAATCTCTTCTTGAATTGGTAAATTTTATGATGTTTAGTTTGATGGAGTTCGGCAACATACATAATGTTGACACAATTAAGTTCGCTCCATACTATCTTACTGTTCGATATGTTCAGTTGACGCTGGTGGATGAAGACGATTGAAGACGTTTCATTAACTATTGTCAATGATTGTAGAGATTCAGGATATATCCGGTAAGGTGCCGGTATCTGTCCTCTGACTTCCAGAAATGTCCATCAGTTTATACTTGAGTCCAATTTCTGGTGTACCGGCTAGTCCATTTAAATGTTCAGGATGTAAATAAGTAAGTTAAAGGGATAAGGGAATAGGTAGTGGGAAGCTAGTGCAAAATTAGCCGTTGTCTTCTTCAACTATGTTAAATTCTGAATGAATCTTAGGATGTTTCGTAGTGAGTTGGCCGAAAAAGTATTTTCGACAACACCTTTACTGCTCTGAGATAGGCTGGAGTATTCGGAAAGGAAGTGAGATGAGCCCTCTCTTCCGCCTCGTCATAAGTCAGATTTGTTGATACCCATTTTACTGATTTTGCCACATTAAGTAATCTGATTTTTGTTTGTGGTAAGATCTGGGCATCTCGCACATAGACCCTCAATCAAAGGTATATCGCTTAAATTTTCAGACAAAGTAAAATATTTGGGTCTTATTTTGGACAAGAAATTAACCTGGAAGCCCAATATTCAAGAGAGAATCAACAAAGCCAATATAGCTCTATTCTCTTGCAAAAAAGTCGTAGGTAACAAATGGGGTTGGGGTCTACAAACTCATATTACACACTGGCTATACATCTTAGTCATTAAACCGATACTTACATATGGGGTAACAGTATGGTAGACTGCGCTGGAAACAGCAACAAACCGCGACAAGTTCAACAAAGTCCAACGAACAGCCTGCATAATCATGAGTGGAGCTCTCCGCTCAACTCCCTCCGATGCACTTGATGTTCTGTTTCATCTCATACCGCTAGATATCTTTAGCAAACATTCGGCCGCTAGCACACCCATTCGACTTAAAGTCTCCTCGAGGTGGATCAATCATGATATTGGCCACACCATTATTCTGAACTCGTTCAGATCTCTACCTAGTAACGTCGATTACACCACCCCTCATCCAAAATTCAATAAAAACTTTCAAGTGGCGATCCCTTCCAGGTCTACCTGAAAAAATGAGTCATTTTTGGTAGACGAATCGATTCATTTCTACACAGATGGATCTTAAACCGATGACGGGATCTGCGGAGGTGTATACTCGCAAAGATTTAATCGTTGTCTATCTTTTTGTCTTCCCAATCACTGTAGCGTATTCCAGGCAGAACTTCTAGCAATAAAAGAAGTCCTCTCTCGGCTCAAAGAAACCGCGATATGAACTACCGATATCTACTCAGACAGTCAAGCTGCCATAAAGTCATTGGACTCTGTCTCCATTAACTCACTAACAGCCCAAAATTGTCGATCATATCTGGTGGAGATGTCACCTTATAAAGGTGCCGGGGCATAGAGACATTCCCATGATTCTGGCAGAAGCTGCATGGACGAAGAAGAAGAGGAGACAGTTTCTCACCTTCTATGTTCGTGTCCTGCCCTAGCACAAAGACGAAGACTGCACTTGGGATACTTCTGCTATAAGGCTAGTCGCGCACTGACAACTGTGATCGAAATCAAATAGTTTAATCACCAGTTGAAAGACAACCGCGCACTGGCAACTCTTTACTCACGTTCACACTCTTTTCTCTCTTGCGCTTATAGCAAACACTTCAACTGCTGCGAAGGCAATCGTTTAGTTTGTGTCAAAACACAAACTTTTTAGTTTCATAATGTTTCATTTTAGCAACCAAACAGTTGCGAAACTAAAAATTGAATGTGCGCGCCTGGCCTAATAATCCTAGCGATCTAAGAAATTCCGACATTCACTGCCTCAAACGCTTCATTGTTTGCTCCCAAGGGTTTAACGAGTAAGGGTGATTTTTAGAATCCTATGGTATCACAACGGACCAAATATTGGTCTAAGTATGTTGGCTCTTCCGGCCAGCAGCCACCTAAACCTAACCTCACCTAACCTAACCTAAGATCTGGACATACGAGTAGATTCCTGGAAACCAGCCAGCAAGTGCCAAATGCTCACTAACTGTTGGTTCATATTATACTATTTTTCACAAGCCAATTCGTTTGTGAGATGAATGTTGCGTCCTCTCGTAATCAATAGCATTTCTGTCAAAAAAGAGACAATTTCTAAACTTGGGGATTTTTGGAGGGGCTCGCCTAGTGTTGGGAACAAATTTTCTAGATGCCATAATCACAATGTAATCGGCCGTGGCGTAGGCCACACACTTCAACACCGCTTATACCTAGTTTAACTTAGATCTGGTTGACGACTAGAAGCTATATTAGTTGAGATCATACCTATCGTAACTTTTACTAACACCAATTTTTGCATTAACAATTCTACTTTGAAGCATGGAGTTTTATTCCATTTAACAGCATCATACTGATATTGAAATTGTGTGTGTTTTTTTGGTTATGGAGAAAGAACTTTCGTTAGCATTATGAAAAGCTGAAAAAAGCTAACTAAAACGTTTTTCCTTTCATCTAAGCCCTTCGGATTTAGCAACAAATTGTAAGTTTGCAACGAATCATAAAAATCACAATAGAATGGCTGAGACTGCCACACACTAGGGCCCTGTTGTGGCAAATTTATTTTATGTATTCCAATACCTGAAGCACCAAAAACATCAAGCGGTATGCAACTATAAGTCTTTCAAAAGTTGTAACTTATAAATTTTGTGCCCGACGTGGGGTTTGATTATCATCATCGTTATTATGTCTTCCGATCGTCAATGCCACCCTAAGTCTTCGGGCATTCATATTAAGTCATTATTCTTCAGCATATCCAAGTTTGACCAAGATGTTGTCTACCATAAAATTAGCTAAAAGAAGTTTCTGGAGTCTTCCAAACTTTATTTTGGATTGTTCGAAATCGATCTTTCTCATTCAAGAGGTAAAAATAAAAAAAAAAAACATTTCTTAGGACTTTTCGCTTGAAAACGTTCAATAGTTCCGGGTGTACTCGTACTTAACTAAACACCCAAGCCTCGGATGCATACGCGAATGTGAGTAAAATTAAGACCAAAATCTTTTACAGCAAACGCTAAGAAGTTATGATATTCTTTTTTGAATCCAGATAACTCTGACTAACTGAAGTAGTTTGTTTTTGACTTTAGCACCCGATGGTGTATTTCGTCGTCCATCTTTAAATCTGCTTATATGATTGTCGTTCAGTTTTTCGTCTGTGTATGTAAGATGATTCAACTCAATGAGCTATTGGAATTTTAGAACCAAATTGACTTCTTTTCGTTCTTATTCTAATTCGTTCTTCATCTTCTCCAGGAAAGTATTAAACTTTTTTTTTGGTCAGAAGAACCAACAAAATAAGCATATAGACGACTTGGGGTACTTCTTGTTATATTTCAGCATAAACATAAAATTCGTTATAGGGTGATTTTTTACATTTTGGTTGGGATAGCTCTTTGCTATGACCTGTTCATTGTTTGATTGGGAGTGTTACTTACCACAAATAATCTTAGTTGACTCCATCTAAGGCTCAGCTTTCCATCTTGATTTATATCCTTAAGAGTGAGAACAGAACAAAGCCCCGGGAGCCGATGGCATACCAGCCGAATTATTCCATCACGGCGGGCCAGCCTTACGTCAAACAATTCATGATATTAGAGTGCACGTATGGGAGCAGGAAGAAATGCCAGAAGACTGGCGAAAAGGTTTAATATGCCCCATACATAAGAAGGGAGATGTCACAACGTGCAGCAATTATAGAGGTATCACGTTGTTGAGTACCGCCTATAAGATACTCTCCTCTATCCTACAAGACCGGATAACCCCATACGCTAAAACCGTCATGGGACAATATCATTGTGGTTTCATTCCAGGCAAATCAACAACTGATCAGATCTTTACACTAAGGCAGGCGATGGAAAAATGTCTAGAATTTAACATCCCAACATACCATCTGTTTATAGACTTTAAGGCCGCCTATGATAGCATAGCCAGGGTAGAACTTTACAAAGCCATGAGAGTATTCGGCATCCCAAATAAATTGATACGACTATGTAGGTTGACCATGACCAACGTAACAAGCCAAGTAAAAATAGCCGGATTGCTATCCAGACCAATCAACATCTTTAATGGACTCCGACAAGGGGACGGTTTGGCCTGCCTCCTCTTCAACCTGGCGTTGGAGAAAGCAATCCGTGACTCTGGCACGGCAACAAGAGGGACCATCGTCAACAGGTCCAGCCAGTTACTGGCTTACGCAGACGACATCGACATCATCGGAAGAACCGAACAAGCTGTACACGATTCCTTCATCCAGATCGAGCAGGCGGCACAAAATCTGGGGCTGCACATTAGTGAAGGTAAAACAAAGTACATGGTGGCGTCGAATGCGAGAGGAACAGTTGGTCAAACAATCAAGGTTGCGGAGCACGAATTTGAAGTGGTGCAATCCTTTAAATACCTTGGGTCAATAGTAGCAGCCGATAACAATATAGAAGAAGAAATACGCGGGCGGCTTCTCAAATCCAACAGAGCCTACTATAGTCTGTCAAAGCTCTTCAAATCCAGAAATCTCACCATAACTTCAAAACTGCAGCTGTACAGGACCATGGTCCTGCCAGTACTCACATATGGATCCGAGACTTGGGTGCTTAGCAAAAGGCACTCCGACCTCTTAGCTGCGTTCGAGAGAAAAGTCTTAAGGAGAATTGTTGGCCCCGTATGTGAGGAAGGACGATTCCGGAGACGGTACAATCATGAACTGTACGCAATCTACCTTGAAGCAGATATCGTGACAAAAATTAAGCTCGGTAGATTTCGGTGGGCGGGGCACCTAGCTCGCATGAGCGAAGAGGAACCTGCTCGGAAAGTTCTTTGTGGTACATTCTATGGTAGACGACAGCGTGGTAGACCATGCTTGCGCTGGAGAGATGGCGTAGACCAGGACGCCCGAAGCCTTGGGGTGCGCAACTGGATGGCGTCGGCTAGAGACCGGGATAGGTGGAGAGACTTGTTGAAAGAGGCCAGAACCAGAACCCGGTTGTCGAGCCGATGATGATGATGATGAAGAGTGAGAACACATTTGAACAGAACGAGCTTCAACCTATTTTACATGTGTTAGGATGTAGAAATAGAAATGGAAGGGAACTCGGTTTATTTTCATTGCGAGCTCCCCCATTTTATGCAGACCCGAAAATAAAATTTTTGATAATTTCCCAACTCTGAATTAGTGACTGTCAGACATCTCAAAAGCCCCATTTATGAATATCCTTAGCCAGATATTGGTAAATATAACTCTGCCCATTTCAATCTGGATTCCGTGCTCATCACAGTTGCCAGACTGCAATGATCAATGTGCTTAATGATATACGAGTTCAATATGCACTGGGTAATGTGACTGCTCTCTGCTTGCTGGATTTTTCAAAGGCCTTTGACACAGTTAATCATGAAATTCTCTGCATGAAATTGAAGCGCTCCTTTGGCTTTCATGATAGAGCGGTGAATCTTATTAAAAACTATTTGACAAATAGGTGCCAGAGGGTAAAAGCTAATGAAATGATTTCCAAATTTATGTTCCACAAGGCTCTATTTTGGGACCGATTTTATTTTGCCTTTTTATAAACGATCTGCCAAATGTTTGTTCCAATGCATCAATTCATTTGTATGCTGACCGTACCATTTGAAGAATTTACGGTGGGTTGCGTAAGCTTTGGCTATTTTCCAATGTAACTCCTGTTAATACCAAATTAAGACTTGTTTAAAACACTGCTAATTCCTCTAATTGACTATGCCAATGTTCTATATTGTAAACTTGATTCACACACCCAGCATAAGCTTCTTGTAGCATTTACCGACAGCGGGGATGGAAGCCATACTCAATCTAAAACCCCTAGATCTATTTACACAAGAATCGGCAGCCAGTAGCGCACTTCGACTTAGCCAGACGTGTAACTGGCGAGATAGTGCGATAGGTCATGCGCAGATTTTACAGAAATACATAGGAAATAGGGTATGTACTGACTACATAACACCCCGTTTAGACTTTTACAAACCGTTCAAGACCGTCTTTCCTAGCAGAGAGGACTGGAAAATCAACGAGTCATTCATCTGCGAATCGATGATATCTATATATACCGACGTTCGAAGATGGAAACTGGTGTTGGTGCAGGATTCTTTTCAGAAACCCTTGGACTATCCAGCTCATTCAGACTTCCTGACTACAGCCATGTCTTTCAAGCTGAGGTCCTGGCAGTGACGAAAGCTGCTAAACAAGTCTCAATGATGGCAATACCACAAGCTGATATCACTTTTTTCATTGATAGCCATGCGGCAATAAAAGCAATTTCTGCCATTGAAATCAAATCGAAGCTTGTAACTTGCTGTCGCGAAGAGCTTAGGGTTCTTGGTACACAGCACGACATTAGACTCTGCTGGGTTCCTGGTCACAGTGGTGTCCCAGGAAAGGAAAGCGCTGACGAGCTGGCAAGAATAGGATCAACACTTGATCCTAATCAAGCAGACAAAACAGTTCAAATCCCACCCTGTAATCTTAAACAGGTAATCAAGAGTAAAATTCTAGCCTTAGCAAACAAGAGATGGAACTCTCTCGATTCCTGTCTTACAACCAGAAAATTATGGTCTAGTTTCAGTAAACAAAAGACCGAAGTTATCATCCAACGGAATAAAAAGACTCTCTCTCTTCTCGTGAGCATAATCACAGGTCACAACCAACTCGGTTACCACAAGAAAAAGATGAAACTCAGTATGGACGACTTATGCAGAGGATGCGGTGACGAAGAGATACATGAGGACACTCCTCACTACCTGTGTCACTGGAGGAGCTCTCTGACATTCCAAGCAAAATCATATTAAAATTCGTTAATGATACCAAATGGCTTGAGAATTCCTGATCTATGAAAATCGCCTTCAACTACAGTACGACAATGTAGTACGAACGAAAACGACAACGACGCACGTGTTCCTTGTGAGAGCAGCACCAACGGAGAATGGGCACCTCGCCTATACACCTGTGGTTGCCACTCCTACGTTGAGCACGAGCATCAGTGGGTCGATGGGGCCTCTTTGGTATGGAAACAACCTCTTCGACTTAACCAACGACCAGACAAACGAACATATACACCAAACACTGACTCTTCAAACTCATCTACCAGGCGTTGCAAGGAGCCACGGGCTCGGTGGGGGGAATGATTGCTCAAGTGGAGGTAAATAAAAGGAATACCCCCGAGAAGGCGTATACCTCTCCCTAGCCAGGCTATTATGTGACATTAGAAATTTCAATACTTTAGAAATACCCTCTGACATTTCAGGCTTAAGCTTGCTGTATCCCATCTTTACCCTTAACGGTCTTGATCGACATAGGATTAACATACGAGTAGGTTTCAATACAAGGGGTCACAAACCCTAGGGTATCACAACGGATCTACATTGATCTAAGTGTGACGGTAACAAGATTAACTAACCTAACCTAATCTAAGATACATTTATGGGCTTAGGAGATATGAGCACATATCACATTTTCATAAACTGGTTCTTGGGTGCGCTTTTCAACAATTCCTTGATTCAAGATGCTGTAACCAGTTTTAAGGTACTATAAAAGACTAAGTCTTACTTGTACACCGTTTTTTGAAAATAAATTGAAATTAAAATCCTCCTCTTATACCTTTCCATTTCAAATAATTTAGTCATTTCATCGAAACTCATACATGTTTTTTGAAGGAACGATTTGAAGGAAAATAATAATTTAACAAAATCAATTTTAATATTTTATTCTGAAATTATTATTATTTTTTTTTTAATAATTCAAAATATTTGTTTTTATTTTCAGTCCCCGGGATTCAACAAGTGGATTAGGTGTGAAAATGGTTGAATACGTACTTGGTGGTTCTCCTACAAATAAAGAGAGCCCATTGTCAGGTTTGGAGCCGCGTTTGCGAGCATTAAAGTTTGATGACAATGATAAAGTAAGTTGAAATAAATATATATATATGTATATATGCATGTATAAATCAATATTATACTATCCTACATAATGAGTCTACACACAATACTAAGTGCGAGCTATCATCAGAAATTACCAATGGTGGTTTCGATTGATTTTATCGATCATATTATACGAGCCAAATTTTTACATGATCAAAAATTAAGGTAAAAAATGCTGCAATATCCCAGAAGTAGAAAACATTTTTCTAAAAATTGTACGAAGTCTCCGGTTCCTACGCTCATTTTCAATGACACTCCTTATGTCAGCTCACAAGAAAAAAACAATTTGCTTGCAGCACTGTTTGCTGTCAATTCGACGTTGTCTGATAGTTTCATGCTTTCTCCTGTAATTGAAAGCCGTAATGATTTTATGGAACAAATCTTCTTTCGCACTCGTACAGAGGTGTTCTTCTACACTGGCAAAACCATTGCATAAGCTTTTCCATCGGTGCTACTCTACTAGTCTCTTTCCGAGTGAATGGAAAACAGAATTTGTCCATCCTATTTCTAAAAAAATGGGAATTCCCCCTCTAACGATCTTCCCATTGCATTAACATCCCTTCTTTCAGTTCATGACTTTCGTAGCAATAGGTCCACCTGTGATCTGATGGTATATCTCACCGAAGAGTGGCACAAATCTTTACATCGTTTTGGCGAAAGTAAGCACTTGATATTTCGAAAGCTTTTTATAGAGTTTAGCATCAAGTGCTCTCGAAAATGCGTGCATTTTGTATTAATAAATCTCTTCTTCGATGGATTGGAAACTTTATTTCGAACCGCTCAATACAAGTTGTATTGGATGGTTTTAAGTCTGAAGTTCATCATATAAATGCTGGTGTGCCCCAGGTTTCCGTTTTTTCTCCGATTCTCTTTCTGATATTCATCAATGATATTTTGTCCGAAACTTCTAATCCATTAATTTTTTTCGCTGAGCTTGTCGTTATTCTTCGGATGTGGACTTCCAACCCCGACATATAATAAGCTCCTTAAATTCTGATCTCGATAGCATTGTCAAAGAGACTGTCATAAACCGCGTAGAATTTAATGTTTCGAAAACTCAATGCTGTCTTCTGTCGTTAAAATGCAACCCACCCAACATGCCGCTTTCCATGAGCGGCACTTGCATTGGGGATACCGAACAGCTCTCAGTTCTCGGTATGTTCATAACATCATCATCATCATCGGCTCGACAACCGGGTTCCGGTCCTGGCCTCCTTCAACAAGTCTCTCCACCTATCCCGGTCTCTAGCCGACGCCATCCAGTTGCGCACCCCAAGGCTTCGGGCGTCCTGGTCTACGCCATCTCTCCAGCGCAAGCATGGTCTACCACGCTGTCGTCTACCATAGAATGTACCACAAAGAACTTTCCGAGCAGGTTCCTCTTCGCTCATGCGAGCTAGGTGCCCTGCCTACCGGAGTCTACCGAGCTTAATTTTTGTCACGATATCTGCTTCAAGGTAGATTGCGTACAGTTCATGATTGTACCGTCTCCGGAATCGTCCTTCCTCACATACGGGGCCAACAATTCTCCTTAAGACTTTTCTCTCGAACGCAGCTAAGAGGTCGGAGTGCCTTTTGCTAAGCACCCAAGTCTCGGATCCATATGTGAGTACTGGCAGGACCATGGTCCTATACAGCAGCAGTTTTGAAGTTATGGTGAGATTTCTGGATTTGAAGAGCTTTGACAGACTATAGTAGGCTCTGTTGGATTTGAGAAGCCGCCCGCGTATTTCTTCTTCTATATTGTTATCGGCTGCTACTATTGACCCAAGGTATTTAAAGGATTGCACCACTTCAAATTCGTGCTCCGCAACCTTGATTGTTTGACCAACTGTTCCTCTCGCATTCGACGCCAGCATGTACTTTGTTTTACCTTCACTAATGTGCAGCCCCAGATTTAGTGCCGCCTGCTCAATCTGGATGAAGGAATCGTGTACAGCTTGTTCGGTTCTTCCGATGATGTCAATGTCGTCTGCGTAAGCTAGTAACTGGCTGGACCTGTTGACGATGGTCCCTCTTGTTGCCGTGCCAGAGTCACGGATTGCTTTCTCCAACGCCAGGTTGAAGAGGAGGCAGGCCAAACCGTCCCCTTGTCGGAGTCCATTAAAGATGTTGATTGGTCTGGATAGCAATCCGGCTATTTTTACTTGGCTTGTTACGTTGGTCATGGTCAACCTACATAGTCGTGTCAATTTATTTGGGATGCCGAATTCTCTCATGGCTTTGTAAAGTTCTACCCTGGCTATGCTATCATAGGCGGCCTTAAAGTCTATAAACAGATGGTATGTTGGGATGTTAAATTCTAGACATTTTTCCATCGCCTGCCTAAGGGTAAAGATCTGATCAGTTGTTGATTTGCCTGGAATGAAACCACACTGATATTGTCCGATGACGGTTTTAGCGTATGGGGTTATCCGGTCTTGTAGGATAGAGGAGAATATCTTATAGGCGGTACATAACAGATCACCTTGTGTTAAATGACCACATATTCGTCTTCGCCCAAAACATGTTTAGGTTTCCTCCCACGTTGCAAGAAATGTTTCAGCCCTTCTGATCTAGCTGCAATCTATAAAGGCTATATTCGTCCAGCTCGAGTACAATTCCCATATTTGAGCAAGTGATCCAATAACTCACTTGCGTTTCATGGATATAATCAAAAAAAAAGAGCATTGAAAACGATAGGTGAAAGAAGTATAACAGAAAAATTTGAATATCACGAGCACCGTGGCAATGTTTCTTGTCTTTCATTATATTGCCGTTATTTTTATAACATTGTTCCAGTGAAATAGCAGTTGCATTCCTCCCCTTAACCGTAATACTCGCGCTTCATTGAGTACCCGTTAGTTTACCCTTCCGCCCAACTGCGAACGTACGTTAAATTCAGAGATTCTTTCTTTAGCCGCACTACACGAATGTAGAATGCTTAACCCGTTTCTATATTTCCCTCCGATTATAATATTCAGACATTCAAAGCCAATATGCATCGGTATCTCCTTTTAAATCCTTCCAACTTTCCCTAAAACATTCGCACTGTGCTCATACGTTTTAAGGGTAGTCATAGTCATTATCCCTCTCTTTTAGTGCGCGCAAAATTATATATAAAAAAAAAAACAAACAAAGTCGATTTTCTTAAAATTTGGATCATAATTTTTTAAAAGCCCTAGATCCAATTGGACGTAAAAAGAACTAATTATTTAATGGACTTATCATGTTTGAACCAAACACCACAGATATGGGTAATGTAATGTGTGTATATATACATATTTACATATTTACATATTTGTATAATACATATATATAATTTATAATAAAGCATCCTCTTAAAAAAGATGTTTTCCTAAAAAAAAAAAAAAAAATTAAATGCATCCATGGAAACTATGAAATGAGATTGGTCATACACTTCACTGAAACGGATTCTTCTTTCCTTATAATGTATACTGTATAATGTAGACTCAAAATTCCATCACGAAACACTCCTATTAGGATTTATCCATATTTATTTAAGGAACACTCTTTTGCGATAATACATATGTCTCGCCGCCTCCGCAAGTCTGTTACGAGTAGCTACGGTACGTGCATGTAAATATTTATCTGACCTCGAAGCAAAGACACAAAATTCTGTGTCGATCGATATTCAAATCCTCTCCAGGAAAATAAAAAGGAGGCTGTTCTTCGAAAGACTCTCACTCACCCACTTCATTCATAAAAAAAGAAAACAATCTTTATATCTAACCGATGAATTTCATTTACAAAAAAATAAATAAATAAAAAATAAACAATTTGTAATTTTTGTTCCTATAAATGTTTTTATCTTCATATTCCAGAATCATGATGACAAAGAAAAGGCTAATTCTCCGTTTGATACAAATGGTCTAAAGAAGGACGACCAAGTTACCACGACAAATGGTGTTGTTGTCAATGGAATCGATGATGACAAAGGATTCAAGTGAGTTTTTATAATAAATTTTTTATTAGCCCCGACAATAATACTGTGAGCGTCAAAATAAAGTGTACAGCTTTGAACTGCATTTTTTTTAACCCTGTTAAAGCAATTGGTATACAAAACTTAATAAAAAATATACTAATAAAAATTCAATAAAAAAAGTGAAGGTTGTATGTACATACATACATACATACATATCGTCGCTTTTCCGGCAGAGTGGCATAAGTCGAAATTTGCAAATTTTCAGGAGAGCATTTTAAAGTTTTTTTCATATTGAACAAAAAAAAATTCGTTGTTCATAAAAAACAAAACTCGAATGTTGAATACGTGAAAAAATGGCATTTTTTGTTTGTTAAGTTTTATAAAAAACTAAATATTAAAAAAAAAAAAAACAAAAATTGATTTATGCCGTATTTATACGTAGAAAATGAGAGGGATGTTTTTGAACATTGAGAGCGGCTTTTTTTCATAACTCGGAAACTAGAAGAAGTAGGTTAACGCCGATTACACAGAAAAATTGTGTTTGTTTTTCAGCTCAGTTCTGTGTTCAAAACTAAAAAACGACAAATTTCGACTTATGCCACTCTGCCGGAAAAGCGACGATATGTATGAACATTATTATTAGGTTAGGTTAGGTTAGGTTAAGGTGGCTGCTGACCGGAAAAGCCAACACACTTAGACCAATATTTGGTTTTGATACCACAGGATTTCAAAAATCAACCTTACTCGTTAAACCATTTTGAGTTAACAATGAAGCATTTGAGACAGTGAATGTCGGAATTATTTAGATCACTATGATGGTTATAGTAGTAGTCTCCCAAGTGGAGTCTACGTCTTTGTGCTAGGACAGGACTAGAACATAGAAGGTGAGGAACTGACTCCTCTTCTTCTTCATCCATGCAGCTTCTGCAAAAATCATTTGCAGGAACTCCAAGAAGGAAAGCATGTCTCCTATTAGGCAGTGTCCAGTAAGGAGCTTATATGCAATCTACCAATAGAAATTAGTTGTTTTGAGCGTTTAGCAATAAACAATGGCCAAATTAGTTTAATAGACCGGCAAGTTGGGGTGCTGGTCCATCTATGGTTAGCTTTCTTTATGGTATTATGCTTTAGCGTAAGTCTTCAAGTAGCTAGGGGTATACCGATGTTGGAATTGCTATCCAACAAAGGTAAGATTGTGCCGTTTTTTGCAAGTTCGTCGGCTTTACAATTTCTTGGAATGTCTCTTATGCCCCGGCACCCATAAAGGTGAATGTTAAACTGTTTTGACATCTCCACCAGAGGGCTATTAGTGAGTTAATAGAGACAGAGTCCAGTTACTTTACGGCGGCGTGTCTGATAAAATACGTGTATCAGTAGTCGATATAACGTTTTATTTGAGCCAAGAGAGGACTTCTTTTATTGCAAGAAGCTCTGCCTGGAACACGCTACTGTGATTGGGGAGACGTAAAGAAAATTATTAAATTTAATCAAAATACTTAAAGCTAGTACTTCGTCTGCTTCCCTTTTGCCTTTGAAACACCATCTATGCCTCTGGACATTGACTCTAATAGCTTTCTTGAATATTCGGCTGGGATTTTTTTTACACTTATCCAGATATTCCTACAAATGCTTGATGGAGCTTAGGTCTAGGTATTGCGGAGGGAGACCCAGATTCTTAGTTGTAATATAAAGTTAGCATTCCTTGACCGATTCGGATGTGTGCTTGGTGGATGTCTTGTTGGAACACCAATGAATCACTTAACAACAATTTCGCAATACTGCACGGCAAGTTGTCAAATGTAAGTTAATTTTCTTTTTTCATTGCAATCTCAATAAAGACGTAGTTCTCAGGCTTAAGTCTAGATGAAGCCATACGTCCTGAGATCATTACCAAACCGCCTCGGTGCTTAATTGCTGAATTTAAAATTTTGTTAAAATTCAGTGTTTTTCGTTCTTAATTGAACTCGAGATTTTGATCAAAGTTGACATTGCGATGGTAGAGAACACGAAGAAAGTGGTTAGCACAATTCCGTCTGTATGTCTGTATCTACTTCGACTTACAGCTTAAGCCGCTAAAGCTATTTTCCATAAACTTCTTCGTTGATTCCCTAGTGGAACAATTAAAATTTTTGTAATGTCTCCAAAACTAACGGTACCTGCAATACAGCCGTTATGGAAAATCGTATATATCTTGAAAACAGCTCTAACAATTTCGATAAAAAAATAAAGTGTGATATTATAGGCATGGACAACGTTTTGGTCAAACAAATTTTTATATCGGTACGTCATAGAAGCGAAGCGTTTTTTTGATATTTGACTTTCACATTACCAGCTCTAAAAACTTCGACCAAAATTTTTATACAGGAGCTCGTTTGATATATAATATTATAGGAATGATAAACTATTATCATCGTTTCATTCCTCGACTAGCACAAATAATCGCACCACTTCACGCGCATTAAGCTTTGTTAACAAAACAAAAGAAATGTAAAAAAGCATTTTCATGGCCTGAAAATTTAAATAGTGTTTTTTTTATAAGGCAAAAGAAGCTCTTTCAAAGGTGACTCTTCTGGCTCACCCCATACACAACGGTACTTTTAGCATCGCGACAGACGCATCGAACATAGCCGTGGAGTCAGTCCTACAGCAGAAAACTTCACAATCTTGGCAACCCTTAGCATTGTTCTCTAAGAAACTCAAGGACTCAGAAGTCAAATATTCAGCTTTCGATCGAGAGCTACTAGCGGTATATTTATCGATCAAGCATTTTAGATTTTTCGTCGAAGGTCGAGAATTCACGGTCTTCACAAACCACAAGCCACTTTCGTTTGCATTGACGAGTAAAACAGAGAGAAGTCCTCGTCAAACACGTCATCAAGACTTCATCTCTCAATTTACTTCGGTCATCCAGCACATTAAAGGTATAGACAATGTTGTTGCCGATGCTCTTTCTCGCATTGACGAAATCTCTACCACCAAGAGTCACGAACTTGACCTAGAAACAATCGCCAAACTTCAATCTTCTGACAAAGAGCTAAAGGAATTTGTACAAAATCACAACTTGAAGAAAGCTTCTAGTTTCATGATGAAAGAATTCAAATTTCCTAACATCAACATTCATTGCGAAACATCAACCAACAAAAATCGACCGTTCATTCCTTCCGCTCTCCGATTTAAAGTTTTCACTACTCTTCATGGGATCTCCCATCCAAGCATACGCACCACTCACTCACAAACTTATTTCAGAGCGATACTTCTGGCCAGATTTGAACAAAAACATTAGCGACTGGACACGATCTTGTATAGGATGTCAAAAAGCTAAAATCCAGAGGCACACCAAGTCAGAACACGGTAGATTCGAGGTTACAACGGGTCGGTCGCTTCGATCACATACACCTAGACTTTGTAGGACCTCTTCCTTCATTCAATGGTTTTTCTTACATCCTCACGGCCGTGGATAGGTTCACAAGTTGGAGAGAAGCCTATCCTTTAGTCGACATATCAGCTATCTCGATCGCAAAAGCGTTTGTGGAAAACTTCAACTCTCGTTTTGGTACTCCTTTAAAAATCACTAGCTTTTTAGTGGACTTTCTAGACTGTTAGGTATACACAAGATCCACACAACGCCATATCATCGGCAAGCTAATGGCATGGTTGAACGCTTTCATAAACAACTGAAATGTTCGTTAAAGGCAGTAAAGAATGCTGCAACACAGGTGTCAATGATGGCGCTATCACGATCTGATATCACCTTTTTCATTGACAGTCAAGCAGCGATAAAAGCACTCTCTGCCAATCTAACCAAGTCGAAGCTTGTTTCTTGCTGTCGCGAAGAGCTCAAGGTTCTTGGCTCGCAGCATAATGTTAGACTCTGCTGGGTCCCGGGACACAGTGGTATCCCAGGCAACGAAAAAGCTGACGAACTCGCTAGAAGGGGTTCGACACTTGAATTCAAGCAATACGTTGGCAGCATAACCAAGCGTAATTGCAATGCAAGATAGAGCCTCCTTGGCACATGCGGTATCACCAGGAGGCTGTGGCCTCAGTGGGACGAGAAAAAATCTAACTCAATCCTACTATTTAAGAAACCATCCATAAAATCTCTTATTAGTGTCATAACGGGTCACAACCTGTTAGGTTATCACAAGACTAAACTAGGACTTAGCACGGATGACATATGTAGAGGCTGCGGCAGCGCCGACGAGGTCGAGGATACCACTCACTTCCTCTGCCACTGCCCAGCACTCAGTCACATAAGGAATAGGACTTTAGGATATTACTTCTTTGATGATCTAGAGGATCTCTCTAACTACCCTCTGAAACTAATCCTGAAATTTATTGAGACCACCAAATGGCTAGAACTCCCTGTTGACTCATAGGTTCTTTTATATATTACAGAACATGTAATACTTCGGGCAGCACAATGGATCAAATATGATCTAAGTGGGACGAGACCAAGATCAATCGTCGGCCCATATAACCTAACCTAACCTAAAGGCTAGATGCAATACCATCAACTAAAGCTCAGAACTCCCAATCATACTTTTAGAAATTCCCTGTGCAGTCAAAGAAGATTTAAATTCTTCTGCAGCAGAAATGGTCTATGGGCAAAATTTGAGACTACCTGGAGAAATTTTCGTTAGCAACGAAAGTAAGCAATGCTCTCCAGACGCCTTAATTGAAAAAATCTGCAATACAATGAAAAACCTCATACCGACAGGAACTAGGATATCAAATCAAGACATTTTCATACCAAAGCAATTAAACGTTTGTAAACAGGTTTTCATCAGAATTGACAAAGTAAAAACAGGCTTTATGCCTCATTTGCTTGTGCATGCAACAGTTTTTATTGATTCCTGAAAAATTCTAATTGAATGACTTATGAGGTTTTTGAAATGACCGATTCAATTGTTTATCCAATGATTTTTTATCACCACTCATTTGGGCAAGATTTGGAGAGAGGAGCTTGTCAGTGAAAAAGATTTCTTTTTCGGAGTTGGCATTAGATGAAAAGAAGTAAAGTTCGTTGTCTGATACTTGCCAAATTAATTGTGGAAGATTGAAATCACCGACGATTATAATATATCGTCTTCGGGGTTAGTGAGCTCAATGACATAATCGACCGCATCCACTAGAAGTTGATATTATTCACTTGTTCGTTTAGTGAGTGGTATATAACAACACAATGAGGCATATTCATAGAGAATTACTAAAGATGTGATTGTTAGATCCTTAGTTTAAGGCTTGTTGGTTAAATAAACACAGCTACTATTCATAGTCAGTTTTCCAGCTGCTTTTAGTAGAACACCAGGTTAAGGCTGTATTCTACTACAATTAAATTTTGCGGTTTAACAGTTCGGAGTGAACCAGGAGTCACTTCCAACTCTAAACCATTCCTGTGTGCGTGTTACCAGGGAACGGAGGGGACCTACAGTATTTTCTGCCGACTACGAAAAGCTAATGAGCAGCATTTTCCATGACAAGAGATACTCTTGGAGAATTTGTCAATTCCTCGCAAATTCTACTACAATTATCCTTCAAATAATGACGGGTCAAAGAAAGTGCAAATTTTGTTTCGTACGCCTTATCATAATGGTTAGTGCGTTGGACTGTCTTGCAGGGGTTCGTTTCTCAGTCGCTGCAAAAAAAGTTTTTTCAGTGGTGTACTACCTCTTACGAGGAAATGACAAATCCTCCAAGAGTATCTCTTGTCATGAGAAGTGCTGCTTATTAGCCGTTTGGAATCGGCAGAAAATTGTAGGTTGAATAAAATTTAATGGTTGAGAGTTGAAAAATTCTATGTTAAAAGTTAGACCACAGGTTTATCCCTAAACTTAGGACTAAATTTATTTATAAATAGCCTAAACTCTGGAATTGCGTAGTAACAAATTAGCAACAGTTTAGCAAACATGTATGAATATGCCCCTATATGTAAAACCAACAAGATTACTAGATTCCTCTTTGGGATAAAGCAAGGCATGTACACAGAAGATGAGAAAACAATTCTACCACTTCTTCGCCCATACAGCTTCTGCAAAAATAATTTGAGTAAAAGCCAAGCCTCGTTGCGTGCTTGGCTTATAAGACTTCGTCCGGTTGCGACACCAATTTTCGGAGCAGATGTGCAATCTACTTAAGGATTTAGAGTGTTTCGGATCAAAATTGGCCAGATCTGATTTGTCATCAGACAAGTAGTTAAATTGTTCCATATTTGGTTTGTCCTCTCTTGTTGTTTCCGCAAAAGCTTACATGTAGCGATTAGCCTTATAAGGTAATATAGATAATGTTGTTCAATGACTTCTTGAGTCTTACAGTTTCCTGGAATGTCTCTATTCCCTGGAACCCAATAGAACTGAACATTGAACTGCTAAGCTATCTCCATTAGAAAATGAATCTAGAGATTTAAAGCTACTTAACTATACAAGAAGATGCGGATATCTTTCTTTCAGCCAAGACAGGACTTCATTAATCGCCAGAAGTTTCACTTGGTACACTCTACAATGATTAGGAAGACGGAAAGTGTGACCAAAATTTAGTATAATTGAATACTCACACTCACAAAAGACATTATCAGTTTTCGAAAGACATCAGTTTGTGAACAATACTTTCAGTTTAATGCCGCCAGTTAAAGTCGATTAAGTTTTTTAATTTAAAACAAAAGTTCAAAAACCGGTGTTTCCACACTTTTAAAGTTTGAGAGAAAAATCAAGATTATAACATCTTTTTTTCGGGCGACAGTTTCTTTGACAATAGCGCATTAATCATCTACTGACAAGCTCCTAAAGTGATTTCTGAACGAAGTCGATCTTTTACTTTTGAAATTTGTCCAAAACATTTTCGCAGTGTTATGGAATCTGCCCACTGTTTCGGCTATTTCGCGCTAAGATTTGTTCCTCCTGTCCTAATTCTATAGTAAGTTCAGGTTTTTTTTCTGCATTTTGCTTACCTATTTTAATTAATTTTCTTTAATGATTTAAGCAAGAAGCAACTTTCGATGGAAATAAACTGAATAAAAATACACTAATCACTTTGTATGAATCAAAATATGATTTAAATATAAAGTAAATTTAACGCTGTTTTCCCAACAAGCAAAAACATTAACAGTATGTGCGGCAAGTTGTGCGATTTTATTTATTTTATTTTTATTTAACATTTTTTCTTGAGTTTCTTGTGTCATTTTTTTTGAAAATAAATGGGTTTCAAAAAAGTCATATTTTTATTATTAAGTATTATCCACTTGTCAAAAAAAAAAAAACGAATTAAAAATACAGATTTCATGTGTACACTTTCTTTTAACGCTCACAGTATAACTTTGTGTTTTGGATGATTGTTTGCAAAATAAAAATACATAAATTTGGTTTTGAAAAAAAATGTAACTCTTGAGCGAAATTCCTGGCCTCATGAAATGGCAGTTAAACAATAGAAGACAATTAGCGATTCATAAAACTACTGACGTTTTAGTTCATCGACTACCGCGATAAGGGTGATTATCTGACGAAAATAAGAAATACCACTCATGAATTTTAAAAGATGACTAAACTCCACGAAAATTAATTGCACCAAAATTGTTAATTATGAGTGGTCTTTCTTTTATAGTTCATCTGAGTTTTGGCTTTATTTTATTTTATTTTATTTTTGTCTTCACCATTTTTATATGTAGATATGTACATTATTCATATGTACTACTAGCGGCCCGGTACGTGCTTCGCTACGTATAAAATGAAATGCTAAAAAAAAAATTAATTGCAACATCAAATTCATTTATTCAAACAAAAAAATATTTTATTAATTGCTAGCTATTTTAAAACTTAATCCAAAACACACTTGGATGAACAATATTTTTTCTTTTTCCATTTTGAAACAAACAGCTGGGGGTACCGACTCTGGAACAGGCAACATAAAGTTGGCCATGTGAAAAACATGATTCCTCCAAATTCACACCACAAAAGTGTTTGCCCTTGATCCTTGTTGATGGACATCGAAAATGATAAACGCACAGGATATTGTAATCGTTTGAACTCAAATGGCATATCAGTTGGAATCATAGGGATACGTGGTACTCGTATCAAACAAACTTCTCCTTTTGATTTAGCAGTTAAGATCGTAGCTTTAATCAAATTTGGCAATAACTTTTTCACTGCCAATCTGGTGCCATTACACAGTTTTGATGGATTAATACGAGTATTTCGCAATAATATGATCAAAGAACCAACTTTCAAATTGAAGCAATGCGGTGGCATACCAGCTAGTTCCAATGAAATTAAAAATTCAATTGGATAATTCATTGCCTCATCTTGATTCATAACACTGTTGATTACCACGTAAACCTTGCATTGTTCGATTAAATGCTTCTAGTGATTTTTTATTCGCCGTTGTACACTCATCCCATAAGATAATTGACGTTAATCGCTGAACTTTTGCCAGAGCAGAATTTCTCGAAATATTGCAAGGTGGAGTTTCAATCACCTGTACATTCAATGGCAATTTTAGTGCAGAGTGTGCAGTCCGACCACCTTCTAATAATGTAGCAGCAATTCCCGAAGATGCAAGTGCCAATACAATTTTCTGTTCCGATCGAATAGTTAGAATAGCTAAAATCAATTACATAGGTAACAAACGTTTTGCCTGTACCACCAGGCGCATCCAAGAAATATAATCCACCTGCATTATTGGAAACTGTTTGCATGATTGCTTCATATACGATGAAGTTCCGAAACATGTTGCAATTGCTCATTTCTGCGATGAAGTACAATATCACGGGATTGAAACTGATCACCAAGAATTACAATTGCAACCTCATCAATAATTGTCGATGTTCTATCAGCCCTTATTACGATTTTGTGATTATCAGATAGCATTTTGAACAATTGAACTAATGCGTTATGCTGATGGAAAAACCTTCGTAGCTCACGAATAATTTCTCGTCTTGTATTCGAGAAAATTACACAACGTTGATCCAATTTACGATTTTCATCACCAATAAAATAAATTTGCTAAAATTGATGATCAGCGTCGGGGTATGGCAATAACGAACCAGCTTGATGATAAATCTGGCCCTGAATCTGTAACATGTATGCAATTTCAGGTAGATGTTGGATCAGAATTTTTAAAACTATCGAATACTTTATGATTCAGATTGATATAAACATGGGACAATCATGTTGAAGTATTTACCTTAAACGTCGGCATAATTATCTCTTATAATTTTATTAGCACTAAAAGAAGTCATTTGAAATGCCGAATTGTGTTGTTGAATATGGATCAAAAAGTGATTCGACGTTTGAGATGTCCCAAAAATAAATGAATACAATGGTTCGGGTGGAGTTTCTATTGCTGGAAATCTCACTTTGTCATTAGCACAACACATGCCGGGCATTTCACCTGGAAAGTTAGCGGCATCACAATGTGGACATATGTATTGCGTCCATCATTCCAATATATCCGTACATACTATAATCAATTTGACTGTTGTAATTAAAAGCAGCACGGATCATTTTAGCCAAAGGAGCACGACGTATTCGTGATCACCGTGCAAGATTCAGTATAGGTTCAGGGTCAACAGATCTATTTCGTGCATTACGTTCACTGCGATGCATTAGCTTGTGCGCGTTCATCTGCAGTCTGTGATCGACTTAGTAATGCCACATCATTTGCATTACGCGTTCGCCGACCTATATTTGCTCGCCCAGTTTGTGACATTATTCCTTCATAGAAAAAAGAATAAATCAAATTAAAAATATAAGTTTCAATTTGACAGCAAAATCCCCACTAACAAAATGATCCGACATTTATTGAATTCATTTGTTACAAAAAATGTGATAAATGAAGAACCGCTCGACCAATTTTGTGCAAACTTCACATAAACCATCTACTAAATAGTCCAAACAAAGCCTTAACATTTGGTTTGGATAGGTGAGCCCGTTCTTGAGTTATAGAATAACAACGAAAAGTGGCATTGATTTTTATATATATAGATGTACGTAACATAGTATATATGTAAGAAAATTCACTCTTTTGTTGACTCCCAAGTGTAGGCACTGAAACTGATTTGTATTGAATGAGGTTTGTATTGTATTATATAAATCAGGTCACAACCTAGACTTTAATTTAGAGACAAAAGATGTACAGGGTAATTCAGAAAAATAATGTCATTTTCAGCATCTGCAATCATCTACAAATAAAAGTTCAGAAAATGTATGTAGATGAAGTTGGTTATATGATTTCTAAGCAAAAAAGATAACGAAATAAATAAAAAAATTATGAAAAATATTACATTATCATGTACAGAATTAATGAAATGGTTTTTACACTACAATTTCAACTTTTTCATGACATTGGAAAAGAGCTTTTTGTTCCTTCCATAAAGTGGATATGCCATTTTCCAACAGATGGCGCTGTGAGAGTATAAATCTCTGTGTCGGTGTTGTGTGGTGTGCGTAACAGCATGTTAATTTACATTTGTTGGCTCATAAGGGGCCTAACTATATACAATAACTTAAGTTTTTAATTATTTTTATATAAAAATTTACATGACGAAAAGAAAATTTAAAAATTTGGTTAATTTTATTGTCTTCCGGGTGTTCGTTTCCGGTTGTCAGTGGTCATTTTTATAGGTTGTGGGCAGTGATGGCGTTTAGCCGCTGTAACATGCTGACCCAATATCAGCGTAGAACGAGATATCCAGAGTTTCCATCACACTGAGGTACATCGGTTCGGGATGTCGTTGTTCTGTGGTCACTCTTCTAATAAGCTGAATCGAATGGTCGATGATGTTCGGCATTGGTTTCTTTGCTGAATGCACAAAATATTTGTCCGGTGAGATCAAATTTGCTTCTGTGTTCCTTTAGTTGTTGTTAGCGGGCGGAGTAGAGTCCAGTGCAGATCCTGCCTTCAAGTTGTTGAAGTTCCTTCATAGCTGTCTTCGAGATTGAAAACCAGACTGGGAAGGAAAAGCCGATCACTGATCGCAGGAGCTGCTTGTAGATTAATATTTTTGTCGGTTGGCTAAGACCTGGGGCCGAATTACCGCTTCAGTGACGAGTGAGTGAGTCCCATCAGTGATCGAATGAAAATGTCAAATTGGAGTAATTTATTGCTCGATAACGTAAGCGGTAATGCCAAACTCACATAATTCACATAGTCACGTATTACTCGATAACTGATGCGGTAATTTGGCCCCTGATCTTTTACATTACATTACATATTACACTACTCCGTAGATAAATCTGGAAACACTGAAAGCACGGGCAACTGAAGCAATCGGCCTAGACATTATAACAGATAGAGACAAACAGAAAGAAAGACCAACATGATCGTCTTTTGATTTAACGTGAGCACCTGCCTGTTACGGCTCAATCCCACGGGAGGCCTACCTCCATCGGAGTCAGATTTAGACCTGACCATTAACCCCGACATAGCAAGCTATCTCGGTCGCAAAGTTGTGATATGTTGCAACATATGCACACCTCTTGCTTTGGAGGCGAGGTCTATCTAACACCTCTTGAATTCAAGAAAAGAATCTTGAAAACCGTGTGTTTCCACATTCGGAGTAAACCAAGCCACCATGATGCTCCCACTAGAGGGCCTACCTCATAGATAGGGTTTGACCAGAGGATAAAACTCAATCCTCAAACTCAAATGGGCAATATCTCCCATGATACCAGAATATAGCTTCGGGTGGAGCTTCGCAACTTCGTCATTTCATGGAGCTTCCTAGGCGATCCGAACCCGGACTTAGTCCAAGTTCTTGTCTCAAGCTTCGGAATTTCCAGATCTGAACCCGTCATTTCCAGATGGGCTCCTGCAAAACCCTGGGCCTGTCACCCCTTAGGATACATACCAAGAAATCGATCGGGGTAGAAACCAACAACTCAATGTACATCCTAGTCTTTTGCTCACCTTACGGCAAACTAGGAAAGACGCTCCTAGTCTTTAGTTTACCTTACGACAAACAAGGAAAGACACTCCTATCTATTATTTACCTTACGGCAAATTAGGAAAGACGCTCCTAGTCTTTAGTTTACCTTACGGCAAACAATGAAAGACGCTCCTAACTTTTTCTCACCTTACGGTAAGCTAGGAAAGACACTCCTAGTCTTTGTTCTAAAGAACGATAACGACGATCCCCCTTATTTGCTTCTACAAATAAGATAACCCTTAAAAACCTTAACACTCTCCAGCCACGTAAGCAGCCGGAGACCTCACCAGTTAACTCCTCGTTATAACCCAATTAAACCTTAAAAGTCCCCAGCCACGCAAGTAGGCGGAGACCTTACCAATTTAACCCGTCACAACCCGATAAAACCTTAGAAATCTCCAGCCACGCAAGTAGCCGGAGACTTCACCAATTTCACCCTTCACCAACAAAGATCCATCAAAAAGTCTCTAGCCACAAGTGGACGAGTCCTGAAAGTCAAGACCATTATCCATGTATTAACCACTTGCACCACCATCCAACAACCATGGCCTTATGCTCCCCGCCACCCATTATGATTATGGGAATTACGCAAGCTGCACTCGGACAGGTATGCCACCACAACCATAATCTTGGACTTACGCTTGCTGCCATGGTCCGATGTGTGGTTCAGTAGCAATACACTTCCAATAGTCAATCCTCCCAGAGCCCGAACACGAGCAACCAAAGACCTTACAATTTCACCCTAGACACCTTAGTAGACCCTTCAAAACCTGGAGAATACCTTAAAAATCTCCAGCCACGTAAGTAGCTGGAGATTTTACCAACACACACCCGTTTTGACCCTACTACTCCCTTGGTGTTTTCTTAGTTGTATAAATCTCTTAGCTGATCAAGCAGCGAGAGCATAAACGTAAGCCCCCCCCCCCCACCACGACAAGGTGAAACCTGTCGGGGGGAGAAAGAACAACAGAAAAAACATATCAACAGCACACGGTTGGTATTGAACGGTCCCCCATCTAAGTACTAACCACGCACAATGATGCTTGATTTCGCTGATTGATGATTTCATCAAAGCCCAGGCCGTTGACTTTGAGACCTGATCTTTTTTTCAGCAATGGGTGCAAACGGCTGAAGGCCCAGTTGAAGTCGGTCGGAAGTCATCAAGTTGTACAGGAAGGGGCCCAGTTTTGAGCCTTGGGCGACTACAGATCTTCATGTTTGACTTGCAGTTATCTAGGAAAGAAAAGAGAATTTTTATCAATGGCGAAAGTACTTGCATAAGAAGAAGTTTGTGGATTAAGCTGTCTAAATGCTATCGAATACATTCTCGACATCCAGAAAGCATCCGACCATGACACGATGACTGTTGAGGGCTGTGGTGATATCGTGTTTGAATTTTGGCAGTGGATGCAAGGTTGAGTGATTTTCTAAAAAGAATTTTCACTGCAGAATTCTTTCAGTCTTCGGAGGATTACTTCTTCCATTAATTTTCTGATGTTGTTGAGAAGTGATATCGGCCTGTAGTTGGAATCACCTTTCCTCGGAATTGGCACTATCTTCGCTGTTTTCCACTTCTGGGGAATTAGCAGTTGTTGATACAGTTGTTTAAAATGATTGTGAAGAAAATCATTACTGCATTTGGCAGCTTTTTCAGGATGTAGTAGGGGACACCATCTGGTCCAGCAGATTTTGTTGGCTTAGTATTGCCGATGATTTCTACAACCTCGTCTAGATTGCATAGATGTGAACTACGAGGGGATCATTTTCTGGATTGATGTTATTAAAATTGATTTTATCCAGATTTTGCTGCAGTGTTTATTGAAATGTTGCCTAAACTTCCTGAGAACGTTAGGTCAGCGTTGGTAGTCGGCGAACGCTTCCACCTTGTCTTGGGCCGAGGTAACTTCAGTATTGTTGCTGGCGATGGTTACTGGTACTTGTAGCTGTTTTCCAATGACCCTATTGATGTTTTTGAATCAGGTCCTGACTTGATTGCTTGCAATCTTTTCTGGTATTGGGTATTATTGTGGTCTTGAACGGAGTCCCGGAACATGATGTTGACTTGCTTTAGCTAGTTTCAAACTATCTAGTAGTTTCTGTTGGTTGTATTCAGCTCACTTTGATGGATCCGCTGGAGACGTTTTCTTAGACGTTGTCTGTGATCATACAGACTCTGAACGTATTCGGGAAGATGCTGGTACCTGAAAATTGCTGCATCGATTCAAAACACACACTGTTTGGGCTACACAGCACGTTGGAAATAAGTTTTCAATATTTTCGAACTTTGTTAAAGCGTAAAGCGACATATTTCGTTCTGGGGAGGTATGATACTGACTTTCTGTCAAGATTACGAGCGGGAAACAGCTGTCAGTGTCAAAACAACCTATGATTTAAAAAGAAACCACTAGATGGCCCACCCTGTATGTCATATTCCATAAATAATGACATACAAGAGCCTTACTTTAAGAGTACTGGCCAAGTACTTGAAGTACTGCTCAAGTACTGAGGTACCTTATACTTAGTACTTGTACCCAAATACTTGACAAAAACTGATACTTGCCTTTTTTTAAGTACCAGCACCAAGGTACCCAAGTACATGTATCAGTTGCAAGTACTTGAGAGGACTGAAGTCCTGAAATACTTAAGTATTTTACAGGTCTGGTTATTATCAACAACGCTCAACCAAATAATGAAGCTTCTAAGCCCAAAAAACGACTCACCCCTTAAAGGCACTCAATCCATCCAAGGTTTAATTTGTTAACATTTTGCCAATAAGTCCCCAAACCTTGGTACATATACATTCACACAGTCGTCTCCTTAACCATTTGGCTCGAAATAATTGGCAACACTAGTAACACAAAAATACACTTTCAGTCCATTGGCTGTGTTAGATTATGGCTGTGTGAGAGCGAGAGGCTATTAAAAAGCCAACGTGCGCCTAACTTAGGTGGTGTCTCCTCTATTGCTCTATTGTGTAACTTTAGCTCTGCGGGTTCGCTTACTTTTCTCTCTATCCTCTGACGTCTTTGTACTGGTTTCTTTTTTTTTTTGTTCCGTCGTCGTCTACCATAACCAGCCCCAACTAAACCCGTCTTCACCAAGTTGGGTCGAAACTTGAAATGAATAAAAAAAAAAACATGAAACATGAATACATGACTGAGTGGATGGAGCGTATCTACTACACTTGACTCATATAGATACACACACCAGACTATAAACAGTTTTGTTATCTCATACCCTCTTTGGCGTTATGTAGCTATAGCTCTTGTGGCTTTGATGATGTTTGTTGAGAGGAGCGCGAACTAGGCAAAAGCACGTTGTTTTTAGTCAGAGGTAGTAGCAGCAGCAGCATGTTTTTGTACCCAGTTCTATCTCCAGTCTCCACTCCACTACAATCCATGCCACTTTTTCGTTATCCATTGCTTGAGCTCTCTTTTGGCTAGATATTCGCATGGCATTGACATTAGAATAGCTTAACTGGTTTCTTCAAGGTTCTCGGTGACCGTCAACCGTGCACCGCCAACCGTCGTCGGTCCGACCGCACCGCACCGCTACACACCAGGGAAAACGTAATAATATACTATATAGTAGAGATGTGGTGTCGGTGTTAGTCTGTATGTTTGAGCTGATTGAATTGAATTATTTGCGTAATGGCAACCCGGCTTCATATTGCATTAACATTGGTCTTCTTCTGCCATCTCAGACCAGGGAAGGGAGACCAGAGACCAAGCTTATAATGCAAACACATGGCTTGCCTGCCTGTGCAGTGTGCTGCATGTACATGTGCATGCGGGGTTACTTGGCGCATTTTTGCTCCGCCAAATCTAGTCACGGATTCATGTTTTTTCTTCTTGATGTTGTTATTGTATCAGAAATTCCTTCCTCATCGATGCGTGTGGAATTCTAGCTTCTGCTGTTGCAGCATGCAACTGTGATAATTTCTTGTGTGCACGCTTCTTCTTTTTCTGCTGACTGTGGTGGATAAAGTATCTCTTTAGACAGACTACATTAAACAAAAAAAAAAAATACATATAAAAGAAGAACAGGAATAATGCTCCCATTAGTCTTTGTTAAACACAAGTGAGATGAATAGAGCGCCTGGGAAGGGTTGACAAGGACAGAGGACAGAAGACAACAGGAAGGCAGTGCGGAACGAATGATGAGTAACTACTGGAAGTTGGTTGGGAGATTTGGACAGCGACCTGGAAAAAGATACTATTTATTATTTGTCTGCATTTTTTTTCGTTTCTGTTTAGTTATTACTTTTTCTAAAGGAATTTTTAGCCTGCTTTTACCGTGCAATACATCAATCTGTATTAAAATGTATAAGATTCAAAGGCAATGTTTGTTAACGTTAAGTGAATAAAATTTCTGATAAGGGAGCCGTAAATATTTATATTTGCTCAACTGGTCGATTTGAAGAATTTAAGATGAAAAGAATGACTTCATTTGACTTCTAAGTAAGTTACCCGGTTCCCAGTCCATAAACGGTCTCAGCCTGAGACAGTGACGGGTTTCTGTTCTCAACGATCCCGAGTACGCTGATAAGCACCTAGACAAAGCGTTCTGTCATTCCCGATGGCTTGGTCTTTAAACCTTGTTGTCTCACCGCTATGGGCTGCGATTACTTAATTACTTAAGCGGCTCCTAGTCCATGAAGGGTCTCAGCTTGAGACAGTGGCGGGTTTCTGTTCTCAACGATCCCGAGTACGCTGATAAGCACCTAGGCAAAGCGTTCTGTCATTCCCGATGGTTTGGTCCTTAAACCTTGTTGTCTCATCGCTATGGGCTGCGATTACTTACTCAAGCGGCTCCCAGTCCATGAAAGGTTTCAGCTTGAGACAGTAGTGGATTTCTGTTCTCAACGATCCCGAGTACGCTGATGAGCACCTAGGCAAAGCGTTCTGTCATTCCCGATGGTTTGGTCCTTAAACCATGTTTTCTCACTCCTATGGGCTGCGATTATCTACTTACTATCTATGAACTAGAGACCTAAAACACAGCAGCTTTCTATCCTCTACGATCCCGAGAAGCTGCTTCCAGTGCTCTGGCACTGGCATTAGCGATTGCTTGATCTTTAAACCGGAAGTTCGGTCTTGCTTGCTGCCGCAAACCTTGAGGCTGGGATTTGAAGGCTCTCTTAGCTGGAGCATTGTTGTCCATTCGCTCAATGTGGCCAAGCCAATGTAGTCAACGTGTTTTGGCTTTCCGGACTACACCCACATCTTGTTACAGCTGATAGAGTTCGCGGTTATATCTTCTACTCCATTCGCCGTCCTCGCACGCAGGACCAAACATCCGAATTTTTATTTCGAAAGAGCCCAGTATCATCTCCCCCTTTTTGCTTACAGCACTAGGCGCCGGCCGTTAAGCAGAACTGGCACAACAAGGGTTTTGTAGAGCATGCACTTCGTCTTAAGAATGAGGAGTTTTGAACCGATTTGTTTTGCTTAACCGAAGTAGCAGCGGTTTCCTAGGGCAATTCTTCGACGGATCTCCACTAAGATGTCCTCCGTGGATTTATGTAATATTGACTTCGAGGTAGAAGAACTCTTTAACTACGAGTACCTCGAAGTTTTTGCTATCAATACTGACGTTTTGTCCCTGTCGGTGGACAGATGTTTGTTTGTTGATAGCATATACTTGCTCTTGTCCTAATTTACTTCATGACGAACAAGTCTCGCCTGATCTTCAACAGCCCTGAAGGACTATATTACAGAACGTTAGGAACGGTCGCTGATGTCGATATTGTCTGCCTTCTAATAGGTTGCGGTAGAACAAATCATTTGTTAATTTTTAAAGAGCTATCCACAGGTGAAGAAGCTTTTGCGAGGTCTGGTTCTCGAAATATTTTGCAGTCCAAAGTGATTCTTTTGATTTTTGACCTCCCACAACCTAAAAAATTGGGTAGCTAAATCTCGGAAACCAAGTCTTTTAAGAGGTTGCGGAAAAAATCATCTGGCAACTTTTTACGAGCTATCTACACATTAAAACCAGAAGCTTCTGCGAGGGTTGGTTCTCGAAATATTGCACTCCAAAGTGTTTTTTCTGATTTTCAACACAGCGCTAACTTTGATTCTGATGGTGATATTTCCGCAACAAAGCCTAGAAAAGGTTTATAGTGTTCAGAATTAGTTAAATCCAACAAAGATCTTTGTGTTATTGAAAACCAGAAGATTCTGTGAGCTCCGGCTTTAGAAATTTTTCCATCTAAAATGAATTTAGAACTGTGGTTGGGAACGGCTGATGATATGTCGATATCGTCCGCATTTCCCCCAAAAGTTGAACAGATTTGTTGAATATAGTGCCCACCTTGTCAACACGGCCTGCCCTGCACAGAATCTACTCTAGGACAAAATTGAAGAAATCAGATGTTAACGCATCTCCTTGTCGGATCCCTGGTCATGTTTGGAATAGATCAGTGGCGTTACTGCCTAGTTTTATATTACACCGCGTATTTTCTTATGTCACGCGACCACAGTTGGATCAGTTTTACAGGGTTCCCGAGTTCGGCAAACGCCTTATAGATGACGATGAGTACTATCATATGCGGCTTTGAAGCCGATAAATAATTGGTCTAATTGTGAATATTTGGTCTATGGTCGATCTGCTGGGTCGGAAGTTACACTTCCCAAATGTATTATTATTACCGAGCAGTTTAAGACGTTCACATAGCACATTGGATAGGATCTTATGGGGAGCGTATCGGAATCCCGCTTTTTAAAATCCCGCTTTTCAAAAATCCCGAAAAAAAAGTTTTAAAATCCCGTCTGTTAAAATACTGCTTTTTAAAATCCCGCTTGTTCAAAATCCCGATCTATTATAATCCCGCTTTTTAAAATCCCGCCAAATCCCGTTTTTTAGAATACGTAGGTAGGTAACGTGTTGGTTATTTTCCAGATTCTTTAAATTCCAAAGAAACTGCATACACCCAACCTTGCACCTACCCCAAACCTTATAGTCTACCCAAGCAGGGGGGTTGCGGGGGGCAGCATGCCCCCCTTAGATACCTCAACGCTTAAACACAAAAACGGGGTTATAAGAAACGGGATTATAAGAAACGGGATTAAAAGAGACGGGATTTTAAAAAGCGGGATTTAAAAAAAGCGGGATTATTAGAAACAGGATTATAAAAACTGGGATAACAAGACTGGGATTTAAAAAAAAAAACGGGATTATAAAAAGCGGGATATCGTACCCAACCCGATCTTATGTGCGACATTAAACAGGGATAACCTCGATAGTTCTTGCAAGACATTGGATCAACTTTTTTTTGTAGATGGGGCATATGGAGCTGATGGTCCAGACATCGGGCATGCCACCCATGTTTGGCTTATGGTTTGAATCATTCACCATACCAAACCATCACCTCTGTATTTAAAGAGCTCTACAGATAAGCCATCAGATCCTGCGGCCTTATTGTCCTTAAGCTTATTTATTTATAACTAGGCCTAGCACTTCTATACTGGGTGATGGAACTGGTTCTTCATTGATTGGAAGCGGGTTGTCTTTCTGCCCTATTAAACGCTCTACATGATGCCCATTTAATAGTTTGTTGGAAATGGTGCTTGAAAGCGTCCACAATTTCCTGTATGAAAATGTTCCCTTTTATTAAATAACGAATTCTGATTTTCTGAGGTGTTCGTTCCTTGAATAAAGGTTTTACTTTTAGAAACTCATAAAACCCATACCGTTTTGAATTCCTCAAATTGCCCTATTCAAGTTCTTCTAACTAAAGAAAATTATGAACTACTGCATGAAAAACCTAATTCCAATTATGAAGCCTTTGAAAATGTATGCAATCTTCTCGTCTTCCATAAAAGGATATGTTGCACTTGTATAATTTGTATTCAAAATATGACCCAATTTCTACTGCTTCCATTTATTAGCCACAAGAAGAGAGTTGCTTGCGTTCCCATTCCCATAGCTTGTTCATAATGCAACATCAATAAAGGAACACGTTGCCACATTTGACCCGAATTGTTTATTTAATTCAATTAATTTTGTTTTTGCTTAATTTATGGTGGTGCGATGAGATAGTGAGGTGATGGCATTGAGCTACATCCTTGCAACAAAAGGTTAGGTGAGTATTTTGAAGAAAGCGGGGCTATAAAGACGGTGATGATGATGGTGATGGCGGAAAACATCGACAACTGCCATGAAACATGAAGACGCATCTAAAACTGCGCAATGTGAAATTCTTTCGAGTTGTTTCTCGTAATTTTATGCACTGAATAGCTCTGCTAATTACCCCCAAGAATCGTCCCGAACGATGATGATGAATAAACAATGGGAAATAAAGGTATGCCTTACCTGACGACGACTCGACGACAAACAACCAGAACGTCGACATTCTATAGACTTTTCATTGGCCAAGTTTTTTTGTGTGATGCGTTGCCGAGATGACATCCATTGTTTATGCAGTCAAGGTGCATGTTGCACAACGTTAATTTCAGTTTTTTTTTGTCATCATCGTCGGTTGTGTTTTTGGTGCCTCCTGATTGTTCCCCTTCTTCTTTTTTTCTTTTGTTTGTAATTAAGGTTTTTGTTTTTCGAGTCCTTCTATTCTACATACAAAATGTTCATATATTCGCTCTTACACATACCTTTTTGCAACAATATACAATGCGTTGCACGTAGTTTTCTTCTAAGTGCGCTTCTACCTCTTTTTTGGGGAGACATTTATCGGTGGTATGATGTTTTCGATTCTTCTTGATTCCAAGCACATTCAACACTGACAACGACATTCGAAAAAAAAAACAGCGATTAATTAGTTGTTTGATTTAGAAAAAATCGAATCCAATCAACGACTTAGTTTCATTATTCTGTTCTTCGGCCTTGAATTCGAACTGAACGCATTGGCAAAACATTAATCTTAAAGGATATGCAAATATGTATATACAAGTCTAAGAGAAATATATAGTAAACACAGCAGTGAGTTGCGTTAACGTAGAGCAGGACAATGATGAAAATGACAAGCAAATCAGGGAAGAAGATACGTCTTTTGATGAAACTTATACTAATACATCGTCGTCAGTTGATAGTAAATGAAGTGTTAACGACCTGATTCTGGGGAGAGCCACACATTCCTTAAATGACACACCATTTTCTCTCACAATTAATATTGTGAGGAGATGAGTTCCTTGCAAGTTCTGCTTAAGTGTGAACATTGGCAATTCTGTGCGGTTAAGTTTTGCAAATAAATCTTTCTGCGTACTGCACACCGATACCTATTTTAGGAGGGTAAATTCCTTGACGAAATCTTGAGGTGACCTGTATAGCATGGCAGAAGCTACAACACCAATGGTTTCCTAATTCCAAAACTTTTGGATTCAGGTGGTCCATCGGCTTGTTGAAGTCCCACCTCATATGCTCCGAAACTGCATTTGGGACAGAAATGTCAGACTCCTCCAATAGGTGTGATGAAAAAGGCGCAATTCAGTCCGAGTTCGTGTTGTCTCATCCGAATTGTAAATTTTCATTGAATCTAAATTTCAACAACATGGAACTCATTCAGAAAGAAGTAACATATTTCTTTTTATTTGACAGCGCGATAGCTTGTGGAGAACCAGAACCTAGTGATTTACAACTCTGAACCATTCATTTCCACGTGTTGTCGTCTATCGGCTGGAATGGAAAGAACCTAAATTTTTCCCTGTAAAAAAAACCTGAGATACTATAAATACTCGTTAATGTATCATTAGAGAAAAATAATCCCTTGCAATAATCTTAAGCTGCAAAGTCGGTACGTAAATATTGTAAAGAAGAGGGGTCAATGTTGAACCTTGAGGAACACGCGATTTGACAGAGTGCAAAAGAAATTTTTCTTGGGCTATTTCAACGAAGAACTTTCTTTCATTAAAAAAAAAAAAACTTTTAATAATCTTTATAATATACTTTGGAAGGCGTTTATTAGAAGGTTATGGACAAGACCGTAATGCCAGACGCTGTGAAAACCTTTTTCAATGTCAAAGAATACCATTCCAACTGATATTTAGAGTTTAAGTGCTGCTTGTAAATCTTTGGCAAGTTTAATTACCTGACGGGCCGAATCGTTTCAACGATTTCTGTAATTTTAACGAAGATTTATTTTTTCGGACAGCTTGTCTAGGCAGCTAAGTAAACTGGGATAATGTCTCGTTCAGGTGTTTCAGTTGAAATTTCAGATGAATTGTTCTCTACCTTTGGTATCTACTTCTGCTTTTTTTTTTTTTTTTTTTTTTTTAAGTTTTAGAAAAGGATTCTTACTTCCGTAATTTTCTAAACGAAAATCGTCGACGATATCGTCCATGATTTGCTTCACGTAACTCGACTACTATCGTCTCGTCAATCGATCACAGTTTTAGAGATTTGTATGCATTTCAGAAACTCTCAAACTGTAGTCAATCTGTCAACTCAATAGAAAACAATACAAAATGTCAATTTACAGTGGAAACTCAATCACTCAACTACAGTCACCTACAAAATTCAAAATTAAATCAAGACGATAACTATTTAGCTATCGTCCAAACGCTATCGTTTTGACGATAGCGTTTTGACGATTATCGACTCACGTGAATCAAAAAAAGGCAACGCTATCGTTCAAACGATATCGTCTGACGATAATCGAGTTAGGGAATAACCCCCCAGGGTTGTCCATCTAGTGGTTTCGTTTTAAATCATAGATTGTTTTGTCACCGACAGCTGTTTTCCGCTCGAAATCTTGACAGAAAATCAATAACATACCTCCGCGGAACGAAATGAGTCGCTTTACGCTTGAAAAACGTTGGGGAATATTGAAAACTTATTTCCAAAGAGAGTGCTATGTTTTGGCCCAAATGAATCACCCACCGCGCCTGCTGTACGCAAGTTTGTACAAGAAGTTAGTGAGACTGCAATGCTAGAAGACAACACTCATGATCCCCGTCGTCGTACGGAGCGCGCAGAAGAGAATGTGGCTGCTGTAGCTGAGAGTATAAGACTCAATTCAAGAACATCAACTCGTCTTCGATCTCAACAGCTCAGGAGAATTCTGCACAAAGTTCTCCTATTATTCGCTTAAAAGGTCCAATTGACTCAGCAATTGAAGTCGCACGACCATCCGCTTGAATGGAATGTTTGACCTTACTAAAAAAGCGACAAACCTATGCGAAACGAGAAACGTTTGCGTTTATCTTCATATATTCAAAAGTATATTTTTTTTAAATAAGCATGTAAAGAAATGTGTCTTCGAAATTTTGTAAATCTAGATTTTGTGCAATCGAGTTTATTATATTAATAGATAGATATCACCATATTTCACAGCAATAGATTTATTATTAGTACGTTGAAAATGTTCATATGTTATTATCGTGACAACGACAATATTGATATTGTTTCAACAATCGTTATAATATTCAAACCACATTAGTGGTGGGTCACTTTTTTGCATTTAAAATGTATAAATAAAATAAACCTACCGCAAATATAATATCTATGAATTAATAAAACAAAACAAAAAATAGAACGAACAACTTCATAATAAATTTTATGGTTTGCGTGTTTGACATTTAAACTATCTTTTTATAAATTTGTGGTTATCCATAGTGATGGCAAAGAGTCAGACGTACATATTCTGAATGTACATATGTATATATTGTATTTTATATTTAACATTGCTTTTTTTTGTAGATCACAAATGTTCATTTTTATTATAATAGCCTTGTTTTTTTGGAAAAGTTATCCGTAGTAAAGTAGGATTTTATATGAATAACAAATACAACATCCGCAGTATATCACTGCATATTTGAGAATACTTACTTACTACAGTCCGGAGAGGACCAGGGCCTCAACTAACAATCTTCTTCAGCCAGCTGTCTTCAGTTTCGCCCGTCAAGTTGGTTGACTTCCTCTCTCACTTCTGTGCGCCACCTGAATCGCGGTCTTCATCTACTGCGCCGTCCCTCGTTTTTTCATTCGAAGACTTTCCGGGTCGGAGTATTTGGGTCTATTCGCTCTACATGCCCTAGCCATCTCAGTCGTTGGACTTTAATTCATTTGACTAGGTCAGTTTTAGTGTCCAGCCTGTAAAGTTCAAGGTTATATCTTCTCCTCCACTCCCCGTCTATGCATATTAGACCAAAGATCACACGGAAAATTTTCCTCTCGAAACATGCTAAAGCGTTCTCATCCATTTTCGACAAAGTCCATTTCTCTGCACCATAGACAAGAACCGGGACGATAAAAGTTTTCAAAGAGACGAAGTAATTTTGGCTCCATTACCATTTTGGAGATTGACATCAATCCCTGTTTTCTGAAATGCATGTATGTATTTGTCATCCATAATAGAAATAACCTTCACATTGTACGAATCCACTTCAAAGTCGGCAAGTGGAGACTCACATCCACAGACTCTTCGAGTTAGAAAAAATGGCGTATCCGAATCAACACCTCTGAATCGAAACTTGTCTGCTTTAGACACTCAACGGGCAGAGATAGTCACATAGCAGGAAATCGTAGAAATCTTTCTTTAAACTCCCAGACGAAATAACAGCCAAACACATCGTGAAGTTCCTAGGAATCCACTTCTACGACTTGGTACGATTCAATCTGGACTCGGGAAATGTTCACAAAAAGCTAAGCTGGGCCTTCCATTTTGTGCACCCTTTGATGACAAAGACATCTCCTGAGACTAGTGATAAGTTAGAGCCTTCTAGTACATGAATGAGCTTCAAATTTTCTAAAGAAAATGTGCTAAGGATCTGCACTGGACTTCACACTTCGACATTTTATAACTAACACTACACGACTTAGGGTAGTCATAAAACCTTAAGTAATATAACTCGATTCATAAAACCCCAAATATACCTATGGATAAGTAAGTTCCATCATTTGTAGTGCCTTATCTTCTGCATTTCGATGGGTACAAAACCCCCTGATAATTTTAATTTTCCACTGGTATAAAATTAAACCAAAGTCTTAAAAATGCAATTAACAAACTGCAGTTAAGAATTTTCCGTAACAGACTGCCTTCTGAATTTTTAGAACTGTTAGAACAGTTCTGTTTCTTCATCACACCTCTGGTATTTGTTATAAATTTATAGCAAAAAACTTATATTGGTCATTATTTATGCATTGAAGGTCTAAAAGAAGTCTAAATAATAGAATATTTTCGGTTTGAATATACAATATAGTGTTCTAAAATTATTATGGTTCTTATCTAAACTTTTAGTTTATTCAGTGCACAAACCAATTACTAAAAATAATATTTTTTCCAAACCATCATCCAAAACTCAAATTTCATGTGTCTCAAACTGTTTTTACGGTTTGAGTCCATGACTTAGATTTAGTACTTATTTCTACAGAACATCTCAAACCACTTCCTCAGTTATAATAATCATTTAAATTATTATTACAGTCGCACTCCCGGCTCACGTCAACCATCGCCAGCCGAAGAATCTCTACCGCGACCACCAACACTACTTGACCCTTCACAACATGGCTTTCCTCCACATCCCCTACATCATATGCTCGGTTCAATGGACCATCAACAAGGTCCTGGACCTCAAATGAATTCGTATCCGCATCATCAGATGCCACCGATGAGTCAATTGCAACCTCCAGTAATGAACGGTGTTGGTGGTATGCAAATGGCACAGGTATGTATCAATAAATAAGCCATACCAAGATGATTCTAATCAGTCAAGCATTGTTATTTACATTTCAGAGTCCAATGATGAATCATCAAGGCCAGCGTCCAAATCAGATTGAATCTCCAGCAAATTTACTTCAGCAGCAGCCCCCAAACTTCGATGTACAGGTAAGTCCTTATAAAATAGGAGCTTTTAGTTCTAAGGCATAGTTAGTTATAAAAGAAACATCCATTTCTAGTCGGATTTAAATGCCATTCCTGTGAAAATTGATTGCCTCCAGGAAAGCAGGGAGGTAACTAGGGAAAATTTGGATAAAATTCATTGCTCACATGATTCTATTTGTGTAGAAATTTATTGGAAAGATTGATCCTTGTTTTTTGCAATCCTTGGGAGTGCATTTGAACTTTGAATGCATCTAAATTTGGTTACCGGCATGGACTTATATAAAAAAAATACCTTCGAAGGGTTGTATAGTCTTAGGTTGCGCCAGTAGAAATTGTGCGTTGTTCTTGTTAAATTGGAATTATTGGAGTATCCTAGTGTTCAAACTCATACATACATGATTCTTCGTTATCCCTTTTTCGATATATCCTAAGCTTCTTTGGTAATAATTCCCAAAATTTCGTAAATACGAGAGAAGTTTTAATTGTGTTTCATTGTTTTTAGTTATCCTTATCCCAGATTATTTTTGAAAATTGGGTTTTGGAATTTTGCAGAAATTTGCTTTAATTTGATTGGGAATTTAAGAGGTAGATTGCTGAGAGAGGAAATGGAAAAGTAATAATGCTACACAGCACTCACGTTGGAAATTTCGTTCCGCAGAGATATGCTACTGACTTTGTGTCAAGATTTCTAGCGGGAAACATCTGTCAGTGTCAAAATAACCTATAATTAAAAAAGAAACCACTAGATGGCCCACTCTGTACTTTTATGAGTTTTAGAAATTATGAAAATTCATTTAAAGTACTCGTAGTATGAGTGAAGTTTTCGAAAACCTATAAAAAAAGATTTAAATTGCAATTTCTTTAAAGGACGTTTAAAAATTCTGAACGCCAGAGTACATTTGTTTCGAACAAATTTCTTGTAGACATTTCAAAAATTGAGCAGATACCAACGAAGTAAAAAAGGCATCTAGGTTACAAAGTGTTCATAGATATTATTATCCTTTTGGAAAACTCTTCTACTGAGATTTAAAAGTCCACGATAACTTAGATGAGAAAAATCATATTAATGAGACTTTGAGTCATCAAAGTAATTTGATCTTCCAAACTAAAATAGTACCTTGATCCATGTTTCACTCTCAGCCGCTGGTACCTAAATTAAAACCTTATTTCAGGCGCATTGCCTCTTGCGAAGGAGTGACAAAACCTCCTAGAGTTTCTCTTGTCATGAAAAGTGTTTCTTATCTTCGCCGTTCGCCTCCATTTCCGCCACACACAGAAATAGTTGAGAGCTGTAAGCAGCCACTATGTTCAGGTTTTCTATGAGCTGTTGTGCAGTGCGAGAATCTCTGTACTTCACAGTACGTCCGAAATTGGGCTCAAGGGTAAACGGATGAGCATTCCTAGAAGTACGGGTATTACGTACTTTCGCCGTTACCGAAACAATTTAGTGGATTATAAGTTTCATGCATTTATGAACATAAGGAATAGTGTCGAAGACAAAACGGACCCCTGGGGCACACCATCGTTTATTTTTTGGATATCAGATTTGAAACCGTCCAATACTACTTGTAGTGAACGGTCGAAAAATTATTTCTAATCCAACAAAGAAGTGATTCATCATCAAGAGAGCTTGATGCCAAACTCTATCAAATGCCTTTGAAATGTCAAGTGCAATAATCTTACTTTCTCCACAACGATGTAAAGATTTGTTCCACTCTTCGGTGAGATATACCATGAGATCTTTAGCTGAAAATTGATCAGCGTTTCCATGACCTTGGAAAGGGCCGTAATTGCAATTTGACGATAGAGGGGGAGAAGAATTCCCTTTTTTAGGGACATGCTGGACAAATGCTGTTTTCGATCCCTCGGAAAGAGACCAGTAGAATAGGACAGATGAAAAAGCAGTGGTTTTGGCAGCGTTGAAGAACACCTTTTCGTTTGCGAATGTCAAGATCTTTTAATACTCTAGCAACTGCACAATAGTATTTTTTGTCGTAATGTTTGGTCACGTAAAAATTTAGTTCGTCGGATATGAACGTTACAGTATTTCTAGCTTGTGTATACTTATACCGATTTTCCTCAGTAGGGTTTAAAACTACGGAAAAACTTACTTCTCTAACCCTGATGACCTCCTTACAGCTCGAATCAAACCAGGAGTTTTCTTTCGGTTTGATAGATTTTGTCCAAACGGTTCTCATTGGTTTTTTTTCTTTAACTGGGGTTTGTTGACATGAGAAATTTACAGCTATGACACAATGGTCTGATGTGCCTAGATCAGATCAGATGTAAGGGACATCACGTCATCGACTTGAGCAGTGATGACTGTTTGAGTTTTAAGAATTAAGAATTAAGTAATTTTTCTAGAAACTTAAACTGAAAAATTTTTTTAAGCAATTTTACTAAATTTTCCTTAAATAAACATGAAAGAAGTCTTCATAAATTTACATGAATATACCTGTAGGGAGGTATCTCTCTATAAATGTTATTATTGGGAAACCATTCTTCGTTCTAATAATTTAGTTTTTCAAAAGTTAAGAATAAGCTTTTGATGAATATTCAAATTAAAATTGAATATTAAATCTCAATTTTTTCAATTATTCTTCCATAATCAACAAAACCTGTAATTAATTGTAGTTAATCAATTGTTTTTTCTTAAGAAACAGCGCATAATAAAAATAATAATATTAATTGTGTACTTCCGCTGCAATTCCCAATGCAATTTCACAAGAAAATTAAAACAAAAAAAAAACATAATAATGAAAATAATAAAGAGCATGTTTCACATACAACTGCCGCCGCCATCACTATCAGCACATTCACCACCCTGTTGCCGCCGCCATTATTGTTGCTTCCCGTTGAACTTCCGCCCGAATGATGATATGATATGATTATTTAAAATTGTGTCCTTTAGTGCCCATTGCCATTGCCTGCTGCCTTCGATGGTGGTTGTTTTTGTTTTAATTTAATCATACATATGATGAAATAATAAAAGCTTTCCCCACAACAAAAAGTATGGGGGCGACATGACAGCACAATAATGAGGATGAGCGTAGAGTAAGTGTGTGTTTGTCCCAGGAGTCCTTATTATTGCGATATGGGTGGATGGGATGGATGTGAAAAGGATATACAAAAATGTCTCCTTATTTCGATGTCGGTCGACGACCACAACAAAATAGACAGAAAAAAATTATATTTACATCGGACTTGTCCTTGTATGTCAAAGGAGGCGAGAATCCTTGTTTATTTTCTGTTTTTCTTTTTTTTTCGAGTTTGGTGTTTCCTCCACTTGAACTCAAACGACGCGGACAAAACTCCTTTTGAAATTGAATTGACATTCCATGGACACACAATAGGCAGCAAGCAGGCAGACACCCAGCAACAAACAAAGGACCTTCAGCCACACGTACACATAACACTACCATGTTGTCAGGGTTTAATTATTACTTGCTCTCAATGACGCCCTCACTGCTTCAACCGATGTCACCCGTAGCCCCCTGGAATCGATATTCGCAGGAGTAACTACGTATTCGAATGTAAGAGAAAAGTATACTTAATTTCAATTTGATGCTTTTGTGATAGTTTCCAGATGGTTAGAAAACAAATAGACAGTACATCTACGAGTGTACTATTCTTTCTAAAGTTGTGTGTGTTGGATTGATAAAATACTTTCGTTAAGAAAGAATATATTTTCAGAGGAATTTTGTGAAAGGTTCTCTGCAAATGTTTGGATTTGAATCAAATGGACTTTCCTTCCAATAAGGACGAAAAGTAAAACTGAGAATATTCATCGAATTTGTCAAGTTCCTGGATTGAAGGTTCTATATTTTATGTTTGTCCATATGGATATGTGTAGTCTTTATTAAAGTGTCACTATTTCCCAATGATAAATCACTTATCGTCCACATACACAAGTGTACGTACATATGTATGTATGTATATGCAGTAGCACTTAGTTAAAAGGCACAATCAAAGGCAAAGTTGTCTTGATTTAGTTTTCGATTTAATTGTTTGTTTATCACTTATAGGTACTATAGGTTCTGGGTTTTGTGTAGTGAGGAAGGTGTCCTTATATTTGACCAAGGCATATTATTATTATTTTTTGTTTTTTACCAAGAACACATTTTAGATAATAAATTATCTGTGAATGATAAATTACTTTTAATAAAGAGTTTTTATATGTATGTTTTTGTTATATGACTAATCTGGTTTTGGGTTTGATAATGGTATTGCTTTTGAAATAAAATTGAATAGTAACGTTATTTAGAAGATTTTTCAACGGACCAATGACACCTTTTGACCATAGAGCATACCAAACAGTCATTTTGTCCAAATGCAACGGCACCTCTTCGATCACTTGTGGGTTTTCTGAGCCCCATATGCGACAATTTTGTTTGTTTACATACCCATTCAATGAGAAATCGGCCTCACATCGCTGAAGAAAATGTTGTTTGGAAAATATAGGTGCATTGTCTGTTGTTCCAACACCCGAGAAGCGTATATGGCGCTGTGAATGCTCAGCAGGCTTCAATTGTTGCGTGATTTGAACTTTATAAAGATTGAAATGTAAATCCAAAAATACGCCATAGTGAGGTGTACGACACGTTCAATTGCTGCGAACGCCGGGAAATCGACAAATTCGGATTACGATAATGTACGGCCTTAGACTAAGCCCGCACTTGCGATTTTTCGTCGAAGCAATTAAAAAGTCGTAGTCGCTACAAATTATTGTCATGCACGCACTTGTGATTTTTTTGCGCGTGATTATTTAATCGCAAAAAATAAAACACACTACTTCTAATGTGAGTGCACGCATTTGCTACAAAAAAGTAGCGACTGAAAAATCGCTTGAAAAAATGGAACTTGTCATCACTGACAAATTCTTCAGCTTAATCGGCATTGGCGTGCTTAAATTTTGCTTTAATGAATTTTTGAATATTATTGCTTTAAGTTTTGAAAGTTGTCTTTATTGCGGGTAACAGAAAAAAAGGGTCACGTGAGAAGAGACTCAAGGTTTTGAATAGCACCTGGGGTTTTATAGTGTTTTCAGCATCTCGCAGGTAGATACTATCAGCTTATTATGCTTAATCGTGTCGGGTCTTGTTGCCAATTGAGGGTTATCATTATCCGAAACTTCTAGTATCTCTCTCGTAACCGACAACATTTTTTTACTTGCGACTTAGAGGTACTATAAGGCAAGTTATTCATTCGAAAAAAAAAAATCGAATTCGAGATTTTGATCAAAGTTGACATTACGATGATAGCGGGGACCAAAAAAGGGGGTCTCGCAATTCTGTCTGTCTGTTCGACCACAGCTAAACGGCTCGGCCGATTTTCTTTAAACTTGGTAGATATGGGTTTTATTTTTCCCCCCGGATGTTTTTTTATTTGGTTTTATAAGACCAAAATAAACGGTACCTGCCATACGATTTTTTTTTTCAAAATTTTATAAATATTTTTTTTTCTCAAAAACTGTCCCACAGATTTAAAAAAAAAAATTCAAAAAAATTCATTTAGTTAAAGCTAGCTAATCGTTAAAAAAATTTTCCAAAAAATTGTTATTTTTGCTACCCCCCATTTTGAAACCATTTTCTTTTTATGTTTGATTTTCTCAAAAACGGTACAACGACTCCCCAGCAGTTTCAATATTATTGTGTATTCAAATTTTCATTTTTTTTGGATTTTAAAAAAAAATTTCAATTTTTTTTTTGAAAACTCAATATTTCGAAAACCCCATGCTCGATTTTTTTAAAACTTGATAAATAAAAGTTTCTTAAAATAATCTACAAGATATGAGAAAAAAAAAATGTATTTTACCTAAAAATAACGGTACCCTCCATAAAAATTTTAAAAAATGGTTTTCCAAAATCGTATTTTTTTCGAAAACGGTTTCGAGAATTTTGCTTAAATTTTTTTTCTGTCGATTGATTCTTAGGATCTCTAATTTAATAAAAAAAAAATTGAAAACAAGATATTACTGACTGTACCTACTATAGAACGATTTTTTAAAATTTCGAATTTCTCATTATCGGCATAACGAATTTTAATGAGTTTTTTTATGAGAGAAGCTTCTAAAAAGTTTGAAAAACATTGCATTTCAAAAATTTAAAAAAATATTTTTTTTTTAATTTTGAAAAAAAAAAAAAATCAATTTTTTTTTTGGAAAATTCAATATCTCGAAAACGGCTCAATATTTTTTTTGTAAATTTAATTTTTATTCGAACAATAATAAAAACTTTAAATTGGCATACCAAAACTGTTTCTTAAAAATGTTTTAAAAATTTTGTATATATGTAAAAGCTTATTTTTTTAAGAAACCACTACAAGGACTTATAATTTTTGTACTTGCATAAAACTATATTTCCTTGAATCACATGACATCCTATTTTTTACCTCCAACTACTAAAGAAGTTGTTTTAGTCATTTAAAAAATTAATTTTATGCTTATGAACAGTTTTTCTCTAATAACATTCATTTTTGAAAATTTTCAATATTCACCTATTTTTAGGGTGAAATAAGGTATAAAGGCAGAATTAATGAAAGCTTAAACATATTTATATTTTTACTTACTTCTCTAGATCTAGGCTCTCCACAAGTCGTATTAGCCTCTAATTTTATTTTATTTTGAGAACGAACGTACAACTTGTATTCGATGATACCTTCTCGAAATATTTTTTCCAAATAGCGTTGCTAGAGACGCTTCATTTTTTAAAGTTTAATCATAGTTTTTCTTTCATAGAATTTTTCAATTTTTTAAACATGAAGTTTTCTAAAAAAAAAAAAACCAAAAAATTAATGATCATTTTCATTAATTTTTCATTAATTTCAAAATTTCCATAATTTAAATTACTTCAAAAATTATTTACCTAAGTATACCAAATGCTTACTCGCTTGAACTAAATTTTTTGGAAAATGAAACCTTTAAATAAATTTGAATTCTCTTCTGAATTGGACACAAGCATTTTATGCGGCTAACTAAGACAGTATGGTCGAAAACCACAAAATAGATTAACAAATAAAACAGAATTACGACCTTTAAAAAAATTCCCTTAAAGCAACTTCCCGTTGGTGAACTATCCAAATCGTCAAGCGATGTAAAATTTTGTTAACATGTAACATGTAAATATACCTTTATCCCCCGCAGGGCCATTTGTAGTTTGCTTCACCGGAAAATGTGTATCCGCTTGCTTTTTTGTCCAATGTGACGACAGCAAAGTCGTCGTTGAAGTTAAAAACACTCAAAACGTACATACCTACAAACACACACATACCACCTATCTACGGGCAACACAAGAGCCACAAGGACAGTACTTTTTTTTGTTCAACATCCTTTTCTAGTTTACGGAACGACATCGCTACCGGAAATAGTTTTATTTTTTCCATTGTATCTGGCTCATGGGTTGCATTCACAATTCAAGTCATACCTTCCATATACCTACAGTATTTCTAGATGAGCGTTGCATCGTCATCGCGACCTAGAGTGTAAGAACGAAGGGCCGAATGGAAACAAAAAGCCCGCATGTTGCTTGCACCTTTGATTTATTTCCAATTAGAAAAGTTTCGTCGTCGAAAATTCGTTTTGCGCGGATAATGTACGAGTGTTGTATAGGATGCAACACTCTTGCGCCACACATGAGACATGAGACTTGAAGAGAAAATTCTGCTATTTATTGGATTTAAAAGTTTATTTTTATTTATTTTTTTCTGCCAAAAAAAAAAAAATAGTGATGAACTTAACCTTAGGGGTTGAGGTAGGTGTAAGGACACCACCGACTCAAGAGACAAGTATCTAAAAGGGACAAAATGAGAAATTGCTTGAAAATATTCTCAAACGGACGACAGGTTATCATCAATCAAACGGACTTAATTCAGGAGATTTAGTTTTTCCCTTCCGAACGACACCGCCCCTCTCTTCTTATTCTGTCAATTATTTTGGCTTGATAAATTATGCATTACAAAAACAAAAAACCAACGAAATTAAAGGCAACACATGGGTCGCACGAACTGGAGGATATTTTTTGTGGCTTAGGAGCTTATATCTAAAAAAAAGCGGAACTTCGCTTCCAAGAAGAATTGAGCATCTTCCCATAAAGTGGAGAATATCTTCTCTTTCACCTAAGTTACACAAAGACCATAGAATCAGTAAATCATCTCTATGTGGTATGAAATTCAGCTGGATAAGTTCTCTCCAAAGGTTAACCATCATTGATATTTCGGCAAATCATCTTTGAAATATTTCCTCTCTTCCAAGTTGTGGTTTAGTTGAAAGTAGGGTTGCCTGTAGACAGATCCTGTTGTATTATTCAGTTCAAAATTCTTTACACATTATATGTATATCGTAAAATTATTTGTGAGATTGGATGTTCTACAAAACTGATATTAAGGCACAATGTGAGTTCACTCAAAATCTATTTTCCACACCTCGTCATAACTACTTCGTTTAAATATTTTTCAAAAAACTAATATCGTAAATTTTTTTTCAGTTGAAAATGAATATGGTCACTCGGAAAAGAAACGTCAGTGCATTTTTGTACTACATATTTGAGTTGCTTGGTCACTATGCTAAGCTTCCAGAATTATTCAAAAAAATTATATCGTAAAATTCTTCGTTAAAATAAGTGAATTTTGTCACTTTTGACTTCAAAAATACAGCAACAATAGTGACGTTATAGAAACTACATACAATGTTCGTCTTATATCTGTTGAAACCTCATTTAATTTTCTTGCTCACCGCGCTTAGCTTCCAGAATTTTATATATCGTAAAATTATATATCGTAAAATTTTATATCGTAAAATTTTATACCGTAAAAAAATATATCGTAAAATTTTATATCGTAAAATTATATATCGTAATTTTTTCGTGAAAATGAATATACATACTTATATATGGTCACTTCTGAAAACACTCAAGTCAGAAATTACTATTTAAGATTGAGTAATATTATGAATCCAATGACAATGGCTACTCACTGTACCCTTTATATTTCTGTCAGAAGCAGTAGGTCTAGAAGATTTATTATGTTTTTGATACCAGTCGAATGAGAAAAACTGACTAATCCAATCAAAATTTCAAAAACGCATTTCTTTTGAAACTTTAACCGAGGTATTCTTAAGACTTATGGGCTTACAGATATTCATTTATAATCAACAATTTTCTTATCAGAAGATTAAACGAGACTGACAGAATTACTAGACGAAATTTGTTTGGTTTAATTTTTCATTTGATTTTTTTGCCAGCTTTTTGCTTGATATCTTAAATATCAAAATGGAAATTATTTTACGAATAGATAACTCGCCCTTGTATTAAAACTGTAAATAGTCGATAGGAAACATGAGGAACACAAAGATAAAAGACACAAAACTGGTCAACTGATACATATAGATACGAACGTCGAACATGCTATTCGAACAGAATAAAAGATGTATCGTCTTCTTCTTTTTGGGGATGATGTCTAAGCCCAAGGTAGTGTGATGTATCGGAATTCCATCCATTTAAACTGGAATAGAAGAAGTTAAAGGACACTTTTTTTTATTTTGTTTTCATTTTCCTGAGAAATTTTTTCTCACAAAACTAAGGGTATAAGATTCTAGGTATCTACAGATACAAAAAAATAACAAGATAACTTTCAAAGAAGCCAATAGATAGGGGTGAAATGAAAGCAACCTAAATTCGTCCTTTTTTTGAGCAATGCAATGAATGCTCAAGTCGTCGAAGGCTTTTATATGTGTGTGTGTGTGTGTGTTTAAGAGGATATGGATGAAGACGACAACGAATCGTCATCATTCATCAATTCAAAGTTTAATACCATAAGAAACTTCATCGTATACCCTATAGTAACACTGTTTTTTTTCCTATAATATTCTATATAAGTGTCAGAGGGACGAAATGAAGATCCGTAAAGGAACTCTCCTTCTCTAGTCCTGTTAAAGGGTAAAATTTCAAATTATTTTGATAGGTAAGTGGCTTTTGAAAGCTTTGAGCACAGTCTATATCCATCGACTTAATGAGAATAGACTTCCATAGTAGAAAGGAAGATTTTGTTTTGAATTTTATGGATAATTTAAGCAAAATGGTCTGAAGGGAGGCTGCTGTAGAGGATTTGAACATCTTCAACGATTTAAATAGAGTTATAGAATAACCAAAAATATTTTCTCAAAGTTAACAAACTTTAAAAGAGTGATGATTCGATTTATTTAATTTGTTGAACTTTTCGTGAATGTATCGTTGGAATGCTATGTAGGCATAGGCTACAAAACATCATTTATCAGTCAATGAAGGGAAGGGAAGTTAGCATTAAAACCCTTCTCACATTTCGTCTTATACTAGAGCGTTAAAAAAAAAAACTTTTGGGTTGAATTTTTGACTATAATTTTGATTAACCTTTTTTGTTGGGGTATTGTTTTCACTTGAATATGGGCAAGCTTACGAGTATGGCCCCGGTTTAAATTAATGACGAATCTCAAATTCTCTCTAGGGAGTGAGTGCAATTGATGTTGTTTCTTGCTTTTGTAGATATATCTTAGAGGTATATCTTAGAACAGTCAAACTCACTTAAAACCATCTAACATGTTCTATACTAGGATCTAGACTGATTTGTTGACTGACACTGAAGCGGAACCAATCTAACTGAGCGATTATATTCAAAATATTGGTCTAAGTACTCCACCTGAAATTGCATTCCGAGTGAAAAGCAACCTTGGCACCTGGTTAGCCCATGCATTTCCCTCAATGCCACTATGACAGGGCTTCTTATATATAATATGCAGTTTAATTTAATATCGAGGACTTTAAGCCAAAGAAAAGGTGTCGGACCACCTCCCTGTGATGTTCCATTACTGACATGTTTTTGGTCGATGTTGTATTACCTAACGTAGGTTAAATCCTTTTATCCATGATCATGGTTATATGACTTAATTCTTTATGTAGTAGGTAGGTAAAAATGGCGACCACTGGCATATTCTAGCCCTGTGGCCAAATTAGCGCTGAATTGCGCCATTTTGATACCATAGCTCGTGTGAACCTGTGGATGGAATTGATAAGGAAATTGTCATTCTCACAGAGACATCTGGTTTGAAAGGTTTTGAAATCTCTCATTATGTGTTTTGTTCCCACAACCATCCGGAATTTGGATCATTCACTCAACCGGATCACCACACTCATCCGACACCATCTACACTGTGTTAAGCTAGGCAGCTTGTTGACTGGTACTGAAACAGTGATCGTTCGGCCCCCTGCGTACCGCAAACTTCCGTCAAAGCCTTCCGTCCGCGCTCGGGATTTAAAGAATCAATTGAATGGCACGGCACAGAATTAACCGAAGATCGTTTTAGAGCCATTTCGAGGCGTTGAGAAAAGAGATCAAGTCTTTGATTTTCATTTCTGAAAGCTCGTCAATGTCGTCAAAAAATGTAGATCATTTGAAGAGGAAATGGAGGACTGTTTCCTTTTTCCGTTGGTCTCCACAACTATGAGAGTAGTAAGTGTTGTGAGGAATGCGTAGCTTCGCTGCATGCTCTCCTATTGGCTAGTGTCCAGTACAGGCAGCTACGATCCTGGCTATGCCTTGCTTGGTTCTGCATATCAGATCAAGCGTTCAGAATTTATTACTGGTGGGTCAAATCTTTCTTAATCTTTCTACGGTTACGAAAAATAATTCCGAGCGGAATGTTGACTTTTTCCGCAAGTGAGTTATGAAGGGCTGATCGTTGCCTGGCCAGCTCGTTCATTTCCATCAATGCCACAACGACCCAGAACCAAGATTAGAGTGACAATGTGGTTTATATTGAAAGCCAGCAATTTCATTTCGGGATTGCTGGACCAATTTGGAGAATGATGTACTAGAATTAATGGCTGAGATAAAATAGGGATAATAGCCGTATTCCGGTTCTGGTTTGTGGTACTCTACACCGAAGTCAACGAGTGATTCTAGAATAGATTCGGGTCGAACATTATTAAAAAATCCTCCTATATCTATGTACGTCAATAGTTTCCTCAACTGCATGAAGTATCGTATCCGTGAACGCCATTACCTGAAAGTTTTCAAGATGAAATTAAAAGATTTTTCTGATAATAGAGTCGAGTCTGTCCTCCAAAGTCTTAAGCACGAAATACTAGAGGCTAGTTGGTCAGAAAACCTTCGCGGATTTGTGCTGTGTGTCGCCTAACGACTTTTGGGATAAACACTAAGCCAACATGTCTCCAAGAATCGAGTAAAAAGTCGAAAGAAACATTATTTTGTAGATCATTCCCAGCCATGAAACTGGCTCATCTGGCAGTTTTTTTAGTATCATTTCCAAGCTTGGAAATTTATGCGAAGAGAAAGTAATAATTTTCCAGACAATATTTTCTCGGAATTGATATGATCTGGATGAGATCAAGGCATGTCACAAGATCTAGGTGTATACAGATTGCTGTTCTCGCAGCCCCAAAAATGTGTCTTCAATAATTCCAGGGACTCAGCTGAAGAAACTGTCCAAGATTCATCAGGCTTTGTCAAAAACGAAGTTCTACAATAACACTTCGATAAGAGTTTACGAAGCATTACGGATACCTTTGTGTTTTCCATTACTTACGTTAGTCGGGAGAGTGCAACAGGACCTGAACCAACAAAATTCCTTAAGCCAGTTCGATCCCGAGCCAGCTGTCTCCAATTTCACACGCCAACTTGGTTAAGGTCCTCTTGAATTTGTGTTTGCCACATAAGTTTCTGTCTTACTTTACTCCCCCGTTCGTCCCTTGAGGTTGGATACGAACAATTTCCGGGCCGTAGCATTGTTGTCCATTCGCTCTTAACGAACTACTTTGGACTAGGCTGGTGGCGCTGTACAGCACGTATAGTTCATTATTTTATCGTCTAGACCACAAATTATAGGTTTGGGCTTTGAATAAGTCGTAGTAGCCCATATAAGGCGTTCACTTAGAAGTTTAGCCTGATTGCACCTGTACTGTAGACAAAACCATTGAATCTATTTGGGCAACTCTTTCGCTGTTATCTGGATGAAAAGAAAGTGGGAACTTTCCACTCACCTTTTTCCGTTTGCTGCGACCAACTAATTGATTAAAACCCAAGAGTTGGTACACAGAAGTTCGCTTTGACAAAAACTTATGGAAGCTGGTGTACCCTTCATTAAATTCACATACGAGTATCTTCCCTGTGAGGTTTTCGATTAATTGGCAATATGACCTCTGGCTTGAATAACTCTAGAGCTTGCTTGAAGACTCTAAGACAATCTTCATAATGTAATAAAAATTATGTTTGTGGCAGATTTGTATTATCCTGAGATTATAGAAAGGTCTTCTTCATTACGCCATAAGACTAATGTATTTCGACTTTTTGTTTTCTCGGGTGTAGCTATACGACTTTAAACCAAAGTTGTCAACCCGGGCGGTCCAATGACCGTTGAATACTCATCACTCATACATAGACAAGCTTTAATAAAAAGTCGTCTTATTTCCATGTTGACTGAATGTAATGCTTTTTTGCTTAAAAAAAAAAAAAAAACTCCAAAGTTAAAACGTTTTTAGACTATTCTTCCCAGACATGTCGACTTGATAGAATTTATACATCTAAAACTATAAAATTCGATCCAACAAAATTTTTCAGAATTTAGAATACAATTTTATTCGCTTCAAGTTGAATCAGTGAAATGAAAAATTCATGTGTACTTACATGAACAAATAAATAAATAAAATGGAAGCACAGGGAAATACAAGTTGAACAATATGAACGAAGTCATCATAGCATCGTTTTGTTTATTTTTTATTTTTTGTTCGTCATCCCTTCATGTAAACTTTGCAATTTGGCCAGGATAACTTCGTTGGCAGTGTAACATTTGCCCTCTGTCTGTGAAGAGTTACTCTTTAGCTTGAACTCCACCTGGTGCTGCTGGCTAAATGTCAGTGTTCATAATCAATTTATAATTTCCAGTCTACCAGATCTTGAACCACCTGGAGCTATATATGAAAAGGTAGTGGCTCAGGAGGAATCAGATTCGGTGAGCAAAGTGAACCCACGTTCTAGGTTCTTCTTTTTTTTTTTTTTTTTTTTAATTTATTTTTGCACCGTTCATCGTTGCTCGTCCCCCTTTCCATGTATTTCTTTCTATTGACTCATGGTTTGGGTTTCTTGAAACGCTGTCGGGTCGTTCGTATCTTTAGTCTTAGTCTCCCTCCTCGATTCGCCCCTTCCCAAACCTTCACATAATAATTAGTTTACGAATGTTTCACTTTTTCATAAAAGGAAATGCTGAACTTATCGATGTAAGTGGCAGAGATGGGCGCTGCCGACGAGACAGGGGAAAACAACGAAGAAATGTGATGGTGGTTATTAGGAAGTGGAGAGAATCCTTAAAAGGAAGAGATGATTCAATTTCGAAAGATTTCTTTGACCATGAGTAAAGTTAAATTGGTTAGGGGTTTTTCTGAACGCCCACCCTCACTTTGTTACGAACTTTGATGTGCATTAAATATATGTATACCCCATCATCATGTTGATTGCCACCCTATAAGCATGATATATCTACCCCTCAGTGTGGAAAGGAACTATTATTTCTCAGCTTCTGTCATAAGTTAGCAATTCCTATTAATAACATTCTTATACCTTTAGATCTTGTGTTACTCGATGTTTTTGTTGTTTTATTAATAATGCCTTCGTAAAGATACGTAGGCACAGCACGTGTGGAAGTGTTTCTTTGAAAGCGAATTTGAAATTGGCAATTAGCAATGAGTATATCTAGGCAAATGCGCAGTGTCATACCCTTCATTCATTCCAAACTTTTCCAAAGGAGTCTACAAAAAAAAAAAACAATATACGAAAAGAAACAACTTAATTATTCCGTGTTGAAACTAAAATAATTGAGTTAACTTTGGCGGTGGTGATTGAAAGTTGCTAGTCTTTTAACATTAGTCTTTTAACATTTTTTTTACATTATTTTACACAAAACAACAGTAGATTGGTCAAGATCAATGAGAGGTGTATTTCCCTTCATACCAGTATTCAGGTTTAGAAGTTTGTTGTCTGACTGCAGTTTTAGTGCCTCAATGGATAGAGGGCTTCTTAATGTTTTTATCTGAGTGATTTTTGTGTTAAAGAAGTTATTTTTAATAAATATATTTATTTATTTTGGGTTTGTAAATATCAAAATATTGGTTTACCCACGCAATTTATATGAATTTTTAAGACGTTCACTCATCACCTTGTCTTAAACCTCACAACATTGGTTAGGTTAACACACAGCAGAATAGTTATTTAAAAAATAACACAAAATTCGTTTAAATATAAATAAGTGAGCCTGCTAATATACAACCTGCAAACTCACTCGGTTAAAATAAAACGAATCAAATTTTAAATCTACACACTATTGGTTAAAGTGTACTTAATATACGTATAATATAAAATAATTTAAATTTTGATAAGTTAAAGTGGTTGCAATAGTCTATTAAGTTAAGTTACTTCTTGGCAGAGCTGTAAAAGAATGCATTCATTTGGTAATGCATTGCAAAAAGTCCACTCATTTAACTAAATATTCGGAATGCATTCACATTCCTTATCGCAGTACTTCAACTTACAAAAAAAAGTCCCAGTTAATTTTGAAGTCTTTAGTAATGAAATATTTTAGAGCAATCAAAAGACTTGAAGTCAAAAGATTGCAATACTTTTTAACTGGTTGAATTCTTGGAAGTGTTTTAAAAGTCTTTTACATTCCTTGCAGTCATGAAGTCTTTTGATTGCATTAAAAGTAATGCAATCATTTGGCTGCTTTGGAGTCTTTTAACTGCTTGAAGTCTTTTTTACTGCTTGAAGTCTTTTAACTGCTTGCATTCTTTTTTACTGCTTGAAGTCTTTTAACTGCGTGCATTCTTTTTTACTGCTTGAAGTCTTTTAACTGCTTGAATTCTTTTTTACTGCTTGGAGTCTTTTAACTGCATGAAGTCTTTTAACTGCTTGAAATCTTTTGATTGCTTGAATTCTTTTTTACTGTTTGGAATGCTTTGACTGCTTTAAATTTTCTTAACATCATGCAGTTAAAAGACTCCAAGCAGTTTTGCAGCTTTCTTGTGACAGTGTGTGTTACTTTCCAAGTGCTGCATCCATAGAGAAGCACGGATTCTACATTAATGCGGAACAGTCGTATCTTGGTCTTTAGGCTTATAGAGTTGTTTCTCCGTATTTTGGACAGCATTCCGAACGCAGCCTTTGCTTTCCCGATTCGGCTGGTTATATCTAGTTCGTTCCCGCCATCAGTACTCCCAAAGTATTGAAAACACTACTGTCTCTACTGGTTGTCCAGAAATATCTATTTGAGTAGATGAGGAAGTTCCAAGGCTGATCCTTTTATTTTTTGCCCGACGGTTTCGGCTTCTCTCTCCACCCTTGTTGTCATTTGATGGAGATCCATGATCCTATGAGAAATAAGCACACGTCAGATGTTTCAGGTGTGATAGCAGATTCCACTGAATTCCTCCATTTAAAGTCGACAAAGCTGCATGCAGCACATCACTTATTACCAACAGGAACAGTATTGGTGACAGTATACAACCTTGTCTAACGCCACTTTGGATTTCAAACTCCTCTGACAACCTTCCTTTATGCAGAACGTGACATTTGTATCCTTCATATGTAGCCTTGATTATAGCGATCAATTTATCCGGGATGCCCCTCCTGCGCAAGGCAAGCCAAATAATTTCTCTATTGACACTGTCAAACGCCATTTCGAAATCGATGAACAGCAGCTGAAGTGGTGATCGATATTCAACGCACTGTTCGATGATGATCCGCAAGGTGTTGATGTAATCCACGCAGGAAGATCCAGTGCGGAAACCTGCTTGTTCGGCGTCAAGCGTGTCTTCTAGGTGGTCTTTTATTCGACCTAGGACGATTCTTGCTATAACCTTCGCTACAGCAGGCAGCACGCAGATTCCTCTACAGTTTTCGCACTGCGTAAGGTCTCCTTTGGAAGCTTGACAATCATCCCGTTTTTCCACTCAGGAAAAGTTTCTGTTTCCCAAGCTCTTTCTATGAGTGGGTGTAGGAGCTCAGACGATGTTGTTGGCGCTGCTCGTAAGAGCTCTGCAGGAATACCGTCAAGTCAAACCGCTTTGTTGTTCTTCATTGCTCTGATTGCGGTTAAGATTTCTTCTCTACTGGGGGATACAGTGCGTATTCGGGAATTTGTTACTACGGACGGCTCATTGAGAGTTAGGTTGACTTCGCTGGTATTTGAGGATACGTCCAAAATTAGGCTCGAGGGTGAACTGATGAGCATTCCTAGCGAAACGGGTACCACGGGTGAACTGATTGAGTCGAGGAATGCAACTGGCTACTAGTGAGCATTGCTTGTGAAAGAAGCGATAAAACAAAGAAATACATAAAACATTCCGACGGTTTTCAAGAGATGGAAGTGGTTCCATGATAGCTCCGTTTGCTATCAGATTTAACGCTCTTTTATAAATTCTATTCAATAGATGAAGAGAAGTTTGCACCTGCCCAAAGATGTGCATTATACTCGAGTTTTGGACGTATAAACGTCTAATAAATTGTAGACAGATCAAAGATGTTGAAACATTTCTTAAACCGATATAGAAATCGTAAGCATTAGCAGCGTTTTTGGCGGTCTCGAGAATGTAGTCTTTGACACACATGTCAAGTACTGAGAGCTTTTCGGATTCTTCGATGCAAGTGCCATTCTTATATTTACTTGATTGGAGTAGCCAATCTACTCGGTTATTTTTTAACAACATACTTAATTGAAATATTCAATATACTCAGTTGGAGTATCTAATTAACTCAGTTGCTTAAGCCAACTTAGTTAGTTAGAGTAACCAATATTATCGGTTGGAGTAGCCTTTTTAGTGGGTTGTATCTAATTTTATCGGTGCACCTTTCTTTCTTTTGTACACAAAAAAAACACTGCTCAATATAGGTTTATATAGGTTGTCCCCTTAGATGCTGCCATAGACAACTTTCAAATCGATGAAAAGGTGGTGAGTGCCGGTTTGAATTTAATTTTTTTTTGAACGGTAGTGGACCTAAAATCAAATTTTTACGGTTCTATCATGATAGATGTTGTTAACGCCCGGCTTCAGGAGCACATATAATACCTAGTCATCCAAGTTGAGTAACCCCACAATTTTTGGTCTACATTGTCTGCCTGATAGCGGAATTCGATGCGTCATCGTAACGGTGCTTCATTCTTATACGATGGTCTCTTAACGGAATAATTTTTTTTAACTGAAAATTGTGGGGTTGAAGCTCCAAAAGCCTTCTAAGTTAGTAGAGAATGCCATTTATCTTCCCGCTAAAAAATTATTCAGGCCTTAATTAAATTGTTTTTTTTTTTCACAATAAAATTTAACTTTTATATCCTGCTTTTTCTATCATGAAGATTCTTGAAGGACTATTTCTTCTATTAAGTTTCAAATAATTTTGATGAATTTTATCATAGAGAAGACCTTTTTTCCAAATCCACGTCTATCTATGTACCTCTACAAATATTGTGTTCCTTGTTGCTTTTGAATGATTTCGTCTTGATAGTTCTTCAACGCAAATTAAGTTTAATTTAGAAAATCATTATCCGTTTTTTTTTTTTTTTTTTTTTTTGTGGATGGTGCATTATCCTGAGGAAGACGTCTACTGCTAGAACTATTGCCATTGCTGTTACCTATTTAAAAGTTTAATTTTTCGCTCTAGAAATACCGCAGAAAAGTTACCTCCTGAGAAGAGGAATTCCATAGCACAACACAACGCACTGCTTCTGCCACTAAAGTGATGATGGTGTTGGTAGAAAATAAGTCTCTTTCTCTCTATCTCTCTCTAACAAGAAGAAGACGAAGTCCTTGTCCTTGCCCCGTTGAACTATGTATGCCTTGTTATGATGTGCATAATATTAATAATAATGCTAACTTTAAATGAGATTTTATTTGTGCAAGAAGTTTTAGAATGTCTGTGGTGTAGTAGTGTACAAAAGGAAGAGGCTGTGCTAGCTATGATACGGAATCTGCAAGGATATCTCTCTTACAACGTTTTCGTATTTTTTTTTTTCTCAATATTAATATTTTCAAAGTGGTGCTGCAATTTTCTTGATGTTGTGCTGCATAAGCTTCATTATTATCTCTGATAGACTGGATCTTAAAATTAGTTTGCATAAATGGTTTTATAAGCCTGGCATACCTGCATTAGAATTTTGCTTTGTTGTGACCTTATTATTGAGCAATTTCGACATAGTATATACGAGTACTTTGAATTACCTATGCGGAATACTTTTAGTTTTTGAGATTGTTTTTTTTTCTTCGAGATTTGGCGAATTCTTCTTAATCGGGTCCTCATTACAAAAAATATATGTGGTTGGTAAATAAAATAAAATGTATTTAAAGTTTGTTTCTGCGGTTGGATTTCAGATAAGTTATATACATAAATAAATTAGAGGCCATGACGGCTCATAGAGAGCCTAAATTTAGTGACTTACAACTCTCAACCATTCCTGTGTGCGTGTTACCAGGAATGGAGGGGACCAACAATTTTCTGCCATTTTCGAAATGCTAATGAGCAGCATTTCTCATGACTTGAAGATTTGTCAATTCATAGCAAGGGGTAGTACACCCTTGAAACAGAGGCTGAAAATCAAACCCATAACCCTCTGCATGACAAGTTCAATGCACTATGCAAAGGCGTACTACAAGTAAATAAAAATATCGTATGTATCTGAATTTTAGAGCTCAATAATTTTTTGCTAAAAAAGTTCTGGTTTTTTCCCGAATTTGCCTCAGTGAAGATTTGCATTTGACCGATCTGCCGTGAGCCCGTGACTAAAGGCACACTGATCACTGCCAATTCTAGTTTTGCAGGAATTCAATCATGAGACAAACCCATAATTTGTCGATGATTTGAAGCATGTATGTATATTCGCATTTGAAGAACTCCGGTGGTAATCCATCGAAATGGATCTAGGCTTGTTCTTTGCCTCAAACCCTGATAAATACAACTTAACCGTTTGGTTGTACGAGAAAGCCAACTGGGATTGTTTCAATGATTTCTTAAGCAAATTTAACTGGGAAATATGCGTCCTCGATAGCGACGTAGACTCCAGTGCATTTATGGTCACAAATATCATTCTGTACTGTATGAGAAATTTTATTCCGAATAGAATAAAATCCATTAAACCGAAAGAAAACTCCTGCTTTGATTCGAGGGTAAGAAAAGTAACTTTTCGTAGTCTAAAATTCTATTAGGTGCCAATGGTTGTAAAAATGTTTGGTCATTTGTAAAAAAACGTACGAAACACTACGAAACACTTAGTTCCAACGCTCGTTTTCAATGACACTTTTGTTGTAAGCTCAATAGGTACATGCAATTTGCTTGCAGCACAGTTTGCTGTTAATTCGACGCTTCAAGAGAGTGACATGACTCCCCCAGTACTTGAGATGATAAACGATTTTATGGGACGAATCTTCTTTCGTATTCGTGTAGTTGCCAGTGTACTAAAAGATCTTGAAATTCCCAAATCCACTGGCCCGGATAGTATCCCTCCTAGGTGTTCTTCAACGCTGGCAAAACCACTGCATTTGTCCAACCTGTTCCTAAAAAAGGTGAATCCTCCTTCTCCTCTTACTGTAGTCCCATTGCACTTACGTCCCTTCTTTCCAAGGTCATGGAAACGCTGATAAATTATCAGCTCAAGAAATATTTTGAAGAACGAAGCTTCTCAATGACCGGCAGTATGACTTTTGTAGCAATAGGTCCACTGGTGATCTCATGGTATATCTCACCGAACAGTGGAACGAATCGTTACATCGTTGTGGAAAAAGTAAGATTATTGCCCTTGAACCTTGTTCATTTGGTATCGAACCTTTAGGACCGTTCACTACAAGTAGTTTTGGATGGTTTTAAATCTGATATCCACAAAATAAAACTGGTTCGCCGCAGGGCTCCGTTTTGTCGCCGACACTCTTTCTTATATTCAAAAATGATCTTTTGTCTGAAACTTCCAATACCTGTGCTATGTGACTAGTTTAACTTCAATGTTTTTAGCATGCTTCTAATTTTTTTTTTTTTTTTTTAAGTTGAGTTGTAAGTTGAACGCATAACGCAGTTGCTGCCAAGTTTCTTAGTAGAAAACCTTTTTCTGTGGCGAAAAGAAAAAGTTAATCCAATGACACAACTTCCTGACCTAAAAGAAAGGTTCCTCACTTAATCTTAGAAGAATATGCATGAAAATTGGATGGTATGCCCTGAAATCTTTATTAACATCAGCTCTCAAGTATCACATATAACCTCTGTCTTCAAGTCTTCTGTTGACACCGCTGTTTCACACTATTAAATCCGTCTTACAACATCCTTCTGATGGGTTGCCCAAGACTTTTGTGTCTTCTGTTCAACATTTACGCCTATAAGTTAAGAACTCGGCTGAAAATAGCAATTAAAGCTTACAAGTTTTTCTCATGTATTATAACATTTTTATAAATCTTAAAAATTATTATGCCAAACGTTTTTATAATTAAAAATTGAAATCCTATGAAGAACCTTGATTAAAAAAATACAAACACATCCTTAAAGAAAAAATAATTAAACTAAAGTCACAAAGATTGCAATAATCCTTTGTGCCTTTTATTGATCCACATTTTTCTCAATATCCTGCTTGTATATGACTTAAAGTATAAAGGCACAGAATTTCCATGATATTGCTTCAAGCAATATATGTACATACATAATTTTCCCTTTGACACCCTTCTGGACAAGCCTTTGCTTTCGTTTTTTGTTTCCATACAATTTGCATAGCCTCAATGATGACATAGACAATATGGTGACAGTGAAATATTTTCTTCTACACAGATCTTAGAAACAAACGCATAATCACTGTGACCCTACATTCTTCTTGTTGTGTGATTAATATCAAATAAAAGCCACTAATAGGTTGAATGTTTTTGCTTTTGCTTAAAAATAATTCAATCCTTAAATTTCATATACACAGCCCTTACTTTTAGTAAAGATGGACTTATATGGCCATTTGCGATTTCCTAAGTAACAAATGAAGTAAAATTCTTGCTGTATTCTTCCACCAAAAAATGAAAGAATTCATTCTCAAGGTCTAGGGTACTGAATATTGTTGCAGCTCTCAACCGATCGACCTGATCTTCTATAAGAGAAAGTGGAAAATGATCACAAATGACTTCAATTTTCGATAAATCTACGCAAAGGCGTTTAGAACTTGCTTGGCCTTAATATCTCTTTATGAAGCCATTCTTCTATTTGAGAACTAATTCCTTCTCGAGTAGAGAAATTCAGCGGAAGTGTTGAAAAATTGGATTATCATCTTTTAAGACTACGAGTATTTTCATTTAAAATTTATTCCATCTACAACTTTCGTAATCTGTCTTTTGTAATTTTCTTTACTACTTTTAGCTTAACTTCGTTGTGTTGGCTTATTGCATAAAATTCCAACATATCACCGAGTGTCATTGATATCGAAAGAAATCTGTCTGAGATCACATGAATTTCTTCCTAGAAAATGCTTTCATCAAATGTGATTTTAGCTACAAAACTTTCAAGAATTTCTACACAACTCTCTGCTAGGCCTAACAACAGTGTTATTTGTCTTGTCATATTTTGTGAACTAGGCTTGATAAATTCATCTGAACTGAAAATGTTTCTTCACTTGTAGTGAGCATATTCGAGGAATCTAGTGTTTTTTCATGACGCAACAACTAGGTCAAAAAATACTACAATGTCCCAAAGGTAGTACACATTTTTGGTCATTTGTAAAAAAATTACGAAATACTTATTCGTCTTCGGTTCTAACGTTGGTCTTCAATGACATTTCTTATGTCAGCTTACAAGAGAAAGCTAATTTGCTTGCAGCACTGGTTGCTGTTAGTTCGATGCTACCACAAAGTTTCAGGGCTCGTCCTGTAATTGGGAGCGTCAACGGTTTTACGGGACAAATCTTACGCACTCATACTGTTACTGAAAGATCTCGATATACACAAATCCGCTGGCTCGGATAGAAACCCTCCTATTGTTCTGAAGAGGTGTTCTTCAACGTTGGCAAAACCATCACTTTTACATCTGCCCTACTCTCTCTTCTTCGATGGATTGGAAAATTTATTTCAAACCGCTCAATACAAGTTGTATTGGATGGTTTTAAATCTGAAGTCCATAAAATAAATGCTGGTGTGCCACAAGGCTCCGATTTTTCTCCGATTCTCTTTCTGATATTCATCAATGAATTTTTGTCTGAAACTTCTAATCCATTAAATTGTTTTTCTGATGAAAGTACCCTCAGCTTCTCATATTCATGTCCAGATACATGTCCTTCTTCTTCGGATGTGAATTTGGAACGGTAACGTATGATAAGCTCTTTAAATTCTGATCTTGATAGAACTGTCAAATGGGGAACGAAATACTTACTACTTAGTAAGGTCCTCAGACCTTTTATGTCCGTGAGGGACCCCTAGTTAGGTTAGGTCGTCCACAGCGCCAGCTCGCCATCGTGTTCGGTTTCTGGATATGAGTCGCAACTCCCTCCAACTCTTGCCTAGTTGGGCTGACTCCTCCTCGACTGTCCTTCTCCATGATCTTCTCGGTCGTCCAGCTCTTCTTCCGTCTTGAGTGAGCGGATTTCACTGCATTGCATATGAGTGTATGCAGGAGTTCGCTCGATGTCGTTGGCGCCGCTTGTAGAAGCTCTGCAGGAACGAAATTCCGCGTAGAATTTAATACTTCAAAAACTCAATGCTGTCTCCGGTCATTAAACCGACACCCAACCCTTATCCCGCTATCCATGATAGGCACTTGCTTTGAGGAAACAGAACAGCTTTCATTTCTCGGTATGTGTATCACTGAGCACCTTGTGTGGAATGACCACATATTCGACGTCGCCAAAAAATCTGCTAAGTGCTTAGGTTTCCTTCGGCTTGGAGTTTATTCTTACGATCTCTGCGGACGAAGAAGAGGAAGACGTAGACTCCATCCGGGGGATTTCTTCCACAATGACCCTAGTGATCTCGCAAATGTAGATAAAGACAATCTTGCTCGCCTCGTAAAAAGCTCCAATTGGTTTAACTATTAAAGAGAAAGTGTCGGAGACTCAATGTGGTATCACAATAGACCAACTCATGGTCTAAGTTTATCGGATCTCCAACCTTACCTCACCATGGTGAAATATTTAAACTTATTTTTCCAACGTACCGCCCTTTCAAAAAAATTTGTTTTAAAAATACAAAACTTATTCTTTATATAAAAAAAGGAAACAAAATAAATAAATACTCGCATACTATACATATCTGTTTGTATGCATATATGTAGATATTATTTTCTTGGTATGTCATATTAAATAATAAAAGAAAATTAATAATGTCTGCATCTCTGATCGCCTTTTGGCTCTTATTCTCATACAAACCACGACTACAGAGCTAGATAAGAAAAATATAATGAATAGATATTACAATTTCCTTAGAAATTCTCTTCTCGTCCTCGCAGTCATTCACATCAGTGAGAGAACAAGATAAATATCAAAAAGAAGAAAAATGCATTGCCACAAAGAATAGAAAAGAGATTTCGTTTTGAAATCCTTCTTAGTCCTTAAAAAACATGTTCTTGGGAATGTGGGAGAAGAATTTCACTTGTGTGTATATCCACTATGGGGTCATACTATACTAAAAGTTGGAATTTTATCATGCAAATTTAAAAAAAAAAAAAAAAAAATTTACTATTTCTTTTTAAACCTTTGATACGCGAAAAATGAAAAATCGCTTACAAAAATAAAAGAGAGAGATACGATAGAAATTGAGAAATATAGCAAATTTATTTGGAAAGGTCTCCACTCTTTTTTTCTTAAATTTCTCGCCTCTTTAATAATGTAGAAAAAACTGAAATTTAATTTGTTTCATATTTGTTTTTGTTAAGTTTTTCTATCATTACGTGGTGAATTTTTGTAATTTTTCAAGTTCGTATTTTCATGGAATGTATATTCTCCATTGTGTTATCATAAGCTATTCCGTTGTGTTGTTTAAAGCGATAAACAAATTTCGTTTCCCTTTCGCATCAGTAGTACTTCAGGGTAGTGTATCAGGCTATATATATATTTTTTTTTTTTCATAAAACACGTTAAAGCAAATAATTGGTGTAATTAACATGTTTTTTTAATAAAATTACCCTCACCAACTCGATGTTGAAAGTGCTGAACCCAACTACCAGCAGCGATACAAATTTGTCAACAGCGAAAGTTTCGTTGTTGTTTCGAATGTTTCGCGTTGATTTGAGTGAACCTTAAAATGATTGATTTTGTTTCAATACGAGGGCGGGTCAATAAGTCCGTGACTTTTTGAATTTCTTACCTCTTTACTGAAACAGCAACACTGCTCCTGTCAACAGGCATCTGTCAGTTGACTCCTGTCAAAATTTAAACTTGCTGCGTCAGTTAGTTTGTGTTTGACAGCTATTTTTTATCAGACTACTCACTAATTTGAGGAGAAAATGGAAAAAAGTGAATTTCGTGTGCTTATTAAGCATTATTTCTTGCGAAAAAAAACCATTACCGAGACCAAGGCTAAGCTTGATAAATACTATGGGGACTCTGCACCATCGATTTCAATGGTAAAAAAGTGGTTTACTGAATTTCGTTGTGGCCGTACAAGCACTGAAGATGCCGAACGTCCTGGACGCCCAGTTGAGGTCTCTACACCCGAAACAAGCGAAAAAATTCACAATATGGTGTTGGCCGACCGAAGATTGAAAGTGCGAGAGATTGTGGAAGCCGTAGGGATCTCGCATGGCTCAGTGGTTTCAATTTTGAATGATCACTTGGACATGAGAAAGCTTTCCGCAAGATGGGTGCCGCGTTTGCTCACAGTCGACCACAAACGCAATCGTGTAACAACTTCACAGGAAGGTTTGGCGTTGTTTAATCGCAATATGGAGGAGTTTTTGCGCCGTTTTGTAACCGTGGACGAAACATGGATCCATCACAACACACCAGAGACCAAACAACAGTCAAAACAGTGGGTTTCTAAGGGTGAATCGGCGCCAAAGAAGGCCAAGGTGGGTTTGTCAGCCAATCAAGTTATGGCGACTGTTTTTTGGAATGCACGCGGGATAATCCACATTGACTACCTTCAAAAGGGAAGAACAATCAATGGGGAATATTATGCCAACTTATTGGACCGATTCAATGACGATTTGAAAAAAAAAACCGACCTCATTTGGCCAAGAAAAAAGTTCTTTTCCACCAAGACAATGCAAGGGTGCACACATGTGCAGTTGCCATGGCAAAAATCCATGAATTGGGCTATGAATTGCTCCCTCATCCACCCTATTCTCCAGATTTGGCTCCGAGCGACTACTTCTTGTTCCCAAACCTGAAGAAATGGCTTGGTGGAAAAAGATTTGACTCCAATGATGAAGTCATCTCGCAAACAAAGGCCTATTTTGAGGACCTCGACAAATCATTTTTTTGGAAGGGATAAAAAAATTGGAGAAGCGTTGGACAAAGTGTATAGAGCTCAAGGGAGACTACATTGAAAAATAAAATTATTTTTTTATCAAAAAATCTGTGTTTTATTCCAAAAGTCACGGACTTATTGACCCGCCCTGGTATTTGCCTCCTTCTCGAATAGCAGAATAACTATTAAAAACATTGGAAAATTGACGAAAACATAAAATAAAAAAAAAAAACGTTTTCCCATACAAAATGTTCATGAATGACTCGATGCTGGATGTATTCAATCGAATGACAAAAACAAGTTAGTCGAAAGAATTCGACCAGATCAAACAGATTATATAATATGTGCAGAGATTCCTGATCCCGAAACAGATCCGGACCTACATGATGTTGTTATTACGAATATAATTCCTGGACCATTTGGCACTATCAACCGCTAATTACCGTGCATGGTCGACGGCAAGTATTCCATTGTAACGTTGAGTATTTCAATTCGCTGAAGTCCATTCGATACATTTGTAAATATGTCGTGAAAGGCAGTGTTATGATTTTTTTTGGCATTCAAACATTCGATACCGACGATGAAATTACGCGCTATCAAGTTGATAGATATGTGAACTGCAATGAAGTAATTTGGCGTATATTCTCATTCCCTATTTACGACCGTCATCCCACTGTTGTACATTTCTGCATCTCCAAATCAGATACGCACATTATTTGCCATCATCATTTCTACATGCTACCCATGTAAACTATGGAACAAATACAAAGACAACATGTCAGAAGAAATTTTACATCGAATTCGTGTCAGTTCAAGAAATCCTGATCTTTAGGCGAATGAGGAGATGCATAACCAGGCTTTGCTGTTGATCGAAGGTGTTACCGCATGTGCGGCAGTTTGTTAGTCAGGTTTAGGAATGCCAGCGCCCAATCGCGGAGTGAATGAAGCATCTAATAGAGAATTGGAACGTGAACGTGAATATGATCGATATGAATTAGACCAATCAGTTCAAACAAATGTACCCCTGTTGAACCCAAAACAGAAGGACGTCCATGATGCATTAATTAATGCAATCGATGATGGAAATGGTGGATTTTTTTTCCCCGAAGCCCCTGGAATAATAATTTTACTTCCTGGCGATTTCCGCCAAACACTGCCAGTCACTCCAAGATCGACTGCCGATGAAATAAACGCTTGCCTCAAATCATCAAATCTATTAAGAAACTTTAACTAGCAGAAAAAATGAGAGTTGCATTCTTAAACCACCCATCTGCTGAAAATTTCCCCGAGCGATTGCTCGATGATGTTCCCGAACATCATTGCTAATCACAAAAATAACAAATGGTTAAGCGAGCGAGCAATTTTGGCGCCTAAAAAGAAAGATGTGAATGACTTGAACTTTATAATTCAGAAGCATTTATTCAAATCTATTGACTGTGTAACAAACTAAGATAAAACCACTAGCTATCCAACTGAATTTTTAAACTCCTTGGGTTAGCACCGCACAATTTACAATTGAAGGCGGGCTCGGTTGTTGTTCGGAAAGCTCGATTGGTCGAGAAAGAAAATAACGCTCAAAGATTAAGTTTTAATATACATATTTTATTTTCTAAGTAAAAGTGGACTGTAAAATTATGTTGCGCTGCACAAATGCTCAAATTCAACTTTTGACCGTTCTGGTCAAATGCTCCAAAAATCGACCGCTCTGGCCGAGTGCTCGATGCTGAGTGCTGACTCTGCTGCTTCAGGTAGAGGATCCTATAGTTCGGTCGCAACAACCGCTAACCGAAAGGATGAGTTGTCCTGGTCTTGCCTTGATTTGCACTGGCCCAGCATAGTCGACACCACTATGTCTGAACGCTCTGGCTGGCTGCACTCTGTCTTGTGGGAGGCTGCCCATTAGTTGCTCTGATACTGCCTGCTTCTGCCGAAAACCGGCAATCCACCGCCCTATGTGAAAATGTGAAACTTAAGCTGCCGGCGAAGTGTTGGAGTCCAGAACCTCTGCCGGATGTACTGCATGCTCATTTGTACTCCACCGTGATACGTGATGAAGTGTGCTTCTTTTAAAACTAGCTCGCTTAATCTGCTCTTGGTTAGCTTGGAGACGTTCTCCGACCCTTAGAATCTCGTCAGAATCCACAAAAGAACTTAGTGACAAGATTGTGCTCGTGCTCTCTATCTGCTCATTGCGCTTGACTTGCTTCAGCTCTTTGAAGTACACCTCTTGCTGGGCAATCTTCGCCCAGTAAATGATCGTTTGCTCTCGCTCTGTTGCGGAAATCAATGGAACAGATCTCACTGAGAGGACTGCCCCATAATTTTTTTGCTTTTTGGCATTTCGAATAAACCGTAGTACAAATGCGATTATTCTAAGCACGCTATGAAGTGTTGACTTGCGTTCAAGAAGGGACCCGCCGTCAGTGTTGAAGCTCGCTGCTCTGCTGATGGTCAGGTTTCCGATAACAGCTACTCTTGTCTCTTTATCTGCTCGCTCTTATTGTTTCACATTGAGTTGTTTCGGTACCTGTGGCCAATGTTGCTCTTCTCTCTGGAGCCAGGATGGACCAGTAGTCATCATGCTTCCAAAATTAAACCAACCAAAACTATGCAATGGAACCCGCTTGGTGCGATAAGACAACTGATGAGTAATGTGATTCACGCGACGATACTCAAAAGAAAATTTAAAGATGAGTCAGTTCTCATTCCGAGGATTCCAATGATCCCAACGGATATGCCCTTTGAGATTAAACGATTTCAGTTCCCGGGTCGCCTTGCCTTTACCATGAGGTCAATCCTTGACTGCTTGTTGTATCAACTGATAAATATTAGGAAGTATAACTTAATTAGAAGCACTTGCATAGACACTAGCTATTCTAGGAAGGCCAATTCTAAGGAACGTATGCTTGATTAAAAGTTAAACGGAAAATAAAAATGAATTGGAAACAGAATGGTGTAAATAAAAAAATCAGTGATTTTTATATTGTGAGATTTTTATCGTCTATTAATAAATAAGGCGCATTTCTTTATACATACGAGTATGTGTAGCTATCATTTACGTAACAGAACTACTAAATCAACAACGATTTTCGCTAAGATTTAGCTCGAATAATTAATTTATTAATGAATAATTATGAAACCGTTAATATTACTTTATTTATTATTATCATTAAATAAATTTTAAAACTTTTTATTCCAAGTTTCCCGTCCACCCTGTTCCACTGTGAAACTTTAAAAACATATTTCTTTCTCTGTCTCTTTCCTTACAATTCTATTGTTGCTCGAAAACTAAAATTACTGAAAATGCAAATAGAAATAAAAGCCTGCAAATTCTCTGCTCACTGCTATACCACAACCCCCCCAACCCCCTCTCCAGGCGACTTTTCCTAAGATATCAGTGACAATAGTTGCAAATAGGAATAGTAAGAATCACAAAATAGAATAAAAGAAAAATACCTACACCAAAAAAAAAGGGAAGAAAAGAATTCACAGAACCAAATGCCTTGGCGCAGCAATATCCTTCGTATTACTGTCGTTTATTAGTTCTTCCCTTTTAGCGGCAGCTATTGTTAAAAATCGCTATGCAGGAAAGGGTGGTATATAGTAGTACCTACTTTTGTAAGTGATATTCTTCCACAGCTAGCACAGAGAATGGTCGTCTTTAGGAACTAGAAAAAAAAACTCGAGCTAAAAAGGAATTGCATGTTTTGCATTTCCTGTACACAGCACCCTGTGCTCTATAACGCCCCCACAACCATCCCCACCCCCGTCTCAACATTCTGTCTGTGGTAATTTTTAATTTGTGTCAGTGTTTTTGTAAAAAAAATATAAAAATATATTAAAATATAACGACATGACTTGTAGACTGGATTTCCGGTTACCAAGTGTAAAAAATAATGGAGCAAACCACTAAAGTTAATCGCCAGAAGTTTTCAATAAAGAAATTATGTCAGTTTAATTTTAAGGAATACCTATACATAAATAGTTTTGAACAAACTTGAATAAGTTTAACCATTCCAAAAAGTTTGCCCTTTTGAAACTTTATCATCATCATCATCATCGGCTCGACAACCGGGTTCCGGTCCTGGCCTCTTTCAACAAGTCTCTCCACCTATCCCGGTCTCTAGCCGACGCCATCCAGTTGCGCACCCCAAGGCTTCGGGCGTCCTGGTCTACGCCATCTCTCCAGCGCAAGCATGGTCTACCACGCTGTCGTCTACCATAGAATGTACCACAAAGAACTTTCCGAGCAGGTTCCTCTTCGCTCATGCGAGCTAGGTGCCCTGCCCACCGGAGTCTACCGAGCTTAATTTTTGTCACGATATCTGCTTCTAGGTAGATTGCGTACAATTCATGATTGTACCGTCTCCGGAATCGTCCTTCCTCACATACGGGGCCAACAATTCTCCTTAAGACTTTTCTCTCGAACGCAGCTAAGAGGTCGGAGTGCCTTTTGCTAAGCACCCAAGTCTCGGATCCATATGTGAGTACTGGCAGGACCATGGTCCTGTACAGCAGCAGTTTTGAAGTTATGGTGAGATTTCTGGATTTGAAGAGCTTTGACAGACTATAGTAGGCTCTGTTGGATTTGAGAAGCCGCCCGCGTATTTCTTCTTCTATATTGTTATCGGCTGCTACTATTGACCCAAGGTATTTAAAGGATTGCACCACTTCAAATTCGTGCTCCGCTACCTTGATTGTTTGACCAACTGTTCCTCTCGCATTCGACGCCACCATGTACTTTGTTTTACCTTCACTAATGTGCAGCCCCAGATTTTGTGCCGCCTGCTCGATCTGGATGAAGGAATCGTGTACAGCTTGTTCGGTTCTTCCGATGATGTCGATGTCGTCTGCGTAAGCCAGTAACTGGCTGGACCTGTTGACGATGGTCCCTCTTGTTGCCGTGCCAGAGTCACGGATTGCTTTCTCCAACGCCAGGTTGAAGAGGAGGCAGGCCAAACCGTCCCCTTGTCGGAGTCCATTAAAGATGTTGATTGGTCTGGATAGCAATCCGGCTATTTTTACTTGGCTTGTTACGTTGGTCATGGTCAACCTACATAGTCGTGTCAATTTATTTGGGATGCCGAATTCTCTCATGGCTTTGTAAAGTTCTACCCTGGCTATGCTATCATAGGCGGCCTTAAAGTCTATAAACAGATGGTATGTTGGGATGTTAAATTCTAGACATTTTTCCATCGCCTGCCTAAGGGTAAAGATCTGATCAGTTGTTGATTTGCCTGGAATGAAACCACACTGATATTGTCCGATAACGGTTTTAGCGTATGGGGTTATCCGGTCTTGTAGGATAGAGGAGAGTATCTTATAGGCGGTACTCAACAACGTGATACCTCTATAATTGCTGCACGTTGTGACATCTCCCTTCTTATGTATGGGGCATATTAAACCTTTTCGCCAGTCTTCTGGCATTTCTTCCTGCTCCCATACGTGTACTATAATATCATGCATTGCTTGACGTAAGGCTGGCCCGCCGTGATGGAATAATTCGGCTGGTATGCCATCGGCTCCCGGGGCTTTGTTCTGTTTAAGCCGGCCTATAGCCTTCTCAACCTCTTCTATGCTTGGTGGCGGCAACATAGGGTTTTCTTCTTGAAGTAGTGGAGCCTCCACTTCTGCAGTGAGCTGACCATTTAGCAATTCATTAAAGTACACTTCCCATCGCTCCAGTATGCTTTCAGGATCGGTGATCAGATTTCCCTCCCCGTCCTTGCAGTATGTGCAGCGTGGTGTGTACTGCGTCATGTTTCGGACGGATTGGTAGAACTTCCGCGCCTGGTGCGGACCTCGCTCTCGGCTATTTTCTATTTCACAGATTAGGTTCTTCTCCCAGGCTGATTTTTTTTGTCTGTGTAGCCGTTTTTCTATTCTTCTGAGCTCTTTATATTCCTCTTCGCGTGCCCGCGTTCTATGAGATTGTTGCATTGCTCGGTACGCAACATTCTTACGTTCAGTCGCTAGCTTGCATTCATCATCAAACCAGTCGTTCCGATTTTTACGACTGCTGCCTAAGATGGAGTTGGCAGTACCAATGACAATATTCTTAAGGCGTGTCCACTTCTCATTTACGCCCAGCATACTGGCTCCAGGACTTACTCTCCCTAAATCAAGTGATTCTAGGGCGAGTCCTAACGCATTACCAAAGGTGTTACTGGTGTTTTCATTGCGCAGGGCAGCCGTGTTGATTCGAACCTGATCGGCGGATGCAATGCGTCTTCGCAAGGCAATCCGCCCTCGGAAAACCATACCAACAAGATAGTGATCCGAGTCGATATTGGCACCTCGGTACGTTCGTACCGTCATCAAGTTCGAGTAGTGGCGACGGTCTATCAACACGTGGTCTATTTGGTTACGAGTGACTCCATCAGGTGATACCCAGGTGGCTTTGTAGATATCTTTACGCGGGAACCTGGTACTCGCAACGACCATGTTTTTCGATGCTGCCAATTCTAAGACTCGAAGTCCATTGTCATTAGTGTTCTCATGCAAACTATGGGTGCCTGCGTAATGCCTGAATACCGGCTCCCGACCTATTTTTGCGTTCAAATCCCCAAGGATGATTTTAACATCATACCTTGGGCAGGCATTGAGGGCCCTCTCGACTTGTTCGTAGTAAGTCTCTTTTTCTTCGTCTGAGGACTCCTCCGTAGGTCCGTGAACGTTAATGAGGCTGATGTTCGTAAATTTGCCTCGCACGCGAAGGGTGCATAGCCTTTCGCTTATAGCGTTAAAGCCGATGATAGTAGACTTCATTTTTTCGCTGACTAGGAAGCCTACCCCGAGCACATGGTGTTTTGTATGACAGCTGTAATATACGTCATATTCTTTCTTCTGTAAAACACCATTCCCTGTCCATCTGATTTCTTGGAGAGCTGTTATGTCAGCTTTATATTTTGACAGGGCATCGGCTAGCTGCTGAGCAGCTCGAGCTCTATAGAGCGATCGTACGTTCCATAAGAAAATTCGTAAATCGTTTTTCCTTTTTCTTTGCGTTGGTTGTCGTCGTGTGATCAGTCCGTTTCCGAGGCTTGTTGTCGTTCTCGAAATTCTCTTAGTTTTACGGGACAGGGAATTAACCTGTCGCCAACCTGTGGAACCAGCCTGATCATATTAGCCAAACCTTTTTAAAAGGCTTGTTTCTAGCGGCCGCCGCGAAGAGGCTATGATCACACTTCCACCAGTCCCGAATAGTTACGGCACGTGCATGTTTTCGTATGCTACATGTTGTTCCCCCTATTCGTCTGATGGCTGACCGCCTTTTGAAACTTTAAGTTTCCCTAAAATCCTTAAGTCTAAAGGGAAAATTACAGAAAAATCCTTTTTACAGAATACGTTTATGTGCAGAGCATATATTGGTTGATAGTGGTGATTACAAAGCATATTGAAGGATGTTCCTTGAACACCACATCCCACATGAAAGAGAAGAAAGTGTCCCTTTTTGTTCAGCATATGTTTTGTTTACTAAGGACCTTTGTGAACGATTCGATAGAGGGAACTTTAAAATCAAGCATGTAGATGTAATCATGGTCGGTCGGACATTACAAAGTTTAAGTCTGCTTATTCTATATTTGAGTTTCTCCTTAAAAGCTGGATGTTGTTAATAGATTTCAATAAAGGACAATATATTCTTTAAAAGTGAAAATACATTTTAACATCTACAGGGTAAAAATACATTTTTATGTGTTAAATAAATGTTGACAAAATAAGAAAAATTATATAAGCTATTTCCTATGTGACCTCCATTTTCGTGTCCTCTTCAATCTGGTCCAAAACTACTGTTTTTGTAATGTACATAATTATCCAAATTTATTTGTAAACTTTTTTATCAATTCAAGCCCCCACCAACAGTCAGATGCATCAAACAACAATGTACCAATAAAAATATTAACGGACACTATAATCTATCTTTTTCGCCTCATAGACCAAAAAATACCTTCAAATATAATTTTTACATTAAACAAGAGCAGGTTTCAGTTCATCAAGACAAGCAAGCGGTGGAATTTTATAAGGCCCTAATTCTAATTTTCTAGCATTCGCAAGTGGAGTTCCCCAGGGATCAATTTTGGGACCACTATTATTTTCGCTCTACATAAATAATCTTCCTTTAGTTATCCAGCACTGCTCTATCCGCATGTATGCACATGATATTCATGTAAGTTGTCCTTTAGGGCTTATCGAACATTTTTCAACCTGCGTAAATGAAGATTTAGTAAAGATCGTACAGTGGTTACAAAACTTTGATCTAATACTCAAACCAAAAAAAGACCAAGTGCCTAATGGTTTCTAAAAATGTTCTTGACCTTTCTTACTATCCTCCAATAACCTTAATCAATTCTTCAATAGACCTTGGAGTTACTTGTAGTAGAAACTTGTCATGGAAGGATCATATAAGCTATATCAAGGGTGAGCCAAATAACAAGTTTCTTTTTTTTTAAATGCAATAAAATGAACAAAATTAAATGTTCTCCATGTATTAAGGCTTTATTAGTAAGAGCAAACTTTCCCATTAAGTATGGAACACAACGTTTAAGTGGCTGCCTTCACAGTAGAGCATTCTCCCACTCCAATTTTCCAAGACTTTGCTGATGGTTTCGGGCTGTAGCTCACGGATTGCTTGGGTGATATTGACCTCAAGTGCTTGAATCATTTCCGGATTGTTGGCATAACATCAGTCCTTCACGGTTTCCCATAAAAAAAAGTCCAAACGGGTCGAATCGCATCTCCGAGTTGGCTAATTGACATTGCCAAGAGGCTGATTATTGATTGACAGCTGTCAAAAAAGTTAAGTTGTGTCTCTGTGTTGCTCCTCTTAAAATTGATTTTTTTTTTATATAATTATTAAAAAATAAATTAAAGTGCGGTCATTTTAATCGCTTACATCTATTCAACTCTGCAAAATAAAATTTGCTTGCTTTTAGGAAAGAGATATGGTTTATATTTACTAAAACGATCAACCACCCCTTGCAAAAGAGAAACCGCTTTATATGAGCTCTAGGCGCAAAATATCAGAAACCTCACCGGAGACTGTTAAACTTAATAAACGTTACACAACCACTGAAACATCTTTTAACATGGCAGTTGGAAATATGAATATTGAGGAGTTGAAATTGCTTTTAGATAATTGCATTTCATCAAAACTAAAAGACATTACTACGAAACAAGATGTCCTAACTGTCTCAACTGAAATTCAACTTCTTCGCTCTCAAAATTCTCATCTCGTTAACCGTTTGTCTAAAATGGAAAACTATTGCCAGGCTCTTGAACGGCAACTCGACATACTCGTACGCAATTCAAATGAAAACACTGTTGTTGTGCGTTTTCCGGCTGCTGGTAAAACCAATAATGTTGAATTTGCCAAACAAACATGCATGGGTCTTATCCAGCTACAAGAAGACACAGTTTTGCCAATTAAGACTGCACAAGAATACACAAACCACCACACAAACAAGTCGACTGTTGTTCTAAACTTTCATCCCGGTGACACTGCGAGCAAAATACTTGACGCCACTGCACAACTTAAAAGCTCTGGAATCGTAGTTCATCGTGAAGAGTCACTCGTAAACCGCCAAAAAAGAAAAACTCTCTACGAAATCAAAATGAAACTTCTTCAACTCTCACCAACCGCAAAAATTGCAATCAAAGGCGTAAAACTCGAAATAAATGGAAAAATGTTTGATTTTAATTTTATAAAAGGCTTGCTTGCTAATCAAAACAAACGAACAATTGTCACTTATCAAAAATGTGTTTGGAGATGCTGGCTTACAATCCTTTGACAACTCTCATCCGATAGCAACGCCATCTCAACGTCAACAACCAAGTGGTAGTCAACGAAGTAGAAGTCATCAGATGTAGGGAAGTGTTGCCGTCTGTCAAACTAAGAATAATTTATTAAATATAAATGTTTTGTCTTATTGTTCTGGTCTGAAAAACAAACTGGTTGTTCCAGATTTTTTTAAATTTATTCTCAATTATGATATTATTATTTTAATAGAAACTTTTGTAGAAGAGGATCAAGAATCCCAGTTGTTAAACTATTTTAAAAATTATTTCATTAAATGTATTCCTGCAGTCAGAAATAGTACTTTTGGTAGAGCGAGTGGAGGAATAATTTTGTGCAGTAAAATGTAATCTTAAAAATGTTGTCAATTTTAAAACTTTGAGTGGAAAATTAGTCATTGATATACTTAACAGGCATGATCACTACTATATAATACCTTTATATTTAAATTGTAATAACTGGAATCACGATTTCTCAGAACTGCAAAATTTCTTAAATCTAATTAACTCATCTAATATAATGCTACTTGGTGGCCTTAATGCAAGAATAGGAATATACCAAAATTCAAACGATTTAGTTGCAAGTCATCCTGAAGTTTTTCGAACGGTGAGATGGTCTCTGGATAAAACCGTAAATAGTTGTGGAAGGCGTCTTTTAGGTATATTTGAAGATTACGGTTTTGTTGTTATGAATGGTGTAAGTAAAGGGGACATTAACGGTGAATTTACCTTCGTTACAGAACGCGGTTGTTCTGTCATTGATTATTGCGTGCTAAAAGGTTCTTGGTTTGACGTTCTTGCGGACTTTCAGGTGCTTACAGAGACATTCTCTTCTCATATGCCTGTTAAAACTGTTTTACAGTTTCCTAAGTTAGCTCAGCAATCCATTCAACTTTGGAACCAAATTCCCCTCAGTATTAAGTGTATAACCAACACGAGCGCTTTCAAGAAAAAAGCTTTTGAATATTGTACTTTAAATTTCTAATACTTTTAAATTTTTCGCTATCTTCCTTTTCATTCTTTTTTTTTTTTTTTCTTCTTATTTGTATCTTCTTTTTTGCTTTGCTTTCACCTTGCCATATTAAATTTTTATTGTAATTAAAATTAAAATCTGTATTAAATTTCTGAAATATAAATCAAGCATGTACAACCTAAAAGATGTAAAATTTACAACTTAATGTACTATGAATACTATTAAATAAAATACTAAAATACTAAATACTAAATCTACAGGTTTAAAAATTCAAAAACTTAAATGGAATGATAACTATCTTGATGTATATAAACGTAAGCTTTTCGATGAAACCAATCTCTGTCCCACTCTTCAAAATCTTTCAAGCGAACAAATAATGAATATTTTGCATGATATAATCAAAAAAATCCTCTCCAAAGAATAAAGGCATTACTAAGGAGCTTAAAGAAGAATGGTACGACTGGCAATGCGTTAGATAGACAAAAATCCTTCTCTCTACGGAATCTCTTCCGCAAAACAAATAGTACTTTTTTTAGGAAGCTTTACATCTCAAGTAATAAAGATTATAAAACCATTTGTGAGAATAAGAGAAACCAATACTACCAAAGAATAGCTACATAGTTATTTAACTGCAAAGATTCGAAGCTTTTCTGGCAGAGAGTTCGTAGGCTAGGCCATTGCAAATCGACAACAGCTTTAGCAGTTGAAGTAGAATCGTTTGCTTCTTATTTCGGCGGACTTTTAACCAGAGGAACATCTCCACTTCTCTTTCAATACGCACTCTCGAATGTTGTAGATGACGAACTTGATGCACCTATTGGTTTAAATGAGCTGGTTAATGCCCTAAGAAATATGAAAAACAACAAGGCGTGTGGACTTGATGGGATTCCAGTTGAGTTTTTTAAAAATAGCACTGCTAACTTTCACGAGTTTCTTTTATTTTTTTTCAATCCTGTGCTTCGAAACGAGGATGTTCCAAGTTTATTCTTAAAATCCGTCATTTTTCCGATTTTTAAAAAAGGAGATATATCTTTGGTTGAAAACTATAAAGGTATATCAATTCTCTGCAGCTTAAGAAAAATCTTTGCTCAAATATTATACAACCGCTTATCGAACTGGGTTGAACATAATAATCGACTTAGTATCTTTCAAGGTGGTTTTCGTGTTGGACTGTCAACTGTCGACCAAATTTTTGCGCTGGAATCAATAGTTAGAAAATTTATAACAAAAAAAAAAAAAAGATCTATGCTTTTTTTTGTTGAATTTAGGGCTGCATTTGACACTGTCAATAGAAACTCACTTATATATAAGTTAAGTTTGTTAGGTGTTTCTACAAAATTCCTCAACATCTACAAAAAACTAGTAACTAGTACTTCAGCGTCAGTTTGGAACGGTAGCGATATGTCTAATTCCTTTGGCACAGAGACTGGAGTTCCTCAAGGTTGGGTTCTTAGTCCAATTCTGTTCTCCCTTTTCATTAACAATGTATCGGATAATCTGCCTGGTGGTGTTGTAGTAGGAGGTGTACACATAAAAACACTCTTATATGCAGATGCCTTAGTAATCTTAACAGATAACCCCCTAACATTACAGCTACAAATTATTAAGCTTAAGAATTATTGTGACACTTGGGATCTCAAGATTAACACTTCGAAATCAAAAATCATGGTTTTTCAGAACACGGCAAGTAGAAGATCCGATAGAAAACTGGCAGCTGGCAGGCCAACCTATAGAAGTGGTGCAAGAATTCAAGTATCTAGGTTTCTTGTTAAGTTATAATCTAAATTTGCGGCCACATATAGAAGAAAAAGTCAGCAAGGCAAAAACTGCAATTAATCTTATGTGGCCTAAGTTCTATTGTAATAAAAATGTGGAAATTTAAGGTCTTTAATGCAACCATCAACTCCTGCCTTTGCTACGCAAATCAAATTTTTGGTTATAAAAAGGTGGAATAATTTGAGCGCTTGCAATACTTTTTATTTAAACGTATCTTTAAACTACCTACCTCAATCCCTTCCTACGCTATTCACGTAGAAGCCGGTATTCCTCAATTATACTACAAGAACCTCAAAGCAAGTGCGGACTTCATTTTTAAAATAATGAAGCGCGCAAGCACAAATCTTCAAAAGCAGCTACTTACGTATGCTTTCAGGTGCAATCTTTCGCCTTTCAAGGACTGGCTCGATCTGGCTACGGAACATTATGTGGTACTCAATTTAACTCTTGAAAACTTAAATGATTGGCAAAACAAGTTTTATGATTGTATCGCACAGATATTGTAGATCAACGTTTTTATGAAAGCTGTCTAAGCAGAGCGCGATTGTCTGAATCTAGAAGTCTGTACAGAACGTTAAATCACTCTCTAGGCTCTAATAGTTACTTCAACAACAGCATGACTAGCTATGAAATCAGCACTATATTTAAATTGCGAACTGAGACTCTTTACTTAAATTATATGCCACATAGACAGGATCTAACAGTGAATTGCAGCCCTTGTAATCTGAATGCACCGGAAGGCATTTTCCACATCCTTGCAGAATGTCCAATCTTACTTGAAATAAGAAGACTATATTTTTCGAAAAGCTTTCTCACTCTTCAAGAAACTACGGCTTTTTAAATGGTATTCACGGATGGAAGATATTATCGCAGTATAGTATTCATGCCTATAAGTATCGCAATAGATTTTTGGAATTAACATAGATGTTATAATTTTTATATAATTTTTTTAATGCATTCTCCATTTCTTCGCTCTTTTTGTTTTTATTATTTATTTTGATCAGTTATTTATTGATATCAGTTATTTATTGATATCAGTTATTTATTGATATCAGTTATTTATTTTTTTTATTTTTTTGTATCTCTTTTATTGTCAATCAATCAGCAGACGGCAAAACCAAGCCATGCTTTTTTTCTTTTTGCTAAACTTTTATTGTAATTAAATTTAAGTTGTTGAATAAAGAATTAATAATAATAAATAATAATAAGAGGCTGATAACACGATTTTTCTTCAAGTTAACATGGCTCTGTAACTCCCACCGTTGACCGAATTGTTGTTCCCAGCTTCATTTTCGAAGAAATATGGTCCAATCATACCACATCTACATAATAAGGGTTTTCCGAGCCTCAGATGCTGCGATTTTGTTTGTTAACGTAGCCGCCGAGAATAAAATGCTCCTCGTCAGAAAAGATGATTTTTCACCCCAAATCGTTGTCCAATTCAAGCTGCTCTAAGGCACAAACAGCAAAGCGCACCGTATGACGACTGGAACAATGAGTTTTGTCCACTAGCATACCAGTCTTACGAACTTTTGCACAAACTTGCGTACAGGAGGCACGGTGGGTGCTTCATTTCGGCCAAAACTTCTTTTCAAGCACTGTTTGGGCTACACAGCACCCACTTTGGAAATAAGTTCCAATATTTCCCAACGTTGTTCAAGCGTAAAGCGACTCATTTCGTTCAGAGGAAGTATGATACTCACTTTCTGTCACGATTTCGAGCGGAAAACAGCTGTTAGTATCAAAATAACCAATGATTTAAAAAGAAACCACTAGATGGCCAACCCTGTACTCGCAGCTTAATATGAATTTGGTTAAGAAGAATTAGTTTAATGATGTTTATAGTTAAAAAGAAATATCTCTCTATCAGGAATACGAACTTCTTTATTTAAATGGAAGCACTTACAATGGAATTTTCATCCAATTCTGTTGAGTGAGTTCGAGTGACGCCGAAGGTCTGACGATCGATTCCCAAATGGGCAGATGCTTCTACCTAAAAACCAAAAATTTTGTGTTTTCATAAGTTCTGTCTTTTTCGAGGAAGAGACAAATTAATCTTCCAAAAATTGTTGTCATCTTTTCCGTTCAGAATCGACTGTAGGTCCCCTCCATTCCTACCATTCTCAGAAATGCTTAAGAAGCTATAAAACTTTTCGATCTATCGCTGTGTCCTTCAATGAGTGGCAGAGCTCCTTAGGATTCCGCTTTGCAAATTCAAAGTCTTAAAAATTGTACATGTTCGAGTGTGTATGTTTTTAACATTTCAAAAGTTTTGTCATTTTGATTTATTCGTGTTTAGTTCGTTGCATTTGAAATGATAAAACATTACTCCTTGATTTCAAAGTTTCGTGATGATTTTAAATTAATATTTTAAAAATAAAATTTGATATCGTTCTTCTGTTCGATTCTACTCGTAATATTCGACAAATCGATAGCACTTACACAACAATATTGATAGATTTTTAATATTTGAGATATTGCACCTTTTCAATGGAACTGAAAGCTGCACACCTGTCTGTCTATCTATAATATCTGTTTGTCCATACTGTTGGAATTAGCTAAGCACTTACCTTCATATATGCAAGTCCTTTGTCGAAGCTTGAAAACAAAAATATGATGATAGCGTGCAACATGAAAACTGACGCTCTCAGTGAAAACTGATGCTAAGTGTTGGCTGACACGAAATCCTTAAGCGCGATTTTTCGCTCCTCGACTAAAAGGAAAAGAAATTGCCATCAGCTTTTCTGCTGACAACTCCCCATACTGACTGTCTTCATCATCTTCGTGCTGCTGCTAGTGGGGGTGTCACTCGGTGTGTCATGGTTGATTTGCTCATGAATGTCCTACACAATCTACACTCTGCGAGTGCTTTTCTCGTGTCGTCTGTTTCTATCTATTGAATATTCATCATACATTCTTCGTGAGAATAAAATCATTCCACTCACTTTTGGCTGAATTTTTGTTTTGTTATTGTTATTACTATTTTCACCATTAACTCCATCATTGGCGTTGTGGCGGGGTGGTATTAGACTCAAACTCAACCTCAAACCCATCCCAACTCCAAAATCCCTAGTTAACAATTTTAGTGGAAGGCGCGCTTCTCTCACAAGGGAAAAGTGATGTTCCTATGCTCCTTGGTAATATTATTTCTTCCTTCAATGCTATGTCACTATGCCATTTAATATTATATTCCTCATCGTATAGTAGTGTGTGCCTCTGCAGTATTTAGGGCTTTGGGAATTTTCAACAATAGAAGCGCGTACTGAATTGCACGGAATGTATGTACAATTTCTATAGAGCTAGGAGAGGATGTTGTTTTGTGAGGACTGATATTTTTTTTGGAACGTTATCATCGGTGCTGTGGTGCGACATGGCGCAGCGCGGTGGGGTTTCGACAGACAACCTTTATAAAATAGCTTTTTAGAGCACAACAATACAAACGTTATGTATATAAGTACATATATTGTATAATTTAGCATTGATTTGAAATTGATATGTGAAGTTGTTGAGCCTGTCTTGATTTTATGAACTATGTCACGGAATCAATAATTTTTAATAAAACATTCTGTCAGGTTTTCTTATTTGATTTTTTTTTATAAAGGCTTATTTTTTGTGTTTGCTATATAAAAGGATAATCTGTATCGAATTCGGTCACGTATTTTTTCGGAGTAAGCAAATTGGAAATATGGTAATAGGAACATGTACATATATCTGAAACGAAATCAATATGAGAATACCCAATTTCAGCGAAGATGGAAACACGTATTAAAGGAATTTCGACTAAATTAAGTTAAAAATAAACTTTTTTTTTTAAAAAAAAAGAAAAGTCATGAGAAAAAATGGAAACAATGATTAAAGATATTTTAAGGGCTTTTTTGTGATAAATTATTTAAATTTCATACAACAAACTTCTAGGGCAAATCACACAATTAATATTTGGAGCTATAACTGAAGCGCTATTAATCGTCTGGGATGGTTACAGGCAGCAGTGCGAGTCCGTTTTTGCCTAGATTGAAACAAGAAAAAAATCGTACATGATTGGGGAGATGTGCTATCTTTCCCTGTCTATTTAGAAGGGAAAGGGAAATAATTTAAATATTAGAAATTAAAATAATTTTACCGCACATTCTCCCTGTTCTAATGAATATTTTCAATACTATTTAAATGATAGCTCATTTTATATTCTGTTGGAAACTAGCAGTCACTTAAAGTTTTTGAAAACCACAATGGATTGTGACCTGTTATCATTTTTAGTGCTTTTGGATTTTTTTAACTGGAGATTTTGATCAGACTTAACATTGCCCTGATGAAGAAAATGAAAAAAGTGGGTCTCGCAAGTTTGTCTGTTCGACTACACCCCAAACGGCCCTGTCGATTTTTTTTTAAAAATTTTTCATTTTAACACGTTTTTTTTCCTTTTTACTTGCGATATAGGTGCTATAGGGCAAGTTCTGCATTAACAAAAAAAAAATCGAACTCGAATTCGAGATTTTGATCAAAGTTGGCACTACGGTGAAGGAGAAATCGAAAAAAGTAGGTCTGGCCATTCCGTCTCTCTGTCTGTATGTCTGTACCTCGATCTACAGCCTAAACTACTGGAGATATTTTCTTCAAATTCGGTACTTAAGGGTCTTCGGTGATTCCCTAGAAGAAAAATCGACTTTTAGCTTCAAAACTAACGATATCCCCCATACACCCGTAATGCAAAATCTTATTTATCTCGAAAATGGCTCTAACGATTTTGATAAAAATAAAATGTACGACTGGGTCGCACGAACTTTTTATTTTAAAAATTTTAAAAATTGATCGAAAGAAAAAAAATTTAAGCAAAATTCTCGGAACTGTTTTCGAGAAAAATACGATTTTCGAAAACCATTTTTTAACATTTGTATGGAGGGTACCGTTATTTTTAGGTAAAATAAATTTTTTTTTTCTGTAGTACCCCTTGGCATAATCGTTAGTGCGTTGGACTGTCATGCGGAAAGTCTCGAGTTCGATTCTCAGTCGCTGCAAGAAAGTTTTTTTCAGGGATGTACTGCCTCTTGCGAGAAATCGACAAATCCTCCAAGAGTATCTCTTGTAATGGAAAGTGCTGCTCATTAGCCGTTCGGAATCGGCAGAAAATTGTAGGTCCCCTCCGTTCCTGGTAGCACGCACACAGGAATGGTTGAGAGTTGTAAGTCACTAGGTCCTGGTTCACTTCGAGATGTTGCACCACCAAATTCATTTTATTTATTTCCATTTTTTTTTCTCATATCTATTAGATACTGTTTAGGAAACTTTTATTTATCAAGTTTTAAAAAAGTCGAGCACGGGGTTTTTGAAATATTGAGTTTTCAAAAAAAAAATTTGAATTTTTTTTTTCAAAATTTGAATACACAATAATATTCAAACATAAAAAAATGATCAAAGTCGGTCGTACCGTTTTTGAGAAATCAAAAACGAAAAAAATGTTTCCAGGGGGGGTACTGAAAATATTATTTTTTTTTTTGGAATTTTTTTTTCAGCTATTAGTCGAACAGACTAATATTGTGTGCTATTATGGACATGAACATTTTGGCCAAAAAAAAAATTTTAGGAAAAAATTATGTTAACCCTAGACCCGTGTACTTAAAAATTTCTGGATTTCGCGTCGGAGTGCCCATTAAGATTTTTGATATAAAACTATTTTTTTTAATTATTTATTTGAAAAACAAAAAAAAAAAAAAAAAAATTCGTACCAAGTTAAACTTTTTGGTTTACAGGTTTAAACTGTTGCCAGACGGTCGAAAGTATCAACTAGACCTTTGGTTGCATTGTAATTCATACTTACCGACGGTTTTTTGGATGATTCATCAGTTTTATCCTCGTGGGTGGCAGTTGACAGCATAAAACTTTTTTTTGCACAACTGCATACAACGGGTGTAGCAAAAAATTATAGAGAATTTCTCCCTCGTTCGTTTGAATACTTTCTCAGTTGGTATAAATTGTTTCGACAGCTGGGGCTTATTTGATTTTATAGTACCCATGGTTGTTGTTTTTCTACTCATATACATATTCCAAGGCCAATGATATCGATGTAAAATAATTGTCTATTGTAATATTGTAATAATTGCCTAAGTACCTTTCTGCCAATCTCATGACGAGTTGATGTGATATCCCATCGGAGCGTCCATCACATGATTGCTGGCTGACATAAATTTCGCCTTTTAGAGGATAGTTGTTTGCAGCATCAACAATTAAAAATATTTTGATACCATATTTTCCAGGCATATTCAGCATTTACATTTTGAAAGGACATCTTCCTCTAAAGCCAACCAGTTGTGAGTTCTTTAGATGGTTCATATAACTCAACCAGATTTTCTGGAAAAAAATTCCATACGTACCTAATAAATTGATTGATTGATTGATAATTCGTCAGTTTGAAATGGGAAGCTCTTAGTTCTTCCGTCATCAAAACGTATGAAACGTCGTAATTTCTCGAACCTTTCCAAGGACATGACGGCGCTATAGAATGCCATATGGCTTTGGTGAAAAAGGTCTTTCTCTTCCACTCCATAGGCTTTTTCAGCACCAGCATATGGCTATATGACAATGTATGCATATATTTCGTCTTCGGATGTTTCATACCATCTGCACATTTGCTTTGGGTTACTAGAAAGGCGATTCTCTTTGTTTGGCTTTTTGGTTAGTTTCAATCACAATATTTCTAATAATACTAGGGGAAACCAATGACTAGAAAACTTCAGCTTTTCCCTAAAACATTTTAGAACATTTTGGAAAATAACTCAATAATTCTTTCCGACTACTAATTGTTCTTTGGGTCTCAATTTCATCCGACATCGACCACCAAATGTCATTGAATATTGAATTTCTACCAAAATAACGTATACCTCTGTTAGGTGCAACAGGATCTTCTTCTTTCTCTTGCCGATAGCCTTGCTGCTGCTCAAGGCATAATTCGGATTATATTCTGATGCATTTGGTTCAATAACATCTTCCTCTGAATCGAGCAACCGAGAGTAATGTTTGTCAAAAAAATCTTGCTCTGATGCAGTCAGTTCCCGATTAAAAGATGCATTTAGCAAATAAAGAACACGTTCTATTATAGCATCCATAGCTCTCTAAAAGAAGAGCATTCATAAACAAAATAAAATGCACGACTGGGTCGCACGAACTTGCTCCTATGTAAAAGACTAAGAATTTCAAAAATGAATGTTATTAGAGAAACTGTTCATAAGCATAAAATTCATTTTTTAAATGACTAAAAAAAAAAAAAAAAAACTTCTTTAGTAGTTAGAGGTAAGAATAGGATGCCATGTGATTCAAGCAAATATAGATTTATGCGAGAACAAAAATTATAAGTCTATGAAGTGGTTTCTTAAAAAATAGGGTTTTATATAAGAAAATTTTAAAACATTTTTAAGAAAAAATGTTGGTACCCCAATTTGAAGTTTTTATAATTGTATGAATAAAAATTAAATTTACAAAAAAAGGATTGAGCCGTTTTCCAGATATTGAATTTTCAAAAAAAAAAAAAAATGATTTTTTTTTTTCAAAATTCAAAAAAATATTTTTCTTAAAGTTTTGAAATGCAATGTTTTTTAAACTTTTTAGAAGCTTCTCTCTACGAAATTTCATTAAAATCCGTTGTGCTAATAATGAGAAATTGAAAATTTTAAAAAATCGTTCTATGGTAGGTACAGTCAGTAATATCTTGTTCTCAATTTTTTTTTATTAGTTTACAGATATTAAAAAATAATAGAGAGAAACAAAATTTAAGCAAAATTCTCGGAACCGTTTTCGAGAAAAATACGATTTTCGAAAACCATTTTTTAACATTTGTATGGAGGGTACCGTTATTTTTAGGTAAAATGAATTTATTTTTCCCATATCCTATTGTAGATTATTTTCCAAACTTTTATTTATCAAGTTTTGAAAAAATCGAGCTTGGGGTTTTTGAAATACATATTGAGTTTTCAAAAAAAAAATTTTGAAAGTTTTTTTAAAAATCAAAAAAAAAAAAATGTTTGGAAAATTTGAATACACAATAATATTCAAACTGCTGGGAAGCTGTAGCATAAAAAAATTATCAAAATCGGTGGTACCGTTTTTGAGAAAATCAAAAACAAAAAAAATGGTCCCGGGGGGTAACAAAACTACTCATTTTTTGGAAAACTAAATTAAATTTTTTGAATTTTTTTTTTAAAAATCGTTGGGACAGTTTTAGAAAAAAAAAATATTTATAAAATTTCGAAAAAAAATCGTGTGGCAGGTACCGTTATTTTTGGTCTTAAAAAATCAAATCAAAAAACATCCGGGGGTAAAAATTCAAAACCCATATCTACCAAGTTTGAAGAAAATCGGCCGAGCCGTTAAGCTGTAATCGAAGAGACAGACAGACAGAATTGCCAGACCCACTTTTTTCGTCTTCGCTAATGTCAACTTTGATCAAAATCTCGAGTTCGATTTTTTTTTACAAATGCATAACTTGCCTTATAGTACCTATAAGTCGCAAGTAAAAAAGTGTAGACTACATAAACTACATTGAAATATACTTACTTTAGTTTTTAGTTTATAAATACAACTTTTTTAAAAAATAAAAAGCACTTGATGAGATCAACAAAACTTACCACTGAAATCACTTGTTTGCACAAACTAATTGTTTTTACCGGGGTAAAATAAAAAAAAATAAAAAACAATTGCAGCTTGCTATTAGGAAACAGTCGATGTCCTATAACACTTTCCATAGCTTTGTAAAGCTTTCATTAAAAAATGAGTCCGTAACTATAAATGACTATATCTGCAAATTTGTTCGAACTACTTTTATCGCTTTTGTAAGTTTTACAAAGAATTATGAAAAAAAAAAAAAAAATCTGTAACATCTAAGCAACAACACTTGAATTTTTTATACATCAAAGTTTTTTTTTTTTTTTTACAACTTTTGTACATTTTTTGTTTTACACTACCTCTATGATTTTTGCATTACAAAGTCCCTAGTAAGCCAGACCATGGCTTATTTTGTATTTTTAGTTCAAACAAGTGAACCCTAGAGTAGCCGGACTGTTTTTTTTTTTTTTTTTTTTTTTTGATTTTCAACTTTCGCATTAAGGGCTCTAATGATTTTAACCAAAATTTTTTTAACAGAAGATCTTTTAAATTTAAAATAAAATTGCAATACAAATATTCGAAAAAATATTTCTTGGATTTAAAAAAAAAAAACTTGAAATTTTTTTTTTGAAAAATGAATATCTTGAAAACGTGTGGACGATTAATTTTTGAAATTCTTTCCGAAAATCTATATTACGAAAAACTTTTAAATTGGCATCCCAAATTTCTTTCTTGAAAGAATTTAAAGAAATATCTTACATAAAAAATTAATTTAATAATAAAACAATTTTTAAACTGCTAGAACCTTTTTTTGTTTTAGATTTTCTCAAAAACGGTACAACCGATTTTAATAATTTTTTTATGCTAAAACTCCCTAACAGTTTGGATAGCATTGTATATTGAAATTTTCACCATAAATTTGTTTTAAATTAAAAAAGTAAAATATTTCGAAAAATTTGACAGTTAACTTGACAGTTAAAGGTTTTCCATATAATCTATTCTATCCAAAAATAACGGTGCTCATTATACAAATGTTCAAAAATGCTTGTCGAAAATCGAATTTTTCTCGAAAACGGCGGTGCCTAGAATTTTGATACATTTGCCTTTTGTCAGTTAATTTTTACGATTCTTAATTCAATTAAAAAGTTTTTGAATTCTTTACTATCGGCATAACGGATTTTAATGAAATTTTTAAAGAGAAGCATCTAAAAAGTTTGAATAAATAAAATTTGAACATCAAATAGGTTTTTTTTTCCATAAATTATTTCGTTCCTCAAATAAGTATATTCCTACCATTGCAATTACATGAATCGTCGAATTTTCTATCTACTTGATTATACATATGTATGTACGAGTATGTATGTATTTGTTTCCTTATTTAAATGTTGGCACACTAAATTGCCACATCCTAATTCAAATAGACAATAAATGTAAATCCTGGAGTTTTGTTGAAACAAATGGCAACGATGAGTCTAAATAAAGCTCTTTTAGTCGCCGGATTCGAGAATAATAATAATTGTAACCGAAATGTCCAACATATTTTAACTCTACAAAACCGCCACCCACCACATTCACTGCCCATGTGATTTATTCGCAACGATTTCTTGTTAATTTTTCAAACTGTTTTGCTCAGACCGATTCTTTAAATTCAAAAATATATGTCTCTTTATTTATTTATGTTTACAGTTCTGTGCAACATTTTTGTGCAAATTAAAGAGTACAATCTAAAGGGGTTTGCACTATCCTTAAGAAAAAAAAGGAGGTTTAAAAAGAAAATACCGATTCAAATTTATTTTGAAGTTCTGGGAATTAAAATATGAGGGAGCAATAGAGTCGGGTAAAACTAACCACATTCGTGAAGTGCAGCGATAGAGAGAATCTGCAGCTGTCAACTCGTTCAGATACGATTCTAAATGGCTTTGAAGTTCTGACAATTAATGGAGGCGGGTTAAACTATCCACATTCGTGTAGTGTGGCTAAAATAAGAATTCACAGAGTTCAAATAGTGGATTTTTTGTTGCCAGCTGATTGAGTTCGGGTATTACCCCTTGGTATAATGGTTAATGTGTTAAAGCGGACTTTCATGCAGAGGGTCTTGGGTTCGATTCTCAGTCGCTTCAAAAATGTTTCTCAGAGGTGTACGTCCTGTTGTAAGGAATTATCAATTCCTCCAAGAGTAACTGTTCGAAATTCGAAGGAAAATTGTAGGTCCCCTCCATTCCTGCTATCAAGCACACAAGAAAATGCTTGAGATTCAATTCGGAGTGATTTTATTTCAATGAATGTTCACTGCCATTCAGATTTCCTCGGATTTTAATCAGGTTTAAATCCGTGTTTACTCATAATCCGCATTTCCAGCCATAATAAATAAAAAAAAAAAACCAACTATTGACCTCGAAAAGTGTGGCCAAGAACTCTGTGCCAACCTTCTTTGGGCCCTCATTGCCATCAATGCCGGGAACTCTACGCCAACTTTTGCGGTACTCGTTTCTTCGTTTCGACCAGGGCCAAGGACTTAATTCCCAACTTTCGACCGGATTTGTCAGCGTACAACGAGACTACTTCCTCGTTGTCCATGATTACGTTGTCATCCAGAGTTTTCATCACACGGAGGTACGTACTTCGGTTCCAGATGTCGTTGTTCAGTGGTCATCCTTCTCATAAGCTGATTAGGGTGGTCGATGATGTTCGGCATTAGTTTCTTCGTTGAATGTTCAGTGGGATTAAATTCGCTTCTGTGTAGAGATCGTTCCTGTAGTGTTTCTGTCATTTCCAGTCGAAGTAGAGTCTACTGCAGATCCTCGAAATCTTCCTTTCGAATAGTTGAAGTTCCTTCATAGCTGTCTTCGAGATTGAAAACCAGACTGGGGAAAAATAGGTGACCACTGGTCGCAGGGGCTGGTAGATTTATGTCTTCGTCGATTGGCTTAGAACTGATCTTCTTTTCAGCAATGGGTGCAAACGGCTGAAGGCCCAGGTGGTCTTTTTCAGCACATTTCTTAAGTGCGGGTTAAACTTTAGCAACTCGTTGAAGTGCACCCCCAGGTACTTGGCGTTTTGTTTAGCCGCTATGGTGGATCCGTCTGGGAGTCTCAGCAACAGATTTCTGCAGACGGGTGCGAGTGTCCCTACCATTTGACAAGTTCCGATTTGGAAGTGTTGATCCGGATGCCCCATTTCTGGTAGAATTGGAAGAGTCTGTTGATGCGGGTTTCTACTTTTCGAACAGCGATTAGTGGTGACATTGATGTGGCGTAGGGTAGCGAGTCATCAGCATACAGAAGATTCTCACATCCAATTGGAGAAGGTTGGTCGGAAGCCATCAAGTTGTATAGGAAGGGGCCAAGTTTTGAGCCTTGGGCGACTCCAGCTCGGATTGATGGTCTTTATGTTTGACTTGCAGTCATCTAGTTGCACGAAACATTTGCTGAAAGAAATAAGAATTTTTATTAATGGCGGAGGTACTTGCTTAAGATGAAGTTTGTGGATTAGGTCGCCTATCCACGGTATCGAATGCTGACACGATGACCGTTGAGGGTTGTGATATCGATACTAATTTTAGCAGTGGATGGAAGATTGTGTGTTTTTCTCGAAATCCGAATCGCATTCAGGGATGGTGAAATTTTCACTGCAGAATTTCTACAGACTTCGGAGGATTACTTCTTCGAGTAATTTGCTGATGTTGTTGAGAAGTGATATCGGCCTGTAGTTGGAATCACCTCTCCTCGGAATTGGCACAATCTTCGCTGTTTTCAACTTCTGGGGAATTAGCAGTTGTTGATGCAGTTGTTTAAAATGATTGTGAGGAAAATCATTTCTGAATGTGACAGCCTTTTCAGGATATAGTAGGACACCATCTGGTCCAGCAAACTTTTGGCTTAGAACTGCCGATGATTTCTACATAAATGTGGATTATCGGTGGGATCATTTGCTGGATTGATGTTATTAAAATTGTTTTCATTCGGATTTGGCTGCAGTGTTTGTTGAAATGTTGCCTCAACTTCCTGTAAGAACGTTGGGTCAGTAGGCGGATTCGGTGTGAAGTTTCCTTCAAAGTTTTTGGCGAACGCTTCCACCTTGTCTTCAGTATTATTTCTGATAATGGTTTTCGGTATTTGTGGCTGTTTTTCGATGATCCTATTGATGTTTTTAAAAGCATCAAGCTTGATTGCTTGCAATCTTTTCTGGTATTGGATATTATTGTGGTGTTTGAGTTCCGGAACATGAGGTTAACTTGCTCATTCCAAACTATCTGGTAGTTTTTGGTGGTTGTATTCAGTTCACTTTGATGGATCCGCTTTATTCATTAACATCTTACTTCTTGAAAGGGTCTCTCAATTAACCCCCGAACGTGTGTGAATTATAAAAAAAAAGCTTTGGGGCTGTCTGGTTGATTATTTGGTTGTTTTTTTCCACAGCAATGTACAATGTACGAGTAGTATATCCTCACTTAAACCATCTCGACAGGCCCTCCTTCGTCAGTATGGTTATTTGCCTAAATTATCGCTGCAATAAAATTGAGCTTTGTCGTCGTAGGAGGAGTGATTTTGGTTCTTATTCCGAACCCAATATTCACTGCCCATGCAGTTTTTTAAAATGACTAATTAGACTTTGGATGGTGAACTATTACAATAATCCCTGCCGCCACGTCTCTTGCTCATGCATGTATGTTTCAATGTTTGAATTAATTTGTAAAAAAAAGGAATGCTTCATAAATGCATGTGAAAGGATGCAGAATGGCATAAAAAGAAAATATTTTTCCAATGTCATATTATCAAATGAATTTCTGCCAGAAAATGTAATAAAAGAATTTAAAAAAAAGGAGCAAGTAAGATAGAAAAAAGTTCTATTAGAGAGCTACATAGTTTTGGCAGCAGCCAACATATACCCAATTGGGTTTGATTTATTGGTAATTTTTTTAATAGCTTTTTTAAACGCCTTCCGTTCAATGAGTTTTTAGGCAAAAGTTTTTATTTTTTTTTATTCTTTTGTCTCATGCGTATAAAATGGTCTTTTGGGTTTTTTTTTGTCTAAGATGTATTTTTATGAAAAGTATACAAACTTAGCCAAAGTTCATTTGCAAATGGAAAAGTTTTTTATTTTTTTTGCTGTCTTGGCAACTATGATGTGTATGAATTCTTCTGAGATGCCAATGAATTTTTTATCCTTGACCGGTTGGGTTTTATTTCAGGACTTTTTCTTGAAATATCTAATTTAATTAATTTATTTTTTTTTGAAATTAAAAAAGTCTTAAAATTTAAACCAACACAACACCTTATAAATGCTTTCAACCAAATGCTTGTATATTCACTCTATATGACCCAGCCATCTCAGTCGTTGGACCTTAACTCGTTTGACTAGGTGGGTTTCCGTGTTCCCCTCGAAATATGTTAAAACTTTCTTAACCACGTTCGGCAAGGTCCATGTCCCATCTTCTTCGCTTTCGTCTCAAGGCTCACAAACGCGTTACTGACTTCACGTTTTGTTCTTTCACTAATGTCAATGTCGTCGGCGTATCTAGTAATTAGATGGACTTTTGAAAGTTTGTGCATCTAGTCTTGCCGCGTGAAGAACGATGTTGAAGAATTCGCACAACAAAGCATCGACTTGCATGAAGCATTTTTTTACATCAAATACATCGTTGAGATCTATACAGACCTTGATAGAGCAGCGTGTGTAATCCTGCACAAACGGACAAGTTTGTCAGGGATGCCTAAACTAGACATTGATCTATATATAGTTCGTCCCTATGCTATCATATGCGACTTTGAAATCCATGGAAAAGAGGTGTTGATTTGAAGTTCCTGGGTATTTTCCAAGATGTGCCGCAATGGGAATATTTGATCGATGCTGGACTTGCCTGGTCTAAAGCAGCACTGATATTGATTCATCAGGTTGTTTACGAAAGGCTTCGGACGTTCATATAATACGGCAGAAAGGAACTTGTACGCGATGTTCAGGAGACTTATGCCTCTGTAGTTTGCGCAGTTCAAAGGGTCTTCTTTCTTGAGGATCGGACAGACAATGTTGATGTTCCATTCATCGGTCATGCTTTCTTCCATACATATTTTGCAGATGAGATGAGCTTTACAACTAAACAAGTCATCGCCTGGCAGTGTGGCCTTCAGCTCCAGCAGCTTTGTTCAACTTAAGTTTCGATATAGCTTTCTTTACTTCGCCTAGGTCAGATGGGCGGTCGCCTAAGTCGAATGGTGTCATCTCTATAGCAGCGGAATTCTCTTCTTCATCGCCCTCATAAAATTTGGAGAAATAGTCTCCATATTCTCAACATTTACTGCGGTTCTACTACGATTTTCCTTACCTCGATCGAGTGCTTCTCAAACACCTTCTTTTTCTTTCTGAGAAGCCGGTGCTCTTCTCTCTTCTTCTGCTTGTTAATCAGATGTGTCCTTATGTGCAGCGCCGCCTTATATGCCTCTTGTTGAGCTGCTATCTTTGCCGGTACTCATCGTCAAACCAGGGTTTTGGTTGTGGTGGTCATTTAAAACTCAGCTTCTTTTATTGATGATCTATGTTAATGGTAAAATAGAAGAAGTTTCCAAAAACCCCATTCAACATATCGAATAATGCCAATTTGATATGACTTGTACTCTTGAACTAGTTCCTATGAAAACTTGTTCAACCTATACTAAATACTCACTGACCTCAAAAGGTCCAAACAAGATCAATTTGGAGTTCATTTATAATTTCTATTGTTCTTGTGGCTTTTTTTTTGGATGATTGAATGATCAACAAGGTTTTGTCGAATACTCTTCGAAAGCTTTCACCGTTTAAAAAAACGGATAATTTTGACAATTAACCTGGACACTTAACGTTTGACGCTTACACGAATCGGCAATGAGGCTATGTCAGGTTAGATTAGGTTGAGGTGGCTGTCAGCCGGAGAGCCGACACACTTAGACCATGAGGTAGTCCATTGTGATACCACATTGAATCTTAGAGACTTTCTCCCTAATCGTTAAACCAATTGGAGTTCCTTACTAAGCGAGCGAGATTGCATTCATCTATATTTGTCAGGTTACAAAGATAATTGTAGTAGAAATCTCCCAGATGAAGTCTAGGTCTTTGGGATAAGGCAGGTCATACAGAGAAGGTGAGAAGGTCCATGTAACTTCTGCAGAAATCGTTAACATAAATTTCACGCCGCGTGCGGGCTTGTCTATCGAACAAATTCCTTTTATAACACCTAATACGGAGCATGTATGTGTGATCTGCATAAAGATATTAAACCTTGGGATGGCTTCTGTTCCAACATTGGCCAAATCTGTTTTGTCGCCAAGCAGGTGGATATATTGTCCCACCTCAAGTTTGTTCTCTGTATAGCACCTTGCTTTACCATAAGCTTATACGTATCAAAGGGTGTAAATATATTTGCCTTATCGAGCAATAAAAGTATCATTGTTTGACTTTTGGTGAGTTCGTCAGCTTTACAAATATCCCTCTGGCCTGGTACCCAGCAGAGGTGAATGTTATTGAATTGGTAGACAGAATCTAGACATTTAATGGCTGCTTGACTGTCTGACAAGATGTGGATATCTTTGATTGATAACACGAATTCCTTTAGCCAAGACAGGATTTCTTTAATTGCCAAAAGTTCCACCTGGAACACTCAACAGTGATTGCGAAGACGAAAAGAGAAACTGAAATTAAGTCTGTCTGAGTATACACCTCCACCAATTTCGTAGAGAAGAAAACAATATCTGTTTTGTGACTGTTAACACCCAGTTCCCACCGATCGGCCTCAGTTTGTTGGCTTCATTAAAGCTAAAGTATGAGATCGTTTAGGTTGTTAAAATATTTTACTGATACGGCAATAGTAATGCCATTCACAAGTTACAGAGTAAGTGCCTATTAGTCTGTAACTTTCCGCTTCCAGATATCATAACACTTCATTCGCCACCAAGTTCCAAAGAAAGGGAGATAGAACACCGCCTTGCGGCATCCCTCTACTCAGAGATCTTCTTGCAGAAAATCCGCCCAACTTAATTAATAATCCCGCTAGTGGGCATTTAATTGATCAATTCTGCAAGCGAATCTTTTTCATTCAGAGATGATAGTGCAGTCGTGATTGCAGATTTATCGACATTGTTAAAAGGCCCCCTGTACATCAAGGAATGCAACCATAGTGTACTATTTATGATAGAGGGAGTATTCGATGGTTTTTACCAGTGCATGAAGTGCTGTTTCCACCGATTTCCCTTTACAGTACACGTGCTTTAGGGTGTCAATCAATGCTCGTTCTTAAATTGATATCAATCAGTCGCTCAAATGTTTTGAGAAGGAATGAAGATAGACTAATAGATCTGACATCTCAAATTTCAAATAAAGCTACAACTTCAAATTCTTTCTCTTCGTACTTTGTTTTCTTTTTTTTTTACTCTTAGAATTATAGAATTATAAAATATGTATATAGACAACAAAAACAAACTTTTATTTCATTCCTCATTTGGGAAAATCAAGTTTTAATTGATATATGGTGCATTACCGGAACTTTCGGTATCCTGTATCCTGTCATGTTCAAAATGTACTCGTATCTGTCTGTCTTAATACAAGTATTGTGGAGGAAGCCTTTTAACTTTGCGATATAAAGTTTTTAGTATTTCATATCGTCAGACGATGTGTGATTGCTGCACCAGTGGCTTTTGGCTTTCAGATGTTTGTTTTAATAATTGAAATTGTGAACAAGGTGCCATAGTTCAACCACTTCAAAAAAAAAAAAAAAAGAAAAAATAAAATGTACCTGTCAAAGGTTTAATTAAACTTTATTAAAAAAATGAAATCAAAACTGAAGTGATTTTAATAAAAGTATGAGTTTTGTGTAGTATATCTTAAAAGGATTCCAAAAATAATATAATTTTTTTTTTTTGAAAAAACCTAGAAATGCTTTCTTTTTGTTTAGTTTTTTTTTTTTTTGTTCACACTAAAGTTTCCTTAATTAACTGGAATGCAAAGTTTTGTCGTTACTAGCTATGCTCATAAAATCATATAATAAAACGGCAAACATGTTTTTTGTGGTACACTTTACGCGGACCACAAAAACCGAAGGGGCATAAATTACATATTAAACGAAAGCATGTTTTGCATAGATGTGCACAATGCCAAAATTATTTAAATATACTACACAGAAATTGTTTAAAACAACAAATAACACATCTATTGCTGAATAGAGCAAACAGTTTTAGCACAGATAATTATCGACTAGCGACATCTGTTGCTGAGCATACATTTACACTATACTGTCATATATTATCTGTGGTTTAAGTTTAGTAAAAGTTAGAACCATTTTAACTTTTGCTTTTGTTGTTGTTTGGAAAAATACAGCACATTTTGTTCACTTTTCACTCTTTGGGTGTTTTTCTTTTTTAGTTCAGAGTAGAACCTGAACTGTCAAACAAAAAATCGTGTTTCTTTTTTAGCTTAGAGTGTATAACAGTTCAAATTTGTGTTTCTTTTTTCTTTTAGAGCGTGTTCAGAGATTGTTCAGAGCTCGGTATAAAATAGCTGAGCAGAGAGAGTTAAATGCTGAAATCATTCTAACAGACAGTAAAAACTCGCGTGTGTTTATAAAATAATTCAGAGCTCTTAGAACACGCTCGATTCGGAGAAAGTTCAGAGCATGTTCGACATGCTCGTGCTCTGTTCAGTGCTTTACTCTGAATGAAAAAAGAAAAACGCCCTTTGAAGTTGAATGTAGTTAAGTCTTACAGTATTAAATACATCTATCGGGCAAATTCCCTGTTAGGCTAGGCGCGCACATTCAATTTTAGTTGCACAACTGTTTCGTTGCTTATAGAAAACAGATGAACTATTTGGTTGAATGTCCGCGCAGGTGCATATAATTATATGTTACACAAAATAGCGAACTCTTTTTGGGCAATCGTTTAGTTTGTGTCAAAACAAAAACTTCTTAGTTGCTCGAACCAAGCAGTTGCGAAACTAAAAATTGAATGTGCGCGCCTAGCCTTAGTGTTTTCAAAAAGTGAAAAAGTGAAATTTAGAACCATTTCAACTTTTACTTTTTTTGTTTTTCGAGATGGAAGATAGAAATTTGAAATGAGTTGGAAAAAGAGAGCATGTAGTTCTAGCTTTATTCTATGCGTTACTGTTTTCAAATCTTCCCTGAAAATAAAATATCCCCCTGGTTTGACAAGAATGCGTTAACAAACAAACAAAATATCAAATTCGAATTAGAGCTGAGTAAATCGTTTATTTCAAATGAATCGTTCAACAATCGATTACGAAAATGATCCGATCATTCGATCATTATCATTTCACTGAAATGATTCAATACTGTTCCTATTCGATTCTAATTTCGATTTCGATGATAAGATTGACTTATGGCTTTGATAAATTGCCAAATAACATCGAATGATGCCTACTTTGTACATGGATTAAAAAGTGTCAAAAAAGTTTTCGGCTGACATTTTGTATGAAATACACTTTGTACGGCATAACTGGATTCGTCCTCTATTCGTCAAGCCATAAACTGTCAAATTCCATCAAAGGATGGCTACGATCTCGATGGATTCAGAAACGTCCAAAAATCCACATTAAACATACCGGATTCTGATACATCAAATAACATCAGTTCAACCCAAAAGTTGTTTTTGCTGCCTACAACATCAACAACCAATCTGCAACGTATCAAAAATCTGCAATGTGTCAGAAATGTGTATAGGTTTGAAATTTTGTTTACCATTAACTGTTTTCCTTTTGACTCCAGGATTGAGTGCTTAGTAGGTACTTCTCATTGCATTCAACAATTTAAAAAAATCATGAATTCTCTGTCTTTTATTGAATGATAATAAATTAAATAAATAAATTGGCACTCGAATTTCGAGAGCTGGGTCGGCTAGTAATAATAATCACCATAACAATGAGTCTACAAATCTCCCCACCACGACTGTGGTTTACTTTGTAGACTGAAGGATTCTTTCTACAAAATTCACCTACATGTTGTTGACTTTTAAATTAAATTTTTGATTTTAATTTACTTTATAATTTGTACTTTGCAATTGGTGAACAATTCTAGATCATAAAATGATAAGCTCTTATCTTTTAATAGGATGAGCTTAAGCTTAAGCTTAAGGAATGGTTGTTGCATTAAGGTAAACACATCGATCTGAGAAAACTTTCCGTATATGAAAACGCTACTTATAGTTGTTAAATAAAAAAAAAAAAATGATAAATAAATAGCTTAATTTTTCAAAGTGTTAAGCAACTCTTTTAACCTCATTTAAATATGAGATACATCTTTTATAATACTTAGTTTACCTAAACATTGGTAAATAAGATAGTGAATAGTGATCTTTAATATACCCAAGTCCAGCACAATGATCAACTGCTTCAATTTTACGATAACTAAGCCATACGTTAAGTAGAGTCATCCCGCTTTAACTTATTCTCATAGAAAAGAGTATTGGACTAAGAATTTATTCCTGTAGTACCCCTAGTGCAACAATTTTAAGACTTCCCAGGATAAGAAATGACCCTTTACAATTTGCCAGAGAAATAATGTATTAGTATACATTAGTCAAATGTAGTTGGAGACATAGTGCCATAGGTCATGTCCAGATTCTACAGATGTACACGGGAAATAGGGTATGTACTGACTACATAACACACCGTTTAGACTTTAACAAGCCGTTCAAGAATGTCTTACCTACCAGAGAGGACTGGTAAATCAACGAGCCATCAACCTGTGAATCGATAATAGTAATATATACTGAAGGTTCCAAGATGGTGCAGGGTTCTTTTCAGAAACTTTTGGACTAGCCAGCTCATTCAGACTTTCTGATTACAGCAGTGTCTTTCAAGCTGAGGTCCTGGGAGTGACGAAAACTGCTAGGCAAGTCTCAATGATGACAAAAACACAAGCTGATATCACCTTTTTCATTGATACTCAAGCGGATATAAACGCGATTTCTGCCATTGAAAATAAATCGAAACTTGTAACTTACTGTCGAGAAGAGCTCAGGGTTCTTGGTACACATCACAATATAAGGTACTTTTGGGTTCCTGGTCATAGTGGTTCCACCGGTAATGAAAGTGCTCATTATCTTAATCGGGCAGACACAATAGTTCACGTCCCACCCACTAACCTGTGACAGGTAATAGAGAGCAAAGGTCTACTTACAATAAACAATAGAAGGAACTCGCTGCCAGAAAACTATGGCCTGGTATCAGAAAACAAAAGACCGAGATTATCATCCAACTCATTAAAAAGTTCTTTCTCATGAATCACCGGTCACAACCAAGGGGGCTAACACAAGAAAAAGATAAACCTGTCGACTGATGACCTGGACGACTAATGCAGAGGATGCGCTAACGAGGACATACATGAGGATACACCTCACTACATGTGTCACTGCCCTGCGCTATATCAGGCACCTAGGAAGGCACTTCTTCAAAGACTTGGAGAAACTCTCTGACATTCCAAGCAAAAAGACATTGAAATTTATAAACGCATTCAAATGGCTTGAAGATTCCTAAGCTCTATCAACCAATGGATCACGAGACTAGGATTCGCCTCCAACCACAGTCAAAAGACGTAAATACGGTACCGGAATGCAATGATAGAACGAACAAAAACGACTGATGGATGCACGTATTTCTTGCAGAAGCAACAACAACCGGAGAATGAGCACTTCGCCTATACAACAGCAAATGCCACTCCTCCGATGAACACGACCGCCAGGGATAAGATCTTCCTGATGAAAGGAACAGCCTCTTCGACTTAATCAGCAATCCTGACAAGTTTATTGCAGTTTAGATTTCTGTCGCTCTTGGAAGCTCTCTGTCAATACTCCTGTAGAATCCGCATTGTTCGTTTATCAAGTACACCTTTTTAACACTCTGTTCCACGAAGTTTTCTTTGATCACGTCACACAAATCTTCCTTCTATCTTCGCAAATGATCTTCAACTGATCCCAAAAGTGTGCCATCTACATCCAATACCGGATGGTTGGCGTTGCTTTTTTCTCCATATATGTTACAATATGTTACAATTGCCTTGCGTCCCCATTACTTGCAGCGTTTTCCGTATTGTCAGTACCTCAATTCAATAACGTTCTCGTCTCAAACTATTCGGCTCATGGTTAGCTGTTCAGCTTTGGTTGAGCGTCTGTCTCATACTTCGGTTATCCAGGAGTCAATAACTCTCGTTGACCTCGGCCATTTCATTTATAGGGGCATTGTGATGTGCTCTTTGCTTTCCAGCCGAGGTTATGCTTGCCGGTCTCACCAGGGTCGTCCTGAAGAAAAAACGAAACTTCAAAGAAAAAGGCCTTCAAACCTGGTGACAATTAAAACAGCAAGCTATAACGCTCTTGTAGATCAGCAGGTACTACGGCCCTTGTGTCACTCAGAACATCAGTCTTAAACGCTCTAATACATCAGTAGGTACTACGAATCTAGTGGCACTCAAAACAGCTGGCTAAAACATTCTGGAACATAAGCAGGTACTACGCCCCTGGTGGCACTCAAAACAGCAGACTAAAACGCTCTGCTACATCAGCTGGGACAACACCCCTGGTGGCATTCAGAAAATCAGTCTTATTAAATGCTCTAATACATCAGCAAGTACTACGCCCCTAGTGGCAATCAAAACAGCAGGGTATAACGCTCTGGTAAATCAGCTGGTACAACGCCCCTGGTGGCACTCAAAACAGCGGGCTAAAACGCTCTGCTACATCAGCTGGGACAACGCCCTTCCCTTGGTGGCACTCTAAATAACTGGCTAAAACGCTCTTGTAGATCAGCAGGTACCAAAGCCCCGGGTGGCAATTAGGACGCTTGACTCCGAATAAGGCCCCTTACCACAGGTGGGGGGAAGCCTAAGTAAGAAATAACTGGACAATCTCTTTTATCTAACTTGTCTTTCCACGAAACCCCTTACCACTGGTGGTTTGAAGATCCGAGAAAGCAAGGAAAGCTATATGACCGAATCGTCTTCACTTGTCTACGACCGAAGTTCAAATGACCAATGAAATCAATTTACTTTCTCGCCTGACTGCGTATTACCGACGGTGTGAATTTCATCCATTTAAGTAGCTCGTCATGGTACATTTTCAGTAGACTAAATGTAAACTGTATAAGTGATGAACGAAAAATAATAATGTAGATTTTCCTGTGGCGTCACGTTTACATGATGCGTGTGAATTGAATGTCGTGAAGCACAATTCACACTAGTTATACCAAAGTAACATAAAGTGGAGTAGCATGGAACGCTTCGTTACAGCATTACACTTTTCGATTGTGATGTTTCGTATTGTTGACCGAAACCTTGCAGTATTGCAGAAATAGAAAACTTTATGGCGGAACCCAACCTAACCCTCCAAGAATTTCCGCATATTTTTTTTATAATTTGACCCACCCTAATAATGGTACTTTCAGACATAACCATACATTGTATGTATGTGTATCTAAAGCAACACAAATTATTTTAATTAACCAACCTAACTCAACCAGCAGTTTTAACTCGCGAATGAAATCAATTAAGAACTGCGGCGAAAATTCGTTTCGGTTCGTTGGGTTAAATCTCCACCGAAAAATATCTGAAATCGCAAATCTCTGATCTGATAATCCCCAAGTTCATTCAATTGCAATTGGAAGCACGTTTAATTTTTGTCAGTATTTTTTTGTTTGTTTGTTTGTGTGCTCTTCAGTCTTCACGTGCTTTCCAGTTAATAAAAGTTTTTTTTTTCTTTGTATCAACCACGTGAACTTCCTGCGAGAAGAAAGGATATAATTTAAGGAGCAAAATAACTTCCTGGAGTAGCTGCTCGACGTTCAACTCATGCACTGTTGGGTGTTTCCTTTCATATTTGCACTTTACAATTTCCAGCTCTATTCAACTTCGGTCCATTTAGCGACCAGGTTATCACATCTAAGGACTCTCTTGTTCGTATTTACACCCTTTATTCGCGTAAAAATTATAGCGGGGGAGGACGGTTGGTTAGGTTGGTTGGTTGCTTGCATCCTAAACTCAGAATGTTTGTTAACAAAAGTAAATTTAATCATAAAGTGCAGATGTGCGGATGCTATACTATACTGGTGTAGTCGGTAGTCTGAGTCTAGTGTAACCATTGAATTGGTGTAACTAGTGCATGGGTGCATGTGCTTTGCGCTTGTGTTTGCTGGAATATTCGAGCTGTACCTGCCTGTGCCTGTGCTGCTGGAATACATGAAGCGAGGATAATTCCTTTTCATGATTCTCACTCAAATAGAAAACAGCACGTTCTCGGCAATGATGCCTCCTCCTCCTGTGTTGATCTGGTTGTATCGTTTGGAGTCTGTTCGGCGCTTTTGTGTATGTCTCATCTCATGTTGTCTGTTCAAACAACTCGGGTGTAATTGCTATATTATTTCAGTTTGTTAATTTTGCCCATCTCCAGCTTTGATCCTTCTATCTATCTCTCTTTCTCTCATTTTATTCCTTCAGACAATACTGCTCACGGTCAGTTTATTAAAACGCATTCCAGCCGCACCTGCTAATAGACTTATTTTGTATCTATATATGTTTGTAAATGTATTTGTTTACAATTAACCTTTTATTTTTTTTTTAATTTCAGGTAAGATGTGAATTTTCATTCCTCCTTTAATTAATACATTTTCTGTAAGTATTGTGGTGTAGAAGGGATCATGTTTAATATTTATGTACTTAGAAACAAATTTTTCAGGAATCGTTGCTTTGATTCTCTCATTTATATTTAATTTGTCGCTTTGAAGGTACGAGTACCAAGGACTCATTTGAATTTTTTTTTAATTCTCGGAAACATTTTAAGAGTTTTTTTTTTTAAATGAGTTCTTGTTTTATCGAGTTATATAGAAAACAACCACAACCAGTGTTGCCACATACTTTCAAAAAAGTGCTACCAATAAAAAGTTGTGTTTTATTTTCCCGAGCTCTTTACTTATGAGTTCTAATATCTGATTGTCCTCATTGACGTCTTCTTCAAGTCTGTGCGTAAGCCTGGTTTTATAGCCAACAAAAGTTTCGAGATAGACATTTTTTACAATAATTCTATTCGGAGAATTTTGGAATTTTAATACCGCTGATAATATTCGGTTGCAGTTTGCCTTTAATTATATTTGTCAAGGCTTCTTTATCTAGTTACTCGACCGGGTGCCTAGAATAACCGAGATGCGGTTCTTCATAGGCCTCGAAACCTTTAGCTATCCTTATAATCAGATCAGATAATTATTCCGAAAAACTTTATGTATGGAGCGCTTGATAACCGTTCATCATAAAATTTATCTCATTGTCGCAATTCTCTTTGGCCAATTCTTCATTTTTCTCGCATGCCATTTCCTCCATAGTTTGTATATCTATTAAATAATTTTTGTTGCGTATGAGACCTTGAAAGGTTTTAAGAACGTGCTCTTCTTTTAAAGGGTTATTCCGAGGCCTGTTCATATAGCTTACTTGCTTGGTTCGAACTGATCAATCTATATCCAACTTTGGATGGGGCTTAGGACCAGATCTAGGTGGATTATTGGAAGTCCAAGGGTAATAAGAATAATTTTGATCCTGCATGAAATTAGGTTTGGGCTGTTATCTAATTTAAACATTTGCTTACGGGGAGCTGTAGTTTTTTATAAGATAAGATAGAATTATTTCGGAATTTCAAATTTAATCATATGCTCATGGGAGAGTTTTTGGCTTTTGTACAATAACTATACGGTGTAAATCTCCATTCAAGCCCCTTTCAAACCATCTCAGGCGCGGTAACGTTATGTTTCAACCAAGGTGCTTACGGTCTCAATATGTATGATTCCGTTTTTATTTTATTTATAATAAGCGAGAACTGATGATTTACCTTAACGTAAAATTCATCGAGCCTTGAACCTCTTTGCGAGAGTTGGTTCAGCTGACAGTCGACAGTCCTAATGTCCTATTTGTCAGCGTAATGAAAAAAATTAAATCCTTTTCACTTTTGCCAATTATCGAGGACAATATTATTAAGAAATAAGAGCCGAATCCTTCTACCTTACATAAATTGAAGAAGAATAGCGCCAACTGCTTCGTTGAGCTCAGTGACAGCTTTGGTCATGGCGTTCATATTATTAATTTAACGGGTGATTTTTTTGAGGTTAGGATTTTCATGCATTAGTATTTGACAGATCACGCGGGATTTCAGACATGGTGTCAAAGAGAAAGATGCTCAGTATGCTTTGACATTTCATCATGAATAGACTTACTAACGAGCAACGCTTGCAAATCATTGAATTTTATTACCAAAATCAGTGTTCGGTTCGAAATGTGTTTCGCGCTTTACGTCCGATTTATGGTCTACATAATCGACCAAGTGAGCAAACAATTAATGCGATTGTGACCAAGTTTCGCACTCAGTTTACTTTATTGGACATTAAACCAACCACACGAATGCGTACAGTGCGTACAGAAGAGAATATTGCGTCTGTTTCTGAGAGTGTTGCTGAAGACCGTGAAATGTCGATTCGTCGCCGTTCGCAGCAATTGGGTTTGTGTTATTCGACCACATGGAAGATTTTACGCAAAGATCTTGGTGTAAAACCGTATAAAATACAGCTCGTGCAAGAACTGAAGCCGAACGATCTGCCACAACGTCGAATTTTCAGTGAATGGGCCCTAGAAAAGTTGGCAGAAAATCCGCTTTTTTATCGACAAATTTTGTTCAGCGATGAGGCTCATTTCTGGTTGAATGGCTACGTAAATAAGCAAAATTGCCGCATTTGGAGTGAAGAGCAACCAGAAGCCGTTCAAGAACTGCCCATGCATCCCGAAAAATGCACTGTTTGGTGTGGTTTGTACGCTGGTGGAATCATTGGACCGTATTTTTTCAAAGATGCTGTTAGACGCAACGTTACGGTGAATGGCGATCGCTATCGTTCAATGCTAACAAACTTTTTGTTGCCAAAAATGGAAGAACTGAACTTGGTTGACATGTGGTTTCAACAAGGTGGCGCTACATGCCACACAGCTCGCGATTCTATGGCCATTTTGAGGGAAAACTTCGGAGAACAATTCATCTCAAGGAATGGACCGGTAAGTTGGCCACCAAGATCATGCGATTTGACGCATTTAGACTATTTTTTGTGGGGCTACGTCAAGTCTAAAGTCTACACAAATAAGCCAGCAACTATTCCAGCTTTGGAAGACAACATTTCCGAAGAAATTCGGGCTATTCCGGCCGAAATGCTCGAAAAAGTTACCCAAAATTGGACTTTCCGAATGGACCACCTAAGACGCAGCCGCGGTCAACATTTAAATGAAATTATCTTCAAAAAGTAAATGTCATGGACCAATCTAACGTTTCAAATAAAGAATCGATGAGATTTTGCAAATTTTATGCGTTTTTTTTTAAAAAAAGTTCTCAAGCTCTTAAAAAATCACCCGTTATATAAATTTGAAAATATAAATCAGAGAAACAAAAAATATATGCACTTTACTCCTTATAAAAGAGAAAAAATTGTTTTCCTCTTTATTTATTATGATTTTTTTTTTCAATTTAGAATTTAAATTTGTTTCTTTTTATGTTTTATATTTTTTTTACTCAACTTAATTTAATCGCATTTTAATCACAATTCACAAAAATTTGTTTAAAAATTAATTTTAAAATAAATATTTTAACATTTTTTTCTTCTTTCTTTTTTTAAACACTTTTTATCTATTTTGCACACACGAAAGTATTTTTCTTCCTATAATTTCTTAATTTATTACAGAATTTTATTTGATTTTATACAAGGGTAATATTTTCCTTTTGCTTTTCACTTGCAAAATTTTAATTCTTTTTATTTATTTATTTTTTTTTTTAATTTTAAATTTTTAATTTATTTTTGTTTAACGGAATAGTCAAAGAATTTAATTTGCCTTTTTTCACACAAAGACCCTTTTTCCTTTATTATTTTATCGACTTATGTCCAGTACTATAAGGCAAGTTATGCATTCGAAAAAAAAAAATCGAACTCGAGAATTTAATCAAAGTTGACATTACGATGATAGCGAAGACCAAAAATGTGGATCTCGCAATTCTGTCTGTCTGTCGGTTCGACTATAGCCTAAACGGCTCGGCCGATTTTCTTCAAACTAGGTAGATATGGGTTTTGATTTTTCCCCCCAAGGGTTTTTTTCTTTTTTTTTTTAAGACCAAAAATAACGGTACCTACCATACGTTTGTTTCGAAATTTTATAAATATTTTTTTTTAAACTGCCACAGAATTAAAAAAAAAAAATTAAAAAATTCATTTAGTTAAAACTAGATAATGCTTGTAAAAAATTTTCTAAAAAATTGTTATTTTTGGTAGCCCCCCTGGGTCCTTTTTTTTTGTTTTTGATTTTTTCGAAAACGGTACAGCCGATTTAAATCATTTTTTTTTATGCTAAAGCTCCTCCAAAGTTTGAATATTATTACATATTCAAATTTTCAATTTTTTATTTTTTGGATTAAAAAAAAAAAATCAAAATTTTTTTTTGGAAACTCAATATTTCGAAAACCCCAAGATCGATTTTTTTTTTCAAACTTGACAAATAAAAGTTTCTTAACATAATCTACAAGATTTGAGAAAAATAATTTTGTTTTATCTAAAACTAACGGTACCTTCCATACAAATGTTAAAAAATGGTTTTCGAAAATCGTATTTTTCTCGAAAACGGTTCCGAGAATTTTGCTAAAATTTTTTTTCTTTTGATTAATTTTTACGATCTGTAATTTAATAAAAAAAAATTGAAATTAAGCTATTACTGACTATACCTACCATAGAAGGATTTTTTCGAATTTTGAATTTCTCATTATTGGCATAACGAATTTTAATGATTTTTTTTTTATAAAGAAGCTCCTAAAAACTTTAAAAAACATTGCATTTCAAAACTTAAAAAAAAAAAATATTTTTTCAATTTTTAGAAAAAAATTCGTTTTTTTGGAAAATTCGATCTCAAGAACTGCAAAATTTTTTTCTTGGAAATTTAACTCTTATGCGTACAATAATAAAAACTTAAAGTTGGCGTACTAAAATTTTTTCTTAAAAATGCTTTGAACATTTTGTACATAAAAGCTTATTTTTTTAAGGAACCACTACAACGACTTATAATTTTTGTTCTAGCATAAATTCGTATTTGCATAGCATTCTGTTTTTATCTCTTACTGCTAAAAGAATTTAAAAAAATCATTTTATCCTAATAAACAGTTTTGTTTGATAACTTTCGTTTTTAAAATTCCAAGTCTATTACATAGGAGCAAGTTCGTGGGACCCAATTGTGCATTTTATTTGTTCTGCAAAAGATAAAAATAAATACTTGTAAGTATATTTTTTTTTATCGGAACATGTATGTACGGGAGATGTCGTGTTGGTCCTGTTTAGCCATACGCAGCCTACTTATGACATGATCACCATCATCGTCGTATCCTTTAATCCTTTTTGGATGTCCGCTAATGCGACCATAGAGCGTATTGGTCCTGGCGCAGATCCTTAGGCGAAAGCACACAGTTCTTACAACCGATCCCTACTCGGGCGCCAGTTTATGATATGTTCAAGAATATCAAAAATTCGAGAGCCGACCCCCGAGAGGCCTATCGTTTCGACTTATGGTATAAGTAGTAAGAAAATATTAATAAAGAAAGCGGCAAACGGCGGAGGTCCAATGCGAACTGAACAACGGAATCCAAGTTTCCCTTAGGCACCGATTTATCCCACGATTCAGATAGGGTTATTAGATATGGTAGCGGTGCGAATCGCAGATTCCTTAATAGTCATATAGTAGCATCGGTATGTGGCGTGATATGATATTATTGCACTCGGACTATAAGAATAAATTCAGCGTGAAGGTGTTGACTCAGCGAATCTAATATGATCTTTTATTGGGTCAATGTCCGAGTACATTATGATAACAAGCACTTTATGCAAAACCATGTAAGTTTTACATTAAGTGTACAAATCTAACTTTGCAAAAATACAGTTTAGTAAAGAATACTATATTGTACAGAACAGTACTAAATAGTACAGCATAGAGTTTTCCCCCAGTTTCAGGGAGTCAACTTAATAAGTAAAAGAAAATATCGGTCTTTAAATATTTAAGTACTGATTACTTAATTCATTGTAGCTCATCTACAGCGGTTTATTTAGTAAATATTGTCTGTATTCCATACACAGGATAATTTTTCTATAGACTAGCTACATAAATATTAACTCGTACACATACACTTTGTATCAGCAAATAACTTAATAGTGTCTAAATAAATTTTTCAATTTTGTTTATGTTATCGGTACATAACCTAAAATGTAACCAGAACACATCAACTTTACTTAGTACATAGAGCTGTTATTGCAATATAAATTCTACATAAAAATAATTTCACATAATACATTTAGAATGACAAACATTAGGAAAGCAATAAATAAGATCACAAAAGATTTTACCACAACCTTAGGTTCCTTTATTTTATTTTGTTGTTTTAATATAAAAAACAACAGCAAATGCTGTAAGAACTATCAACTATAAGAAAGCCTTGTTAGACTTCTCGAAAGTTACTCGGTCGAACTTTTCATAGTGGAAGACTATATGTATACATTCCATTACTCTATTTATGTATACCTATGTAAACACAAAATATGGAAAGAGAAAGTTTCAAAGGCAAAACTCGTATCTAATTACTTAAAAACACTATATATTCTTGTCTATACATAGATCATGTACACTTAAAATGTTACTTCAGGGACGGCAACCACATTGACGAACTTTCAAGTCCCTCTACATAAGTTTTGTGTGTCGGCCACAGGTAGAGATATACCCTTGCAATAGTCTTAAGTGGTGACTTAAATTCGACTTATAAATAGTATTATTTATAGGTGTACTGAAGGAAAATGAAATCCTTTAAAACATATTCGCCATAAATATTTATCAATAGTTTAAATGTCATGAAAGAAAAAAGTTTGAACACGAAAGCCATCTCTGGAAGAATACTTTTTCTTTTTTTTATTTTGGAAATTTCCTCTTTTGTGCTGTCAAGCTACTTAGTGTACTAACTTGTTTCTATATGGTCGAGAGGCTTAGAACTTTAAAGAATTTGTGGTTGTTTTTTTTTTTAGAGCTTTTATCAAAAATAAAACATAAGAAATTCATTTCAATAAAATTTTGGTCATTAAAAATTTCAGCTTTATTAGCTCACACATTTCACGGCATTTAATGTTTAAAAATAATTTCTGGCAAATGGCTTCCGTGACTGCGGTTTATGAACGCTATCCTGACGTTCTAATTTTACACCACTTTTTGGAGCATACCCGATCTTATTTCGTCAATATTGCGTCGAATATTGGCTTCTAAATGATAAATGGTTGCAGGTTTATCAGTATAGACCAGAGATTTGACGCACCCCTAAAAAAAAATTTTAGTCAAAATTAGTAGCAAACCACACCAACGATGTAACCAATTCACAGATCCATTTTTTGAGATGATTCGGTCACCAAATGTTGGGCTCAACAAAGGGATGGTTACACACGATATATGGCATGTTGCGGCATCATATTGGAACCATTTTTTCTCCAAATGATTTGCAATGAATGACATGAGGAATACAAAAATCAGGAATCACTTGTCGGTTGCGTCGGCGCCATTCACGGTAATGTTGGCACCGGTTTCTGATGATTTAAAGACAAACAGGCTAATGATCTCTTCGGCATGTAAACCGTACCAAACAGTGATTTCTTCGGTATGTAATGGATTCTCAAGGGTCTCATGAGGATTGTGCTCAATCCTAAAACGACAGTTCTGCTTGTTTACATACCCGTTAAGCCAGAAATGAGCCTCATCGCTTAACAATTGAAACTCAATTCAGGAACATCAACTAGCCATTGATCTCAACAGCTCAAAATTTCACGCCCTAGCCTGAGGAGAATTCTGCACAAAGATCTCGAATTATTCGCTTTCGAAGTCCAATTGACTAAGCAATTGAAGGCGCGCGACCATCCGACTCGTTATAGTTTCGCAGTTTAAGACTTAGAGCAGCTTGAATTGGACAACGATTTTTGGGCACTTCGTTGACGACTTGAATATTACTTCAGTCATCATCATCATCGGCTCGACAACCGGGTTCCGGTCCTGGCCTCTTTCAACAAGTCTCTCCACCTATCCCGGTCTCTAGCCGACGTCATCCAGTTGCGCACCCCAAGGCTTCGGGCGTCCTGGTCTACGCCATCTCTCCAGCGCAAGCACGGTCTACCACGCTGTCGTCTACCATAGAATGTACCACAAAGAACTTTCCGAGCAGGTTCCTCTTCGCTCATGCGAGCTAGGTGCCCTGCCCACCGGAGTCTACCGAGCTTAATTTTTGTCACGATATCTGCTTCAAGGTAGATTGCGTACAGTTCATGATTGTACCGTCTCCGGAATCGTCCTTCCTCATATACGGGGCCAACAATTCTTCTTAAGACTTTTCTCTCGAACGCAGCTAAGAGGTCGGAGTGCCTTTTGCTAAGCACCAAAGTCTCGGATCCATATGTGAGTACTGGTAGGACCATGGTCCTGTACAGCAGCAGTTTTGAAGTTATGGTGAGATTTCTGGATTTGAAGAGCTTTGACAGACGTAGGCTCTGTTGGATTACTTCAGTGCTGTCTGAAAACTTTAGTTTGATCGCATTACAGCTTGTTGCAAAGGCTCGAAATCGAATGACAGTCAGTGGCGTGTGTTGGGAAGTAGATAAGTTCGATCTTTTCTCTGTTCATCTTCAGTCACCATAGAACATTTTTTTATAGGTTCTTATTGTACTCTCGCACTCTCCTGACAGCAATCTCTTGTGAAAAAGCTAATGTGATGGAGTCGTCTGCATAAAGTTTCGTCTTTAAATGTCAGCAGTGTAAAGGTTGAACAGCAGCGGTCCAAGTTTTGATCCTGGAGGAATTCCAACGTTGATTCCCTTGGTTGATGATACGTGTTTTACTTGTGAACTTTTTTTAAAAAAAAAACGCATAAAATTTGCAAAATCTCACCGATTCTTTATTTGAAACGTTAGATTGGTCCATGACATTTACTTTTTGAAGATAATTTCATTTAAATGTTGACCGCGGCTGCGTCTTAGGTGGTCCATTCGGAAAGTCCAATTTTGGGTAACTTTTTCGAGCATTTCGGCCGGAATAGCCCGAATTTCTTCGGAAATGTTGTCTTCCAAAGCTGGAATAGTTGCTGGCTTATTTGTGTAGACTTTAGACTTGACGTAGCCCCACAAAAAATAGTCTAAATGCGTCAAATCGCATGATCTTGGTGGCCAACTTACCGGTCCATTCCTTGAGATGAATTGTTCTCCGAAGTTTTCCCTCAAAATGGCCATAGAATCGCGAGCTGTGTGGCATGTAGCGCCACCTTGTTGAAACCACATGTCAACCAAGTTCAGTTCTTCCATTTTTGGCAACAAAAAGTTTGTTAGCATTGAACGATAGCGATCGCCATTCACCGTAACGTTGCGTCTAACAGCATCTTTGAAAAAATACGGTCCAATGATTCCACCAGCGTACAAACCACACCAAACAGTGCATTTTTCGGGATGCATGGGCAGTTCTTGAACGGCTTCTGGTTGCTCTTCACTCCAAATGCGGCAATTTTGCTTATTTACGTAGCCATTCAACCAGAAATGAGCCTCATCGCTGAACAAAATTTGTCGATAAAAAAGCGGATTTTCTGCCAACTTTTCTAGGGCCCATTCACTGAAAATTCGACGTTGTGGCAGATCGTTCGGCTTCAGTTCTTGCACGAGCTGTATTTTATACGGTTTTACACCAAGATCTTTGCGTAAAATCTTCCATGTGGTCGAATAACACAAACCCAATTGCTGCGAAGCGCGACGAATCGACATTTCACGGTCTTCAGCAACACTCTCAGAAACAGACGCAATATTCTCTTCTGTACGCACTGTACGCATTCGTGTGGTTGGTTTAATGTCCAATAAAGTAAACTGAGTGCGAAACTTGGTCACAATCGCATTAATTGTTTGCTCACTTGGTCGATTATGCAGACCATAAATCGGACGTAAAGCGCGAAACACATTTCGAACCGAACACTGATTTTGGTAATAAAATTCAATGATTTGCAAGCGTTGCTCGTTAGTAAGTCTATTCATGATGAAATGTCAAAGCATACTGAGCATCTTTCTCTTTGACACCATGTCTGAAATCCCGCGTGATCTGTCAAATACTAATGCATGAAAATCCTAACCTCAAAAAAATCACCCGTTACAAAAGTCTTTGGAAAAGGGCATTTTTGATTACTCTTACCAAATTATTAGGAAGTCCTAGTTCCGAGAGTCGAAAGCTTTTTCGATGTCCAACCAGCACGCTACAGTCGTTTCTTTTTTTTGAGTGTAATATTAGAAGAGTGTTTATTTCGAAAACTGTACTGGAACATCGGTATGACATCTCCTTCTCTGCAGAAAACTTTGAGTTTCTTCAAAATTAACGCCTTTAGTAGTTTGCCCATACAGCAGATCCCCGGAATTCGCCGATATTTATCCACATTTGCGAGATTGTTCTTCTTCGGGACGAAGACGCCCTTTTGCCGTTTTCCAGTAGTCTGCAGGGAAATAGCTGTTGTTCAGACAATTGTTGAAGATTATAGTCAGCAGGAGAACAGCCAGATTTCGTAACTCTTTAAATTCGTTTAAATTCAGCAGAAGTTGTTGAGACTTCTTGTCCGTCAAGGATGGTGTCTGAAATTGAGTTCGCTCTTCCAACAATCAGATTGATATTTTTAAACCTGTCAGGGCCATGTTTGATATCTTCAAGTCTCTTCCTGAAATCCTATTCCTGATGATATTTTACTACCTGGTTGAACATTGTGTTGGTGCTACGAGTATATTATTCCCAAGCCTCCTACTACCCTAAACCTAAGAGTTTTCATTGAGCCGATACGTTTATTGACTGTCTCTTGTGGCATTCCTTTCCATTCGTCTATCACAGCGGGTTTCGGTTCATTAATTATTTCAGGAGCTTGATTTCTGGTTCTAACCCTTTGCATAAGCTCGGCCAACAAATGCTCGATAGGGTTTAATTGATTTTTGCCAATAAAAACTTCTTATAGGAATTAGACCGTTTCCCGCGTAGTTTGGCATCGAGTTTTATCGTGCATTAGTATGAAATCTTCAAGACTAAATCCATCTTAACGAACGACGTGATCCAGCGAAATATCGCAGAAAAACTTCTCCCCGACCATCACCAAGAGGTCTAAACACCAGCTCATTTCCCCTTCAATTGAAATGTCTGACCATATTATTCCAAGTCCTCTCCTGTAATGTCATGGTTTTAGCGAAACAGCATTTTGGAAATTGGTCGCCAGGACATCTATTCCATTCAGACACATTCGACTACCCAATCGTAGTGCGCGATCAAATCGTAGTTAGTCGAGCTTATCAGTGATTTGCAGTAAATTTCGGTACCCGGCAGGACGTCCCGAAGTAAAGTCTGCTTCTTTACGTCCGTTGTCCCGTAACTGTCCACTCACTAAGCGACTCTGTTCTCGAAAACGGCTCTATACTCTGTCCAACAAAAATTGTCAGTACAGGGAAGATAGGACGTTTGTCTCTCATTCTGGTTGCATTGCCATGCATAAATGTGTCGCCTTTTAAAGCTCTCACAGGGATTCCGTAGTTTAAATTATAAATCGCCGCAAATGAGAGAAAAAACGCGTAGGGCTACCGTCTGCCGATTCAAAACGACTGAAAACAATATTCAATTTACCTTTTCCCACAACGCCAAGCGGTAAGATAATAGGCGCGTTTTTTTTTAAGTTGAAAAGCAATACGACAACACTCAACATACTCATCTTCTTAAAATGTGTTGTCAAAAGCTTCAAATCCCAAAAGCTCCTTAAAAAAACCACTGAAAAAGCTCCTTGCTTGCAATTGAGAATGTAGATAAAGAGCGCACGATCGTATTGAGTGACACTTGACATTCGCACTCTTGTCTTGACGGTATCTCATCAGCAGTGGGATACGGCGGTCTTGCTGGAGTGTACAACTTTTTGCAAAGAATTACAACAACAATTCCTTAAGAAAAGTCAGTGGCTTGCTCTTTTTTTAGTGGCATTTTTCCTAACGCATTGTAGTGAGGCTGCATCAGGCGCCACTGCTTTAGAAAAAGCTCTCCCATAAGTCCTGTACTGACATTTTTTGTTAGACAGAGTATAATAATTTTATTAAACCTCTTACCCATGTTATCGTAATTACTCGTAATTCCGAAAACAGGTTTTTGTTGAAATTGGTCTACTTTCGGATTATACACTCCTATATTTCGGTAGTGGCTTAAATTTAAATTTTTCACCAATCTTTCACCAATCTTTAACGAAATGCCTTAAATGTGATTGCATTCCAAAATACTTTAAGTATTTTTTCGGAGTGTGAATAATTTTAACAGGACCACTTCTTGGTAACTTTCTAAACTATTATTTCTCCTAATGCAAGCAGAAAAACAATTCCCTCTTGTCCACAATTTTTTAAGCCGATTAAGGTTGGGTTTCACCTTATTCGTTTTAAGTGTTGTTGTTTTTTTGTTTGTATTTATTTTTCATCAGTGGTTGATAGGGTGTGGTAGAGAATATTGTTTTACTGAACATCCCCATCCATAAGAGTCACCGGCGCCATATCCTTTTTGTTCCTTTCCTCATTATACGATGATGTAATTCAAGTACTCCTACGTGTGCGTAGATTATTTGCAATAATTATATTTATTAGAAAATAAAAGGAAAAAAAAAAACAATAAGCTCTCTTCTTACGGATGGAATGTTCATCGTCCTTTTTAAAAAAAATTTCATTATGGTTTTTTTGAAAACGATATATTTAAAAAAAAATTTCTAACTACGTGTTACTAACAAAATACAGTTTAAATCAAAGTGAAGTGAAAGTTGTGTTAGAATAGAACGGAGCGAAAGAGAAATAGAGAGAGGAAATAAGAAATTACACATCTATACCGAACTTTGCATAAAGTGAAAGGGAAAATTAATAGAGAATTATTGCCACCATGGGAAAAGGATTATCTATTTAGTTTTTAAACCTTACTTCACTCTTTCGATAGATTTGCATATGAACAAGAGAAAAGAGAGAGAGAGAGAGAAGGAGATAATAACGAACTGTTGAATATAAATTGGACAACACAATGGAATTGGAAAATGTTATTTAACCAAAGTAAGAGTTTAGTTTGGTTATTTTATTTCATCCTGTTGAAACAGTTGGCGCTACATGCCTGACTTTTCCAGGATTCTCAATCTCTTCTTTTTGTTGAATAGTATATAAGAGAAAGCTTTCCAGCAGCAGAACACAGTAGTGGTGAGTACCGAAGTAAAATTTAGATATTTTGAGCAGATTTACTGCACATGCGTATTTAAAAAGTTGCCTCATCTAATTCCCATATGAATTGTCTGACGTAAGCAGATGAATGATTTTTGTTCGTCAAAATACAAATTGTTGCTTTTCGAATGGGATTGTTGAAAATCGAACGATTTTTTTTTAATTTTTCCGTTTGTAAAACAATCCGTTTTTGAAATACTAAGGTTTCATTTTCAAAATCTTAATATTTGTAATATCTTCCAACTCGGGAAATGTCAGTGAAATCAAAAACTCATCTTCTAAATGCGAACAATTCATAGCCGCCTTAAACTCACAAACTAAAAAAAATCCAATGAAGGGTGCGGCAGGTACGATTTTTTTTTCATGAAACAAAATTAAAAATGATTTCGTACAGACATTGATACCATGTAATTTTTTTTTAAATATGAATTTAAACTTAAGGATCTGTCCAGTAATTTTAAAGATAGGTACACCATTTTAACTTCATTTTTAAATCAGTTGGAATTATATTGAATCCTTCCTACAGCCTCTCCTGCTATGTTTGCAACAAGTTTGAAATTATGTTTTTCAAATTTTCTAAATATTTTTTCATCCTGTTGATGGCAATTTTGGCATTATATAAAAAGTAACCACAAGGATAAATGAATACAATTTTGAATTTGAATCCGGTTATTTTTGTTTCATATTTTTGGGTCTTTTCTTTTTTTTTTTTATAAATTTTTCAGTTTGCATTGAAATTTTATTATACAAAATGGCCACACTTTGTGTAGAGAAGGAATGAAAATTAATTCTTTAAGCTGCATCCACATTACATATGTTTTTAAATCGCTGATCAATACAGTTGAGTGATTGTAGACGTGTTGATCAATTCAACTTTTGTTCAACCGAACTCAATCTGATGCAAATGAATAGAAATCTACAAAGTGGTTTCGACTGAGCAATAATTTTGTAGTCTGGCTGTGTTCATCAAGACAACAGTCAGCTGTCAAATTTATTTTGTCTGTATTGAGCGCGATGCGATTGTCGTAAGTTAAAATGAAACAAATGTACTCAAATAAATATGCTCACACTTGCGATTTAAATTACTACGACTTAAAAATCGTAGTAGAAGAATAAATTGTTATGCGATTTTTAATCCACGATTTCCTAGCCGCAAGGAATAAGACACAGGCACATGGCGTTAAATGTAAATGCACGCACATGTGACTTAAAAATTGTAACGATTATAAAAATTAAACAAACGAGCTCCATTTTATCAAGCGATTTTTCTGTCGCTACTTATTTGTAGCAAATGCGTGCACTCACATACAAAGTAGTGTGTTCTATTTTTTGCGATTAAATAATCGCGCGCAGAAAAATCACAAGTGCATGCATGACAATAATTTGTAGCGACTACGACTTTTTAATCGCCTCGACGAAAAATCGCAAGTGCGTTCCTAGCCTTAGGCTAGGCGCGCACATTCAATTTTTAGTTTCGCAACTGCTTGGTTCGAGCAACTAAAAAGTTTGTGTTTTGACACAAACTAAACCATTGTCTAAAATGAGTTCGCTATTTTCTGTAACATATAATTATATGCAACTGTGCGGACATTTAACCAAATAGTTCATCTGTTTTCTATAAGCAACCAAACAGTTTTGCAACTGAAAATTGAATGTGCGCGCCTAGCCTTAAGGTCCGATTTACGGCAGAAATTAAATTATATTACAAAATTATCGCACGATTTTACGACAGTTATAAAATAATCGTGAATAATCCTACCTAAAAGGCGGGTAGTTTGCTTGTATGAGTGTTGTACATTAAGTGTTGAAAATTTAAAAAATCATTTGACAAATATTATGAAATAGTATTACATAAATATCGCGCGATTTTTGTACACGACGATTTAATAAAATTTTCCAAAATATAAAATTAATCATTCTTCGGCAATGATTATATAAATACATATATACTAAATAAGCCTACAAACAAATCGAACTGTCGCAGAATACTTTTTGGTTTTTGAATAATCTATCTACAGTTATAAGATCAAATCGCACCATTATTTAATCGATGTCCTAGAATACTCTTTGAAAATTTTTAACAGTGATTAAATAAATAATAATCAGCAGTTATTAAAACAAGTGGGCATAAAAATCGCGCGATTTATTTGTATGAAGGCTTTATAATTAGTGTTCATCGAAAGAAATTAAGTGCAAAATAGTACAACAAATAATAGCAATAAAAATAATATCGCGCGATTTTTGTGCACCACTAATTATTAGTATATATGTATAGTATATGAATAATTCTGCGGCAGTGAATAAATAAACAGTTAACTAATTAATCCCACATAAAAATCGAGTGATTTTTTTCAACGATTATTCAATCACTGTCGCAGAGTACTCCTTGGTTTTTGAATAATCAACAGCTATAAGATCAAATCGTGCAAAATTTTTCGCACGATTAATTAATCACTGTGCTAAAATATTGCTTAAAAAAATCTGAACAGTGATTAAATAAATAATCAACAGTTATTAAAATAAGTGCGCATAAAAATCGCGCGATCTTTTTCTACTGTTATTCAATCACTGTCGCAGTATATTCCTTTTAAACTCCGAGCAGTGATAAAATAATCAGAAGTTCTTCAATAACTATACATTCACTATCACATAATGATTCCTTTAAAGTTTGAAAAAATGTCATTAATTTTAATTTTGGTGGGGTCAATACCGCAAACTCCTTACAAGCTTATTCTTAATATAACTTAAATATAGCTCTTCAATCTAGGTTTGTAGTGAATTTGAAGAATGATTAAGGCGGAGTTTAAGGCAGGGTAAACTGAGGTTGAAGTCGAAACAGTTACATGCTACAATTAATACTGGGAACCATGCGTGTAATAGGTTCGTTGGAGCCGTAAGAGGTATGGTGGATGGGTAGATTGAAGAGACAAGGATTTCTTAGTTTACGGGAATTAGTGCTGAACGAAATGGAACTGTAGAGAATTGTCCACGAAAAACTAATTAATAGAAATCGACCTCGATACGGAAGTAGAATAAAAGGGTTATTCCAAGACAGACTTCGAAGAACGAAACGTTGATAAGGGGACCTTGTTTGACAGGGATATTTAAGAAGGAAGCGAACAAAGGTTATGTATAAAGATCGGTTCAAGTAAGAGTCAGAGAATTGCTTGGACCATCGTTTCACAAAGCCTAGTGCAGAGTTTGCTTTAAAAATAATCTCTTCAATATGTGTGAGAAAGTTAAGCCATATAGTTGATCACATAAAACATCAAGGTGCGAAATAACACAGCGGTAGGCATAGATTTATAATGAGAAGGAAGAGACGGGAAGAAGATTGAATTCAGTTTCGTGAAAAAGTAAAAAGTGATTGAATGACATGTGCAAATATTTAGCTCTAAGCAATTTTTCAGGCACCTGTCGAGGTCAGGTTGTTGAAGAGTGGAATCATGTGTGGAAGAAATGGTCTTGAAAAACTTTATATCGTCGGCGTAGAGGGAAATATGGGAATGTTTATTGACCATTGCAATACCGTTAATATTGAGAATAAAGAGGAGAGGCCCTAAGTGTCTGCCTTGCGGGACCCCGAAGCTAGGTAAGAAATTATCAGAGAATGTAGATCTGAATCGAACTTTGTATTAACAGTTTTTCATATAAGAAGAAATCCATCTAAAGAAGATGGGTTCAAGCCCAAGGGTGGACAGTTTGAATAGAATAAGTTTATGTGAGATTTTGTCAAAGGCCGTACTGGAATCGGTTGAGACAACGTCGACTTTCTTTCCGTCTTCTGAGAGGCTAAATGATGCGAATTTAACGAGCTTTTTTTTTTTAATTAATTTAAGCTTTTATAGAAAAAACCACCAATTTTAGGGCAATTTTTTGCATTTATATTTTGGTATAATTTTTGATTAGAGTAAAATTACAATAAAAGTTACATAAGAACTACATCTTCCGATTGGAAATAGCTTTTAAAAATACACCTACTTGTTTCTCTAGGAGGTTTACAACTTCCGATGAAGTGTTAAATGTTTTCCCGTGACTCAAAATAACATAAAGTCTCCAATTTTTAATTCGGTCCTTTGGAAAAAAAGTTAAATTTGATTGATTGACTCCTAAGCTTGACCAATTAGATATCGTCTCAACAATATTGAATTTTTTTTTTTGACACATCGTGGTTCAATATGTACAATCATACTGTTGCTCACCTTTGTTCCTCTTATATCATAAAGATCCGTAAAGATTGTAACTCATTTTATCTTCAAACTCATATCTAATCCTTGTGGTAAGACCCATAACCCTCCATACCATATATTTTTGAATATTTTGCTTGTAGGTTGCTTATCAGGCACCAAGAGCAAGTAGTACCCTTGAAATTTTGGGTTCTTATTTATTCTGGGTTTAATTGGGTTTAATTCTCGCCCGGTGCCACGTAAATACAAAAATACAAACGTTTTTCTTAGGGATACTACATTTTGCGAAGAAAAGAAAAATCCTCCGAACGAACCGCAATCCAAAAAAAATATTCAATTTTACCATTTATTCTCGAAGTAAACTTCGGAAATTCGTTTTATGTCATTTTTTTTTTTTTTTTTTTTTTTTTTTTTTTTTTTTTTTTTTTTTTTTTTTTTTTTTTTTTTTTTTTTTTTTTTTGTGGCGAAGATGTGTCGTCGCGAACATTTAGCTTTTCGAAGATGTTTCCTGTGAGCATTGAATTTGTTGGCGTGCTGCCTCAAACAGTTATGATTTATTTTGAATTATTTGTTTGTTCACCTTTTACATACTCCAATTTGTCTGGGAAATAAATTTAACAGTTCTTATTCTAAAAACTTTCATTTTAATTCATATACATATGAACATATCTTCTATCTTCTAAAAACATACAAAACAAATAAAAAAGTAATTTATGTACCTCATACATCGTCTGTTTGTCTGCGATGTCTTAATTAGATTTTACCGAGAGCGTCTATTAAAAAAAAAAAAAAAGAATTAAAACCTATCTGCATCACAAGTCTCCAACTGCAGGAATGAAAAACACTCAACATAAATACCAATCGAACAAAATCATTTTTTGTGTGCTTTGTTTTTATCCCTTCGATGAAGACTTCTTACAAAAAGAAATACACGACTGGTGCTAGGGAAATTACTTTCACTTCTACAGCATTTATCCAATCCTATCGCATTCCACCAAAAACCAAACACGCAATGCCATCCCATCGTCGCGTTGGTCGCCACCTCCATGCTCTAAACACCATTTAAAGGCCGCTTTCAATTTGTATCAATTAAAGCGGAAAAAAACTCTGAATGGATCATAATCGATTTCCATTTTCCATTAAAGTATCACAAAAAAAAAAAACACAAAAACGTTTGTATGTACTATGCATTCAATTCATTCCGGAACCGACCTGGGCAGAAACGTTTTGCCATCCCCCCATCCTTTGCCTTAAAAGAAGAAGAAGAAAAAATCTGTTTGTTTGTCACTCAAGCAACACACCGTACCGCATTGCTCACACCGCTCCGCACCGCACCATAAGGATTGTTGAAAATCCTTTTTTGTCTCCCTACTGTTATATAGTAGATAGACCCTAGCAACCACCACTAACTACTCTGTGCAGTTTGTTAGTTTGTGTACTTTCCCTGGCAAACTATTTGGCAGGCAAACACCATCACAGTGAACTAAGTAAAGAGAAAATAAAACGGATAATCGAATCCTGACAAATAGTAACGAACAAAACGACAAAACGAGGAGACAAAAAAGAACCAGCAGGCAAAAATAGCAAAGAAAACAACCAAAACCCGTTATCAATCCGGAAAATCTACACGAACAATAGATATTCTCCATTATATTGCGGAAATCGTACCCCTTCAACCTCATATCTTCCGGAATGGCCGTTCGTTGGTCGTCAACACCATCGTCGTCGATGAAAATTCAACAAAACTCTACGGACATACTTCTGTTCCACCTACACGTATATACATACATTTTGTCTCCACTCAGTAAAGCACCCACCCATTACCTCGAAGCTCAATTGCGGGAGGGCGGATGATCAGGATAAAACCACGCAGGCATGCAACTTCAAACTAAACACAAAAAAAAATCCCCCAACTCTAATTTCCAACTGTAGTAGCAAACCGTTATTTCGCAGGAACGAGAACACTTTTTACGCTATTTTTAGCCGGAAATTCGGAGCATTCCTTCTTCCCTTCCTTTAATTATACAAAACTATACTGTACTGGTAGAGGAGTGCCGGTAGTTTTTTCCTGGACAGACGAGAGACGATGAAGGAAGTTGTGTTTTTGTTATCTGTCCGGCGATGACACTTCAAAACCCTAAACAATAAATCCTCCCCCAGATAGCGCAAGATTTTATCCCTTTAAGCTCTTTTATGTAAAGAGCATATTGTGCTTTATTCTTTTCCGCGAAAATAGAAGATTTTTTTTTTTTTATATATACGAGTATAACAGTTAGCAATTGAAGATTGGTTGTTTTTTTGTTCAAGAGTGGCTGTGAAAAACAAAAATGCTTAACACTAAGCTCAGAGTTAAAGGGGAAGAATGCCTTAAAGGTAAAGTAATAAAGCGAAAGAGGTTGAATTTTTATAGTTGCAGCAATTTAAATTGCATAAGTCATAAGTCCACAAGCCAAAAGTTCACAATTGAATTATTGCACCTTGACTAATTTTTTGTGGAGCTTTCTTCTTAAAGGTAGTAAACCCTTAACAAGCTGCATTCTTCACTTCTTTATAACAGATTTTGCCCTTTTTGGTAACTCGTTTTCAAACTTATCAAAGTTTTCCCTGACTAACTAAATTTTTCCCGCTAACTAAATTTAATCAAGGCAAGAAACATTATTGTACAGGGTGGTTCATCTAGTGGTTTCTTTTTAAATCATAGGTTACTTTGACACTGACAGCTGTGTCAGCTCGAAGTCTTGACAGAAAGTCAGTATCACACCTCCGCGGAACGAAATGAGACGCTTTACGCTAGAACAACATTGGGAAGTACTAAAATCTTATTTCCAACAGTACGTTTTTTAAAAAGAAGTTTCGGCCGAAATAAAGCACCCACCGCGCCTGCTGTACGCAAGTGTGAGTGACTCTGAGGAGCTCAATAGGTTATTTCTTGAATATCCCGATCGTTAATTCACGTTTTTCGTATTCTCCGTTTGAATTTTCTTACATTCTTTTTGTTTAAGTAGATTTTTCGATAGGCTGGATAAAAAGTAATGCAGATGGAACTGATATGTTCCCCCCAAAGTTTATAAAAATGTTGCCTCCGTATGAAGTAAGGCCCCTCATACACATTTGCAACTCGATTTTTATGTCCTCAACTTTTCCCAGTTCATTGAAACAAGACCTCATCTGACATACCGGCCTGTATTTCACCTGTTTTATAGAATGAATGAATGAGTTAATTAATTATTGGGGACAATGCGATGATATCTCGAAATCTATTGTGCTTCCACCTGAATATAGATGAACTTGCTCGACTTACAGTTCTTCATTCAAATATGTTATTCTTAAGAATCTTACTATTTGGGGTACCTTCAGAGAGGATATAAATGTAGATCGCTCTCTTTCACATGGTTTTGTCCATTATAGTTTTTCCTTTGGTGCATGAGTGGACAAAATTTTCTTAGTATGGCTCAGGGGTTTCTTATAGGCTCAGGGGTTGATGAGCCTATTTTTGCTAGGGAGTCTTTTTTTTTTTCGTTTCCATGAACACCCACGTGACCAGGTACGCAGTGAACCAGCGAAGTGTGACCCTGTTCTGTTTGCTAAGTTCGTTTGGCCTGTTAATGCATTCCCACTCTAATTTAGAGCTGATGGCATGGTGTCTTGATCTATCTGATATGATGGCAATGTTCTTGTTAAGATAGTTCCTTTCGAGATTTCGATTCACGCATTTCCCTATGGCATGTAACTCCACTTGTAATATGCTGATGGACTGCCCCATCGGTATGAAAAGTTTGGTCTAAAGATTCCTGCACCAGTCCCTTAGCTTTTTCTCGACCCATCAGTGTACCACTTGATGGAATTTATTTCGAGGGTGTAGTTTGTATCTTCTACCCAATCTTTTCTGTTCCTTAGCTCTATATAAAAGTTTTTCTCGAAATTATAGTTTTTGATCATATATCATCTAATGGGATTTCAAGAAGGTTTTTTACTGTGGACCTACTGATTAAGTCTCTTTCCCTGAGACCAATAATGTTGCCTGTTCCATTTCCTTCTTTTGAGAATCTCAATATAGCTCCCATTGCCGCACTTCCGATGACCTCTTATAGAGGAGATAGATGGAGGATAACCTCATAGCTGCGATATGACAGGTTCTCATTGCTCCCGTAAGCCTTTGAAATTTTTCTAGGGTTTTCATTACCATACTCGTAGGTCTTATCATACTGTACATTAGGGTGTGTCACTTTTGTATGGCCGCAAAAAAGTACTCTTATTTTTAAATGTAATAGTGCTCAAAAGTTGTATTAGGGTCTGAGGTTTAAAAACATGTAAAAAAAAAATTAGATATCGTTCGTCTTTGGCTCGCTCAAATCGGTTGAAGTTGAAAAAAAAAAAAAATTAATTTACATTAAATTTTTTTTTTTTTTTTACGTATATTAAAAAAAAAAACTCAACAAAATACAGAAAGAATTTTTGTCTTTACAAAAAGATATAACACGATTTTGTAGGTGGTTCCGTTGATTTTTAAGAATTTTTTTTTGTAAAAAAAAACAAAACGATTTTATGAAATAATTGAAAAATTGATTTTACATAAAAAAATGATTTTTTTCCTTCTTTTATTATTTCATAGCTTCTTTATCAAGTGTTCAATTCAAACAAATATAAGCTTAAAAGTGTTTCCTTACAATTATCTTTGACTTGGAAGACTAAAAATATTTTATATATTTTTTTGTATCCACACGGTGCAATTTAAAACAACACATATTTCAAAAATCTCGAAAAATCAATTTTTTTTGGATTTCATCCTTTTTTTGAGCGAGCCAAAGATATTAATTAAAATGAAAATTGTAAACGCAGGATTTAATTTTGATAAGCAATGCGACTTTTAAAAGCTATTACATTTGAAAATACTATAGTTGAGCACTTTGACACACCCTACTGTACATCAACTTGAAGATGTTCAATTTGCAGCCCCATGAATTGCCTGCAAGTCTCTTGCTAAACATTGGCACTTTAGAAATGCTTTATTTTTTAAACTAACACAGAAAGGATTATCCACAAAAATAATTAAAGTTCTGAGAAGTATGTATAACAATACAAGGCAGATGGTATGGGATGGTTTTTCCCTATCGGAATGGTTTGAGACTCTATCTGGAGTAAGACAGGGCTGTGTCCTTAGCACCATATTATTTGCAATTTTTTTGGATGACATAGTTACTCACCTGCCTGCAGGGATCCAGATTGCCGGTTTAACTATAAAGGTACTTCTTTTTGCGGACGACATTGTTTTGTTTTCTGAATCACCACAAAGCTTGCAATTAATGATTAATAAACTTAACAATTATTGTAAAATGTGGAACTTGACGGTGAATTTAGAAAAGTCCAAAATAATGATCGTGCGTAAGAGACAAGCAAAGCTCAAAGCTATGGAAAAATGGCACTTTAATGGGCAGGAGATAGAAACGGTACCTGAGTACAAATACCTAGGGGTTCTTATAAAGCCAAATATGAAAATGGGATGCCATTTGGAAAAAAAGCTAGCCTCCGCAAAAAGCCTAATCAACGCATCATGGCAAAACATATTAAAAAACCCAGATATTCCGTTGTCAGCGAAGTACCGAGTCTACGAAACAGTCCTGCGATCTGTGATGTGCTATAGTTGCCAAGTATGGGGATATAGGTCTTATGATGAAGTAAAGAAGCTCCAACGCTTTTTCATAAAAAAAACTCTAGATTACCAGCGAATACGCCAAGCTATATTATACAACTCGAAACTGGTCTACCTTCAATTTTTATATACACATTAAAACTACACTTTGACTATATATTAAAAGTACTAGGCTATAGCCCTAATCGCATACCTTTTGTTCTTACAAAATATATTCTTGAAAAAAAGGTGGGCTGGGTCACAGACTGGTTTCTTCTGGCGCGGAAATGCGGGTGCGATCTGAATCTGCAAGCGACTGATGTGTTTGCTTTAAGAACACAACTCTACAAGTTAGTAGAAAAATATGACATACACCAACGTAACGAATGTACTCAGCAAGCAGTATCATCCATAAACAGGATTATATACCCTGAATTAAATTTTGATCTTGGTCAAAATAACTACTTCAGGGATGAATTCGGTTTGGAAGCGGTGTCCCTGATTTGTAGAGCAAGGGGCGATCTACTTAATTTAAATGGTACACCATACAACAAAACAGACACTCTTGTTTGTACGTTGTGCAACATGAATGCGAAGGAAGATTGCTTTCATTTTTTGGCCATCTGCCCGGTTCTTAAAGAGCTTAGATACATGTTTTTTGGATTTAGAACACTTTGCATGGAGCAATTGAAAGTTATTTTAAATGGAGTTAATGGGAAAGTCTTTTCAAATATTTAAAATCTGCAAAAAACTACCGTTTTGTTATTACAAACGAATATGCTTAGTTAAAAAGCAAAAATTAAAAAATAATAATAATAAAAAAATATCATGTTCCTAGTAATGTTTACTATAGTTAATTGTATTAAAAACGAATATATCTATCAAATCTGGCTGAACGGCAATATGCCATAGCCTTTATATTTACCTTTGTTATGTAAAATTTAAAACCCAGAAAAGAAACCGATTGTATAAGAACTACTATTGAATTTACATAATAAAGAATCTAATCTAAAAAAAAAAAAATCTAAAATCATTGGCACTTTTGTGGCTTTTCCGACTATAGCTTCTAAGGGTATGTTCTATAAAGGAGTTTACTTTCTAATGTAATTCCTAGATATCTTACCTCCCTCTGCGTTTTTCCGTCCTATAACCATGGCTGGTGGTGTTTGGACGGGACAGGGGCCATTCAAGTCTCATCCTGACTCACTCATCGTTGTCCATGGGCTCACTACGACGCGCACCCTGCTGTGGTGATTGCGCCCTTTGTCCTGAGTCTTTGACTTGGTGGCATTGGGGCCTGATCCGCGGTAGGACCTGGACGGAGCTGGCGGTGTCTAATATGTGTGCCTTGGACTATCCTGATCAATAGTGCCTGAATAAGGTATTACGATCTGGCGGTGCATAGGGACTTGCGGCTCGTGCGTGTTCTCACCGACTCATCTGGTGGTAGTAGTTTTTATGTGTCCTTTGTTGGAGTTTTTGGACATTTTGCCTTGTTTCTGGGCCTCTGGGCGGCTGCGTGTGCTATCGGCATGAGCTGCCGTTCTGGGGGACTCACCTGGTGTTGTGTGGACCGACTCGGATGGTGCGTGTCTCAATCTGATTTCGGCGAGGGGTTCAGGTTGTTTTTCTTGCGGGACCTTTGGTAGGTTTGTGTTTGTGTGTGTGGGTGTGCACGCTTAGTTATTGACTTTTGCCTTGGTCGATGACTGGGTGTGCACATTCGAGGTTGCTAGGCCTCGAGTTTTGTGGAACTCACCTAGAAGTGACCTTCACGGTCGCAAAGCTCCACCGGAAGCTATATTCCGGTACCACGGGAGATAGTGCCCAGAAGGTAGGGGGGTTTCTCGTGTCGCAAGACACTTGGCTCCTCTGTTTCAGACTATCTATGAGGTAGTAGGCCCCCTTGTGGGAGTATCGTGGTGGCTGTGGTTGCCCCATATCGCGGAAGCAAATGGTTTCCAAGTTTTACTTGGATTCAAGAGGTGCTAGGTAGGCCTCGCTCCTCAGCAATGTGTGTGGACATGCCTCAACATGTTTGAAGAATTGCTACTGGGCTGGTCTTGTACTAGCTCAGGGCGGTGGTCAGCGCTCAATCTGACTCCGTTAGTGTGGGTAGGCCCGCCGTGGAATTAAGCCTTAACTGGCAGGTGTTCACGTTAAACGAAATTTGGTTCCCCCTCTGCGTTTCAATGACTTCACCAACTAACTGGATGAGTTTAATATGTGGTCGAAGTCTTTTCCTGGCAAGTGGTATCATTGTCGTCTTGGAAGGGGTTGATTGATAGTCTTTCAGATAGACACAATTTCCGTGTAATCGTTAGTCCTCTTTGGATTATTTTGCAGAGAGTTTCTTCAAACTTGCCTACGGATTTTCTTACAATTCATCCACTACAAGACTCCAACACAAGGGTGATGGTACCCCACCCTGAGGACATCCTCTTGATGTGAATATATTTTTTTTTGATTTTGTCCTGCTTGTGCCACTGCATTTCTAGTACCTAATATTAGCAAATAAGCAGTTTTCTACAAAATCACTGACTTCTTCTTTCTTATTAATCTGGGTTTACACAATTTTAGACAATTGGTTTGGATTCTAATAACCTCGATTTTTAAAAGGGGTTTGATTCTATTAGTCGTAAGATAAGCATATGTCCGAGTGTAACTTTCACGGAAACTTAGTAAGCTCTGAGTGATAGTAGTCAAGCTGTCTCTTGTAATGGTTCTCTTTCATCTTTTCTTCCGGTAACTGCAGTAGTTCCGCAAGGATCAGTATTTGGGCCTTTATTCTTCTGTATTGTACATAAATGACATTTATAATTGCGCTACTTTCAGTGAACTCCATCTTTATGCTGATAAACAGCTTTTCTTATCCAAACCGCTTGGTCTTGTTGAGGAAGGTCTGAGTTGTCTTAATGATGATCTCGAATCTATCCAACGATGGTCTTTTGCTAATTCATGTATCTTAACCGAGAAAAAAACCGACTATACTCTGTCCAACAAAAATTGTCAGTACAGGGAAGATAGGACGTTTGTCTCTCATTCTGGTTGCATTGCCATGCATAAGTGTGTCGCCTTTTAAAGCTCTCACAGGGATTCCGTAGTTTAAATTATAAATCTCCGCAAATGAGAGTAAAAAACGCGTAGGGCTACCGTCTGCCGATTCAAAACGACTGAAAACAATATTCAATTTACCTTTTCCCACAACGCCAAGCGGTAAGATTATATGCGCGTTTTTTTAAGTTGAAAAGCAATACGACAACACTCAACATACTCATCTTCTTAAAATGTGTTCTCAAAAGCTTCAAATCCCAAAAGCTCCCTAATAAAACCACTGAAAAAGCTCCTTGCTTGCAATTGAGAATGATAATGGTAACTCTGTTTTGATGTACATAAAGAGCGCACGATCGTATTGAGTGACACTTGACACTCGTGACAGTATCTCATCAGCAGTGGGATACGACGGTCATGTTGGGGTGTACAACTTTTTGCAAAGAATTACAACAACAATTCCTTAAGAAAAGTCAGTGGCTTGCTCTTTTTTTAGTGGCATTTTTCCTAACGCATTGTTGTGAGGGTGCATCAGGCGCCACTGCTTTAGAAAAAGCTCTCCCATAAGTCCTGTACTGACAATTTTTGTTGGACAGAGTATAGCATGATAATTTATAAACACCCGATTCAAAGGAATAATCTTTCTCCAATTTTGCTTAACAATACTATAATTCCATTTACTAACTATAATCGGAATCTTGGGGTCATTATCGACAGCATTTTAAGCTGGGACGAACATGTTTAGTACATTGTCCAGAGAGTCTATGGAGTACTTCGTTCTCTGTGGCACTCTAGCTACTTTACCCCACAAGACATTAGAAAACTACTTGCGCGTTCGCTTCTTGTAACGTTATTTACATTTACAAAGACTGTGCAGTCTTTGGGAAGCCTGACTCAATCAATTTTCGGAAATTGTCCATTGCTTTCAACTCAGTCATAAGGTATGTATACGTCCTTTGAAGATACGATCATGTTTCTAATTTCCATAAATTGTTACTTGGTTGCGGTCTTCGGACTTATCCTGCACTCAACCTCGCGGTACTCTATATTTCGAAAACCCTATGCTTTTTTTTCACTTGACAATGAAAAGTTTTTGAATACAATCTACAAAATGTGAAAGCAAATTTTTTATTTTACGAGTATCTAAATATACAAATTTAAAAAAAAATGGTTTTCGAACACGGTAGTTTTGTGAACTTATCACAAAACCACCTTTGTCCTGATAACCTTTGTTAGGTTAATGGACTGAAAGTTGATCTTGTTGCCTTTACACTTAGGTCAATGTAGATCCGGCGTGATCTTTTTCTCTACTCCCACTTGAGAAATCAGACCCGTAGTAGCATGTGGCTCCTTGAAACGTCTGGCAGGTGAGTTTGATAGGCCAGCGTTTGGTGTATATGTCCGCTTATTTGGTCAGGATAGCTTGAATAAATCGAAGGGGCTGTTCGTTTTCTCAAGAGAATTTTACCAATCTTACACCCCTATTTTGGTTGTCAATTATCAATTGATAATTGATAAAAATTGAAATTCGATATTTTATAATTATATATATTATATAATATATTATATTTTTGGTAGCTTGGAATGTCAGAAAGTTCCTCCAAGTCGTTGAAGAAGTCTATCCCTAGGTGCCTGTTTCCCATACTTGGCATAAGTCGGTCCATGCTGAGTTTCATCTTTTTCTTGTGGTAACCCAGTTGGTTTTAACCGGTGGTGATGTTCACAAGAAGATTACAGGGTGGGACCTGAACTGTTGTGTCTCGTGTTTACCTAAATCCACCGATAAATAACTTATATATTTTGTCCTAGTTGGGCTTATTAGTGGCTCCCAAGATTGAATAGTGAAAGTTTTGTTTTTCTTCTGCGTGCAATATCTATGGAAGTAACTCATCTGTCAACCAATTAGACTCATATCAAACTGGAACTTATTTGTGCATCCCACTATTGTAAAAATGTTTGGTTTTAGTCTTTCAGAACCTTTTTATAATTTGATGACTGACAAGGAGTTTATCATTGCCGTTGGTGGAGTTGTTGATGCCTCTTGACTACATAAATGAAAGCTCGAACTGCGTGTGATACAAATCATTGCTAGGCCCACAGACCTGCTTTTCCATCAAACAAAAAACTACAAACTGAAATTGCTTAGTACAGCTTCTTAAACGTTTCTTTATCATAATGAAATTTAAGCCTACATCAAATTCCTACAATAATTATTTCATACATCTCTTATGGATTCTTTAGCATACAAATAACTTGTTAAAATATTGCATTCCTGCCCGAAGGCAACTCCATACTGAATATTGAAAGCATGTTCTTTAGCACTAAATAGAGACATTTTCAATTTTGTTCAATTCTGTGATATTATCTTCTTTGCGGCTTCAAGGTATCTTTTAAATTCCATCTTTTTGAAATTCTTCTATAGGTAGTTATATTCTGTAGATGAAGCTGAAAATTCCTTACTTTGAACAGAAATGCCTTAAATGTTATAGGCGAATAAAGGAAATTTCCTTTTCTACATAAATACTCGTATATTCATTTTTCTATAACGTAAAGAGAAGTAGTATGGTAGGCGGCATGTTTGTGATATCGGTGTGAGGAAACGAATTCCTTGGAAACTTTTGGGGGCAAAATTTCATAGTGGAAAAGATATTCTGTTTTTATTTTCTTTGGTATTATGTATTTTCTAACCTTAAGCAAGTGTGCTGCATGCATGGATATCGTTATACTTTTTTGTATTCTTCTGCATCTGTTTTCGCCTTTAGCATGTGGAAAATATGACATCCATTTCGACCAGACTTTAACTAGTTTCTAGAATGTAGCCTACATGAAAAAAAAGTCTTAATATGTCTGCTCTGTTATCCGTATCCGTATCCAATCAAAGTGAATTTCTTTTTTTTTTCATTTATTTTCTCTTCAATCTTTCAGGACTTCTGTTTCTCTAAAAAAAAAAAAAAATCCTACAAAATTGAAGAAAATGTCTCAGTCCTTGTTGTATCCTCAAAGATTTATTTATTCAACTTTGTTTGTGTTTAATTTTCTATGGCATGTATCCTTCGGTTACTCTATATATATATATTTGTTTTGCGAGGACTTTTGTATGGTTTCTTGTGGTGAGAAGGCGTCAGTCATCACAAAGTAAACATATTATTTTTTCTTTTACTCGAAGATATTTCGAAAATAGCAATTGAGGCGGCATAACGTTTAACCCAATATTTATATCGTTTGTATCTAAAACGATCGAATTGGGTATTGATAAAATAAAGTAAATTGAAAAGAAACCTAAAAAGTTCTGGTTATATTGATTTGTGTCGCTTTTAATCAACATCAGATAAAAGGAAGCACTTTAAAAAAATTTAGATTTTGAATAATTCTGTAGAAAACCCTATAATGGAGTGAATGTAAGTTTTACTTGTTTAATTTTCTATGATTATTTGTTCACCATAAACCTATTTTTCGGCCAAGACATTAAAAATCCCCCAAGTCAACAAATATGGTTCTTCTGGCTTCCCGTTTTCTGTCTCCAACGGACTAAGTCCCACTTAACCGAAGGCCGTATTGTGCAATGACGTCTCGACAATATTCGAATCGTTTATCCATATCTCTACAGCTGACTTGGTAGATTAGCGAAACAGCCATTCTATCCCGGACCAGCCCTCGACTGTCTAAATAAATTAATGCATTCACATTTTTCGTCATTCGGGCAACTGCCTTAAAAAATTAAACTGTTTGCCAAAAACAAAACGCGAACCTGCCTTAACGAAATTTTTTTTTTTTTTTTGTAATGTTGACTACGGTGTATAAAACCTGTTTGGAATAATATCGTGGTTCTATGTCAAAACAAATGGGACAACGTTAAACCACACTGAGCACTCGTAAGCAATCATCGGCGGATAAGAGCATTGTAACAAATCATCTTCACCCTGCTGGCAAGTCAGAGGGCTAGAGTTTTTCAATAAGGGCGGACAAATGTTGAAATCAAACAAAACAAGCTGTGTGTGAGGTACTAATAAGGCCCATATATGACATGTACAAACACCAATCCGAGTGGTCAAATTTTCAATGACTTCCGCATATATTTAACTGAATTTCAATGGTGGCCTGTGTTATGTTCACCTTAAGGAGATCCTTTTTACTACAACCAGATCGGTGAATCGAGGTACCCCCCAAGGTGGGGTCCTTTCGCCTCTCTTATGGAACATGGTAGTAATCGAACTGCTAACATCAATGGAAGCAGAGGGTTTCAAGGTGATTGCCTATGCTGACGATGTTGCAATATCTGTATCTGGGAAGCATCCCCAAGTTCTCTCAGAACTCCTACAAAATGCCTTAAATGGGCTAACAAAGTGGGCTAAGCAGTGTGGCTTGGACGTCAATCCACATAAAACAGAATTAGTACTCTTTACGAGAAGGTACAAAATTCCTCAGATTAACCCACCCAAGATTAAAGGAATACCATTAAGCTTTTCCGACCAAGCCAAATATTTAGGCCTCATTTTAGACAAAAAACTAAATTGGAAGGCAAATATTGATGAAAGAGTAAAAAAGGCTACCGTAGCGCTTTTCGCTTGTAAAAAGGCAATAGGATCGAAATGGGGCTTCTCCCCAAAAATAACCCACTGGCTATACACCTCGGTAATCAGACCGATACTCATTTATGGACCGCACTGGACAAGATGGTAAATCTAAATAAACTCATCAAAGTCCAGCGGTCAGCAGGTATGTGCATCACAGGAGCACTTCGCTCAACACCAACCGCAGCCCTGGAAGTGCTTTTAAACCTAACACCTCTTGACATCTTCTCCAAAATGGTGGCAGCCAACTCATGCGTGAGACTTAGAGCCACCTCTCAATGGATCAGTAACATACTGGTCATACAACCATCTTAGACAACTTCAGATCTATCCCAGATCGCTTAGACTATACCACCCCAGAAATGGTATTCGATAACAGCTTCCTTGTTTCCATCCCTTCAAGATTGTCTTGGGAAGAAGAGAGACCCCTGGAAGACAATGCGGTACACTTCTATACAGACGGTTCAAAGACCGATTACGGCGTTGGAAGTGGCATCTATTCGAAACAACTGAATCTCAGTCTTTCATATAGACTTCCCAATCAATGTAGTGTATTCCAGGCAGAAGTAATGGCGATTAAAGAGGCACTATCCTGGCTCAAAGAAAACGTTATATCTTGCAAGGATATACGAATCTTCTCGGACAGCCAAGCCGCCCTCAAATCTCTCGCGTCTGTCTCCACTAACTCTCAAATAGTCCACGACTGTCGATCATCTCTGAATGAGATGACAGAACAGTTTAATATTCACCTTATTTGGGTGCCGGGCCACAGAGACATTCCGGGAAATTGCAAGGCCGATGAGCTCGCCAAAAACGGAACACGTCTGCCTACTGTTAGACAAAAATCAAAACATGGGAACACCACTTGCTACATGCAAACATCTTCTCAAACAATATGCTCTAGAATCAACAAATGCTAGATGGTCACAGGGTACCACCTGCCTGGCAACTAAACAAATATGGCCAAGCATAGACCTAAAACGGTCAAAAGGCTTGATCTCCCTGAGCAGACAAAATATAAGCTCTACAATCGGAGTTATAACAGGCTAGGAGTCTACACAAATGACTTCTGTAGAAGCTGCATGGACGAGGACGAGGAGGAAGAGGAAACAGTCCAACACCTTCTATGTACATGTCCAGCACTCTCCAATAGAAGGAATAATTATCTCGGTAATCCCTTCTTCGATAATACCAGTGAACTGGCAACGATCGACACAAAATGTCTCTCTAACTTTATAAAAAGCACGAAATGGTTTGTTTAAATTCATTACTCTCCCATGAGTAACTTCTTTAGTGGTATCACAACGGATCCTTGAGGTCTAAGTGAGTCAACAACAACTAGACAGACACTCCAACCTAACCTAACCTAAGGGGATCCGCCGATTGTTTATTATGTACATATTCAGTCGCATAAACCTGCGACTTCACAAAACCTCTAGTCTAGCGGTCTAAAATCGATTGACCTTGGTGTCAAATTCAGGGCACCTCTGCGGGGGATAACCTTACCCTCTAATAGTTCATGCGAAATGACAATTGTGGCTTGCACACGTATTGCCTTCATGCTAAAACCACATGTTGCCTACGTCCATATGGTTCAATTTGAGCCATACAAAATTGGTTATGATCGTTCTGTAGCCGTCGCCATTGACGATGACCGCCCCATCAAAATCGTTTTCGAAAAAGTAATTTTATGAGGGTGCATTTTCACCTGGTGAACCTCGGGCTTGTTAACAAAGCGCCTCACCCATTTAGATGATTTTTCAGACAAAATTGGTATCTTCTTCCTAACACTCCGAAGCCCAGTGAGCGAACAAACGGAGGCCCAAGTCCCGATGCAAAATTCGACGAGTTGCCTATTTGGGAAAGGCCGAATTCTTGTGCACGGCGAGGACTCGACAGTCTCAGGTTCTGATGTACACTTCACGGCGATTTTCTCGGGCGATCTTTCATTTTTTTGACCTAAGAATGTTGGCTAATTGATTACAGTACCAGTCGTCTCTAATTTAACCACCAAACGTTGAAGAGTTAAATGGGTGCAACATGCGAACGTTTGCACTATTAAACACTCATTTTGATAATAAAGTTTTATCATTTGGACGTGCTTTTTTGCCATGGTGATTTGGCCTCAGTAAATGATGCCACAGGCCTCCAAAATCTACGTCAGTCCACTTGTTTGCGCCTGGTTTTTTCTTATCCCTGGTGTCTCCATGCAACGAGTTAGATTATCTATCAGATCGCTGGTGTAAATTCTGAATCGAATCGGCGTGTTGACCGCTGTCTGTTGAAGACTATTTTTAAATTAAATAAAATTTATACCATTGAGTTTTGTAATGAAGCATATACAGTCATATATATCAATAACAGTGATTAACTTATCCCAAGTCTGGTCAGTTCTAGAAAGAGAAACTATAAAACTTTCTCTTTATCAACAGCCAGGTACCAGCAAACTGCTTTTTAAGTGTGTTCCTTTGCATATCAGAGACCAGTTTATACACGGTTTGAATTGTGTCATGTCCCGCCTTAAAACCGAATCGAGTAAGCGGTATGATATTGTTGTCATCCCCCTACTTAACAGAGCTGTGTCTATAACTTTTTCGAGTTCCTTGCATTCGGGATATTCATATAAATTTTCTAACCATAAAGTGGCCCTTAAGCCGGATTTTCTGGCTTCAGTTTCTCATATGCATTCGGTATGGATACTGTGTTGGGTTTGACCCATATTTTGGGACTGAAATATTCGAACATCATTTGCAGATGTACAGTTTAGGAATGTGGTAAAATTTTTCAGTAAAAGATAATCGAACGTTCTGGGCCGACAAATCCGGCTCGAAGGACCAAAAGTTGGTAGCTAATTCACTCGAGATGGCTCGTATTAAACCTTTTTTCGGTTTACTTCTGTTTAGTTAGTGACCTAGATACCCCTATTACTCTCTCTGGAAACGAAACTTCTTATCAGTCAAAATTTACAGAATTTTTTTAAATTATGTAAATAGTGTACTAGTCAATACAAAATAGTTACTTACTTACTTACTTACTTAGGTCCTCAGACCTTTTATGTCCGTGGGAGACCCCTAGTGGGACATAGGGCGTCCACAACGCCATCCAGCTCATCAGTTTCTGGATATGAGTCGCAACTCCCTCCAACTCTTGCCAGTCGTCCAGCTCTTGTTCCTTCTTGAGTGGTGCGTTAAGCATGCCAAATAAATTCTCTATTGACGCTATCGAAGGCCTTCTCAAAGTCGATGAATAGCAGGTGGAGTGGTGATCGATATTCGACGCACTGCTCAGTTATGATTCTTAAAGTATTGATATGATCAATGCATGAGGATCCAGTGCGGAAACATGCTTGTTCGGCATCGAGTGTGGCTTCTAGATGTTCCCTGATGCGTTCCAGAATTATTTTCGCTAATATTTTGATAACGGCAGGCAGCACGCAAATCCCCCTCCAGTTTTCGCACTGTTTTAAGTCTGCTTTTTTAGGGAGCTTGACTATCAATTCCTTTTTCCACTCATTCGGAAATCCTTTTGAGACCCAAGCTTTCTTTATGAGTGGATGCAGGAGTTCGCTCGATGTCGTTGGCGCCGCTTGTAGAAGCTCTGCAGGAATGCCATCAAGTCATACTGCTTTGTTGGTCTTCAATGCTTTGATTGCGTTGCGGATCTCGTCTCCACTGGGGGGTGCAGTGCGGTTTTGGGAATTTGTTGTTCCTGTCGGCTCAGCAGGCATCCGTTTCGCATTGCTGTCGGTAACTCGGTTTAATACCGACGCAAAATGGTCCTTCCACCCTCTCAGCTGATCCTTATCCGAACTAAGTAGCGAGCCGTCTGAGTCTTTTACGAGTTGTTGTTTGGAACTGCGAGCACCAACCAGTTCCTTTGTAATGCTGCAGACGGTTCTACTGTCGCATCTGTTAACAGCATCTTCTGCTTGTTTTTCTGATTACACTTGTCACGTCTTACACTGCGGTTAACCTCTCTTTCTTTAAATATTTACTTAGGTGGCACTTAATTCCAGACTGAACCTGGGCCTTAACATTCAAGTTTATCGAGTTAAGGTTGTTAGCTACATAACAAGCTCTCTCAAGCTTATAGTTGGATGATACCTTCTTCCACTTGATTGCACCAACTGAGTCTTCTTCCGCTGCGCCTTTACTCGGACGGCAGCCTCCGGGCTGGAGCATTGTAAGGCAGATGGACCATACGGGAGCAAAAATAACTTTTCAAAACAGACTAAGCGTTCTCATCCTCTTTTTGACATGTTCAATGTCCCTACACCATAGTGCATCAGGACTGAGATTATTAGTGTCTTAAAAAAGTGACTTTTTAGCTGCCCGAGAAAGAGGGCTTTGCTATTCAATTGCCTTCTTCCTTGATCTAAGCACTGATTGGTATCGTTGTCTGAGTCCCTTATTGAGTTGACTTGATGAGAACACTATTTGACAGATCTGTATGACAATTTGAATGCATTCTTTTGAAAAATGCTTCTTAGCAATAAAAATGATAGATTTGATTTGGCGACGCCATTTGTTTTAACTTTCAGTGATTTATTGGCCCGCAATCCAACATCGCCGCTTCCATCTTAATACTCACAAAAGATCAACTGACATCATGCTATGTTCTACCTATTATGTCAGTATCATCAGTTCATTAGAGTCATGTCTTAGAGCGAGAGAGTGGATCTCTGTATATGTTGTCATACAAGGTCTTGCAGTAGATGAAAACATAGATTTTTTCTGTCATCCGCACTGATGTTATCCTATCGGATTGTTGACAGATGGCTCCAGCAGTTCACATTTGTAAAAGACGCTGTTTCCTTTCTTGAGTGTACGACCACGAACATTCAGCACCGGACAAGCAATGCTGTCAGACGAAATCTCTGACTTCTCGGTAATGTCGCAAACTCAATATCAGCATCAAATATGGTGGCATAGAACTAAAGAAAGTTTCGATTTTGCAGAGGCTTGGTAATCTCTTGCTATTCCAGCAGTCCCTAAAGGTATTCCTCACTGTACTTACTTAATTAGTTTGTCTTCAATCGGGATATCAGCAGCAGTACCGAATCAACGTATGTCCCTCAGCAATTTCAGATGTCGACATACTGAAAAAGTGCCCTGCGTCAATCGTCATGTTGTGTATTTGTTGGACGGCTAATTTATGACCTTTTTGTTATCGGAGGTGTGGTCGTTCAGGCTGAAATTTCCGACTGTACCAACAAAGATGTCTTCTCTTCCTAGCTGTCTTGGCGTTAAAATGTCATACTTTAGGGACTGTTCACTGCAACAACGTAATTACAAAAGAGGTCGTTCCAGCACTGTTGAGTGCTTTAAAATTTTGTTTAATTTTTGTAGAAGAAATTTCAATTTTGTATTGTTGTATACTTTAAATTAAAACTCCGCAAAACCCCACGATTCATTTCACTTAAAAAAAAAATTACGCTAACTGACTCACTTGTTTGGCAGGTGAAAGAGCCTATGCGAATATTGATTTAAGGAGCAACCATGGAAACTCACTGAAGATTTGCTTCGCTACCGTTTATCTTAAATGGCAAAAGTTCAAGACACTTAACGAAACCACTTGTATTTCTGCTCATTACTCACTAACAAAAAAAAAAAAAAAAAAAAAAACCGCTAAGAAAAACAAAAGTAATTATCTGCTCTTGTTGTATTTTTAATCTTATAAAGGTTGAAAGTTGGCGTAGTCAAGGCATAAGATTTTATTTATGTCGCTTGATTGTTAACCTCAAATACGCCACAGGACTAACAATACAAGCCTAACGAGCAGCATTGCTTAAGGTTAAGTCAAGGAGTTTTTTTTTTTTCTTTTTTGAAGATTTCTTTTCTTTTTGCTCTGCAATAATCTCGCAACCCCCTGCGCCCAATCCGACTTTAAAAGTGCCTCACACCAAGTGAACAAAAGTGTTATAAGCACTGCTGATGAATTCTTCAGCCCCAATCCTCCACCCAGCTGCATCCGAATGTGCAGCAACAGCAAAGCAGCATCAGCTTCAAACCCCATTTTTCTTCTTTGGTTCTACGAGGTGGTAATTGCATCCTTTACCGTGTACCTACAAAACGCTTGAATGGCTTCAAATGGGATGGAGGACACTCTATAGACATCAAGTAGATAATGACGGGTACTCTGGTATTTTATGAATACAAGTGCTCACACAGGTCCTTTCATTAATTTCACAGGTCAATATCGTAGTGAAGCACGAGATAAGCACTGCTGAAAAACTGAAAGCTGAAAACCCAAACGAATTGTTTTTTATCTTTGCTCTGAAATTGACAACCCAGTAGATGAGTAGTCCAGATTCAGACTCCCTGTATAAAATAGCATGTATACTAGGGTGGCTCGATTTTTTTTTTTTTTAAATTCAATTTTCGGGCACTACCCAAAAGTTGTATTTATATGTCATGATGTCAGGTAAATTAAAGTTTTGGAAAAATATTGCGATCTTCTACTGCCCCAAGGTCATAGAATCTTCTCATGAAACCAAAAACAACCTAGAAAAAAGAAAAATTTTCCGTACCAAAAAAAAACAAATTTTTTGAAGTTCAGTGGTATTAAAATATATTATTGATAATAATAAAGAATATTTAAAGCAAAAACAAAAAATGAAATATAAAAAAAAGTTAAAACAAACATTTAAAAAAGTGAAAGTTTAAAGAAATAGTAACAAAATTTTGAAATCTTTTTTAGAATTAAAAAACGGCATTTTTTCGCGATTCTATTCTTGTTCTTATGAATCCATCACGTCTCATCGGACTACAGACAGCAGCTGAAGCTTCAGTTACAATTTCAACGCAACACTCCGCCGCTTGAGTATGACAAGGGTAATCCTTTATGCACGGTAAAATAATAGTTTCAATAAATTTAGGATTTTGAATGCAATCACTTATGACATTCAAACTAATGTTTCTTAATATTGGTGGATCACATAAAATACCAACAACATTCCAGTCGATTATGTGACTGTAGTCCTCAGCATTAAAGTTGAACTTCGGCAAAACGAAAGACCGCACCGAATTTGAGGATGTTCCAAGCTGCTCTCGTGCTTTCTTAACTCTTCTTAAAGCTAAAACTCGAATTGCTTCTCTCTCATCTGCAATCATTGCTATCATAATATTTTCCGGACGGCCGAAGAAGCTATTTCTCTGAATAACAGGATCAACTATTGATTTTAAATTTTGAGGCAGGTATCTGGGCAACATTATAGTTTTGTGAAGGTGTCGAGCGCCATCAATACAGTAAGGTCTAGTTTTTATTTGGAACCACATTGGCGCATAGACTTGCATTATAAAATTGAGCAACAAAAGCATATTTTCGGATGGAGTCACGGTAGAAACATATAACCTTAATATTCGATTTCCAGTTGTAAGCCATCTTGAATGAACGATTTTTCCCGGATTTCTTTTTTTAAACCGTCACTACAAATTCCTGAACTGATAGCTTGACAAATTTCAAACAAGTATCGTTGATCAGTGCTGAGATCACTAGTGTTTGATATTTCTGGAAGGTTACATTGAATAGCTTGAAATTGCACTAACAACAAATTTTCACTATCTTTCAATTTGTTTCCCAAAAGTCCTGTGAAGCTTCCTGGTCCGGTTGTAGTTCCATCAAGATGCTCAAACATGTGTCGAAGAATAAGTTAATTTGCATGTAACTGCCATATGAACCATTGAAATGGTGTTCTTAGGTCTAGTTCCAAACGACGGATAGCACCTCCCTTCGATCCTGTGTTTATAACTGTGCCATCACTTCCAATAACCACAACTTTTGATTTATCAATCCCTTTTTCATCAAAGAACTCCTTCAATTTCTTCCTCACGGTTTCAGCTTTTCCATTTGGAAGGGAGAGAAGCCCTAAGTATTCGGATCCAGGCTCTTTCACTAAACTTATATGCTCTTCAACAATTGATTTTCGTCTGTTATCTATCATACTGAGTGTTTTGTCTTTTCTTCCGTCAAAATATATCCCAAACTGGAGCTCTTGAAATGAGATTGATGGTGACAAAGATGATAACGATGCCCTCTCTTTCTCACGGGCACGTCTGATTTTGTGCCTATCTACAACATTGGTAAAATTGTCCTTTGAAATCATTCCAACATCTTGAAGAGTAGCTGAAATAATTGCAGCTCCTGCCCTGTCCGAAATTCCAAATCCCACCCACTTCTTACTGAAATTGCTTAGTTTACTAGCTTAAACGATAAAAGCCAGCTGCCAACTGAAATTGGAAATTTGGGTTCCTTCCATTTGTATTTTAAAATATTCTATTCAGTAGGTATAACGGAATAATGGATTTTAAAACACATTTAGAGCAATATGTAATCCCATAGATTTTTCCAGGAGATTCGTTCCAAGGAGAGGGGCGGGGAGGGGACAAACAATAGATTCTAACAGAAAAAAAAATAAAAACCAGTCGGATTTTTCAAAAATACATTGTTAAAAGCAAAAAGTGTTGCAAATGTGGTATTTTCCTGAGCCAGAGGAGGGGGCAATTGACCCCCTTGCCCCTTTCATGTGGGCGCCTTTGGATAAGCGTGCTGATTTTTAAACAAGGTTTTATATTTAACTTATGAAACATAAGCCATTTTTTAAACGATTTTATATAAATCTTTTTTTTAATTTATGGATCATATTTCGAAAATCTTTAAGGTCCTTGGGGCAGTATTTAAAATTGGAATTTTTTAAAAATATTTTGGATTTCTATTGAAGGACTCTTATTACAACTTTTGTATACCGCCCGAACACGATCAAACAAAAAAAAATTTTTTTCATACAATTTTTTTTTCAATCGAGCCAGCCTAATGTATACCTATACCAAGACACACACCTACATATTGAACCTTCTGAGTACTGACAGTACACGTTGCTGAGGTCCCTTGCCTTTGATAAATTGGACTTCTCTCAATATCGGTAAAATAATTGAATTGGCAAATAGCTTTGCAGTGATTCTGACATATGATGATGTATTCATTGGCTGTGCTGTTTTGTATACTAGACGAACGCCCCCGGAACCGAGCTGAGCGATGACAGCTACACAACCGATACGTCGGCCGACGAGGACCGTATAGTACCCCCTTTACCTACCTACTGCAATTTTTCGGCATTGAATTAAAATTGAATTTTCAAGTGAATTTAATTACAACTCATTGATTGAATATTGTTCAAATTCTCTTCTGGTTTACTCAATTTTGAAAAAAGCTTTTTATTTATTAGTGACAATGATATGTTAATGGATCTAGATGGATAAGTACCCATAGTACCTATACGTAGATAGAGAGGAAATAATTTTGAAATTTAAATTCATATGGCTGGAATATGGTCGCTAAGTGGATAAACGATTTATTTATTGATTTAATTTTAAATACGAGTATAATTAATTTTTTTGTTGGTATATGGCGAGGAACTTTTTGTACATTTAGGAATAATCCAGTCAAATTAGACTCTGAACTTTGCATTGGCTAATGGCATTCGACATATTTTTTTTTAGTTTGCAAGTAATTATTTATTAAAAAAATAATAACAAATAGGGTAAAGTGGGGAGATGAAGCACCCATTTTTGTTGTCCTTTATAACTGCAAAAATAAAAAAAAAAAGATGTTCATTCGAAAGAAAAATAACTTTATTAAGAAAAAAAATTATTCAAAATATGAAGGGTGATGTGGCAGCATTAGGTGAGTTTAAAGGCACTTTGCTTTTCTTATGATATTACTGCCTCAGTTGTTGGAAACATTATTGAAAGGCGTGCATTAGTAATGTGACCAAAAGAGACATATTGTACACTTAACCCACTCATCCCGCTTTGTTGTTAAGTACTAATCTTCACCACATCTTACACATATATTTCCCTGACCATAATCGGGCTCATCTGACTCGTTATGCAAATAAATGTGCTCGCCTTCTAATGTGTTCTTTTTGTCTTGTTTTTCCTTCTTAAGTTCTTTTTTCACTTAAATTTTTCTAATTAATGATGAAACTAATAAGACTGACTATCTGGGGTGCTATATCTCTCCAAGCACGTTTTTCAAATTCAAATACACTCACTTTTGTGTTTGGGCTTTGACCTACCTCAGTTGAGAGTATAGTGAGAGAATATGACTGACAAACTTATTGCCCTGTTTTGCAAATAAGTCAAGCGGGAGACAATAAAAAGGGTGCCATATTACCCGACTTCACCTGAAATAAATGTAATTAGCTTAAAAAAAATGATTGAATTTAACAAATATTAATTTCGATCATCGTAGAGTGGCTCATTTGAACAGAATTGTTGGCATAATCCAATTTTTGGTAATATGATTTTATAAGGATCAATGGTTTTATTTAAGGACATAGTCAAAGTAAATAATTTTTGAAAAGTTAGCAAACAATATTTTTTTACTTGCGACTTATCGGTTCTATAAGGCAAGTTATGCATTCGGAGAAAAATCTATCTCGAGATTTTGATCAAAGTTGACATTACGATGATAACGAAGACTAAAAAAGTGGGTCTTGCAATTCTGTCTGTCTGTCTGTCTGTCTGTTCGACCTAAACGACTCGGCCAACTTTCTTTAAACTTGGTAGATATAACTTTTAATTTCTCCCCCACACGTTTTTTTCTTTTTTTTTTAAGACCAAAAATAACGGTACCTGTCATACGTATTTTTTCGAAATTTTATAATTATTTTTTTTTCTCAAAAACTGTCCCATAAATTAAAAAAAAATCATAAAATTTCATTTAAATAAACCTAAGTAATGGTTGAAAAATTATTATTTTTGCGACCCACTTTGAACATTTTTTTGTTTTTGATTTTCTCAAAAACGGTAGAACCGATTTTGATCATTTTTTTTTTATGTTAAGGCTCCCCAGCAGTTTCAATATTATTGTTTATTCAAATTTTTAAAAAAATTATTTTTTGGATTTAAAAAAAAAATTTCAATTTTTTTTTTTTGAAAACTCAATGGCGCAAAATTTTAATTGAATTAGTACGATGCTAAGGCTGTTTTAGTATGATACTAGGTTAAAACAACGAATTTGCAAATTTTAATAGAATATAGCATCATACTTTCTCTACCCTTTTATTAAAGTTAAAATCATCGAATAGCTATTTTATTTTTTTAGTATCGTGCTAGCTTCATATGGCTCTTTGACATTTGCAAACATCAAAAAAGGTTCGTGTACTTACTTTTTTACACGAAATGTCATTGTTTTAGGTGTGTTCAGAAGTAATTTATTAAGAAAATTCTTTTAGTATGATACTAGTTAGAAAATGTTTAAAATTAAGAATGATTTAGTAAACTACTATAAAGTTAGCAAATTGTTAAGTAGTATCATACTAATACCTTAATAATAGGCTGTTTAAAATTTCGCGACATTGTTACTAGAGAAAAACTGTTCATAAGCATAAAGTTAATTTTTTAAATGACTAAAACAACTTCTTTAGTAGTTGGAGGTAAAATAGGATGCCATGTGATTCAAGCAAAAATAGGTTTATGCAAGAACAAAAATTATAAGTCTTTGTAGTGGTTTCATAAAAAAATAAGCTTTTATATACAAAATTTTTAAGAAAAAATTTTGGTACGCCAATTTAAAGTTTTTATTATTGTTCGAATAAAAATTAAATTAAAAAAAAATATTGACCCGTTTTCGATATTGTATTTTCAAAAAAAAAAAGATTTTTTTTTTTTTTAAATTCAAAAAACAAATATTTTTCTTAAAGTTTGAAATGCAATATTTTTTAAACTTTTTATAAGCTTCTCTCTAAAACAAATTTCATTAAAATCCGTTATGCCGATAATGAGAAATTCAAAATTTAAAAAAATCGTTCTACGGTCTGTAATATCTTGTTTTCAAATTTTTTTTATTAAATTATAGATCTTAAAAATTTATGGAAAGAAAAAAATTTAAGCAAAATTCTCTGAACCGTTTTCGAGAAAAATCCGATTTTCGAAAACCATTTTTTAACATTTGTATGGAGGGTACCGTTATTTTTAGGTAAAATATTTTTTTTTTCTCATATCTTGCTGATTATTTTAAGAAACTTTTATTTATCAAGTTTTAACAAAATCGAGCATGGGGTTTCAGATATTGGCGCAAAATTTTAAACAGCCTACTATTAAGGTATTAGTATGATACTACTTAACAATTTGCTAACTTTATAGTAGTTTACTAAATCATTCTTAATTTTAAACATTTTCTAACTAGTATCATACTAAAAGAATTTTCTTAATAAATTGCTTCCGAACACACCTAAAATAATGACATTATCGTGTATAACAGTAAGTACACGAACCTTTTTTGATGTTTGCAAATGTCAAAGAGTCATATGAAGCTAGCATGACACTAAAAAAATAAAATGCACGACTGGGTCGCACGAACTTGCTCTTATGTAAAAGACTAAGAATTTCAAAAATGAATGTTATTAGAGAAACTGTTCATTAAACTTCTTTAGTAGTTAAAGGTAAGAATAGGATGCCATGTGATTCAAGCAAATATAGATGCAAGAACAAAAATTATAAGTCTTTGTAGTGGTTTCTTAAAAAATAAGGTTTTATATAAGAAAATTTTAAAACATTTTTAAGAAAAAATGTTGGTACGCCAATTTGAAGTTTTTATTATTGTATGAATAAAAATTAAATTTACAAAAAAAGTAACGAGCCGTTTTCGAGTAATTGAATTTTCAAAAAACAAAAAATTGATTTTTTTTTTTTCAAAATTCAAAAAAATATTTTTCTTAAAGTTTTGAAATGCAATGTTTTTTAAACTTTTTAGAAGCTTCCCTCTACGAAATTTCATTAAAATCCGTTGTGCTAATAATGAGAAATTCAAAATTTTAAAAAATCGTTCTATGGTAGGTACAGTCAGTAATATCTTGTTTTCAATTTTTTTTTATTAAATTACAGATATTAAAAAATAATAGAAAGAAAAAAAATTTAAGCAAAATTCTCGGAACCGTTTTCGAGAAAAATACGATTTTCGAAAACCATTTTTTAACATTTGTATGGAAGGTACCGTTATTTTTAGGTAAAATTAATTTATTTTTCTTATATCTTGTAGATTATTTTTCTAAACTTTTATTTTTCAAGTTTTGAAAAAATCGAGCTTGGGGTTTTCGAAATATTGAGTTTTCAAAAAAAAAATTTGAAAGTTTTTTTAAAAATCCAAAAAAATTGTTTTGAAAAACTTGAATACACAATAATATTCAAACTGCTGAGAAGCTTTAGCATAAAAAAAATGATCAAAATCGGTGGTTCCGTTTTTGAGAAAATCAAAAACAAAAAAAATGGTCCCAAGGGGGGTACCAAAACTACTCATTTTTTTGAAAAATTTTTTCGACCATTACCTAGGTTTAACTAAATTTAATTTTTTGAATTTTTTTTAAGAAAATCGCAGGGACAGTTTTTGAGAAAAAAAAATATTTATAAAATTTCGGAAAAAAATCGTATGGCATGTACCGTTATTTTTGGTCATAAAAAATCAAATCAAAAAACATCCGGGGGTAAAAAATCAAAACCCATATCTACCAAGTTTGAAGAAAATCGGCCGAGCCGTTTAGCTGTAATCGAACAGACAGACAGACAGACAGACAGACAGACAGACAGGCAGACAGACAGACAGACAGAATTGCCAGACCCACTTTTTTCGTCTTCGCTATCATCGTAATGTCAACTTTGATCAAAATCACGAGTTCGATTTTTTTTACGAATACATAACTTGCCTTATAGTACCTATAAGTCGCAAGTAATAAAGTAGGTATTCGTTGATTTTAACTTTAATAAAAGGGTAGAGAAAGTATGATGCTATATTCGATTAAAATTTGCAAATTCGTTGTTTTAACCTAGTATCATACTAAAACAGCTTTAGCATCGTACTAATTCAATTAAAATTTGCGCCATTCATTTTTTAAATTATTAGTCTATTACATATCATCAAGTTCGTGCGACCCAATCGTGCATTTTATTTCTTAAGGTGTTGACTTTTAAAAACCTACAAATTTCAAATTTACTTTCTCAAACACATTTAAAAAAAAAAAAATTGAAAGAACCTATATAAGTGCTAAAATACAATGTAAATATGTAGAAGGTTTTCTTGCCAATTTATTCATATTTTTTTTTGTATTTTTGGGCCAAAAAATGGGATACCCTAAAATAAACTTTTTCTTAAATTTCTGTCAGTTTTAATTGACATTTTGCTGATTCCACTTAAAACATCGAGTCTATAAAATCGCTAATTGGTAATATTGCAATTAAAATTTCACTGTGTTTATATTCCTATGTAGAACACTTTCTTGTGAGTTCTTGCAAAAAAAAAAAGAAGAAATATCTCAAATTATTTCCTCAGCCAAATAATTGTGCTAGCGCTACCCTTTCATTACAAATTCATAAAATTGTTTTCCAATTGCCATGGCTTGCTAAGCTTTTAATAATTATAAACAACAGACCGTAAGCAATCAACCTGAACAGTACTCACACAGTTTATAAATTGAACAAAAATACCCTCCATACCCTCGGTCACAACCCCTAAATTCCCATCGTCTCTCTTATAGAGTTCGAAGCTGACCCGGTTCACACATAATAATTAGCAATCTCATTCAAAATACCAGATAAAAACTATGTGGATGTGTAGTGTGAATACGGCATAAAGGTGGTCTCTCTAGAAATAAGTATTCGTCATTTTAAAAAATGTATCTTTCCCAAATTAAAATTGTTGAATATTTTTAAAAATATTTATTAAATTTACTCATGCACACTCTCTTCCTATGATTTTACCTGAATAACTCTTAAGTGAGTTGTTTTTGTCATGTTGGTCTTTTCAGCTGGTTTTAAAATATTTTTGATGAGAGGCTATTTATATGCCCGGTAATTTATAGATCATAATTCAAGTGTTTATAATTTGTGAGTCTGTTTAGATATGGCCAAAAAATAAAGATAATAAAATGGAAAGCTTTGTGAGAAAAGTTAACACTGAAGATTTTGGGTCAAAGAAGTGCAAATAAAACATGTCAAATATTTTAACACTTTATGGTATCTTTCTCGTAAGAAGAAGGGAAGAGAAAATAAAAATCAATATCTTCGAAAATACTGCATTTGTAAGATAAACTCCGGTTAAGGTGTGAATTGAACGATGGGTAACCTTATGTATAGATCGAGTTCATAGAAATGGGAAGAACCTGAATTCTTACAGAAAAGTGTGATCTCACAGGTTGTTGTTATCTGAGCAATAATAAATAAAAAAGAAAATTTATGTTAAATACAAATACAAACAAATGGGATTTTAAATGTCAGAGAAGAGAAATGCAAATGAATTACAACGGTCTTAAAGGTCACATTAGGCCATAAATACTTGTAGATGACGAGTATTTCCAATGGGCAATCTGTTGCTGAAGAATAATGTACCCGAGTGGCAGATTATTATAATTTCTTCAATTTTCTTTTCACTAATTACATAATCTTGAAGCTGCAATTACTAAAATACTACAATTATTAAAATAGTGACAAGTCAATAAATTTTCATCGTGTAAATGCTGTTTGCAAGTAACGACAGTTAACCGCAATCGAGCTTTAACCGTTAGTTTTGGAGCTAAAAAAAAAATCAATTTCTCCTCTAGGGAATCACCGAAGACCCTTAACTACCGGGATTGAAGAACATAGGTCTAGTGGTTTAGGCTGTAGGGAGAGGTACGTCTGTACCATACACACTGAAACATGTTTTTTGTGTACTAAATGTTCCTTCAAATTTTTATAAAAAAAAAATTGATATGCAAATTGTTAGTATTTAATAAAATACATTTTGTAACGTAATTTAAAAATTTATTCGTTTATCCGTTTTCAAGATATTGAATTTTCAAAAAACATATTTGTATTATTTTTTTTGAAAATCCAAAAACTATTTTTTCGAAAAAAATTATAGATTATATTTTTTCAAATGCATAGGAGCTTCTGCATAAAAATGTTGGTTAAAATCGTTGGAGTCGTTGATGAGAAATTTGAAAATCAAAAAAACCGTTCTATGACAGGTACCTTTAAGAACATTTCCTCCCAAAGTTTTTTTTTACCAAAATGTAGTCCATATCCATAATATAACACCTAATTTTTTGTATCAAAATCGTTAGAGCCGTTTTCGAGATAAATAAGATTACGCATTACGGGTACCGTTAGTTTTGGAGGTAAAAAAAATTTCAATTTCCCCTCCAGGGAATCACCGAGGACCCTTAAGTACCGAGTTTGAAGAAAATAGCTCCAGTGGCTTAGCCTCTAGATCGAGGTACAGACATACAGTTATACAGACAGACAGACAGACGGAATTGTCGGACCCGCTGGACCCACTTTATTAGTCTTCGCTATCATCGTAATGTCAACTTTGATCAAAATCTCGAGTTCGATTTTTTTTTCCAAATGCAGAACTTGCCCTATAGTACCTATATCGCAAGTAAAAAGAAACTCTGTATTTGACGGTACGTCCAAATTTTTGTTCGACGGTGAACTAATTAACATTCCTAGCGAAACGGGTGTCACGGGTCAACTGGTTGAGGGGTGGAATGCTGCCGACTACCTTGAGTGAGCATTGCTTGTGAAAGAACCGATAAGGCAAGGAAATACATAAAAAATTCCGACGATGTTCAAAAGATGGGAATAATTCATTGATTTATTGCTTTAATTTTTAACGACCTGTTCTATCAAGGAAATGAAAAGAAGTTCGAAAACTTCTCGCACTGATATAGAAATCGGTAGCATTTAGCAGCGTTTTTTGGCGGTCTCGAGAATGTGGTGACGAAGAAGATCATCGTTAACAAACATACCGAATACTGAGAGCTTTTCGGCTTCTTCAGTGTAAGTGCTATTCCATGAAAATGTCATTTGTTTTCAGTTACTTATAACTATCTTAAAGCTAGACAAAATCAATCGATGACTTACAACTAAGTTACTTGCCCAACACGGGCGCTCTTAGTTAAATTGAACATAATTTAATACTTATGCCTTTCGGACTAAGAACTATATTAGACTATTACTTAGATGGCGCAACGATGAACCACACCGGGCCTTGTACCCTGCTATCAAGCCGACTGCTGTAAAAAAAAAACTGTTTCGTCAGGTCAAAGTCGACCTAGCCCTGGCCAGAGCTAGTCTGTCCAACCAGATGTTAAGGTGCTTCACAACACTTTCACTCGAAAGTCGCTCCATGCAGCACAGTCCTAAATAGAATTGTTTCAGATTTCTGAACGTTGATTTTCAATTTACAGTCATCGCAATATCGCTGAATCTTGTCGAAATCAAGCTTGGAAAATATTCTGATGACCTCGACTTTTGAGACTGTATGCTATTAAATCGTCTGCATATACAATTTCTTGAGTTAGACTTCCTACTAGAATCTTGGTGTAAACGCTAAATAGAATCGCCGAGTTGACCGCTCCCGGCTGAAGGCCTTTTTTTATATTGAAAACTGACACTTTTGACAACAACTTTCAACCACGTAGCATGTCATAAAGCCGTTTTAAATAAAAACGTGTAAAAAGCCATCTCCAAATCAAGCAGACAGTCACTAGTGCACTGCTTCTTAGTTTTGTTGTATTTGATATCAGATACAAGTTAAGTCGTGTCATGAATTCCATCATGTCCCGAACTGAATTCCTTGCTTATTTTCGTAAACTATAACGTTAGATATACCATCGACTCCTGCTAACTTCTATTTCTTTAATGAGTCGATGATAAGCTGGACTCCACCTTCGAAACTAACATGGAACTGTGCAAGGACAGCGACATAAGGGGTAAATTTTGCTTCTAAACTAAAGTAGACAGTATTGAGTTTTCGAAGCCTTAACCTCTACAAGATTTTACGAAGCTTGCCATAAGCTTTTTTCGACCAATCCTGATAGTGTAAAAAAAAAGATTATATTGCATTACGGAATGTTGTAAAGACCAGAGTTTAATGATACCAAAAGCAAGCATTTTCGATAACTAAGATAGGTTTTATAGTGAGCACCTGTCAGCTAAGACTTTATCTCACTACTTGCCCTACCAAGCACTGCGGGTTCCATTATCAGCTATTGAACAGGGCTCCCAGGACATAGTCCAAGTTGCATTTTATCTTTGGAAGAAAGGTTGCCAATCCTTTCCAGCAGGTGCGAGATCTTGATTCCTTGACAAACCAACTCGACATTGCCAAAAAATTAAGCAAAGTTATGGAGTAGAAACTCCGTGGTGCAGACCATAGCTAACCGAAGCTACCCACAATCTGCACCAATATTTATGATTAGTCTTTTTCGCCCTACAACGAACTAGGAACGATAGTCCTAAGCAATCTTTCTTAATCTTTTGGTACTGGGTAGGACCATCGATTATCCGGATTGCTGAAACCAAAACATCGAACAAAAGGGAATAACTCAGTTAATTTTCTTTATGTTTTGGCAGTGACTCCCTAATCACTTTATTTGGCTTTGTTGGCCTTGAAACGAACTAGGAACGATAGTCCTAATCTTTGTTCGCCTTACAACGAACTATAGGAACGATAATCCTAAGCAATCTTGTGATCACTAATTTTGGGTTTTCCCCAGCTAGCCGGAGAAATAGTTTTAAGCCTTCCCACCACGACAAGGTAAAACCCGTCGGGGAGGAGGATTTTCGATAAAACAGCTTGATGCTAAACTCTAACTCCATCAAACTTTCTTGAAAACAATGTCCAAATCTGTTCCACTCTTTGGTGAGGCATGTCGTCAGATCACTATTGGAAATATTGCTGCGAAAGCCATATTGCCGGATATTAAGAAGCCTTCGCTCTTTCAGATAATTCTTGAGCTGATAAAATTGATCAGCGATTCCATGAACTTGAAAGGAAGGGAAGTTAGTGCAATGTCGGGGCAAGATAGCTTGTAAGTTTTTAGAAACATGATTCAAATGTGTGAAGTGCCTGGAATGTGATCGACTTTGAATCATGCAGCTTTATTTCTTATTCAAATTTTCGAGTTGACGATCCGGGAAATTGCTGTGAGTTTAAAAATTCGTTTAGTTCATTAATTCCTCAGGAATTTTATTTTGAATCATTATATGTATTTAAATTCATCAACATCAGGAATGAAATGCAACCAATGCAATCAACCATTATGCCATTGCTAAATTCCAGCAATTGATTTTAAAATACCCAGCAGATTAGTTGTTCCGCAACTTGCCACACATATTCATACTTAATCTGGATTATGGTCTTGAGTTTATAACTTGAGTATACAAATCCCAAAGAAAAAAGGATGTTCATGTTTTCGCGAGTTTCAAGATTTCCCGAGAAAAGATTTCATTCAATTGATTGTGATCTTTTGAATGTCAAATGAATAGTGATTGTATAACATGACATCTCAGAGTGAAATCAATGAATGCAATCTTTGAATTGAATTGAATGTATGATTTTTCAAAAAGTTCATTCACATAAGATTGCTTGTAACATTTTCTAAAGATTTCCTGAACATCCTTTCAAAATGTTGATATTACAGTATAGTCTAGTAAACTAGATTTTGACATCACAAAAAATTGCAACATGCCGGACTTAACATTTTGTTATTCGTCAAAGTCTTAAGCGTACACAAAAAATTTTCATATCGACATCCCATCTCGCCCATCTAAGACCCACTTAATTTCGGAGAACAAATTATTCAACTTGAAATTTTAAACATTTCACGCCTTATGTCGAATGTAAAGATCGTCTTTTGATTTAACGTGAGCACCTGCCTATTATGGCTCAATCCCACGGGAGGCCTACCTCCATTGGAGTCAGATTGGGTCCTGACCATTAACCCATCAAGCTATCTCGGTCGCAAAGTTGTGATATGTTGCAGCATATGCACACCACTTGCTTTGGAGGCGAGGTCTATCTAACACCTCTTCAATTCAAGAAAAGAATCTTGAAAACCGTGTGTCTCCGCATTCGGAATAAACCAATCCACCATGATGCTCCCACTAGGCAGCCTACCTCATAGATAAGGTTTGAGCAGAGGGTTAAACTCAACCCTCAACTTAAATGGGCACTATCTCCCATGGTACCAGAATATAGCTTCCGGTGGAGCTTCGCAAACGAGGTCACTTCCAGATGAGTTCCTGCAAAACTCTGGGCCTGTCAACCCTTAGGATACACACACCAAGAAGTCGGCCGGGGTAGTAACCAACAACTTAGTATGCTTCCTTTTGGTCTTCATTCGCCATGCGACGAACTAGGAAAGACGCTCCTACTCTTTTGCTCACCTTACGGCAAACTAGGAAAGACACTCCTAGTCTTTTGCTCACCTTACGGCAAACTAGGAAAGACGCTCCTAGTCTTTTGCTCACCTTACGGCAAACTAGGAAAGACGCTCCTTGTCTTTTGCTCACCTTACGGCAAACTAGGAAAGACGCTCCTAATCTTTTGCTCACCTTACGGCAAACTAGGAAAGGCACTCCTAGTCTTTGTTCTAAAGAACTGGGACGACGATGCCACTATTATTTGCTACTGTAAATAAGATCTCCAGTTACGCAAGTAACCGGAGACTTACCCTTTTTAAACCTTTTTTATAACTTTAAAAGTCTCTAGCCACGCAAGCAGCCGGAGACCTTACCAGTTAACTCCCGTCATAACCTAGTAAAATCTTGAAAAGTCTCCAGCCACGCAAGCTGCCGCAGACCTCACCAGTTAACTCCCGTCATAACCTAGTAAAACCTTGAAAAGTCCCCAACCACGCAAGTAGCCTGAGACCTTACCAGTTAACTCCCGTCATAACCTAGTAAAACATTAAAAGTCTCCAGCCACGCAAGCAGCCGGAGACCTTACCAATTCCACCCTTCACGACCCAGTAAAACCTTAGAAATCTCCAGCCACACAAGTAGCCGGAGACTTCACCAATTTCACCCTTCTTCATCCTTATAAAAACCTTAAAGATCTCCAGCCACGCCAGTAGCCGGAGACCTTACCAGTTTACCCTTTAACACCCTTCAAAACCTGGAGAATACCTTAAAATCTCCAGCCACACAAGTAGCAGGAGATTTAACCATCACACACCATTTTGAAACCTACTACTCCCTCGGGTTTTCTTATTTGTCTAAATCTCTAGCTGATCGAGCAGCTAGTGAATAGACGTAAGCCCCCCACGACAAGGTGAAACCCGTCGGGGAGGATGTCGAACGTAAAGTAAACATACTTAGTTGTAACCCTAAAGTAAATATTTGAATGGACTCCCATGAACACAATAGAGACGGAGCTGCAGCTTGAAAAGCTGTCATACGGAGCTGTAGTCGCACCTGCAAGAGTTGGCCAACTTTTAACTTTTGAAGTTTCAAAATCCAACTAATTAAACCACTCCATACAGACATACATAAGGTTTAAGTGATATTCAAGCTCTCTTCAATTCGTCATATAATGACTTTGTTTGATAAGTTCGCAAATGCTTTCAATCAGATGACCCAAAAATTGGTATAAAATAACGAATGTTAGAAATCTTATTAGCAGCATTTTGTTCACGAAATTAATATCATGAACAACACTTTTTGACAGCTATTCCAGCTGCAGCACTCCATTGTGTTCAGCCAGTTAGCGCAAACCTTGTTCCGTTTTTCCGCCAGTATAACTGGACTATTGGAATAATGCACAATCTAAGCTTGAAATGTGACATATATACGAGTAGCTTGAACCTGCTTGAAATGTCCCACTCTGTATCTGTATATTTTCGTGTCTCTTAAGCTACAAGAACCTTTTTCACTGCTAGAATGTAAAACCGATCAAAACAAAAAACTTTTCTCCAATCCCAATAAATTTCTTATAACTTCTGGATTAAAACTTTTCCCTTAAACTATATACATTATGTATTTCGAAACTGTGTGTGTCTGTTACTGGGATATACATATACTTTATATGCAACAAAATATCCACTCTCTTAAATCACAGAACTTTAAGCAATTACTAACTTTAATTCTACATTTAAAGCACTTTTAGTTGTGTCATTAAATTTGTCACCCAACAACTACCACGACGACGACGACGACACAATTTGCATCAATCAAGGACGACGCTCTGTTCGCTTTCGCAAATGACACAACCGATGTTGATGTGTTTTTTTTTTTTTGAACGGGGGAGTTTTGCAGAAAAAAAAATACTGAACCGAAGGAAATTGATGGTGGGCACGACGCGACGTCAACTACGACGTTCCATTACGAAGCACTAAGCAATTAGGAAAATTAAATAAATAACCACCTGGACTCAAGGCTGCTGTATACGCGACGACGACGAAGTATGTTCCCTTCAGGACAACACAGAAATTGCACCCCCAGAGAAGTATTCTTCTCTGCACCAGGGAATTTCTTTGTATACAAAACGTTTCCACTGCAGCCGAAGTTGTGTCATAAAAATGCTCCCATAGCACAGACTCTGCTATTGCAACAACACAACTTGAAGCCCTGGTGCACCCAATTATGTCAGAATGCCCAGCAACTAGTTTTTCGTCCGGTCCTCTAATAGTTAGTTTTTCCCTGGAATGCACATTTAAGTTTCTAATGATGTCACGACTATAGTTTGTTGATCCTTAATAATGAAATAAATTCACACGCTTGAAAATGTCATCCCAACCATCTCGTTCAACGTATTGCAATTGCGGTCTGTCTTGGTGAATTTCTAAGTGAATCAAAATAAAAAAAAAATCTTTTCTATTTCTCAAGTGGAAACTGGAATATGGTCAGCACTTGTGTTCGCTTCATCTCATAAAACTGTACATTTTCATTTTCCAATTGTACAAGTATATCGACATATAAGAGCCTCTTGAGTGTGTAGTTTTCTTTTGAGATAAAACCAAAGCATTTTCTCAAGTGCTCCAAATGATGACCTTATGTCAAGAGCACTTTGGTATAAGATTCCTTCACATGTCCAGGGACATTTTTTTCTTGTCTCCAGTAGCGGAACGCTGATAATATAGATAGAATATCTGGCTGGAACGAACTCAGGGCGCCTTTTGTTGTAACCTTGAAATCTGCTTTACTTGAATTTGATTTTCTCTGCTGAAAAATTCCGCGTCACTGAGGTAGGTAGAAACGGCCTTGTGGCCCAATTAGCGTTGAAGTGCCCCATTTTGACACCATAACTCTTTTGAACATGGGTGGATGGAATTGTGGACTTATTCCTACGGAGTCGTTCAATTTGAATTGAGTTCAAAGAGAAGAGGTAGGAGGTCTTGAATTGGCTTATTGTAGTGGTATGAAGTGTGTTTACTTTTTCACAATCACTCACTTAACCGGACAGAAGACTCAACGTAATAAATTTGATAAGACCGAGTGGATATTTGGTCAATATCTGTTAAAGTCCTCAGACTGCTAGCCCGCGGTCTAGGGAATCAACAGGAGGGCACGACAAAGAAGAAACTGTTGTTAGTTTAAGAGCCAGTTCGTCGCGTTGAGACGATCTTCATTTTCAAAAGTTCGTCAGTTTCGTCTAAAAATGCCCTTCCAAATGAATGTGCTCTACGTTTGGTCAGAAAAGGTAATTTCCAGACGAAAAGAATGACTATTTCCATTTCCTGCTAGTCTCCACAGCTATGACAGTGAGTGTTGTGAATCATGCCTAGTTTCGCTGCATGCTCTCCAACTGGCCCGCGTTCGCTAAACTTAGCAAGAATCCTGGGTATGTCTTTTCTGGGTACGATATCAAGTGTTCGGGGTTTAATATAGCATATAGGTGGGCCAAATGGAATTTGGTGGAATTTCGTCCATAACTTCGGGGGAAATGTTGACTCTTTCCGCAAGTGACCCATAAAGGAATGATCCTGGCTCAATGCCACTTAGTACTTGAAGTCAGATAAGAGTGACACTGAGGTGAATATTCAGGCTCGCAAGATCATTCCGGTATGAAGAGTAATTTCTTTAAAAGCCGTGTGACTGTCTGTGATAATAGCCGAATTCCGGTTCTAGTTTGGATCTTGTTCGAGTAACTTACAAGCTTCTCTGATGGCCAATAAAGCAGAGTCGAATAGCCGAAAGGATCCAATCACACTGGAGGGCAAATGAAAACCAGTGACATGCAGTCAAGCACTATATATATCAAAACCACTGATCGGACTTTCTTAGAAGGTACCCGTCGTTTGTGTAATTTAAAACAAAATAAGTTAGAGGCTATTACTGCTATAAGAGAGCCGAAACCAACTGTCTTCCAACTCTTAATCAATTCTGCGTGCGTGTTAGCAGGAATGGAGGGAACCTATAATTATCTGCCGACTCCGAACGCTTAATGAGCAGCACCCTTCATGACTAAACATAGATACTCTATTTGTCACTTTCTTGCAAGAGGTAGTACACTTTTTAAAAAAATTTGACAGCGAATAAGAATCGAACTCCTTTATTGCAGACTACAGACTACTACTGCATTCGGAAAAGCGAATACCAAAGTAAAGTTTGCATAGTGTAAGCCTTTTGTGGAAACTGCATGGCTGAAGAAGAAGAGGTATAGATCACTTACCATCTCTGTGCGTGTCCTGCTTTATCCCCAAGACTAAGAATCCATCTAGGAGCTTCTACAATGATCTAGCGAATATAGATACAAGCAATCTCGCTCGCTTCATAAGGATGTCCAATTGGTTTAATGATTGGGGAGAAATTCTCCAAAATTCAATTCAATCAATAAGCGGGAAAATTGTGCTCTCCGTGACACCGTACATTTTAAAGATGGATTTCCTAATGAAAGCGTCAAAAAAGTCTAAGACGCATTTTTTTGGGCCTTTTTCGAATAAAATTCGTCCTCCTTGTTGCTGGCATCAACCCCGCGACTTCAAGTAGCCAAAAAGAAAGAAGTCTGAGATGGTTAAATCGGGCAATGCCAAATCGCCAAAACCGAAGCACTGTGGCTCGTGCTGCTTGTGCGCTTGCACCGTCTTGTTTGAAACTACATGTTCATTAAGCTCGTTCATCCAATTCCGGCGGTAAGAATTCGTTTATCATGGCCCTGTGGCGTTCGTTAGTAACAGTCAGCGTATTGCCGACGGAGTCCCCAAAAAAATACGGCCCAATCACTCTGTGTGAACGCTGCACCACATAGTGGCTTTGATTGGATGTAATGGCTATTCGTGCATCACACGTCACAAACAGTTCCGAAAAAGTGCCAATGCATGACAAATTGACCCCGTTAAAAATCAGATTCTGAGGATTTTATGAAAGACCAAAACGCTATAATTATTTAAATTCCGGCGTTTAACTATTCGACTCAAACAGACTGGGACCACAGGAGAACAAGCAGGGCGTGGTTGCCACCGGAATGGTCACTCCGAAGTGAATATCGCGCCTGTGCCTGCCGATGTCGCTGAGAACAAAAAAACATCAACCAAACGACGAGCCACGCAATTGGACATCACCACATGTTCCCGTACAACGTGCAAACAGTTGATCAGTTAATACCTGCTGACTGTCCATCGCAGGTGAATTACTGTCAAGCCATCCTCAATCTCAACAAAAAAGAGGAGGATTTTGTTTCGAAAATCATCATGAGCGACGAAGCAAAATCTTTCTTTCTGGGGCTCTGAAAATCCGTGTTTGATGCACGTAGACCCATCACATCCAATCAAAGCCACTGTGTGGTGTGGCGTTCACGCGGGATGAGTGATTGGGCTGTATTTTTTTTTTGAGGACTCCATCGGCAATACTGTCATTGTAACTGGCGAGCGCTATATGAGAAGATGAAGATGTGGTTTCAACAACAGGGTGCAACCGCACACCCAGCACGAGTGACAATGTATATTGTGAAGTTTCCTGGACGCCTATAGTCTCCCGTTATGGCGATTTGGAATGACCAGCAAAGCAAGATCAACTGAATTAATCATGCCAGACTTTTTTCTTTGGAGCTACTTGAAGTCGCTGGCTTATGTCAACAAGCCTCAGAAGATTATTCTACAGGAATGCGAATCCAATGCTATCACCGAAAATCTTGCGGAAAGTTATATTAAAGGCGATAAAACGGGCACAAATGTGTATCAAAACCTCCGGCATCCACTTGACGGATATCATCTTTTCCACTTAAGAGAAAAAATTATAAAGGTCCAAACAAAGATTTCCATCCATAAAAATCATTTATTTTGTATTTACGAGTAGTAAAAAAGTATTTCAAAAACCAAATTGGATGATCAATTTTGCTCAACCTTCTAAATATAATTAGGTACATAAATTAAAAAAAAAAAATACTAAATTTGAATGACTTATACACCCAGGCAAATCAGGGTTGCGAAGCTATTTCGGACTAGAAATAGAGAACTCCATGTGTTTGATAGATGCCTGCCAGCCTGAGAGGACAGCAGTTCTCCTGGACTTTGATGTGAATCGTGTTTAAATATTTTCCCTCATTGACTTGATACATCGCTCTTCAGGAAAATTCAGTAACATTGCTATATGTATGAAGTGCAGTTTATCCATCAGGAACTTTAGGTATTATGCTCGTAGTCGACTGAATTCTGCTTTTAACCGCTGTCTGTTTCCAGCATATTCAGTTACATAATTCGTAACTCAAATCGCAAGTGGATTACCTACCTCGTATAAATGTGTTTCTTTAAACCTTTATTAATTTTCGGTGGCTGGAATCAATTGTACAACAAGCCAAAGACACATATTCTTTACATTCACAAAAGTGAACACCCATTTTATGTACGAATTGAATGTCTAGTTCTGATTTTGTTATCCGTCGTCGTCTTACTTATAAGGACATGCTATCTTTGGTAATTCTTCGCTGTCATTGTAGTTCTGAAAGTTGGCTCAACTCGTACTATAAGGTTTCCCCGGAACTGGAAAAACGTCAGTATTCAGACAAAACTCTTTATACAATCATATTTGTTCTTATTACTGAAATAAAGAACAAGTCACACGGGGTACGGTTCGGTCACCGAGGTGCTCAGAACATGTTTCTCCGTAATTTTTGATTTCTTTATTGGAAAAAATGGCTCGGTTTTTCTATTAAAATTCTCTCTATGAGTGGAGTCTCCTCATCCTGCTAAAAAAAAGCTGCCACTGCAGTACGAAAATCACATCAATCATTCGGCAATACACGTCAGTACTAACTATCTCTCTCTGTTTAAAAAAAATACGAGCTAACAATTCCTCAGGCAGAAATTGCCCGTGTTGTCTTGATGTGACATCAGTTAGCATATTGGATTTTAATTCCAATCTTCCTTACGGCGAATTGCATTGAACTACATGTTCTAGACGTTAACCGCTGTCCCTTAACGTCTAAGCTTTAGAACCCACAGCAAGATAAGTTGCGTGCTCGGTCCATCACGTACGAAATAGGGCAGTCTGAGTATTGTGCACCAGGGAGCGGTTCTTATCAACTTACGATCAATTAGAATCTGAACTTGGTGAGCTCCCGCTGGACACTCTTTAGATATCCCATCCAGTGCAAATAAAGATGATCAGATTTTCATTCGTTTATTTTCTGGATCCACTATTTCTTCGGCCTCAGAAATCGACCGAATTTACTATTGATGTTTTGATGGCGCGCCATTTTAAAACCTTAACCTGATGCTATGATGTGATATGTGGAACTGTGGACATTCGCGAGACTGCTTGCTAACTGCGATTGAGTGATCATCCATGAAAGCCCTAAGTCCACTAGCTCGGGATCTTAAGAATTAGATGGAGGGCACGACACAGAAGTAACCAAAGTTCGTCCTAGAACCATTTCTTCGCGTTGGAAGTATTCGATCTTCATTTCAAAAAGAGAGAATATTGGCCTTTATAACTCGGAGCGGAATAGTTGCTTGGCCAGCTATTCTGCCCGTTCATTCCCATCAATACCACAATGACCCGGAACTGAGAAAAAAGTGACATTGAGGTTAATGTAGAGGCTAGCAAGTTCTGGAACAATTTGGAGGATGATAAACTATAATCAATGGCCTTAACGGTCGCCTGAATGTATGTGATAATAGCCGTATTCCCGTTTTGGTTTGGTTTTGCTTTGAGTACCTTGCATGTTTCTCTGATACCCAGCAATTCAGCTTGAAAAACAATAGCAAAGTCCTGAACTAACACTACACTCTGTCTTTGAGCCATCATTAAAGATAGTTGTGTCGATAGTTGTCACGAAGTCATTATCCTTTCTTGATGTGAATATAACCTTAAAATCTTTACTGATGCCTATTTTAGGGGTGCATTAGTCAGTGGGAGTTGAAAGATCTATATTGGAATCAACTGAGATAATATTGCTGTGGCTATAAGGTTTGACAATCCAAAAGTTTGATTTCTTTAGTCTTAATTAATGTGTAAATCAAGTAGTAAAAGGTGCAGAAAAACTCTTAAGGCAAGATCTTAGAGCCCGTCTGGTGCCAACGCTGGCAGTTCTTTGTGCCTATATTATTTTATCGATGTCATGTGCTTTGGTAAGTCCGGAAAACAATCATACCGTACGTGAGGATCAGTCACACCACCACCGCTGTGTACGTCCACAAAATCTTCTAAGATTGAATAGCTCGATTTTTAAACAAAGCTATGAAGGCCGTCTTAGCCCTTTCTTCAATATTTATATTCCACTTCAACTTAGGGTCTAGAATAACACCTTAATATTTATATTACAATAGTGTTTAGCGGTTGGTTCCAGGTAGAACGAAGGGTTGTATTTTAATTTTGCTAGTAAATAGCATTAGTTCAGTTTTGCTTTGGTTAACACCTAGTCCACAACTTGTGGCCCAGTTATTAAATTCTCTTAAATCCATTTCTGTGATTTCACTTAGCAAAGAGGTGAACTTACCAAACACTAGTAGTACTAATTCATCGGCGTACGTAACCGCCCTTAATGTCACATCTTTAAACTTAACGAGCATTTTATTCATGACTAAAAGACAAAGGAGAGGGGTCAGAATTCCGCCCTGTGGTGTTCCTCTACTTATGTGCTTAGTCAAGTACCTGGAATTCTTCTATCGCTGAGAACGCATATAATCCACTTCCATATGTAATGTTCTTCCCGAATGTAGTGTTCTTCCCGAATATAGTCTTTTTCCCGAATGTAGTCTTCTTCCCGAATGTAATCTTCTTCCCGAATGTAGTCTTCTTCCCGAATGTAGTCTTCTTCCCGAATGTAGTCTTCTTCCTGAATGTAGTCTTCTTCCTGAATGTAGTCTTCTTCCCGAATGTAGTCTTCTTCCCGAATGTAGTATTCTTCGCCAAAATCGATGAGAGATTCCAGAATGAGTTTGCTAACAACGTTGTGTAAAGCCCCTTCTACATTTTAGAAGGTAGCGAGAGTATCTATGCAATACCTATGAAAAAATAACGTCTGTGGCTCTGCCTATTATCTTAACTATTAGAGGCTTAACTTAATGACCAACGAACTAACTACTGAGATTTTTGAATTACTGTGTATTTTTTTAGTATACAAAATTTCGGATGAAACAGCAATGAACAGACGCCGAGGTTTTAAATCTGAAATTGACATGTCCCATAATATTTTTTTGAAATACTTTTAACCTTGTTACCGTAGATTTACCCAGCAAAGAACAACGAAAGACTTTACTTTGATTTACGGATTACCAATTTTGGTAACTGATCGAATTACTGAGAACTAGTGCGTCAGACTGTCATTCAGAAAGTTTGGATTCGATTATTTTAAAAATTTTCCAATAGTCATGAAAAGTACTTGTCATCTTAGTCGTTATTTTTCTATTTTTAAATGTCCTGTTTAACGAAAATTCAGTCCGACCCAGGGAAGTTGCTTCTGGCTTTCTAAATGAAATTTCGTTTTTTAAATCAAAGTTTTACCAGTCTCCTCCAGCCATGCATACTTCAGCACCAAAGGTATTGGCCAGCTCATTTTTTTTCTAACTCATACGCGAATTCACGAAATTATTTCACCGAAAAACCAATCAAGTGCGCTTCTGTGGCTTTTATATGTTCTGGTTACTCTTCTTCTAGTTCCTCTTCTTCAGGCTTAAAATCTCCCAATTTTCTAACTACGAGTACAAGTGGATGTTCGAGGTTTTGAAAGAATATAGACTGTGAGGGAAAGGCCGAAATAAATGTTCGTGAGATCCAGTCCAACAACCTATACACATCATGTTAAACATTGTTTATTTACGTGAGGCCACACCTTAAGATTAAAGATCTCATGTTTTGTGTATCATTTGATTTTGTTTAAAAAAATGTATCTATGCTTAGTAATTAACTTGAAGCTCCATCACCATTTGGAAATTATTCCCACGGTGAATAAAAAACATTTTCCTTGTACGAGTATCATCAGAGCCAAGGTTGCATTTAATTGCAACTCGCTTTCGAATACAAATCACGAACTGATTTATTTTATTCATGCTCAATGGAATTTGAATATCAATTCTTAATTGTGATGGTTTAAAAAAAAAAAAACAAACTTGTTTACAGTATTTTTATTGAGTTAATTTTATGGTCATTTAGCTTTAATAGACCTATGAAATATGATGCATATTAATTTATATAAAAAGTTATAACTATTTATTGAAATTAATAATTTTCTTTTTTTTTCTTCCATTTTCAGGTGAGTGCAAGAAACTTTAATACTTTGACAACTTTACACATACAATAAAAATTATTGTAAGTAAAATTAAACGGTAAGGAAGAAATTGTACATATTATTGCGTCCCTGATTACACCATGGACAATTTTTACCATAAGTGATAGTCGAGTGTTTGAACCTTAAATTAATATTTAGTTTCATGTTCTTTGTTCGAAATAATATCAGCACAACGACGTTGCATCGAATTAATAAGATTTTCACATCTTTCTAAAGGTATGGACCTCCAAGACTGCTGTATGGCTTCCCAAAGGGCTGTGTTAGTGTAGTTGGCTTACAACTAGCACCATAGTTCTTGACATCGTACCAAAGATTTTCTATAAGGTTGAGGTCTGGGGACTGCGCAGGCTACTCCATGACACTAACCTAACCCTCTTTTCTTGGAACCACTGCTTTGCCAGTTTACTTGTATGCTTTAGGTAGTTGTCTTGTTCAAAGACCCATTTCAGTGGCATTTTAACTTCAGCATATGAAAACATAACTTCCTCCATGATCTTCACATACAGATGGTGATTCATAATGCCTTCAATCCGGTATATGGGACCAACACCATAGAAGGAAAAAAATGCCCAAACTATTATGCTGGATCCTCCATGTCTTGGCTGCGAGGCGTGGATTATATTCTGTGTTTGGAGGCCTTTTTACATATTGACGAGATCCCTTTCCACCATATAACACAATCTTGGGCTCGTCTGACCACAGAATATTCCACCACAAAAAACATGAAAATTCAGGGAATTACCAATGATTTTATTAAAACTACTATTATTTGGACCGCAACTGTACCTATTCCTCAACCTCTTAGTACCTTATAATATTTTGTTTTAATTTTCATGACTTATTAACGGCACAACGGCTGTCTCCCGGGGCTGCTAGAATTAAATTTAATAAATATGGTAACAGCCATGTTTTTTTCATACGCGCGTTTGCACTTTTTTTTGTAATTTACATACACTCCAAGAGCTAGGACTACCCTTATAATTTTATAATGTAAAACAGTGTGAGCGATATACATTGGCTTTGAAAGCTTGAACATAACAATGAGATGGACAAATCGAGAACGGGCAAAGTATTCCACATTCTAGAAGCGCCTCTACAGGTCGCAGTGCAATTAATCCCCAATACAATTCATTCAAGGGGGGGCATGCTGCCCCCCTGCAACCCCCCTGCTTGTGCACACTATAGGATTTGGGGTAAGTGCGAGGTTGGGTGTATACAAAGTTTCTTTAGCAGTTAAAGAATCTGGAAAATAACCAACATAAAATCAATAGGTTTTTGTTGTTGGAAATTCATTCCCACTTTATACTTTCGAGTGTGTACTAATTTCCCATAAGAAAGTGGACTTAGTTCTCACTTAATGGGAACAAAGACCACTTTAGTAAAGTGGATTTCGTTCCCATTAAGTGAGAACTGATTCCATCAGTGGACTTAGTTCCCGCGGACTTATTTCCCACCTCAAGCGAGAACTTAGTCCCTCAGTGGACTTAGTTCCCGTGAACTTATTTCCCTGCACCATAGAACACATGGGTTTAAATGAGAATGAACGCCTTTGATACCAAAAAATCGTAATGATTTTAAGGTCGAAATTTATTCCATTTTTCTGGCGATGCGATTGTCGTAATTTTAAATGAAAGAAATGCACTGAAATAGATATGCTCACATTTGCGATTTAAATTACTACGACTTAAAAATCGTAGTCGCAACAAGAAATTGTTATGCAGGAACTTGTGATTTTTAATCCACGATTTATTAGCCGCAAGACACATGCCGTTAAATGTGAATGCACGCACATGCGACTCAAAAATCGTAGCGATTATAAAAATAAAACAAGTTCCATTTTTTCAAGCGATTTTTCTGTCGCTACTTATTTGCAGCAAATGCGTGCACTCACATAAAAAGTAGTGTGTTTTATTTTTTGAGATTAAATAATCGCGCGCAAAAAAATCACAAGTGCGTGCATGACAATAATTTGTAGCGACTACAACTTTTTAATCGCCTCGACGAAAAATCGCAAGTGCGACTTAAAAATCGTAGCGATTATATAATTGCAACAAGTTCTATTTTTTCAAGCGGTTTTTTTTTTTGTCGCAAAACTAAATAGATTAAATAGATTTGAATAATCCTGCGGGCACTTGCGACTTTTTAATACAATTCTTTTCAGTATTAAAATGGGTTTCATTAGGAAGTGCTGTGTAATGGCTCTTTTGTCACATTTAAAGTCTACTTAAAAACGTAAACGAGTGTATCCGCAGGACGGTACACATGCCACAAAATTCGTAAGAGACAAAGACGATTTCTCCAAGTGAAGACTTCAAAAGGGCGCTTGGATCTTGCGATTTAACACCATTAACTAAATTATACATGTCAAAGACGAAATCTACGCCAAGTGTCTGTCAAAAATGTATATATGTGAGTTAGGAAAACATTAGAGCTAGCTGCTGTTATTCCCGTAAGCTTTTACGCTTCTTGTTTAATGCTTGTGATGCAGGATTAAGAATCTGGGGGCAAATTACCGCTTTAGTGACCGAGTGAGTGAGTCCCATCAGTGATCGAATGAAAATGTCATATTAGTGTAATCGATTTTCTGATCCACACAGGCTTATTCCAGACATTTATTTGAATGGAGTAGTGCTTCCCAAGTGTGAAAAGTTTAAATATCTGGGGTCTATGATAAATAACGAAGCTACTTGTGATGACGATATCAATCATCGCGTAAGCGTAGGGTGGATGAAGTGGCGGGAAAATTCTGCTATCTTCTGTGACCGAAAAATGCCCCCTAAGCTGAAAGGAAAGCTCTACACTTCAGTTGTGCGTCCAGCACTCACATACGGTTCACAATGTTGGACAATGTACAAAAAGTATGAGAGTAAGCTAACGGCAGCTGAGATGAAGATGCTTCGTATGACAGCAGGAGTTACAAAGCTTGATCGAATTAGAAGTACGAAGATCCGAGGAAGCCTTCATGTTAAGAATACCATTTCCCAAAAAATTGAACACGACCGACTCAGTTGGTATTGCCATGTTCAAAGGAGAGATCCTGAGAACCCCGTCAAAAGAGCAATATCATACAACGTTCCAATTCGGAATAAAAAGAAAGGTAGGCCTAAACACTCCTGGTACAAACAAATGCAAAAACACCAGCATTCAGTTGGCCTCAGAAATGGAACAATACAAAACCGGGAGGCTTGCCGCCGATTTCTGAGGTCAACCCGGCGAACCCCACAGGCGGATCACTAGTGTGAAGCAGATACGTGGGAGAGTTATGATCCCCTCGACATCGAGATCATAACAGCGCCGAAGAAAAGGAAGAAGAAGAAGAGTGTAATCGATTGCTCGATGACGTAAGCGGTAATGCCCAACTCACATAATTCAGTCACGTATTACTCGAAAACTGATGCGATAATTTGGTCCCTGGTTTTAAAAATAAATTCGAACCCAAATCTTCATCTATAAACTCAACTTCAATGATTTTTTTTGCAGATTTGAACTGAATAGTTCATAATAAGTGCCTTAAATAACCTTCTTAAACTTAATTTCAAAACTTAAAGCTGGTGCAGTATGTTTCTGGTCGCGTGTTGCAGTTATATCATAACCTGCTCCAGTGCTGCTATTGCTACAAAAATTATCACTCCCAGTTCCTAGACGGTCTTCCGCATAGTCACCATGAACCAACAAGACTATACACAAAAGCACTGCACATTGTGAGAACTTACTGATAACAAGTGCATCCAACAGCTTTACATAGTAGCACTAGGGTTCTTCCAACCAGCCTGGTAATAGAAATACAACAACTACACCGTTTGGTTTGAAACAGCCAACGGATACATTGCGTCAGCAAATGTTTCCTGCTCCATATCACATCCGCATTGCACCCCCTAACTTAACTCTACCACTCACACACCCTTTATTCACATACATAACATATACTCGTAACATGCAGACTCCTAGGCTTGCAATCACAAAGACCCCAATCCCAACACCAACCCGATTATCAACCACCGGGAATTTGTGTTAAGTTTGTATGTTTTGTGCATGCTTTCGGGATGTATGATGGCGGCTGTAGAATGTCACCTCTCTAGAGAGAATTTTAGCTTGGCAGTGAACTTTTGTGACGTTGGTTTCCCTTATTCCCCTCTAAAAAGTCGAAATGGTGGTGCACTTGCATAGACCAAGTTGGTTGTGTTTCGGGAGGGGAGGAGAGCGAGGGCGGCAGGAGTTTTCGTTCCCTTGTTTTTGTCGATTCTGTATAGCAAGTGCCTCATGATTTGATTTGAATTCGGTTGGAGAATCAGAAGGCATGATTCACCATTAACAGTATAGGGTGTTCTTATTTAAACATTTTTTTTTGTTACAAAATTTGACAATATTGTATACCTCACATAGAATTGACAGGTGTTTCTTCAGAAATACCTGAAAGTCGATTTCAGTGAAGGATAAAATAAAAATTTGCCGAAACTAAAATTTGGTACTCGTAGGTCTTGAAGGAAAAAACTATTGATTCACCTGTCAAAGATTTGAGATAATCATGGCAATATTTGCCAACTTACGGTGGAAGTTAAAGATTAAAAAAAATTATTATATCTCCCTATAGCATGGAAAAAAAAAACCCTTTTAAAGGAACACCCTATACTCCATTAACATAGTCATCCCATTCCAGACCATTGTGATGCGTTGTATTGTGTTTTAAGCTTTTAAAGTCTGAAGCTGAGAGTGACGATGACGTCGCCGCGCCGCCCCGCTCGCAAAACAGGATTTGTTTTATAATAAAATGTTTTGACGTTTATTTGAATTTGCTTTGACGTATATTTGACATTTTGGGTTTAATTTTGTTCGCGCGCAAACAAGTCACAACAGAAGCGATGCTTAGACAAATTAATGGTTCAGGGCGATTACTATAGCAAGCAGTATAAGTCGTTGACATTGATTTTAACGATCTTTCGCTGACATTTTTATTGCGCTGTCACTTGCAACTTGGATAGAAGTATTTAGGTATTTTCAAATATCAATGTCGTTGAATGCAATGTGGGAAGTTGACACTGTCTTGCTGCAAAACAGTCAAAGTTTTGTTAGCACCAAGATAATTATGCACAGTGACACTTGATTGCTGGTCGCTATTTCTTGGTAAGCAATTGAGTAATAATGCCTCATCATGAAAAACCAAGAACGAGTGTTTGATGAAAGATCCCTTGAGTTTTTTTTAAGAGAAAAGTCCTACGTTTGAATAACTTTGTCCGAACAACCCGGACAATGTGTGGCGAAAAAGAAAGGCGTTGTACAGCGGGCATAGTAAAAACTACGTTTCCATCGGTTAAACAGCTACGTGGATTTGTCATGTAGACCAAAGCAATAATGACGTTCCGGCCGGCAGATTCAGTCTTCAAAGCCCAACCCGACTACGGTTTTATAGCCTAAGGTAGACCTCTTTCGTCCTCCTTGCCCACACGGCAAGTAAGTAAGGTAAGTTTTTCCCTAGTTGCACATTGCACTAAGTATTTTTCAGTGTCAAGCGATAAAACTGATCAGTTCCCTGTCCCTGGATCCCGAGATTGGCAGTCGTTCAATCAAAGCTTGAACGATGAAAAGATCAAACTTCGTTGGCCTTTTGTAGGATCTGCTTCAGTGTGATCTGCGTTCTGAAAGCCACAGTGATATTTGCCCAACAGTCTTGCATAACATGTTGGATAGGATCTTATACCAGTACATGATATACATATCTCGGTGGTCCTTGGAGAACATGAACTGTCTTTTTTTCCGCTGAAATGCTTTCTTCCGCCAATACCAGGATGATGATTCATGCATCTTACAAATTCAGCAACTCATTGCTTTTGGTGTTCAAACCACTAACTAGTTGTTTGGCTTTTATTTTTCCGGTTGTTGGTTGTGGTTCGACCTCCTTGAGCTGGGAGACTTATTCTGCCTTGTTATGATTTGGTTTCGGTTGTGCGATTTTGAAAGAATCGCTTAAGTACCCACTGCTTTATAGTTCCCTGCATAGGATATGCTTCATGCCTTTGACAGCACCTCCCATGGGAACGTATACAAAGCACTTAAAGGGAATGTGTACCCAGGACTATAACCTGATGAGTGAAATGGTAGACATAAGAGCCGTGGAAGCATACCCAGATCAAAATATTCACAAAATCATTATAACAAGAAGCTGTCCTCACTCAGGGAGGGATACTATCACGCTGTGAAGTCTTGTTTGTGGACGAATTACTACAAGGACTTACTTCTCAAAGCGAACTATTCATCGGTTTCGCTGTTAAAATAATCCTAAGAACCGGACAGTAACTATAGGAAATGGTGTCTTTCAGTAGGATTAAATATCAACCCTACAAAGACAACATTCCCTACCGGGAATGGTAGGTAGGAGTATCATTGGAAATGAAGCTATTTTGGAATAGAACAGAATGTGATTAAAAATAGAATCAAACCGGTAGAGGAGGCCATAAGATCAAAAATAAGGAACGAATTCTCAAAATGCTCCTTGGGAGCCACAACCACGAACGTTACGTTTTGCATCTTGTATCGGACTAGACGGGAACAATCTTAATATATCCATGGGTTTCCTAACTGGTCACTGTCAACTGAGAAGTCACCTCAGTATTCTTTGCCTCTAGGCTATTACTTACTTACTTATCCGGCTCCCGATCCATGGAGGGTCTCTGCCTGAGATATTGCGGTCTTACATCTGTTACGATCCCTCGCGAGCTCTCTCCAGTCGTTGGGACCAAGCGCTCTTGCGTCTGTAACCGCCTGGTCCCTGTAGCGGAGGTCTACCTCGTTGTCTCGAACCTGGGGGCTGGGATTCGAAGATTTTCTTGGCTGGAGCGTTGTTGTCCATTCGCTCGATGTGACCGAGCTAGTGTAGTCCACGTGTTTTGGCTCTTTGGACTACATCCACATCTTGGTACAGCTCGTATAATTCACGATTGAATCTTCTCCTCTATTCGCCCTCTTCGCATATAGGACCAAATAACCGCCGAAGAATTTTTCTCTCGAAAGTGCCCAGTACCAATTCCCCTTTTTTACTTATCTTCCAGCACTCGGCGTCGTAGTGTAGGACTGGTAAAATTAGGGTTTTGTATAGCGTGCACTTAGTCTTTCGAGAAAGGAGTTTTGAACCCATTTGTTTGGCCAAACCGAAGCAGCAGCGGTTTGCTAGGGTAATTCTTCGTCGGATTTCCACTAAGGTGTCGTTCGTGTGAATTATGTTTGTTCCGAGGTAGGTGAACTCCTTGACTATCTCGAAATTACTGCTACCAACAGTGACGTTTTGTCCTAGGCGATGGAAAGATGCGGCTTTGTTTGTTGATAGCATATACTTTGTTTTGTCCTCATTAACTTCAAGACCAACGCGTTTCGCCTGTTCATCAATAGCTGTGAAAGCTTCTAGCACAGCTCGCTTGGAGCGGCCGATGATATTGATGTCGTCCGCATAGCCAAGCAGTTGGGAAGACCTGTTGAAGATAGTGCCTTCCAGGTTAACACCACTTTTGCGCACTATCTGCTCCAGGACTAGGTTGAAGAAATCACATGATAGCGGATCTCCTTGTCTGAACCCTGTACTGGAATAGCTCGGATGAGCTGTTACCCATTTTCACGTTGCACCGCGTATTTTGTAACGTCATGCGGCATAGCTGGATCAGTTTTTTCGGGATGCCGCGTTCCGACATTGCCAATAGAAGCTCTTGGCGACTTATGCTATCATATGCGGCTTTAAAGTCGATGAAAAGATGGTGGGTCTCGACTTGAAATTCTTTGGTCTTTTCCAGGATTTGCCTCAATGTGAAGATTTGGTCTATCGTTGATCTGCCTGGCCTGAAGCCACACTGGTACGTGTCCATTATAGTGTTGCAGAAAGGTTTTAGACGCTCACATAGTACGGTGGATAGGATCCTGTAGGCAACATTAAGCAGGGATATGCCACTGTAGTTTTCGCAGGATATAGGATCGCCTTTTTTGTAGATTGGGCATATGGAGCTATTTGACCAGTCGTTGGGCATACTTTCCTCCTCCCACACTTGGTTGATGAGCTGATGAATGCACCCTATCAGGACATCTCCTCCATACTTAAAGAGTTCCGCAGGTAGGCCATCCGAGCCTGCGGATTTGTTGTTTTTAAGCTTGCGGATTGCTTTCTTAACCTCTTCAGTATTGGGTAGTGGGACTGGATCTTTATTGACTGGTCTCATGCTTCTTTGCTCCCCTGTGGTTTCCTCTAAGTAATGCCCATTAAGCAGCAGCTGGGAATGCTGCTTAAATAGGTCTACAATTCCCTGTGCTTCGATGACTAGGTTCCCTTCGCTGTTACGAAGAGCTTGCATACCAGTCCTATAACCTGAAACCAGTTGTTTGGCTGTTTTGTAGAACCGGCAGGTGTTTGTGGCGGTGGTAGACTCCTCGAGATACCTGAGCTGAGAAGCTGCGGCTGCTCTTTTCTTTCTGCGCAGGGTTTTTTTCTCTTTCCTTCTCTTTTCACGGTACTCCTCTTTTGCTGCTCTTGTTTTCCGTTGAAGCATTCGCATTCGTGCATTTTCCGTCTCCTGCTTCAATACCGCGCATTCATTATCATACCACGGGTTCTTTTTCCTAGGTGGTTGATAGCCTATGGTGGTCTCGGCTAGCTCCTTAATGATGTCGCGGTACTTGCTCCACTGGTTGTTGACGCTTGTGGCAGGGGGTACGGCAGAGAGTTTCCCGGTCAATTGCTCACTGTAGTCTCTGGCTTTCTCAGGTGTGCCAAGGCCTGTAATATTGAATTTCTTCCTTTGGGTGGTCCTCATTTTCTTTTAGTTGGATAGTCTGGCTCTGAACTTTGTCAATTAGCACGTGGTCGATTTGGTTGGCGGTTCGACCATCTGGAGATCGCCAGGTTGCTGTGTGTATCATTCGCCTGGCTAACCTAGTGCTACTTATCACCGCATTTCGAGCTGCAGCAAAGTCGATTAGTCGGAAGCCGTTATCTGTTGTCGTTTCGTGGAGGCTGTAGAGGCTTCCAACTAATCCGCCAAAGATATTTTCCTTCCCAACTTTAGCATTGAAATCTCCGAGCACGACTATTGCCAAATGCAAATCTGTAATGCTCCCAAAGACATATGTATCTAAGACGTCACCAAATAGAAGATAGTGGTGGAGTTCAATCTCTGATAAGTTTCTCAAGGAAGCAAGTCTGGAGGAAGAGTTCTTGCTCAGCTCTAGACGACGAAGCAATAGATCTAAAGCAGTGCACATGCTTTAAGCATGATGAATTTATTTGCCTTGGACATTTCATTGATATGTCTCGTGCAAAACATTGCCAACTGGTTTCCCAACTTCAAGATAGAATTTCATAAGAACCCAGATACTAGTAATACCTACCAATTGCAATCCTCTGTTGATTTTTACTACTCGACTCTCCTTCTTCTATCATTGTATTCTACAAATTAATGATATTAGAAGCCAAATGATTGTTGACTTATCCACATCCAGGAACTCTCTAAACTATTCAAATATCAACTTAATTTCAGCAGAAACTTTTTTACCGACAACAGACAGCTAGCCTAACAAAACACACACAAAATTCATATGTATTTATTATACCTAGGAAGTCCTGGCGAGGATGTATTTATTGTTTCAACCAACGAAAAACTAGAAGCTGTAGATATCATTTTTCCATAGTTTAAGTTGCTAATGATTCATCTTTCGCTTAAAAATTTTGAGAGCATATTTCTAAAGCTTGGGCATGATACTTCGCAAATTTAACCCTTCAATCAAAACATATCACAGCAGTAGAAAGCACAGTACCGCCACCCATTGAGTTAGTTTATTAAAAAACATACACCAACCAGGCACATCAGCCAGATAGAAGAGATATCCCAGGATATTTGAAAGGATATACGAGAATATAAGTACTGTGCACATGATTGCCGTTGATGATGAGCACTGGGAAATGGAATAACATCATATAGTTTGTAGCGAGGATAACATATGTATACCAAACAACAAACAGAACATCATTATGATGTGCCATGTTACACCCCGAATCAGAGAAGACGGTTTCATATTAAGCATCGGAGGGAGCAAAAGGATACTGATGGAAGAAAAAAAAAACATGTCCTTCCTATTTTAATGTTTGATAAGAGCTAGGGGAAGTAGATAGAGCTATATGATGGTGCCGAGGACACCATGTTAGAGTGCTCCTCGGTGGGTGCGGCAGTCTTCTATTCCATTCGCAGTTCTTTTTCTTTTGACTTTTTGATTTGATGTTTGAAATGGTGTAGCTGCTGCCATCTATCTGTACTTAGTTTCATCATTGCTAGGATTTCAAATTCACATACATACTGCATTTACACGTTGCTTTGTAAAGTGACGTCTCGGTGCTACAGAGGATTGAACCTGGAAGGAAGAACGTACGTTTATTTTTTCGTTGGCTTTCATTTCCGTCTTCTTGACTTGACTTTTGTCTGCGAAGTGCTCCTGTACTATTTTTTTTAAATTTTTTTTTGGACACCCAATATAGTGCTGATGAAGGAGAATACACATCCAAATATGTGCTATGTTGAGAAAGTTGTTTTAACATTAGATTTGTGTTCTATTTCTGAGTGAAAGGATCTCATAGCGTTCCTTCAATTTTTTGTTTTTTTTTTTTCGGTGTTCAGTTCAAAGGTTTGAACTTGCTCGAAGGATGTTTATTTTGAGAAGAAAAAAACCAGGAGGACGACAACAAAAAATTGTAGTTACCTAATATGCTTGTTTTGTGTAAACAGTGCAGACAAAACTTTTATTTAATCATTGTTTGTCGGGAAGTTTTGTAAAAAAAAAAAAAAAATATATATATTGAAGAGGTGTGTTGGCAAACACCATCGTTTCGCAGTCTTTCTGAACATGAGTAGTTTTTCAAAAACTCCTCAAATGAATTTTTGAAATGAGAAAATAAATAAAATCAACACAGACGAAATGATATTGAAAAGTGAGCGGAATTATTTCCGTTAGAATGTACCTAACTTTGAAGAAATTTGAATATTCCTTTAATAGTCATTACTCCCATTGTGATGAAAGAATTAATTTTAAGAATTAACTGTTCGTCGATATTGCGGGAGAGCAGCGACGGCTTCAGAAATAGTCAAGTTTGAGTTTTGATGAGGGCGGAGAGATGGGCGTGGTGCCATTTTTGTTTTCAGTTTCTTAGCATTTTTTCGACAAGAGTGATTTGGAGGTTTTAGGTTGAGATCGCCAACGAACAATGCTTCAATATCTGTCTCTTCACCTAAAAGTGTAATTTCTTGAATTCATCGATCTGTAAAAATTGGTAAGAGCAAGTTCATGGTCAACGCAGAACTCTCCAAATATGCATCGATTGAACGATCATCAGAAGAATGCAATTTCAGTGTCAAATTTTATCTCTCAAAAGTGATGGACGTTTGAACTAACTCGCCTGGTTTAAGAATTTGGAACATTTGTTCTTTGAGGCAATATAAGAATCCAAGGATCGGACCTTAAAAGAAATCAGAGCAGAATTGATCTAGATCTGCTCAATGGGCATCATCTTACAAACTTGATACAGGGTGTCTGGTGGTAGATTTATGTTTTGAAATAGGAATATTTCAAAAAGTAATAAACAGTACGGGGGTGGGTGGTGTCATTACAATCAGTGATCGTGCGGATTTCTCAGTGAGGATGTCGCAGTGGTCGAGTGAGCACCGCGCGTTTGCCATCGAGACATTTTTCCAGAGTAACGATTCGTACGTATGCTCATCGAAAATTTTGTTCACACTTCGATATTCGACGGATAAGTGATGGTCCGAGTCTAAATTTAATTCGTTCCTGGGTGCAGAGTTTCCGCACAACTGCTTCGGCTATGAATAGCCCACGGCCAGGGCCCAGTCGATCTTCAAGGACTCCCGGAAACATTGAACTGGTTGAAGAGAGTTAACGTGAAAATCCACGACTTTCGATACGGAAAAGGGCAGCCCCACTACGACTTCCAAGAGCGATTATTCATGAAATTAAAAAAAAAAGGATCTAAAGTTCCATCCATTTAAAATTCAAATCGTTCAAGAACTTAAAGAAGATGACTTTGTTTTACGTAAAATATTTTGTGAAACAATGTTGGAGCGTTTTCGAACTGTGAATCGCATTTTTTGGAGCGAGGCTCATTTCCATTTAAACGGGCACGTCAACAAGCAAACCTGCCGTCACTGGTCTCCAAAAACTCATAACCCTCGACTGAAATACCAAAAACCATTGCATTGCCCCAGGGTAACTGTTTGGTGCGCCTTATCCTTATCCACTAATGGAATAATTGGACCATTTTTTTTTTTTGAAAATGCTCGGGGCCAGGCGACAAATGTCAATAGGGAGAATTGTCGATGCATGATTACGGATATCTTTTTGACGGACCTGCGAGCTCACGTGGTTTCAACAGGATGGTGCGACCGCAGACACGGCCAAAGCTTCGATGAATTTGCTTCGGGAAGCTTTCCCTCAAAAACTGATTAGTCGCTTTGGGGACATCTCATGGCCACCAAGGTCCCCGGACTTAACCCCAATGGATTTTTTTTATGGGGCTACCTTAAAGACGCAGTTTACATTAACAATCCCCGAACTCTTGTGAATCTAAAAAAAAATATTCGACGAAAAATCAGCACAATTGAGTGTGTGGCGCAGAATACGAGGCTCTGTTTTGAACAGTGTGTGCAACTCGATTGAAGACATTTAGATGAAATAATCTTCACAAAATGAAATCCGTATTCCGGAGTCCAATATTTTAATAAGAACGATATGTCAAATAGTTTTTTTTTTCAATTTAACTCTGAAAATATAAATCTGCCGCCAGACACCCTGTATAATGGAACTAGATTCTGATTTGATCAAAAGAAACATATTTTCTTTAAGTCAAGTCCTTCATTCCTAAAAGTCAGACTATTCACTTCACGAACCCTGTATTGATTCAATTATTTTAACACCTTTGAGGCATCTGCCTCAAATTTGGGCGCCACTGAGAGTGCAGGCAGGTTTCAAAATAAAGCTTTCTGTACATTAAGCGTCCCATCATAGACTACGCTTGTTTGCAGCTTGTATGTAGCTCACGTTTGTTGCAATATGCAACCGAACACAAGCCTTAAGATCTATCTTCCTTTTCAAATTTATCAAGGTATTTTTTAGTTTGCAGAAGTTTAAGCGTTGAGGAATTATTGCTACGCGACGAATCTTATGCATGTCTATGGGCTATACGTTTTACGGTCATATGACCTGAGTTGAGTTGAGGTCACTTGAGTTTTTAATTGAATTTCATTCAATCACTCCACTTAAACAGAAATAATTTTCTATCTTAATTCATATGACCTAAGTTTATAACAACCCTTAAAAGGCTAAAATATCAACAACAAATTTCTAACATTTTCATCTAGCATCGATTTCCTCTTAAAAGTCTTCCTGATTATTGCGATTCCTAGTATTTATTCTGTGTGACCATGCATAGTGTGTTAACCCAGGAACAACATTCGACTTTTAAACTCTCCTTAGTATCTTATGTTGTCAGAAAAAAAAACCCAATATAATGAATTTAAATTGGTACGATATTTATATTTTTTAATTTTGCTTCGTTCTTGTTGATTCTCATGGCTTAGACTTAGTAGAAAAAAAATTGGTTTGGCTATAAAATGAGTGATCCAGGTATTGTTGACTAAGAAACTTGTTTACATATGCGCTTGCCAGATGTTGAATTAAAGCTGCACGGTCTTATTTCACTGAGCCAAGAAACTCATGGCAGGTTGCCTGCCAAAGCCTTCTTAAATAGACCCTCGAAATCGACTGAAAAATCTTTAGCACTTATAGTTTTTCAAAAACTTCTCGATGGGAATGGGTATATTTTATATTATATTAGTAATATGGTTATTATTATTAATCTTGTTAAAATAAAGTGCCAACCGTAGCTGGTTGATATAAGCTACCACGGCTGCTAAGCTGACCTGGGTTCCGTGGATGAGGGAGAATTCACAATTAGGAAATTTAAATTGATTATCGATTTAATCAATTTCGGGAAGCGAAAGAATATTTTAATGACAAGTACAGTGGTGTTTACTTGTAATAAAATGTGAATACCAGGAATTTTGGTTCAAAAAAAAAAATAGTAAAAATCCAAAACTAATTTTGAATACATTATAACGTAGAATGAAAGAAAATAATTAAGCTTAATAAAATTCCGTTTTTAATATTTCCAGCAGGGAATTTCTAAATTAAATTTTTTGCGGAAACCTTGGGTGAGTCCATCAAGATTTGTAAATACACAAAACCGTAAATGTCCGATTTACTTATTAATTTTGTCTCCTTCCTTTAACTTCTCAATTCTCCTACTTCTCTTGATGTTGCTCCTCAAATCATTATATTTTTTCTTCGAAATTTTTCCTCGATCTTCGTCCTTTTTCTTTTGAAACTTTCTCTTATCTTTTTTGTCTCATAGACTAAATTGTTTGCTTGGTAAGCTCTCTAAAAAGTGAACTTTCCTAGCTAAAATACCATTATTTTCTCCCTCGACCATTTAATTCACTCACGCACACATATATCCAGCTTATCGTTTTCGAGTTCATCGGTCACGGGACATCGGCTTGCCGGAAACCTCCGTTTCACAAAAAACGCCGTTTTCGAAGTTCAAACGAAACTTTGCTCTTACACATTTAGGGCGATTTTCTTCACTTAAAGTTGAACTCAACTTGAGGATTTTTATTTTCAACTTGTGATTTTTTCTTCACCCAAAGTTGACAGTTTCAACTTCTGATTATCAAATTTCGATTTTCTCAACTCAACTCAACTCAAAAGTAAAAGTAGGCCGAGCAAACTTGAGATTTTCCATCTGAATTTATATTTTGTTTAATTAAAAGTTGTTTTCGCTGTCAATATTCAGAATAAATTAATTAAAAACTATAATTTTCGAGGAAACTATTTTTGGGAAAGGCGGCTATCATCTGCTTCGGAAAGCGAAGATGAAGAAGAAAGAAGACAATATAAGATGCTTCCACGTGTTGGACTCGAGAAAAGGGACGACCGTGACTTTGTTTATGGTTTTCGTTTATCAAAGTCCACCACAATAATAGTGCTTCAGCAAATAGAGGATTCTTTGCTATGCAATGAAAGACGGTATTAGTTTCGAAATTTAATTAATATTCATTAGACTTACGTTTATTCTCTGATAGACCACGTAAATTACGAACAATTAGTGAAATATTAATAGTGTTACGATGTTATGCATTCGGGTCAATCCAATTGGCGAATGGAGATTTCATTGGAGCAAGCATTTCAACTGTGCATCGTATGGTGATAAAAGTTTCCAAAGCGATTGCCAATCTTGCGCCTCGATTCTTTCGAATGCCTGAAACACGAAGGGAACGGTTACAAGCAGCACGTGACTTTTTTTTTGTGCTAAAGCTAAGTTTCCTAGAACAATCGGGGCAATAGATTGCACGTATATCTGCATCCAATCGCCAGGAGGAACTGATCCAGAATTGGCCGCTGACTGTGGCCGCTGCGAACCTAAAAATTATCGATATTGTTGCTCGTTGTCAGGTATTATCCGGATTACAATGTAATCTATAGTATGTCTGTACCTTGAGGTCGTTTTCTTCTTAAAAAAGGGATCCACGCATGATCAACGAATTTTCAGTTTATCGAATTTGAAGCAAAGATTTGAAAGAGGGAAATTTGAACATTTTATTATAATTGGGGACTCTAGCTACACAAATACAAATTATCTTGCGACAACTTTTCAGAATGTCTCAAACGATGTTGAAAATTTATATAACGAGTCCCAAATTCGCACTCGCAATTGTTTCAAGCGTTCGTATGGTGTTTGGAAAAGGCGGTTTCCGGTGTTGGCAACAGGCTTAAGATGTAGAGTTGAAACGGTGCCGTTATCCACAACGTAGCCATCGATGAAAAGGAGTCGCAACCACCACCGGAAATGATCGGATTCACAGATTTGTTATCCGCTACAAATGTTCCATCTACGCAAACAGAATCACCCTCAGCTGCTGTTGGAAATGCTCGGTCACGATTGGTTCGAACTTATTTTCAGCCAATGTATGATCAAGAAGAAACCAATCTATTTATTTCGATGGAAGAGGATTGAAAAATTAATATAAAAAAACCTCATACATTTTATATTTGAATTGTGTTATTTATTTACATACATATGTATGTGATTAAAAAAATGTAAAGTAAAAACTAACTAAAACTAAAAGCTAAAAAAAAAACCTTTCTGCTGCTGCTGTTGGGACTGTATAGTATTGCTTTCTGCATGGCCTTGATTTAAAATTGCCAAACGAATGTTATGTTGTTTCTTATCACAAGCAAGCTGGTTTTTGGCCCTCTGCAACTCAACTATCGAATGTTCTGGATCGAATTCTGCTCGGCTGCGTTCAAATGAGGCTGGTTGCACGTCCAAGGCAGCTCTCTCACGCTCTAGCTTATACCTTTCGCTTTCACCGTTCAGAATTTCCAATTCGATTTTATGTTAAGTTGCCAAATATTGATGTCTTTCCTCTGAAAATTTGGGAATCTTATTGGATGCTTCCATGGCCTGCGACGTCTATTGTTTAGTAAAGGGTTTGGTGGTTTCCACAACTTTGCTGGGTTAACCCTTTCCCAAGTATGTTCAACAACAATGTTTTTACTTTCCGTCGTTTGAAAAGGATAGTTTTGGTTATCCAAACATTCTACAGCCTTATCGGCCAGAGGCACGTCACAGCTATTATCTTCATAAACAAACATTTCCTCATCTATCGCGCTTCTTTGACACTTACAACTTCAGAAATATTGGTGATAGGAGGTTCCAGTGCTGGGTTGTTGACAACAATGTAATCACTATCACCAGTCGCTGCCGACAGACCGTACGTGGATGGAATCAAAATTTTAAATAGTTCCTGCATTGACTCGCTCAATGCGGGAAGTTCTTTTTTCGGTGGACCTCCACCAGTTCGTTTTGAGTCTTTTGAAAGATAAAACACTCGATTTTTTAACTGCTGTTTCATTTTTTGATATTTTTCACGTAAGGACTTAACACTTCTTTCCTGCAAGCTTAATATAAAATAAAACAATTCAAAATAAAACAAAATTAAATTAACCTGGCCCGGTGGTGCGATATTGAAAGCCTTAGCAATTTCCTAGGCCTTGTTTTTATCACGCTTCGTGACACCATCGGTTCTTTAATTCTCTATGACATTGCGATATTCCAATGCATTCGACACCAACCAGTCTTCCTCCCTTACCAAATAAACAACTTAAAATAAAAACAACAATAAAAGTTATATCGAACCTTCAATTTCAAACTAAATAAACGGAATAAATTCAAATCTACGAGGGCGGGTCAATAAGTCCGTGACTTTTGGAATAAAACACAGATTTTTTGATAAAAAAATAATTTTATTTTTCAACGTAGTCTCCCTTGAGCTCTATACACTTTGTCCAACGCTTCTCCAATTTTTGTATGCCTTCCAAAAAAAATGATTTGTCGAGGTCCTCAAAATATTTGTGGTCGACTGTGAGCAAACGCGGCACCCATCTTGCGGAAAGCTTTCTCATGCCCAAGTGATCATTCAAAATTGAAACCACTGAGCCATGCGAGATCCCTACGGCTTCCACAATCTCTCGCACTTTCAATCTTCGGTCGGCCAACACCATATCGTGAATTTTTTCGATTGTTTCGGGTGTAGAGACCTCAACTGGGCGTCCAGGACGTTCGGCATCTTCAGTGCTTGTACGGCCACAACGAAATTCAGTAAACCACTTTTTTACCATTGAAATCGATGGTGCAGAGTCCCCATAGTATTTATCAAGCTTAGCCTTGGTCGGTAATGTTTTTTTTTCGCAAGAAATAATGCTTAATAAGCACACGAAATTCACTTTTTTCCATTTTCTCCTCAAATTAGTGAGTAGTCTGATAAAAATAGCTGTCAAACACAAACTAACTGACGCAGCAAGTTTAAATTTCGACAGGATGCCTGTTGACAGGAGCAGTGTTGCTGTTTCAGAAAAGAGGTCAGAAATTCAAAAAGTCACAGACTTATTGACCCACCCTCGTACAACTATAAAACGACAACCTATGACATATCTGTCACAAATGTCCTAGGCATATTCTGAAATACTCAAGTAGGCTGACTTTCAAATTTCAACTTACGAGTTGAGAATTTAAGTAGTGAAGAAAAGCAATGTTCAACTTGCCGCTCAACTCACGATTTTGTATCAACTGTAGAGTTGGCTAACTTTAGAGTTTCCGTCAAGTTGAACAGTAGTGAAGAAAACCGCTTTTACGGATTTAGCAAAATGTTGGGTGCCTTTCCAAATCTTAATGGCCGAGTTCATACTATTATCAAGTAATTTAAATTACCTTTGAATATTTGATAAATCTTAACAAAATAGTACAGACAAAGGAGACTTAAAAACGGAGGAATTGCATAACGACTTCTTTCCTTCTTTCCCCTCCTAGATACCACCATACCCTTCCGTTCCCTCCCCGAAATTCGATCACTTCATTGTCTAAACCGTTTCATTTTGATTCGGTTTTGGTCAAAGGGAACATTTGATGCCATAGGTATAACTGAACCTACATCTCTATAGTTTGGATGTTTCTTATTAAAAATACCCTTGTGGTAATGGTCATCTCTTCGGCAATACCATCATTTCCCCAAATTTCCGTCGGCTCGTCTTACAAAGTTTCACCAAAGAAATAACTTATTTTGAAATCCAAAAGCCTATCATAAATTTAGTAAATCAACCAAGCTCTCGGCAAATCATCAAAGTAAACTAAATTAATTCAATTACGAGTTGAACTTGCAATTTAGCTATTTGAACTTTCAATGATAACTTTTACGAATTCGTATATTTTGCTTCCATTCAAAACCATTAAATGCACTCGTACTTCTGTTCCATAATTCAAAATAACTCAATTCATACATACCATTTCTGGTTTTTCTTCCTCACCACTTAATAAAGGTACGGGTTTATACTACATAAGTTTGATTTATTAAACTCTCACAGCAGAATGTAGTCGATTGGAATGCAATATTGGCCCTTCCTATCGTCCGCTATAGATTTTTGTTCATTGCCTTATAAACGATAGAGGACGCAAGAGTCGGTTCTAAGAAACGAAATTGCCCATAATCTGTAAAACATAGGTATCTATTAAATATTGACAAACCAACAAGCTGCAACAAGGATGCTGTTGTGTTCATATGTGCCTACCTATGAGCAATTAATAATTATTCTGAATTGTGCAAATTTTAAGGTTCTTACGGGTATCAGATGCTTAACAAAATTAAAGTGTACACTCTCTTAGTCTTCCGTTCTTGTGTATGACTTGTGTAATGCTGGATTGCTAGAAGGCAGGAGGGTTACATACAGTTGTGTTCAAATAAATAGGAGTGATTCTTTTTACAGATAAAATCGCAATTCATTAGTTAAATAAATTATTTTTATTTACTTTTTCTTTTGTACAAGATAGGTAATGCAGTCATGTGTTAATTATGCTTATTGACTACTTTGCTTAAAACAAATAATATAGTAAAAAATAAATTTTCTTAAAATTAGGTAAAGAGGAACTGTTCAAAATAATAGGAGTATTTCATTTCATGTACAGAAAAACTAAGAAAATAATTAAGCTCAAAGTTTTTTTTTTCAGTACTTTGTTGAGAAACCTTTGTTTTTTATTATTGCTGCACATCTGCGGCATTGAGTTGACTAGGGTCCGACAGCGCTCAATTGGTATTTGATGCCATGTTTCCTGAACTGCATCCCATAATTGCCACGAATTCGAAGGTCTCCGCTGGGAAACACCCTTTTTAACATATGCTCATAAATTTTCTATGGGATTAAGGTCAGACGACTGAGCTGGCCATTGCATACCCTCAACCCCATTGACCTGAAACCATTTCTTAGCAAGCTTACTCGTATGTTTCGGGTCGTTGTCTTGCTGGAATACCCATTTTAACGGCATATTCCATTCCGCATGAAGCAGCATGACATTGGACAAGACATCCACATAAACCCGCTGATCCATTTTTTTTTTTTTTTTTTTTTTTATAATCTACCCGCGCTCAAGGGATTATGATTACCCTTTTAAATGTTTCAACACAGCGCGGGCGTGAAGTTACGGAAGAGAAAGAAGGATAGGAAAGATGTGTGGCACGATGTTCTGAGACTGAAGGTTGTTGTCTCAGATATTTTATCTCCAGGGATGGCGGCTGAACTAAAGCGGAGAATGCCGTGTCTTATTTCAATGTCGCTTATAATTCACATTATTTTATTCGTGTTCATCCTTGTTGGGCATCCATTGTGTCAATTATTTGATGTATGGGACCAATACCACTATAAGAGAAAGTGCCCCATGCCATCACCTTAGCACCTCTATGCTTAACAGTTTTAACGGTGTACTGGGGCCTATATTCAGTATTTTCTGCACGTCGTACGTATTGCCTCGAACCAGTTACACCAAAATAAAACAATTTTTGTTATATTTACCGAAGGAGAAATAAGTTCTTTACCAATAAACACATGATAAAAAAATAACTTGGAGAAATTTTATAAAAGCACTCCTATTATTTTGAACACAGCTGTAGGGTTGAATTGGAGGTGCAACTATATAAGGATTTCCCAAAATCACAAATAATGGTTTCAGAGAGATTGTAGAATTATTTTTGAAATTTATTCGGAAAAGGTTGCACTAAAATTCATTATAATTTAAATCAGTGTGTAATATTGAGGTCAATAAATGGAATAGATTCAAAGAAATTATATTATATTCCTAGGTAGCTATTGCTTTTAGCTTTACCCTGATTCTGTTTGAATTGGGGGTTTTTCAGCTTACGATAGCAGATCAAGAGCAAAGCTTTTAAGGCAATTGAACGGAAAGTGCTTAGAAACTTAAATATCCTATGGTGTTTGAAGTACTTTGAAGACCTTACTCTTGATAAACATAAACATATATATATATTTCCCTTCACATCAATTCTTCAAAATGATAGATAGAAGCTGACTTGTGTCTTTATCTATATGCCTATCGTAAGAATAATGAAAATGACTAGGAAAGGTGAGAGAAAGATAAAAGAAAATAGGACTTGGTTTCCCCTGCCGAGCTTTATTAAAAAAAAACTTTGAAATTTTAAAACCCCCACCTTGCATTCTAATTAAAAGGTGCCGTTGAATGAAATGTACCACAAATTGATGTTTTATGTTTAAACCCCATATTTTCGAAATTTGACAATTTTTCAAGTCGGAATATCGTGCAAACTAATCTCTTGCACGGACGGAAAAAAGTGTCAGGTAACATCATTTTTTTTAAACAACTTTGAAACTTGAAACTGGATTAGATTATTAGATTTAGATTTGATTTTTATTAATATAAATTTTAGTTTGATTACAAATATACAATTACAAAAATCAATAGAACATGGCTATGCCGTCTGCCTGATTGACAACAATTTTTAAATAAAGAAAAATATATATAATATACATAGATCTACAAAATAGTAGGTTAAGTTCCAATTTTATTAAAATAATTAGTTTTGAAATTTAAATTTTAAGTTATTATATTAAATTAAAAATTTTCCGACAGTATACTTTCTCTATAGGCGAGTGCAATCTTGCAGTATTGAAATATTTTTGTAACATTCGCTTCATTTAGTAGCTCGATAGTTTGTTCTCTTGATAGGTATGCACATCCCAAGACACTTCTTCTGGTCTCCCTCAGACCTGAGCATCTGCCTATAAAGTGAAAGGTGTCTTCTCGTTCTCGCAAGTTACAGATGGTGCATAAGATAGGTAGGTCTTGTCTATGTGGTATAAAGTTGAGTCTTAGAAGCTCTCCTCTTAAACGAAATATGGTAGAAATTTCTTCAACACTGTATGAGTCTCGAAAATAATTTTTATCCTGTAAATTGTGATCCAGTCGACTGTAAATATTTCTGTACAAAGATTCCGATGCTTCTTGCAAGTACTTCCCTCTAATTTGTTCGTCCAAGCTTTTTATCACTTCGTACATTGTGTTTTGCCTACATCCAATTTCCTCTATGTTCAGGTTTAAAACTATTCCACTCTCCCGTGCAATATTCAGCCAATCCTTGAACCATCCCGATTTAGTCTGTATTGAATGCAAAGCTATTTTCTATGGTAGCCGATAGTTTGGCATTTTCAGAACTTTTATCATGTAATCAACGTTTAGCTTGAAAGTTTTGATGATAAGCGGAGAAAGTCCTGTTTCTAACATTATCATGTAATTGGGTGAGTTCGGTGGCAAACGAAACGTTCTTTTTATATAGAACCTAAGTAGCTTCTCTACAGTTTCAAACTTCCTTCCTCCGCATACCTGCGCTGCATAAAACAAAATTGACTCCGAAACCGACTCAAAGACCTTATATTTGTTACTATGTGCGATATACTTATTGTTAAATCAATTTTTCCAGGTCACGTTGATGGCTGATTTTGACTTTAGAAGTTTTTCCCGCAAATGCTTCTCCAAATTCATATTCATAGTGACTTTTACCCCCAAATACTTATATTCTTTTACAACTTCCACCATTTCTTGATTAAAGTACTATCTTTCGTTTGAGCAAGGTCTGCCCGTACCGTTTTTGAACACCATTACTTTTGATTTGCTTAAGTTGACAGTGAGTTTTCATTGTACACAGTATTCCGCAAGTCTGTTCATCATCGGTTGCAGGGATTCTGGTGAGTATGCCATTATAACAATATCATCCGCAAACAAAAGAGCTTTGATATGAGTTCCTCCATATTCTACACCTCCCGGCAAATAATCAGTTAGGTCTTCAATGAATAACGCAAATAAACTTGGGCTTAGCGCACACCCTTGTCTTACTCCATCATATGTTTGAAACCACTCGGATATTCCATGTCCGTCCCATACTGCTGCTCTAGTATCCGTATACAGACCTTGAATAAGTCTTCCAAACTTTATCGACATACCATACCCATATAATTTGTACCATAGATATTCTCGATCTACCTTATCAAATGCTGCTTTAAGGTCAACAAAAAACACAGAGTTTTTTCTTACGGGCAATGAATGAATCCGCAACAGTCTTAAGAACGAATATGTGGTCTATTGTAGAATATCCAGCTCTAAAACCCGCTTGATTTTCTCTTAGTAAATCGTTGCAAGATATCCATGTATTTAACCGTTTAAGCAAGACTGCTGTAAATATTTTGTAAGAAGCATTTAAAAATGAGATGCCACGATAGTTTGCTGGATCTGTCAGTGCACCTTTCTTGTGGATTGGAAAAATAAGCGCTTCTTGGAACCGCTGAGGTATTGTTCCGCTCTCAAAAATGGTATTGAATATTTGAGTAAGAGTTTCACATAAACTAGACGTTCCAAATTTGTAAAATTCCGCTGGTATCCTTTCGGACCCTGCAGCTTTACCATCTTTAAGACTATTTATAGCTTCCTCAACTTCCCTGAAGGTTATAGGTGAATCCAATGTATCATCGTGGAAACCAGGAACAGCATAATGTAATGCCCTGCTACTTGTAGGTGTTTGTGCTAGAAGATTTTGAAAATGCGCCTGCAGTACACTTGGTTTTAGCTCAATACTTATAACGTATTTAGCTCCGTTTAGTTTTCGAGCTAGTTTCCAAAAATCTTTAGCAGTTTTGGTTTGCGCTAGCCTCTTAGCCTCCGATTTATAAAAAGTCTTCTTTTTTACTCTACATATATTCTTAAATTTTGCATTTGCTTTCAAATAAAGTTGTTTGATTCGAACGTCGCTCGTTCTACGAAATACTCTCAACCACGCATATGATATGTTTCTCGCCTTCATACATTCCTCATCAAACCATGCTTCTTTATAGTTTTGTGGTTTTCTTTGTTGGCAGTAAGAAGAGGTCGACTCCTGAATTATACATTCGATCTTCTGTAAGTCAGCCAGGGTTGCAAAAGCTTAAGTCACTTGTTATCTTAAGCTTGGCTTTAATTCACAAGCTAGTGAGTGACTTATGAATTAAAAAAAATATAATTCAGCAGCTACGAACTGACTTATGAATTAAAAAAAATTTAATTCACAAGTCAGTTGGTGACTTGTGAATTAAAAAAAATTAAATCATAAGCTTCTTAGTGACTTATGAATTAAAAAAAATTAATTCAGAACCTACTAAGTGACTTATGAATTAAAAAAATTTAAGTCATGGGCAAGTAAGTGACTTATGAATTAAAAAAATTTAATTCCCAAGCTACTAAGTGACTTAGGAATTAAAAAAATTCAAGTCATGAGCAAGTAAGTGACTTATGAATTAAAAAAATTCAAATCATCAGCAAGTAAGTGACTTATGAATTAAAAAAATTTAATTCAAAACCAACTTAGTGACTTATGAATTAAAAAAAATTTAATTCATAAGTTAATGGATAAATGCTGATTAGAAAAATTATGAAATGTATAATTTATAAGCTAGCGTGATAATCTTATGATTAAAAAACTAGATTTGAAAGCTTTCGTTAATAATTAAATAATTATGTAGTCAAAACAAGCTTAAAAATTTCCAATCTACCAACTAACTTATGAATTAAATTTTTTTTAATTCACAAGTCACCAACTGACTTGTGAATTAAATTTTTTTTAATTCATAAGTCACTTACTCCCTGATGACTTGATTTTTTTTAATTCACAAGTCACTTAGTAGGTGGTGAATTAAATTTTTTTTAATTCACAAGTCACCAACTGACTTGTGAATTAAATTTTTTTTAATTCATAAGTCACTTACTCCCTGATGACTTAATTTTTTTTAATTCATAAGTCACTTGGTAGGTGGTGAATTAAATTTTTTTTAATTCATAAGTCACTTAGTAGATTAGGATTTAAATTTTTTTTAATTCATAAGTCACTTTGGGGTTGTGAATTAATTTTTTTTTAATTCATAAGTCACCAAATATCTTATGAATTAAATTTTTTTAATTCACAAGTCATCTATAGACTTATGACTTAAGGATTTTTTAATTCAAAAATTCGCAACCCTGAAGTCAGCTACTCCATCGGCACTCAACCTGTTATCTAGATGGCTTTTGTAATTTTCTGCATTCGAATGTTTCCACACAAGTCTTGGCAGAAGCACCAGATCGACGATATCGGGATTAAAGATCTCCATATGATCGAAGGTTACTACGATGGGCATATGGTCAGAGTAAGGTACCTGTAAGACCTCGAAGTTGGAGATATAATTCTTCCAGTCACCTGAGAAAAAGCTGTAGTCTATAACAGATGCTCCCTGGGCTCCTACAAATGTAAATTCTCCATATGGATCACCCTTGCTCGTTTCATTTTGGAGTCTTAATCCAAATTCATCGCACAGATCTAACAATTGAATACCCCTCTGGTTACTTGTTTCATCCTTTGACTGTCGAATAATGCCTGCTATTGTGTTTTCCATTCCTTCTTTTTTTCCCACTCTTGCATTTAAATCTCCGATAAGTAAAGTGTTTGATTTATCTTCACATACCATCAGTTCCTTTAGTTAATCAAAGTCACTATTCCAGTTATTACAGTTGAGGTATACTGGTAAGATGCGAAACTTTTTGTTGTCTAGGTCCAGGCTAACATAAGTATTATCCGCAAAACTGTCGAAATTACACCGGATGTTTAACAAATCTTTTTTGAATCCAAAGTAGCACCCTCCACTGGCTCTCCCCCTTATATGCGTTCTTACAGCTGGTATTATTTTTAGTTCGTAATTTGCAAATTTATGTTGGTAGTTATTAAAATTGTTTTCAGTAATATATGTTTCAAACAAAAAGAAAATTTCATATTTGTTCACAAAATTAAAAAAATCATTAAATAGGGACTTATTACTCAATCCTGCAATATTATAAGATAAGATTTTACATTTTTTTTACATTTAAATTACTTATTTTTTTATTTTTACTATTATTAGGGCAGACGGCATTGTAATTACATACACTGCGCTGGTTGTGCACCAGATGTAGTCGACGCGTAGTTTATTTCAATCGTGCTTGTGCCTCCACCTTCAGGATTGCTTTTCTGAACGCACCCTTCCGAGCTGTCACCTATCATCTGTGTCAACAATGACATCCCGCATTCGCCATCACATTTCAAATTGTTGTTTCGATCGTAGTAAAATGATTTTTCACCGATTATTAATGATTGACCTCGTATTTCCGTTTTCAGCGCCTTATTTTTTGTAAAAATATCATTCTTTAGCTTGTATAAAAGTCTTCTTCTGTTTCGCGATGCAGCAGGATAATCTTTGTGTAATGATACCGCGGTGTTTCGGAGTTTGCCTTTTGCTTTAAGAATGCGTCCAACATCTTCTTTTCTTTGCATTTTAACAATGACGTTGGATATTGTGCTGTTTCTTGTACGAAGCAATTGTGTTTCTGTAATTAAATTGGTATCATTTGCCTCTAGCAGCCCCAAACATAATTGTTTTGCCTTTTCCACGGGGTTTTCTCCATCTACAGCCGGTATATGCACTACAATGTTCCTTTCGTTTGCCTTCATTTTCTTGAAACTATATAAACAGAAATCCATAAAATACATTTCAAGATTATTTTCGAAAATGAAATAGTTAAGTACAATCTGTTGTCCGAAGACAAGAAGCGAAATGCCTATAATAGATAAAAGATAAGTAAATAAATTTATCGATGGGGATGCGATAAAGATATAAGAAATTAAAATTGAATTTAAAAATCAGAAAAATAAATTTTAAACAATTATTCATGTTAATAAAAAGGAAAATATAATTCAAAAAAAAAAAAAATAATAAGAGCAAAAGTTTCAAAAATTTAAACTAAAGGAATGATCAAGTTTTCAATTACCTCAAAGTTTGATAAAAAAGACAATGCTTAATATTTCTTAGGTATACTGTTTTAACTCGTTCACTTTTAATATAAGTCTTAAAAAGACGAGGTGCAGTAACATTATAAAAGAGTGAATAATGTGCTTTCTTGATTGTGGGTACTTTGACAAGATTACTGGTGTTCACGCTTAAATTACAGTTGTCGTAGATCCTCCAAGCATTATACCCGAAATTTTCAAAAAAAAAAATTGAAAACCTTGTAGAAATACAAATGCCCTAATGGCAGCAATTCTAGGCTTAAAAAAAAAACCAAAGCTGGGAGTTAGTCGATTAACCTTACACAGCATGCGAACTACATGTTTTTGTTTAATAAGTTAAGGTTCCGATTTAATAAAATGGGTTCCACCCCAGCAAGTTATCCCGAACTGCAACTTAGACTTTAAAAGACTGTTTTAAATTAATTTTAAAACTAACAACCCACATTGGTTAAGCAGAAAAAATATGATAAAGTTTGCTCCTCGAAAACAAAAAAAAACTTTATATGCTTGTGTAAGATCACATTTTATTCAAATTCAAATAACAACAATCGTTGGATAAATTTTACATTCCAATGGTTCTATGCGATAAACCTGTATTTTTCGACAAAATAACTTCTTGGTAACTGATTAGTCCGTACAGAAATTTTTTATGGAATAAAGTTGTTGGAAAAAAGTTGTTTTAGATAAAATACATCTGTTTGAGAAAAACCGATATCTTAGTCATTTTACGTTTGTGGAATAGCCTAGATATTTGTAACGATCAGTCGAAACGAACAGGGAAACAGATTATACCACTTTTTTTTCTCTCTGAAGAGTATTGAATGATCTGACTTAGAAGTTTTTAATGAATAACTTCTCAAAAATATTGTGCGTTAAACTTAAAAAAAAAACTGTATTTTAAATATTGCATTGCAGACTTTTGAGATAATTTTTCCGATGGAATACAATCTTTATTTAGGTGTATTTTTTTGGCAGATTGATCGTATATTTGTAACGGGTGATTTTTTTAAGAGCTATCGGAAATAAAAAAAAAAAGAAAAAAACATAAACCTCGGAAAAATGCATGAAATCGCACGAATCTCACGAATAAATGCTTCAATGTTGTCTTCCAGTGCGTCAATCGAAGTGGGCTTGTCGCTATAGACATGAGCCTTAACATAGCCCCACAAAAAATAGTTAAGATGCGTTAAATCGGACGATCTAGGCTGCCAATTGAACGGCCCCAAACGTGAAATCAACTGTTCACCGAACTCGCCACTCAATTGGTCCATTGTTACGCGTGTTATGTGTAGTATGTGGCACCGTCTTGTTGAAACCACATGTCATGCAAGTCAAGCTCTTCCATTTTGCGCACGGTAGCGCTCACTATTCACAGTAACGTTGCGATTCGCATCATCTTTGAAGAAATACGGCCGAATGATTCCGCCAGCCCATAAGCCACACCCAACAGTGACTTTTTCTGGATGCATTGTTATAGCTCTTGCAATGCTTCTGGCTGCTCTTCACTCCAAATACGGCAGTTTTGCGTGTTCACGTATCCATTCAACCAGAAATGAGCTTCGTCGCTGAAGACAAGTTTTCAATAAAAAAGTGGATCTTCGGCCAGCTTTTCAAGAGCTCATTCACCGAAAATTCGGTGTTGTGGTAGGTCGTTCGGTTTCAATTCTTGCACCAGCTGTATTTTGAAAGGCAAAATTTTTCACGTAGTGGAGTAACAGAGGCCCAATTGCTGCGAACGGCGCCGAATCGATAATCAACAATCGGTTATCAACAACACTGGCCGATACAGCTGCGATATTTCTCAAGTTCGCACTCTACGTAAGCGTGTTGGTCCAACAATGCAAATCGGGTGCGAAATTTAGTCACAATAGCCCGAATAGCCACCTCAGTAGTTGGATTAAACTGACCATAAAATGGAAGAAACGCACGATGAACTTTCTTAACAGAGCACGCATTTTGATAATAAAATTCAGTAATTTGCAAGCGTTGTTCGTTTGGAAGACCAAATTGAAGATGTTTGACAGTGACACAAAACACGAAACGTGCGTCAGCTGTTAAAACCAGTGTTCCCAAAAAGAAAATAGCAAAAAAGTCAATCATTATATTGCGTCCGAGCCAGCTCTTCATGTTTGGAAACAGATTCGTCTTGTGGTTTTACGTGAGTACCTGCCGATTACAAGCTCTACCCCACAGGAGGCCTACCTCCATCGGAGTCAGATTGGGTCCTCACCATTAACACCATTAACCCCGACATAGCCGAAGCCAACTCGGTCGCAAAGTTGTGACATGTTGCAGGCATGAACACACCTCTTGCTTAGGAGGTGAGGTCTATCTAACCCCTCTTGAATCCAGGCATGCCTGAAACCATGTGTCTCCGCATTCGGAATAAACCAAGCCACTACGATACTCCCACTAGGAGGCCTACCTCATAGATTGTCTGAGAAAGAGAGCACGCACGCGACAGCTGCACTTCTCTATCCGAAGATAGAATAAGAGAGCCAGAAGACGTACGCTACAGCCCTCAGACTCCTGGGCACTATCTCCCATGGTGCCAGAATAAAGCTTCCGGTCGAGCTTCGCCACCAAAAAGGTCACTTACAGATGAAGTTCCTGCAAAACTTCAGGGCCTGTCAGCCCCAGATATGCAAACAGCCAGCTATAGTCGAGGTAGAAACCACAACCAAGAATGTGCACCCCTCTGGTGAGTTGTTACACACTCCTTAGCGGATTCCTACCTTAAGGACACGGTCCAGGCTGTTCCTATCAAGTTAGTTCAGTTACTATTATAGTAACCTATCCACAGGCACCGCGAGGAGGTCGATAGGAACCGGAAGTGACAGCTTTGTGCGAGGTAGCAATTCCGGCCCACCGATAAATCGATGAACGAGCCCATCAGAACATCAAACCAGCATTACCGCTTCAGCACCCATACACGTTAGTGCATGGATTGTGCATCCGCAGCAACACCGGTAGAGTTCAACAGAGCCCCGGACAAGCCTTAAACTACTCGAGCACGCCATCACCCCCACCTGCATGTTTGGAAACAAAAAATAGTCGCAGGGGGCTATGTCTCGGGATTTTGCTGGATGGGGGAAGAGTTCGTATCCTAACCTAAACGATATTTTTTCTTCGCCAAACGCTTCAAATTGGCTTGGAATCGATCCAGTAGCTCTGCGTGATTGTGCTTATGATCGTTTCACCCATTTTAAGATAATAATCAATGTGTTTAACCCAGCTCGTATTCCAAAAAAACTGTCGCCATGTCCTTGTTTCCTTACAAACCCACATTGGCCTGCTTTGGTTTCTATTCACCAAAAGAAGTCCATTTTTTCGACTGCTCCTTGGTCTCTGGTGTGTTGTGGTGAATCCTTGTAACACAAAATACATGTCACCCCTAGTCAAAATGTACGACTAGATCGCACGAACTTGCTCTAATGTAAAAGTACTTTGGAATTTAAAATACATTATATAAACTTAAAACAGGGATTTAATGAAATAAATGCATCGAATTGCTGCAAACAAAATTTAAAAATTTCAAGTATTTAGTAGTATAAATTTTAAGAAATTATTTCAAAAAATAATCGAAAATAATTGTTCACAAGTTTTGAAGATATTGATTTTCGAAAAAAAAGAAAAAAAAAAACGAACTTTTTTTTTTCATAAAACTCAAACAATATTTTTTTTCGAATATTTTTATATGCAATATTATTTTAAACTTAAAGGGGGCTCCTGCTTAAAAATATTGGTTAGTATCTAAGAAAGTCGAAAATCACAAAAAAAAAAAAAAAAAAAAGTTCTATGACCGGTATACCGTTAATAACATTTTTTCCTAATTATTTTTTTTTGACAAAGTCCATGCCCATAATATCACACCTTATTTTTATTTTAATTTGAACTGTATTTAATTAATATGAATTCTTTCCAAACTATGAAATTAAACACATCTTCTCTTTCATTTCTGTATCATAATGTGAAAAAGGTAACTCTGGCCGGTTTGGTTTAAAATTGAGGTTTAATAGTTTTCCCCGTAACTCAAAATTTGTGCTTATTAATTCCGTTGAATAGAAGTACCCATTCAACTATCATGCAGAAGGTCTCGGGTTCGATTTTCAGCTACTGCGAAAAAAGTTTTTCAGGGGTCCACTGCATCTTGCTAGGAGTTGACAAATCGTTTAAAAGTATCTCTTGTTATGAAAAAAAGCCGTTAGAAATCGGCAGAAAATTGTAGGTCTCCTCTATTCCTGGTAACAATCACACACAGGAATAGTTAAAAGTTGTAAGTCACTAGGTCGTGGTTCTTTTCGAGCTGTTGCACATCAATTTTTTTTTTTTAATTCCGTTGAAAGATTAGCTTAGAAATGCCTTCATTGAAGTAAGTGGTTCAACTTCCTACAGTTTATTCTGTACTGCAAATTCTGATGTGTTTCTTCATTCAGTTTTTTGTTTTCTTCAGCATTTCATTAAATTTTGGTTTTAGCAAGTCCACTTGCTCTTCAGCTTAAGTTTAAGTTTACTCCGCATTCTGATGCCAGTTTCTTCCAATTTTAGACACATCCTCCTTTAATTAACAATATTAGCATAAGTTACATTTCTGGTATTCTCTGCTCATGCATTTCTAGAACAGGCATTATGAAGTTGAAATGAAGTTTGAGAGTATTCAAAGACATAGGAGTAATACCAGTATCTAAATACAAAATATGGTTTCAGGAATTAGCGGGTATTCTAAAAAAACCTTCCGGTAAAATAACGGAGAACCTTTTGTACTCCTTTGAGGATCGGTATCGCCAAGCTTAAAAGCATGGTAATGCAGTTGCAAAAGAATATTGCTTGCTTTGATGTTTGTGAAATACTCTTCTTGGGGATGCAGCTATCCCAAACAGGGCAGATTGCGAGCTAAAAGATGTTTTTTCATGTTGGAGTTCAATTTCTATTCCCTATCCTTGAAATGCCCATTTCTCAAACCTCGAAAATCTGCCTTCGCCACTACTTTGAATCATGATTTTGAGATATTGGACACAAAATCCCTCCAGATCGCGTAAATTTATATCTATCCATTGAATTGTCGTGTAGTAGGTATTGACACTAGATGTCTCTTAACATACATAAATCATACAATTTTCGAATCAACGTCGTCCTATCTTATTACGCGATGAAGGGTCAGTTCTCCCTTCTTACTTTTATAATTTCTTCAGTTCTATGCATTATGAATACCTACGATTGATAGGGGCAGCCTGTAACTATACATATTCTCACAGTTTTCCAATAATACTTCCGTTTATTAAATGAAATTATAATAAATCACCCCGCAGTCTGCCAATTGAAAAATAAACAAAATATTTTATTCTCATTTCGTATGTTCAGGCACAAATTATCTTCCTGTTTGCCTTCTTTCCAGACATCCGGGCTTCCGGCTTAGTTATACATATAAGCTACCTTCCCCTCTTCCATTCAATTAAATTAATGACAAAAACATACAAAAAAAATGCGTAAGTACTGCACTCGCATCAAACTCGTCCCTCAAAGAAACTTGAAAATGATAGAGAGAAAAAAAAAAAAAAACAAATTCAAATTGAAACAAATTGGAACAATGACGTGTAATTAAGAACTTCATTCACGTTCCACGGCCAGCACGGCCGGCGTAACAACTTGCCTCGACAACGTTGACAGTTCAAAATAAACGGGGAGTGCCTGAGTGTTATCCAGCGCGCACTCAATTGCGTACAATAGCCAACGATGGTGGTGGCCGAACTTAGTTGCATTTTTAAACGGATTTACTGCGACTGTCAGACGAACAGACAGACGGACGGACAGACGAGCTAACGGATAGAGAACGAAACGTCAGAATGCCACTTGGTCGAGCATCAAACTATGCACAATTGGGCCTCGCCTAAGCATCCTCGAAGGACGGATAGACGACCGAAAACGTAATTTCGTAGTCGCCTCTGGGCTGCTGAGTGGTTTATTATTCCAAATGCATTCTCCGTTAAATGACAGGAGAGGCTAGGGGAACCGTCCAGAACTGACTATTGTGACTGGGCCTGGTGTGAGATGAGATAACTCAAACACTTAATAAGATTTGACTGACACATTTTGACAAACAAACAAACGTATGCATAGTTCACAATGGAAGTGGCATGAATGTTTGATTATGTTGACCCATTTATCCATGGATCTCTCTATCTTCTGTCCAACAGGATATACAACCACTGTGGGAAGTAGGTAGAAAAAAATGAATATAAATAAAAAACACGTAATTTCTCGCATTCATTGGCGTAGCTACTTGCTCTAGCCAGCGTTGCCATAAGTGCAGATTTGTTTGCATTTTGCTATAGAAAATTAAACAAATAGATTGAATTTTTTTTTCTCGGTAAACAAAGAAATACTCGGGACGAAGATGATGTCTTGTTTAATTTACTAGATTTGATTAGATGAATTTTTATTGTTGATTAAAATAGTGAATAAGTATACGTTTATATAATTTTTTGTATAAAATAATATAAAGCATAGATTTTAAGCCGTCTACCGCTTCCTTATAATTTGACCTTTAGACAATAACTAAAAATTATACAAATATTCAAATAATTAATTATTGAATATATTTAAAACAATTATATACAAAATTTAAGAATAAAATTAATATAACAATTAAAAATTAAATAAACAATTAGAAATTAAAAAAAGAAAGGGTCAGTTTAAAGTTACTACTTAGAAAATTGTACAATTTAAAGATTTTACAAATTTAATTATAATTTCAGCTATGAATTTTGGATTTAGAGTCTTCAGTTGAATTATTGAAATAAATGGTAATCGTAGACCATTTTTTTTTTACCTCAAGGGAAAGCGAGAAGAAATGCTTGATGCACCGTAAGGATGTCTTGGCGTTGACCCGTTGACCATCCCCGTGTGTCGGACTCGTTACATACCGACTAAAACTCCTCTAAAACCCTTATTGGCGTCTGACCTACCCCCCGGGAGCGCTCTTTGCATTACTTCAGGGGGGTTGTCATGTTTCCCTAGCGGGATGAACTAGCGGGCTCAACTGTTCCCGATCATTTTCTTCTTCTCTTTTTTTTCTTCTTCTCTTTTTTTTCTTCTGAGAATATACTCTGTAAAGCTACAGATGTTTTGCCAGTTTTCATAGCTTTGTAGCATCTTCTGGACTATGTTATCTGGGCTGATGGCGCCAGTACTTCTTTCCAAGTCTTGACGGAGGAACTCCCATCTTTTGCACTCGAAGAAAGTATGGTTTGCATCCCCGTACTGCCAGGCTGGCCTGTTAGTTTTTCCGATCTTGTGGAGGAAAGCTTTGAAATAACCGTGTCCGGTGAGTAACTGGGTGACGTAGTAGTTAACCTCACCGTGTTTCCGGTCGTTCCACTCAGCCACGTTCCTGATCAGCCTCGCTGTCCATCTTCCTCTGCTTTCTGAGCTGCACCGCTCTTGCCACTTCTGAATTGTAAGTTGCTTGGCCCTTTCGGATGCCGCTTCCAATCCAATTTCTGCCTTTTTTTCTTAGACGTACTTCCTTTCTGCCGCTAAGAGATCGTTCGGTAGGAGCTGGCTACACGTAGAGCTCCTCGTCTTTGTACTGCCGCCATAAGTTTGTGGTACTTCTGTTGTTTAAGAGCGTCCGCCCAGATTTCGCTTTCGTATAGAAGGATAGCGTGCGTCGTCGACATTAGTAGTCTGCGCTTACTGGCCGTTGGTCCGCCTACATTTGCCATTAATCTGCTCAGTGATGCTGTTGTTTTTGACGCTCTTTCTGCTGCTGCCCGTATTTGTGTCCAAAAGGTTAGCTTCGTGTCCGGCCTCAGTCCCAAAGACTTCACTACGGCGCTGCTTGTTATCACTTCGGTCCCGATTTGGAAATCGATTTGAGTGGGAATTCTCTATTTTGTCAGAAGGACTATCTCGGTTTTCTCTGTTGCCAGGCTGAGGCCATGCTCATCCATCCATGAGTTTGCTCGTCGCATGACCTTGTTCAATTTTCTTTGCGCGTTTTCGGTGTCTCTTGCCGTGATCAACGCGGCGATATCGTCTGCGTACCCTACCAGGAAGGTGTCTTTAGGCATCTCCATGCGGAGAATGTCATCATAGGAGATGTTCCAGAGGTCTGGTCCTAAGTTCGCTCCCTGCGCTGCTCCTGATGTTATTTTCTTTCTTCGTGGGCCTTCTGAGGTTTCGTAAATTAACTCTCGTTAACTTCGTTACCATAGCAGAAACAACTATTAATTGTTGCGTTAAAAATTTTGGAAATGTGGCGATTTATTTCTCAACATAGTCTCTTTTTAGCTCGATACACTTGATCCAGCGATGCTCCAACTTCTTTAACCCATCTGAAAAATAGGTTTTCTCGATGTCTGCAAAGTAGGCCTCCGTGGCGGCGATGACCTCCTAATTTGACTTATGTTTATGCCCAGCGAATGATTTTTTTCAAACAGCTTTCTCATGGTCAAAATTTTGAAGAAGAATAGTCACCGTACACAGCATCCAAGCGCTCTTTGATTGCGCTGCGCGATATCCTTTCCAAAAACAAGAATCGAATCACCAACCTTGCTCTTTTCTATTTTTCTAAAATTTGCGGACAAGCTGGCTTCCACAAGTGGTCAAAACAAAACTACGAGTCCGATTCGGCTGAAATTTTGACAGTAGCCGTCTAAGAGAATATACTAGACGATAGTAAATCTCTCTTGCGATACTCTCACCATCGGGCGGTGGGGCTAAGTACTTATCGGACCGCCTTCGTATATCGTCAACAGACACACCCTCTGGTAAATGATTCTTGATGTTGTTTCTAAACAAGGCAAAACATTAACGGACTTCAATCACATCCCTGTGGAACGCCAGTTTCAGAGTTAAATCAATTTGATCCATTCTTTACAATAGATAGCACTGCAGACATATTCAATAAGTAGTAAGTAGTAAGTGCGAAAATTTGATCCACCATCGAAAGTTTGGCATTACACTGCACCCAACTAGACAACCTGGGTGAAAAACTTTCTCAGAGAACTTAAAACAGAAATACCTCTATAGTTTTAAGGTTGACTCTTAGGCAGTTATCGTCGTCAAACAAAAACTGTTTGGGAAAGTCCCTTCATTGAACATTTTATTTATTAAGTCAAAAATATACTCCAGAAATCCGAGAGTTGAATTGTTGTAAAACTCTATGAGCATACCGTCTGACACTGCAGCTTTGTTATACTTCCTTCTTTTGTTCATGATATACTGTAAAATTTAAATTTAAAATTTAAAATATCTGTTTCTTGATTTTCAGCATTTTCCATTGTACTACATATTTAGATTTTGACCAGTGTGAAATAAGACGTGTGTTATTTGCAGTTGCAGACTTGTATTAACTTAAAAGACTTGTCCCATTTTCTTTTGAATAGGGAATTTGAACTTTAGTAGCAATCATTTGGTGTCTTAAATTTTGCTTATACATTATGGCGTTATGTTCCACCCATTTAAGTTTGTTATTAATTGGAGATCTGTTTTCATTAGAAAAGTACTCATAAGAAACTACAGTTGGAAGATGGGATGAAAAATTGGTAGGCTATACATACATCTGGATGGTTAGGTTAGGTTAAGTTAAAGTGGCTGTCATTAAAGCGTCTGACACACTTATACCAGTAGAGGTCCATTGTGATACCACGATCTAATAGGGAACAAAAAGGTTCCCTACTAGTTAAAACCATTTAGAGTTTGTGATGAATCGAAGAAGACTTTTAATGTCTGTTTTTATAAGATCGCTTGGTTCATTATAGAAATATTCTCCTAGATGAAATTTGTGTCTGTAAGAGAGAGCAGGGCATGTACAAAGAAGGTGTGGGATTGTCTCCTCTTCCTCCTCGTCCAAGCAACTCCTGCAAAAATCTTTTGATAGTACACCAAGTCGTGCGGCGTGTCTACCTATGAGACAGTGTCCAGTTATGACACCTATTACGGAGCTGATCTGAGATCTACTGAGGGACAATAGACATTTTGACCGTTTCAAATCCAGCTTAGGCCAGATTTGTTTGGTCGCCATACAAGTGGTAGTGTTAAGCCATCTTGTGTTTGATTGTTCCAGAGTAATTCGTTTCCGCATAAGTTTACTTGTAGCTATAGGCATACCTATATTTAACTTATCGGGCAAGATAGTCATTTCCGTTCCAATTCTGGCGAGTTCGTCGGCCTTGCAATTTCCCGGAATGTCCCTGTCACCCGGCACCCAGAATAGGTGAATATTAAACTGTTTGGCCATCTCCATCAGAGACGATCGACAGTCTTGGGCTGTAATGGAGTTTAAAGAGACTGATGCGAGGGATTTCAAAGCAGGCTGACTATCTGAGAAGATGCGGATATCCGTGCTAGATATAACGTTTTCTTTAAGCCAAGACAGTACTTCCTTTATCGGCAGAATTTCCGCTTGGAATACGCTACAATCGTTTGGTAGGCGGAAGGAGAGATACATCTGGATAATACCCAACCAATCCACTTTCACGATACAATAATCAATTGTAGATCATCCTTGGGAGGATATATGAAAGTATAATTCCCTGTTAGACTTCCAATAGTAGATATACCATTTTAACACAAAAAAAAACAACATTTGCTATCTAACTTAGATGTTCATTCAGCGAGCTTAAGAAAGTTTAGGAGTTCCTCAAAATCTTCTTTATTTAATCCAATAACATTACATCCATTGCTTACTTAATATTGTACTTTATAATGATGATAACATTCTAGTTGATTTAACTAGGGGTCATGTTTTTTACAAAAAAAAAATAGAAGGTGGCAAAATTTTAGCATGACCGCAGTGTTAATTTGTACGAAATGTGTGGTATTGTAACACGGTCTCTTTTAAATTTAAATTTTATTTCATATCCTCTTGACTGAAGGTTTCCTATTGTTATTTTTACAATATTGTTTCTCTTATAAACTTAAACTGGTATTGTGTTAACTTAACGCTGTGTCTGTTCATTTAAACAAAAAATCGTGTTTATATTACAAAATTGAATCTAAGTATATGAAATGAAACTTAATGTGAGTATATCCTGAGAACAGTATAGGTTTAACAGTAGCCGTGTTCTTTGAAAGAGTGGATATCCAAGTTAGCAAAATTTTACATGCAAAACAATAAAAACATCAAGAGTGAATATAATTTGGTCAGCAATCAGAGTGAATATAGAATGAATAAAAATTGTTGATATATTGAGATGTAGATGGCGCTTAAATCGAGTGCAGAAAAACATTTGCTTGGTACTGGGATGTTTTCTGGAATGCATCTTTATTTCTCAGTGATTTTTATTATGTCAAGACATTTGGATAAAAAGCTTCATGTCTATTTTGTAAAAGACGTACAAAAAATCTCAAATGTCAATTGATTGAAAAACTTCTAAAAAATCTTAATTTTTTCACGAAAAATCGAAATTTTTTGGATTTGTTTTTGTTCAGGAAAAATGCGATTTTAGGGCTTTTCGAAAGCATCTAGAAAGAAATAGGTCAAAATATAGTATATCTACCAAGCCATAAACTGTCAAATTCCATTGGAGGATGGCTGAGATGTCGATGGATTAAAAAACATCTACAAAATCTGATTTTTTAAAATGAAAAATCCATGTTTTTGCTCATTAAAATTGTAATTTAGGGGCTGGCAAGAATATGGAAAGAAATATTCTAAATACGTCAAAATAAACTTGAAATTACTCTAAAATTCGTGTCATTAAAAGAGAGTGAATATAAAAGTGACTACAATGGTTTTTTTTTTTTTTTAATTTCTTTACTGAGTGGCTATCAATTTTCCATAAAACACGGCTAGTATGTCTTCTTATTTCAACTTAAAAAACTATCTAAACCTATTATCTTGTCTAATTCAATTTTAAATAAACATTGTTAAAAAATAGCAACCTGGTTTGCTTCTGTTAGGTCTAATATGAGTAGAAATTCTTCGTTTTTAAAGATGGTGGCTAAGGGACACCTGTTAGAAGTGTTTTAATATTCCGAGACGATCCGTACTGGTGATCTAATGGTATATCTCACTGAACAGTGGAACAAATCTTATGGAGAAAGTAAGATTATTGTACTTGATATTTCTAAAGCATTTGATAGAATTTGGAATCATGCTCTCTTTTCGAAAATACTTGCATTTAGTATTCATGAATCTCCTTTTCTTTGGATTAGAGACTACCTTCAAAACGCTCAATACAAGTTGTGTTGGTCGGTTTTGAGTCTGAAATTCATAAAATAAATGCTGGTATGCCACAGGGCTTCGTTTTTTCTCCGACTTTCTTTCTGATATTCATCAATGATTCATCTTATTTTTGAATGATCTCGACTCTGAACTACCGGGTGGATTATCTGTTGAAGGCATCTCCGTAAAAGTCTTACTTTATGCTGACGATATTGTTCTTCACTCTGACAATCCCGCTTCCTTGCAAACAATGATAAATAGCTTCGCAAATTACTGTTCAAGATGGTTTCTGGTTGTAAATATAAGTAATTCAGAAGTAGTCATTTTTAGAAACGTGGACGTCGTCGGGCAGTTGATGAAAAATGAACTTTTAACAACGATGATATCAAAATATCCAACAAATACAAGTATCTAGGAGTAACTCTGAGTAACAATATGTCGTGGACAGGGCATCTTAGGCATAGACTTGCAATGGCTAAAAACTCAATAAATGCTACCTGGTCAAACTTCATCAAAAACAAAAACATACAACACTCAGCTAAGTACAAAATATATGAAACTGCTTCAAAATCAGTGATGAACTACTGTGCGCAAGTTTGGGGTTATTCGGAACATAATGAAGTCGAAAAATTGCAAAGGTTTTTTATTAAAAAATGTTTTTCCTTACCTAGAAAAGTAGAAATACACCAAATTACGTGCTTAATCTAGAAACAGGACTTCCGAAAGCCTTTCTTTCAACACTCGAACTGCATTTCAAATACATCCAAAGAGTTAGTACCCTGCCCGAAAACAGACTACCGAGAAAACTTTCTGATGTCATCGTAAAAAAACAGATTTACTGGGCAAAAGAGTGGTCAGAACTCTTTAATGAACTCAATATCGTGTTTAACTGGTCAACAAAGTCTGAGTGGAAAGCGCTGCATATAGAAACTTGCACAAAACTTGTAGAAAGACATTGGACTGAAAACTCAAACAGAGCACATCAATCACGGTTCCACGACGAATATTGTAACTTGAACTATGCCGAGACGACAAACTACTACGAAGACTGTAACTCACGCGAGATGATAAGCATGGTTTTAAAGTCTAGGTGCGGATTGCTCAATCTCAATTCAAGAGCATTTAGAAGAGATTCAGAAGGCATTTGTGCATTGATGCTACTGAAAATACATACCATTTTGTTGGAGTGTGCCCTTGTTTTCGGACTTATAGAAGACAATTCTTAGGAAGTGAAAGCCTTAACGGTGACCAGTTCCTCAAAGTTCTCAACGGACAAAACTATAGTCAACTGTACAATTTCTTAAAAAACGCGAAACCTAATTATTAATGAATTTTCTTAAAAATATAAACCATTCGCTAAGTTTTAATGAATTTTCTTATAAACCTTTAACCTGACAGGCAACTTTAAAAGTTATTGTCATTTAATTTAATTTTAAAATAACGAAAACCAAGCCTTTGTAAAAACTTTACGAAAATACATTTTTTTATCTATCTATCTATCAATGACTTTTAGTCTAAAACTTCTAATCTATTAAATTGGTTTGCTGCGACAATGCTCAGCTCATCATATTCGTTACCAGATGTATATGTCCTTGTTCTTCAGGTGTGTATTTTTAAAGGAAGTGTATATTAAATACTGATCTCGCTGGCATTGTCAAATAGGGAACCATAAACTGCGCCTGTGTAGAACTGAATTTGTCAAAAACTCAATGCTGCCATCTGTCGTAAAAGCCGTTGTTTTGGTTGCCAAAAATTCAAAATATATTTTATTATTGATCGTAAAATTTAAACAAAAGAAAAAACGAAATTGTCAAAATTCTAGGAGCCGTTTTCGATAAATTTGCGATTTTCGAAAACCATTTTTCAATATTTGTATAGTAGGTACCGTAAATTTTAAATAAAATAAAATAATTTTTTAACATTTTATAAATAAAGAAAAATAAAATGTTAATTGTCAAGTTTCAAAAGTATCGAGCATGTTTTCGGGGGGAAAAAACTGCGATCTACCATGTTTTAAGAGAAGACAGACAAATATTGACAAAGTAATGTCAAGTTGAAAGTTTTCAACGAATGCATATCTTGCCATAAAAATAACTTCATATTGAAGGTAAAAAATCGTAATGGCAATACTGGCAACTAAATCTACTCGCCTTCACTAATCTCACACTTGTGTTTTTTTTTCTGAATTCGCAATGCAATGTGTCATAAAAAGTATCTACGATATCAATCACAGTAACATGATTGTGTCAGTGTCATGAGCTCTTACTATGGGCTGCTTCGGGGCAATTTTAACTTCAACGACACATGCAGTAGATTATTATTTTTTTTTATTATTATTTTGGCGTAATTCCAATGAAATGTACTCTTCTCAAGCAAACTGAATGAATATGTAATTTTCAAGTGGCCTCTTCTAGAAATGACGTGCATTGTGTTGAGTGGACCCTGTTTTTCTTCATTGCATTTGAAAGATTTGATTAAAGGCCCTGGGGCGATGCAGGAAAAAAAACCTAACTATGTGGACAATATTGTTTGGAAAAATTCTAAATTCTAAAATAACATTGCATTCGTTTTTTTATAAACCAAATGTCTTTGTTCGTTTTGGATGTAATCAAAAATTAAAAAAATTCCTTTAAAAATAGTTGAAGGAATGGCAATCTGAGGGATTATATGATTGAATTGTTCCTGGTTCATATCTTAATTATATTTTTTTCGTTACTAATAGGACATATGCTTGTGCATTAAAATATCTTTTTAGCTGAAGATTAAATAATGGATTGCCTTGCGTTACCAATAGTGGACTGCATTGAGTTTTTAGAAGCATTAAATTCTTACTTCCCATTGGACAATGCTTTGAAGATCAGAATTGAATGAGTTAATCATATATTGCCGTTGAAGTGCCCATCCGAAGGACAGGGCTATGAATCTTCAAACGAATATTAACGATTAGAAGTCTTAGAAAGAAGATCGAATAATGAAAATGAGAAAGGAGATATAATGGAGCTCTGGGGGACATAAACATTTATAGCTTGAATATCAGCCTCAAATATGCTGTGTACTACTTGTATTGAATGGATCCATCAAAGAAGAGAGTCGTCGAAACCGTAGGCACGCATTTTCAATAAGAAACGCTTCAAGAACTCTTTCAAATACTTTTAATATATGACCAGAACGATATGAACATTTGGTGCACTGTTTGGTCAGACATTGACCCTATTGCTACTAAAGCCGTTCTGTCGGTCATATGGAAGCTTACATTCTTCTAGATATTTCTAAATCTTAAAGGAAAGTGAGGATGATTTTTCTCGCCAAGGGACTAGCTGGAAAAATAACGTTAAACTTCTACTCAGAAATAGTCTTTTAGAACTTAAGGGGATATGAACCAGTGAATTTGGGAATTTCAAAACCTTTAAGGACACTTGCGACTGTGCGAGTGTGAAAGCAGATTTGTCCTAACTCGTTGGGCAGAGTTGAACTAGCAGTTCACTGTACTACAAGCAAATTCATATTAGTATTTTTTGGCGTAGATTTTGGTTATGTTATAACTTTGTTCTTCAAATATGCTATTTGCAACTTTTTCGCATAGAGTTAAGTAACAAAAAAGACTGGGTAGGAGAAGCAATAAGCTACACTCTCGAAACAAATACCATCAAGTGGTACACTGATGGATCGAGAAGAAATCAAAGGACTGGTGCAGGAATCTTAGGGCCTAGCTGGGGCAGCCCACCAGCATTTCCCAAGCTGAGGTAAACGCCAAAGGGAGATGTGTGGTTCGTAATCGCGAAAGTAACTATCGTAACCAGGGCGTGGCCATCATGTCAGATAGCTAAGCTGCAATCAAGGCACTGAACTCATGAACCCTTTGCTAGTGTGGGAGTGCATAAACAGAGGAACTTGGCAAACAGAAAGGGTTATCCTTCATTGGGTACGTGGACACGTGTGTGTCCATGGAAACGAAGAGGCAGATTCCTTATAAAAAAGGGTCATCAGCCACTTCAACAGGGAATGAGCCCTATTGCGAAATAGGAGAAATCATAATCAAAAAAAAAAAAAAATATTTTCTGATATGATACAGTGGTACAGAGAAAGACCTTCACTGTCAAGTACTCGAGTTTGTATTTTCACAAGAAAAGATCTCTGCATACCTTATTTCGACTGTTGTTTCGCCAGAATTTAATTTAACATTAAGCCAAGAAGAATTTTGAACATTGAAGTCGCACTTAATAATGATTTAAGAGTGGGCATTTGGTATACATCAATGAATTCCAAAAGATTTTCATGTTTATTTTATAAAATTATAAAAGCCAAAACCCTTTTTGATCACTTTTTGAGCTTTGTTCAACTATGAAGTTGAAACTGTCAGAATTCCTTCAGATTCAAATATCAGAGCATTAAAAAATAACAAAACTTTTAGATTCCTAATCTGATTTCGATTTAGTTTATTAATCATAATCACCGTCAAATAGGTCGCAAGCATGTTTGCACGTATTTTGATATCTGTATTTCTGGTAGTCTTTATTTTTGGACTCTTGGTCTTCTTCTAACAATTCTGCGATTGGTAGCGGTTGATGTTCGGTCATATTTTGACTATGAATAAAAATTGTATGAAGAGTAGGTGTGAGTTGTTTTTCTTTAGATCTCTAACTTTTTTAGAATTTTTAACTGGTCACTATGTTTCCTTAAGAGCGACGTTGATGCCAGTGCTGATATGATCACAGAAGTGATTTTTCTCGGGATGCGTACATTTATTAGACAGTAGAAATTTCTGTTCATTTGTCAAGAACGTAAAAAATTCGACTTCATCTCCGGTTCCAAAGCTCATCTACAATGACAAATCGATAACTAGCTCTCTAGAGAAGACAAATATACTTGAAGCTCATTTTGCTGTTACGTTGCCTGTTAGCAACATTAACCCTCCTGTACTTGAGAACGTAAATCATTTAATGGGACAGGTATATTTCCGCACTCGTATAGTTGCACGAGCCCTTCGAGATCTCGATATAAACAAATCCGCTGATCCCTATTCTTCTGAAGAGGTGTTCTTCTTCACTGGCAAAACCATTGCGTAAGCTTTTATATCGCTCCTAATGTTCTGGAATCTTCCCTAGAAGATGGAAAACATCATTTGTCCAGCTTGTTCCTAGAAAAGGTGACCCTCCCCTCGTTACCAAATTCACGTCCATATACTTCGGAAGTGGAATTGCAACGCTATTGTATGATAAGCTCATTAAACTCCGATCTTTACAGCATTGTTAAATGGGGTAAAAAAACCGTGTGGAGTTTAATGCTTCGAAAACTCAATGCTCTCTATTGTCGTTGAAGCAAAATATCCCCCTTATGCAATTGTCGCTGAGTGGCACTTGCACTGAAGAAACCGGAAAGCTCTCAGTACTCTGTATGTTTGTTAACGACGATCTTCGTTGGAATGATCACGTTCTGGAGACCGCCAAGAATGCTGCTAAATGCTTAGGATTTCTGTATCGATATAAGAAATTTTTCACCGCTTCTGATCTGGCTACCATTTATAAGTATAACTCACACCTTTGGGCAGGCGCAGCACAATCTTCTCTCCATTTATTGGATAGAATCCAGAACAGAGCGTTAAAACTGATTGGAAACAGACTTATCATGAATTCATTCCTATCTCTTGAACACCGCCGGAATGTTTCATGTATTTCCCTGTTTTATCGTTTCTTTCACAAACAATGTTCATTCGAAGTAGCTAGTTGCATTCCTCCCCTTTATCAATTCACCCGTGATACCCGCTTTGCTAGGAATGCACATAAGTTGACCCTTGAGCCTAACTATGGTCGTAATATAGAGATTCGTTTTTTAGTCGCACAACACGATTATGGAATAACTCACCCTTGCCATTTCAATCTGCAAACATTCGAAACCACTGTTCATCGACACCTCCTTTCTCTCCCCTCCTAATTTCCCCATCGCCCGTGCTGTGTTTAACATTATAAGGATCTCTTAACATACCCTTGAGCGCGAGTTAATTATAAAAAAAAATCTCTTGTTTTCTTCGTTTTCATTAATATCTTTTCCCTTTTGTCGAAGTAAACACGCAAGTTTGAAAATAAACTCCATGTAATGGAGAGATTCCATATTCGAAGATCAAACGAAGAACTTTTCTTTCAAACCACCCAAGCAGATTTTCATCCGTTTTAGACAGTGTCCATGCTTCTGCCCCATACAGCAGGACCGGGATGATGAGGGTCTTATACAAGGTTTCCTTGGTTCTTTGAGATACGGCTTTATTACTCAAATGCCTTCTTAGCCCGAAGAAACAGCGGTTGGCAAGAGTAATTCTTCGCTTGATCTCTGCACCGATGTCGTTTTGCGATGTTACAGCTGAGCCCAGGTAGACAAAGTCTTTGACGACCTCGAAGTTGTACCTATTCATCGTGACATCAAAGGGTTCGGTGGTGTTCTTACCGACCTTGACGGAGCAGCGAGATTTTTCCATCGTCATCCTGCACAAGCGGACGAGCTAGGCAGGGATTCCGATATGAGACATGGCTTTATATACATAGTTGTTCTCTCTCCACGCTATTATACGCGACTTTGAAATCGATAAAAAGGTGGTGTGTATCGATATGGAACTCCTGGGTTTTTTGCAAAATCTGTCGAAGTGTGTACATCTGATCCAGTTTAGATTTGCCGGGCCTAAAACCACACTGATAGGGGCCGATCAGCTCGTTGACAAACGGTTTTAGGCACTCACACAGTACAGACGACAGGATTTTGTATGCGACGTTGAGGAGACTTATACCTCCGTAATTGGCACGTCACGTCAGAGCATCTCCTTTCTTGTAGATGGGGCACACTATGCCGAGGTTCCATTCATTTATGTCGGGTGGACGGAAATTTTGACCATCATCGTCCAGGTTGAATGGAATGTTCCGCCTAGCTGCGGAATTTTGGCCTTCCTCGCCGTTCAGCAATCTGGAAAAGTGTTGTTTCCAGATCATCAGCGCGGACTGACTGTCCACTACCATATTCCCACTCTCATCCCGACAGGCTTCCGTTCTAGCTTTGTAGCCCTGGGTGGATTGCCTCACTCTTTGGTAAAACTTTCGAATTTCCCCCCTGCCGGTACAGTCCTCAATAGACTCGATCGCCTGCTCTCTCTTTTCCTCCTTAGAAGTTAGCATTCCTCCCTATGTCTTTGCCCCAGCACATCAGTGGCGGCACTACTGATGGCATTCTGGCATTGCTTCCACAGGTCCTCCGTAGAAAAAGCTGGAGGCGGGCTTGCTGAGAGATTAAGAGACATGCGGTCTGCAAAAGTCCTGCCGACCTCCTGCGATTTTAACCTCGCGACTTTGAATCTTGTCACAGCATCCGTCCGTCGTTGTTGCGTCATAGATATCCGCATCCGTACTTGGGCTACCACCAAGTAATGATCCGAGTCTATGTTGGCCCCTCGGAATGTTCGGACATCCAGGATACTGGAAGCATGTCTCGCGTCTATCGCAACATGATCAATCTGGTTGACGGTTAGTTGATCCGGAGACCGCCAGGTCCCTTTGTGTATATTGAGGGGTGGGAATCGCGTGCTAGCTATGATGACATTTCATTTCAATCAGCCTGAGTCCGTTACCGGGAGTGTTGTCGTGCAGGCTGTGTTCTCCGACTATCGAACCAAAGAAAGAAGTCAAAGAAATAAGGACCTAAATAAAAGATCAATTCTTCCAAAACCAAGTCTTGGTCCCGAGAGAAGCAATTGTAAAACTTAAACTTAAAGATAATATGAATAAAGTAGAAATTTGTTGGCACATGGGGGGCCTTATATAAGGACTCAAAAACAATTATAACATTTATAATGTAAATTGTAAAAAACTAAGATTAAGATAATTTTGCTTCGTTTTTCACTCGGGTTGTTCCGTCCCGGTTGTCCATTTATCGGGGTTTATTGGTGGTTGGTTGGGTGGTGTTTTAAGCCAAGGTGGTATGCTGACTCCGCTTCAGCGTAAAATTGAACTGGTTCTTCGTTGTCGGTTGGGATCCTTTCTAACATATCCAAAGCACTAAGGTATCTAGGCTCTGGATGTCGTTCCTGGGTCCCCCGTGGTGGTCTCGAGAGATGTCATAAGGGTTTTCTTTACATCACTAAATTCCGAACATAGTAAATCTGTTGGGCGATCTTGTAAAATATCCATCATCTACAAAAATATCCATCAATAAAATAAATGCCAAATTTCCACCAGCGATTGGTAAGCGGAAAATATACATAAAACTGTCAACGGCCTAGGATTTGATGAAACCATCGCTTCCCACCTTCTCTTGTTCTTTCTTTCTGTGTGTCCCTCTCTGTTGTAATGTCTAAGCCAATCGTCTCAGTTGCCAGTGCTTTAAGTGTCTCTACTTCATAGATTTATCTACGGAGTAGTGTAATATGTAATGTATCTAATGTATACATAAAACATTAATATTATAATTCAACCATTTGCTCACCAAAAAATGCAAAAACAGAAGCATTCATCTTATTCTATACTCAAACACTAATTACACACCGAAAATGTTCTCCAAGGTCAGAGATCTGACATTGTTGACAGTCCTCAACGAGTCTTCCATTAATTTCCATTGTCTCCATTCAAAGGCGAAACTTCAAGCTGAGAGCGCCATCTTCGTAATGGTTTGTTTGTTTTATCCCACTTTTATCCGAAAAGATTAATTTTCAAATTCAATATCATCCCTCTTAACAATGCATACATGTTTATGTGTGTGTGTATGTGAGTGTTGCTTGGGCCTCCTCTTTGATCTACTAATTACTTCTCATCTAAAGAATCCTTTTTCCCACTTAAGCTCGCTGCTTCACTTATATTTTTGTTTTGTTATGCTTCACTCCATCTTCATTCATCTTGTTTATTTTTTTTTTCTTGTTAATATTTGAACATCCTTGGTCCAAAGGATATTAATAAATAAAACGGCTTCTCGTGCCTTGTCCATCAAATTGCTTTCTCTGCAACTTTTTGGATATAATTTATTCCAATCCCCCGAAAGTGGTGCTAAAGAGGAGGGCGTATGGGAGGAAAATAATACCTCCCAATGGTTCTAATATAAAAGTATAGGTATAAGTGAAAATAAAAGAAAAATTAAATACGCGCCCATTCGTCCGCTGATGCGTCCTCGTCCGCACGTCCATTCGTCAATCCCTTCAGGGAGTAATTACTCGCCTTGAACTTTGTTCAAACTAATACGTCATTCTCTAACAGAGGGCAGTATTTTTCTGCTGATGGGGCTGCTGGCGGTGAAGCGACCGACACATCGTCGTCGTTGCCGCCGCCGCCGATCGTTACGAGTACCTCACCCAAATTAGCGCGTTTCAAGCGTTTAATTCATTAATTAATTAAACTAATGAGAAATTGTGTTGAACTCGTAGTCTCTATTAGTTTCTTTTATCTGACAAGTGACTCGTTGTTATTTTGTTTTTGTTTTTTTTTTTTTTTGATTTTCATTGAACCTTTGGCAACTAAACGAGCCAAACAAATGTATTTGCAACAATAGAATAAAACGGCCGGCGATGACAAATGACATTCGAACGAAACCCTGTTTTGGCATTTTTATTTTTGTTTGTTAGGGTAAGCTAAGGGTTTTAAAAAAAATAATGGAAAATTTGTGTAAAAATGTTATTTAAAAGGCTACTTGATTCCTATTCAAAAACTGTTAAATATTGAAATTTGGTATTTGAAAACTCATTGCTAGGGATCAGTGAAGAAAATCGAGTGCAATTGTTTGCAAATTTTCATCTAATGGGATACAAAAGCTCCTTAATTTGGCTGACCGCCCGTCCTGTTCTTATATTAATACGTGAACTTGAATTCTTTCCGTTCCTTTTTAACTGACGTCGCAGCAATCTAAACCAGGGGAACTTAATTCCAAGGGAGAAGCCCAAAATCGTACCAAATAAGGGAACTCGTAGACTGTTCAAGAAAACTTTAAACCATCACCCGAAACCTTCGTGTTTCGTTTGTTCTACTGAATTTAATTTAGCCAAATCCTTCCTGAAATTCATAAATTTTGCATCATATGAGTCAGTTACAAGTCTTGCAGTACCCTAAATGAAAAAAAAAAATTAAAAAATGATATGAATTTATTTTTAGAGAAGTTGTATTGCACACTCCTAATATCTGGAGACTCATTGAATTCCTTACACGCATAAGCCCAAGCCCAAAAGTAATCAGCTCAAAAAACTAAGAATTCATTCTCAAAGTCCCAGTATATAAGAGGTGGTATTAGCTCTAAAAGTTCAAAGAACAAGATGGCCGCATGATTTGATGGCTTACCTGGAGAGTTCTTCAAATACGAAGTTGACGTTGTAGGAGAGTGTATGCATGAAATCATTTGCCAAGTATGGTTGGAAAAAGGCAGGTCCGATGACTATTTACTGCTTATATCCCATCCACAAAAAAGTTAATCCTTTGTCCTGAAAAAGAATTTCAGACATAGATATACTTTCTAAAACCCTACCAAAGGTGCCTTGTGGGCATCTTTAGCCGTTTTGCAACACTATAGTCGGCAGTTGTCCAGTCTTGGACAGTCTTGGACAGTCTTGGACAGGTGCCTTGTGGGCATCTTTAGCCGTTTTGCAACACTATAGTCGGCAGTTGTCCAGTCTTGGACAGTCTTGGACAGGTGCCTTGTGGGCATCTTTAGCCGTTTTGCAACACTATAGTCGGCAGTTGTCCAGTCTTGGACATAAACCAAATCTTTGACCTACTTAACCGGCTCCTGATCCATGAAAGGTCTCTGCCTGAGACACCGCAGCTTTCCATCCTCTGCTATCCCGAGCACGCAGCTTCGAGTCATCAAGGCCAAGCGCTCTGGCATTCGCAATTGCTTGGTCTTTTCACCGGAGGTTCTGTCTTCCTTGTAGCCGTGAACCCGGATGATGGACTCTTAGCTGGAGCATTGCTGTTCGTTCGCCCAATGTGGTCGTCGTGTTTTGGCTTTCTAGACTCCACATCTTTGTACAGCCGATAGAGTTCGAGGTTACTTGGTTACTTGGTCTTGTCCTTATTTACTCGAGACCAACAAGTTCCGCCTGATCGTCAACAGCCGTGAAGGACTAACGTTGGGAACGGTCAATATCGTCCGCATACCCTAACAATTGGAGAGATTTGTTGAATATAGTGCTCTACGTATTAACGCCTCCTCTGCGCACGATCAGGGGCCTATTCCACCATCTTGCAAAATTGTGATTACAAGCATTTTTTTAACAAATTTGTAAAAATCGAGTTTTTTTTATATGTAATTTTTTTTAATCACAAATTTGTACTTGTAATTTGTAGTTGGTGAAAAGGCCCCAGTTCTAGAACGAGATCAGATTGTGGCATCTCCTTGCCAAAACCCTGTGCATGTTTGGAATAGTTCAGAAAAGTTGTTCGTTAGTTGCACATTGCACGGCGTATTTTCTAATGTCACGCGACACCGTTGGATCAGTTTTACTATGATCCCGAGTTCGCCCATTGCTGTATAGAGCTCCTGACGGTGAATGCTATCAAATTTTGTTATGAAGTCGATAAATAGAGAAAGAGTCTCGACTTGAAATTCGTTGGTCCCTTCCAGGAATTGCTCCAGTGTGAAAATTTGAGGTATGGTCGATCTGCCGGGCCGTATTTCACACTGGTTACTGGTACTTTCGAACTAAATTATTACAGAACGGTTTAAGACGTTCACATAGCACGTTCGATAGAACCCTATGTGCGAAATTTAGCAGGGACCTGCCTCGATAGTTCTTGTAATTGGATCACCTTTTTCGTAGATCGTTGGTCCAGTCATCGCACATGCACGTACACTACCAAAACATCACATCCGTATTTGATGGCTTACCATCAGATCCTGCGACCATGTAGTTTTTAAACCTATTTATAGCTAAGCCTACCGCTTCTATGCTGGGTGCTGGAACTGATTCTTCATTGATTGGAAGCGGGTTGCCTGATAAAAGCTCCACATGATGCCCATTTAACAGCTGCTTGGTTTCCTGTGGTTCGGTGACTAGATTACCTTCGTTGTTTCAAAGAGCCTGAGTTTGTGTCTTGAAACCAGCAGCAAGATGCTTGGCTTTTTTTTTATAAAACTTCCTGGTATTGTTTCTATTGCTAAACTTTCGATCTCCGTGAGCTGCGAGGCTCCGTAAACTCTCTTCTTTCTACGCAGTTTCTTTCTGCTAGACAAACGAGCTTTGAATTTAGCCGCAATTAAGAAATGGTCAGAGTCGACGTTTGCCCCTCAAAATGTGCGCACGCCTGAGTTGTCAAAAACGTGCCTGGTATCGACAAGCAAATGGTCGATTTGGTTGTTGGTTCGATCGTCTGGAGGGCTCCGGATCCTAGAAACTTAGTGCTACTTATCACTGTATTACGAGCTGTTGCAAAATGCTGGAAAACTTGAACGAATTTCAAGTAGAGAATCACCGTCGTTATATCAGCTTCAAAGCCGCACATGACTATGGTCGAACTTGGGATCTTGTGAGCCGTACTCATTTTTTGAATATCCCACTAATGAGATGTGCTAACATCTTCTAATGTAAGAACTTTAGATCCACAAATAAAATATTGAAACCAACAGATCTTTTATGAACAATAACTGATGCCATATTTTTTCGAATATCCCACAAATGAGGTTTTAACAATCTCCACGACTTTGAAATAACGTAATTATTAAAAATCACCTACGACTAATCAATAAATCAAACTGACCTAGTTTTTGTGACAATTACTGGTCTTTCAGAGGAGCTTAATTTTCTTTTTTGAATATCCCGGAAATGTGATGCAAACATATTTGCAGGATAAGCTAAAAAATAAGATAAAAAAAACACCTATTGCTGATCAATTACTGAAACCAACTGTTTTTAATGATCAATTACTGATCTTTTTGATCACAGACTTTTTTTTTAATAACCCATAAATGATGTAATGATAAGCTGTACGACCTGGTAAGAGCATATTTCCTAAAAAATTCTTTTATTACTGAAACTAAATGAGCTTTTGAGACGAATTTTTAGTCTTTCCGAAGGCATGCAAATTTTTTTTTTGAATATCCCACAGTTAATGTGCTAATGGATGACCTTAAAATGGCCTTTAAAAGTTCATACAAAATGGTATCTTTTTAACAAAGTACTGAAACAACCAAATTTTGTATAACCAATTACTGATATGTTAGATGACAGACTTTTCTTTCGAATATCCCACAAATGAGGTGCTAACAATTCCTACGACCTTGAATACAAAACGTATTCACTCAAAATCGCTGAAACTTCCTGACTGACTTTTTGCAACTAAATTGTGACTTTTTTCAATACGATGTTTTTTCGAATAACCCACATATGATCCCATAAATCCCGTATAAATACCGGATCCCAAATCGACAGCATATCCTCGTTATTCAACAGGTTGCATTTAAGTATTTTGTGTGTATTATGTTCTTCAGACTAAGACCCTTTAATACAACCCGTCTATAGTTTAAACTGTCGTTGTATTCCTGCCTTACATACAACATTTTCAACAGAAATATCTGTAAATTCCCATCCATGAGAGTAATTTAGTGAAACATAGTCGCGTGCTTTATTCTTTTATTTTTATTCTTCTTTTTAAACAAAAAATATTAAAAGAATAAAAGTTTTTGGCAAACAGTATACGGTTTGTTCTTTGTTCGTTCAGCGATGACACATGGAGCATAAAATTAATATATTCTCCGGGACTAGCAATTGCTCATTCGACAAAGGTCGGGCAAGGAAGGTGATTAGGGACGTGCATCGACTCACTGTTTTTGTAAAACAACTCGGCTGCGGCATTCATGGTATCATCATCAGGGCGAAGCGGACCGTATAAACCGTCCTTCTTTAATAAGACTAAGTGGTTTTACACCTCTTGACTTCAACCCTCGTGGGTAATTTGTATCCCCTAGAGAATGTATGGTGCATAACAAATAACAATTGAAAAAGTAATAGGTCCCAGGAACTCGTATTGTCATCATCTAAAATATATCAAAAATAAAAAAAAGAGGAATACCTAACCCAGGGATGATGACATGACATTTGTTTTGAGCTCTCCAGAGAAGGGCACAACCTGCATTCAATTTATATTGTAATTAATTGAAATATGTAGTTAAAATTGGAAACGACGAAAAAGGACATTCATTCGAATCTAAAGTCCTTTGTATGTTTGTAAATTTTTTGTGGGGCGTAAAAAGACATTTATCTACTACCTTGAGGGGCTATATACTCTTTCCTTGAATAATGAAGAATCCCGGTAGGAATTGTGTGGAAATCGTTTATGTCAACTCGAATCCTTCTGTCCACATATCAACAAGATATATGACTTTCCCAGATTAAGAGCACTAAGACTTGTTTTTTTTTGTTCTGTAGGAGTTTGGTTCAGACACATAAAAACTTAAATGTCATTTTGTCGGTGTTTAAGATCGGGGGGAATAGTGATGGTTGTGTGTTAAATGACTTAAACTTTGAAGAGGATAGCGTGACAAGTCGTGATAATTTGTTAGCGATTAACTATTTTGTTTTTAACTGCAAAAGTGTCATTTAATTCTTGTTGGTTGGTTGCTTGTTTTGTTTTACAAAATTTTTGGCAAGCTTAAAAAAATTTTCACCACTGGATCGTATGCACTTGCTCATGTCCTACGATACCTATTATGGTCCAGCCTTGAAGTAATAAAGTATTATTTAATTTGTAATATTAATTGGATTGTAACGCCTTACTTCTGCAGCCGTTTCTGAACTAAATCCGGAGTACCCCAAGGCAGCCAGTTAGGTACTTTTCTGTTCATTTTTAGCATAGATGATATAAATATGGTAATCGAACATTACCGTATTTGTCAAGAGCTTGTTTTTAGACCAGGATTTTTGTATAATGACTTAGTCTTCTCATTATTTTAGGTGTACATGGAATGCCCGGCTAGATGTCTTAATCGTATTCCTTGCTGGATTTAATAAATCTTAGGAACTCGTTGACGTGTGTCTACAGGCACTTAACGTTACGTTTGACAGTTATTGCAGATTTATTTGTGAGTTTCAGAAGCACCCAGCAAACAAGTTCTTATTTTGATATCTTAATTTGTATACCCAAAATTTATAGAATTCGACGCTTGTCGATGTGGACCTCGATTCTCTGAATTTAATTAGGGGCTATGGAAATGGGTCCAGTTTCTGTAATTGTGTGACTTGATTCCGGATAATAGTTAATGCCTCGTACAAGTAGCTGCTAGCTTCGCACTAGTGCATTCTGTCACTTCAATTTTCCAAGACCTCGTTCATGGTTTCAGGCCTTAAGTGCTTGAATGGTTTCCGACTTGTTTGCATAACATCAGTAAAAAGGGGTCAAATCGCAGTTCCGAGGCAGCCAATTAACAATCGCCAAGACGACTGACAACACGATTGGGAATTTGGTGCGCAAAAGCTGTGTGACATGGCACGCGCTATTCTGCCTGAACCAGAGGTCGTCCAAATCCATATCTTCAATTTCAGTAAAGAAAAAGTCGGTTAACATGGCTCTTTAACGCCCATCATTTTCGAAGAAAAATGGTCCAATGAGCCACCACTCCACAATCCGCACCAAACTGTCACTCTCTGTGTATATCGTACATTGGCTTCTGGACAATAACGTGCGGGTTTTCCGAGCCCCAGATGCGGCAATTTTGTTGTTTGTTGCTGCCGACATGAAAATCGCCCAAAATTGTTGTCCAATTGAAGCTGTTCTAAGACCCAAACTCCGAAGCAATAAGGAAGCGGATGGTTGTGTGCCTGAGTCAATTGGACCTTATAACCGAATAATCCGAGATCTTTGAGCAGAATTCTCCTCAGGGTAATGCGTGAAATGTTGAGATCGATGGTCAGTTGATGTTCGTGAAATGATGATGGCGACCATGAGTTTTGTCCATTAGCATTCCAGTCTCACGTCCTTTTTGCACAAACTCGCGTAATGCAGGCGCAGTGGGTACTTCATTTCGGCCAAAAATTCTTTTCAAAAAAACGCACTGTTTCGGCTACACAGCACTCACTATGGAAATAGGTTTTCAATATGTCCCAACGTTGATCAAGCGTTAATCGACACATTTCGTTCCGCGGAGGTATGATGCTGACTTTCTGTCAAGATTTCTTGCGGGAAATATCTATCAGTGTCAAAAAAGAAACCACTCTATCGCCCACCTTGTATACATTTGAAGTTTGAAATCAAATTGCTGGACCCTTTTGCGAAAAACAAGGATCCTTTCTGTTTTCTTATTCTAGGCGGTTGTTGACGCAGTTGCTTAAAATATCAGAACCAGAAGCTGGGTCAAATGTTTCCCATGAAAACCTTATTGCCGGAATTTTTGTTTTAACACACTACCACTCTTTCCGGGATTAGCGGTTTCCTTCCAATATTCCAATAGTCTGCTGATTCCATTGCATCAGGTCTTGGTTCAATCACTTGTAGTCTCTTTTGGAAATAGAAATGTCTGTCCATGATTTTGTCGGCTGCTGGCTGGTTGCTGTTGGCTATATAAAGTGCCCACACAGGCATCCTTTGAATAGGTTTCCTCAACCGCTGTCTTTATGAAAAAGGTAATTTTTCTGTACATAAGAGTAATCCAGAAGGTGTTAATATCTAGCCTCTGAAATCTTTGGGTGCTATAAGTTTTCCATTGCAATATCGATAGCAGCCTGTTTAAAACCATTTAGAGCTGGGTCCATTTAATTGCCCACCTGGTTTATCTTTAAACCTTTGAGATTATGACTACCCTTAGGCTGGTATTCACCGAGCGCTCATAACTTAAGAAGCTCATAAACCTATTCAACAAGCAATATAAGTGAAGATCTACGAGGGCTTTTAAAAGTTAGGAGTGGTCCCGACCACTCCTAAACTTACGAGCGCTCTCTTCGAAAGTTTGTTCGAAAATTCGAAAACTAAACAAACGACGGTGTTTGCAAAACTAAAACCAGTTATCGTCACCAGCAACGCTCGCCAAGCAAAATACTGCCAGTTGTCATTCAAGTTCGAAAACAGTTTGATTTCACAGTTTGGGTATGCCTTAACAAGAGAGAGTGGCTCTCATTTTTGAACTTCGAAAAACACCTGTGAGTGGTTGGTGAATACCCCAAAGAAATTTCAAGTTAAGAGAGTCGTAAAGTTAAGAGCCGTTTAAGAGCGCCCGGTGAATACCAGCCTTAAAGTGTTTGAACACAGTGCAAGGGCTTAAACATTTTTTTTAATATTAAACGATTTACTTTATCTTTTGAAAAAGACTTGTTTAAATTCAAGTATAAAAAAAAAAGTTTAAATACTTTAAATTGTATAGATCTTCATCTATTTTTTTTAACTTCATTTCTCTTTTAACACTCTTATAATAACATTTATTTCTCTTGTTTCTTTTCAGGTGAGTGTAAAACACTTCATTACTCTTAATCAACTTATAAGGTAATTTTATTCAAATTTGTTCAGTAAATTGCCGCAAATCACTTGCTCAAATTTATAAATTTATTTCTCAAAAGCTCTTCGACAAAAACTCCTGAAAAAGCTTCAAAGACTTGCATTAATCGTGAAAATCGTTTAGTTTCAATACAAAGTGAGTATAAATAGCATGATCACGATCATTCTGCACTCAGCTGCTTGGCAGACTGATCATTTTGGGACGTATGAAATTTTCCCAAGAATAAGTCAGTGGTTTAGTATTTTTTCAGTGGATTTGATTCAATGTCTTAACAGTCACCACATCTTTGTGAAACCTTCCACATAAGTCGTGTTATGACAATTGATCTTAAGAGAAATAAAATGTATTTTTTCAAATTGAATTTCAATTATTCGTGTTTTCAATTATTTTTTTTGGTTGTTTAAAGCTCAGAAACATTCCAGTTGAAAATAAGTTAAGCTCTTAAAAAATGAAATATATTTAAAGCAACCTTCAAAACAACTTGTGAATATTTATAAAAGGGAAACAGGCTGATAATAATGACCGCCTTTAAAATACAGCTTTCCGATTAAGGATAACGATAATGAGATAGACCTACTCAATCCTAATAATATGTCCTTAATAAGCTTTTCAAAAAGAAAAGAAAAACCTTCAAACAAATTGATGTACAATATGTAGCTACTCAATATAATTAGTTTCTACTTTGTCGTCAAATCAACAAAATGCTAATTTTATAGGTTTGCTGACGCAACTTAAATTGAAACTCACATATTTGTTTTTCTAAAAACCCAACGCTTACCCTTTTCGACTTCAGTGAGCTCATAGTCACCCTTATTTGTACATCCCCATTTAATTCTTCATCCCTTCTTAGTTAGAGTTGGAACACTTTCTTTCATTGAATTAAGAAAAAAATAAGTCGTCAATATCTTTTGAAATAAATCGAGAATCCACTTGACGAAAAAAAAAAAGGACAGAACATCTTAAAAGAAAAAGTTTTGTTTAGCACTTAAAACCACATCCAGTCACCGTTGCCGTCGATGCCGCTGAACGATGCTGACGACGCGACGTTGCTAATTGAGGAAACATCTGGGCAGCGCTTGAACATCACCATTTCTTTATACGTTCCAACTATTAAAGTACCATAAAAGGACAAATAAATGGCCACTCTCTACTCTTTGCTTTCGTATGCCCACGCCCGTTCGCCGCCAACGCGGCCTCTTCAACACCCGGTTATTTGAGTGCCCATATGACAAATACACTATACCGAGCCCAGGACGACATTGTGGCCAAGACAATATTTAACTTCGGAAGTGTCAAAGTTTCCTTTATCCTTTTTTTTTTTTTTTTTTTTGTTTCTTACCCGAGTCTCGGCAGATATAAAAAAAATCCGGGACAAATTCGATTTTTCGGTCCCGTCTTCTTCATTTTCTTTTGCTTCACCTCTTCAATCCCCCAAAACGGGTGTTGAATGTCGAGAAGGACGACGTGTGCCTTTCTTTTTATTTAATTTTTTTTTTTCAGCAGTCTGTCTGCTGTCATTTTCTTTCTTTTTGTTTTCCTTTTCTGTATTAGCCATCAATAGAAAAACTTTAATCGAAGTTTTATGCTATCCGCAACGAAATCCTGTCTTTTGAAAATTCAAAGAATGTCCTTAAAACCTATATGATGAAGGTATACCAAAGGGGTTATAGCAAAAAAAATAAAATAAAAACCAAAGACTAAAACGAAGACGTAGAACTAGATCGATTTTTTTGCAAAGGGAAGAGTACTTCTTAGGTAGATAATGTTAATGTTAAAATCATCCTACCTAAATGTCAAGATTGTCAAGAACCAAATTTGGTAACTGTCGTGTTTTACTTGTTTATAGCCACGCACAAAAGATCCTGTCAATTGTTTGAATGCTCAAGTAGGTTGAAGTTGTATTAGATGAAACAATGAAATTAATGGAACCATCTAGTGCGCGTGTAGATGTAGAAAGACTGGATATGAAATAATTTTAAAATATGATGGACTCAACGGAACTTGTGACAGAGCACACAATAAATTTGTAACGAAGCGTTCCATGCCTCTCCACTTCATGTTATTTTGATATTACAAGTAAAATTGTAATTTACCAATTTCGATTCACGAACACCATGGACACATGACGTCACTGTGAAATCAACTACATTAATTTTTTTCGTTCACCACTTATATAGTTCACATTCAGTGTTTACTGAAAAGTCATCACGAGGACCTACCTGGGTGAACGGAAGGTACCTTTTCGGTAATACACACAGTCTGGCGGCCTAGTAAATTGATTTGACCCATTATTTGAAATCCAGACGTAGACGAATGCAGACGAATTGGTCATTAATTGCCACCAGGGGCTTCGGTACCTGCTGATCAACCAGAGAGTTTAAGCCTACTATTCTAGTGCCACCAGGGGCGATTTGTACCTGCTGATTTTCTTCAGGACGACCCTGGCGAGACCGGCGAGCAGAACCTCATCTTTTTGGACTATAAAATGCTTATGAATGATGTTTTAGCTCACGTTATCCAAACAAAAAAGTAGTGTAAACCTATCAAAATGGAGATAAGAGGGCTAGAGGAATAAGCGAATCAAAAAAAGCCATTTTAGGTGACCTTATTGCCCATGGTGAACAGTGCACACGAAGTTTCATTTGGAACATTTTTCATAATCTCAGGAAGACTTTCCATTCCTCGACCAACCAAAATTGATAAGGGACCGCACTACTTCTCTTACAAACTTCAACCTAGTGACTTGCAATTCTCAACCATTTCTATGATGTTGTTTGTCGCAGAAATGGATGGAACCTACAAATTTCAGGCGAGATTTCACGGCTAAGTTGAGAGATGAGCACTTTTCATGACAAGAGGCGCCCATTATTAATGTCCCCATTTTGTATTTTCTGTTTGGGACCATTCTGCACTGGGGAGTAATATCACGCAGCCGACCTACATTCATACAGGATCGGCCATCTAGTGGTTTCTTTTTAAATTATACGTTATTTTGACACTGACAGTTGTTCCCGCTCTAAATCTTGACAGAAAGTCAGTATCATACCTCCGCGGAACAACGTTGGGAAATATTGAAAACTTATTTCCAAAGTGAGTGCTGCGTAGCCCAAAGGATGCGTTTTTTAAAGAGTAGTTTTGGGCCAAATGAAGCACCCACAGCGGCTGCTTAACGCAATTTTGTGCAAAAAGTTCGTGAGACTGGTATGCTAGTGGACAACATTAGCTCCTGTAGTGCAGAGTGTAAGACTCAATTCAGGAAAACCAAGTCGCCATGGATCTCAACAGCTCCACATTTCACGCACTAGCCGGAGAAGAATTCTGTACAAAAATCTGGTATTATTCGCTTCCATTATTAATGGGAATGTTTGCTCTTTCTATTAAAGCCATGATACATGAACAAAATTTTATTTTGTTCATTTTATTACATTTTTAAAAAGAAACTTGTATTTGGCTCCAAATTTTAGAAATTAATTTCCTTAGAAGGTTTAGATTGTAAGGTCTTACAAATAATATAATACGAAAAATCAAAGAGATATACATATGTACCCATTACATACATTTTTGTGCTCATTACATAGATCATCTGCACAAATAATTTATGTACTAAGTTCAAATCTGTACTGACTACATAAATTTCTTAGCTGCGTTATGTAGCATATAACGAATATTATTAGCTCATAAGAATATTAAAAAGACTCATTGCATTAATATGTAAGGAGCACACGTACATTGTACTCATAACAATTATAAGATCAAGCTTAAAAATTGAACTGTTTAAGTGACGTATTTTCGCAGCTTGAAAAAATTAAATAAATATCTTTAAAAAATACCCTTTAAAAAATAGTAACAAAATGACAAAGCTCATAATTATAACAATGCATGCGCATATTTTGAGGGTATTGACAAATTTTGAAGTAAATGTTTTTTAGGAACAGAACGACATTTGTAACCTCTACATATCACTTCAAAAGCTTACGCTTTAATTCTTACTAGAGTGTTTTGAATGAATTTTAAGTTTTTTTTTTATGAAAATAAAAATTATATATCCAAAAAAATGATATGAGCTCATTAAATAAATGTGTACCGAGTACATAGATACAGTAGGTACTTAACACAAAATGTTTTCAATGATTCATTACAATTGATACAGCTTTTTGTACTTACTATTAATTTTTTTATCGTTCGTAATTTAATTAATCTTCGTTGGCAGTCTTTTTCTTTTTTATATCAAAATATACGCGTTATTTATTTAACTTGTACTCAGTACATATTTGATTAATGCAATAAATTTCGCTTGCATTCATTAGATAATCATTTCTGCGAAAAATTCATACTACTCTATTGATAATAGGTTTTTAATGTTGATGCAGGCTTGACATATGTCACTGTAACTGGTACATATTTATGTATTGAGTACAAGTTGTGTGCTTTCAGAACACGTAAGTGTGCGCGAGGCGTGTACTTAGTCCTATCATTTATGCATTGAGTAAACATACTTGCCAAATTTCCTTCGAGTGACATAAATTTAAATCTTACCAGTACTACGCGTGAATTGTACACATTACATAGAGCCCTCATTGAAATCCCATGCAAACTTCAGTGCTTACATTGTACTGAATGCATATTTTTTCTCCTCAGTGAAGGTGCTAAAATATTTATCCTCCCTAGGTTAGACCCAACTAAAACTTTTATGTTCAGGTCAATTTCATTTCAGAAAATTGGTACTGTAAAAGATAAACAATTAAAACTTTTATTTTTAATCGACACATTATGTATATTGTGTTGCTTTAGACTTATCACATAAGGCCCGGTGCACACATGCGTTATTTTGACGCGCGATACCGCAGCCTGCGAGTCTTTTTACATGCAAAATGACGCGCGATGCCGCAGCGTCATCGCACTCGTGTGTGCACCAATCGATTCAATTGTTAGTACTGTAAGACGCAAAGGCGGTGACGCTGCGGTACCGCGCGTCAAAAGAACGCTTGTGTGCACCGGGCCTAAGGATCTCATAAAATCGCATATAGAATTCGAAACTACAGGTATTTAAGATATTTCCAAAGAAATTAAATTTCAAAATTAATCCACCGTTTGAATTCCACCAATTCTATTGAGTAAACATAAACTGCACATAATATGAGGTGGAAAATTCTGGAAAATGGCTGATTCGATGATTCTTAGAAAGAAAATGCATTGCCTATAATTCGCTGCCCAGGACAGAACCAGAGTTACCAGATCAGATTTTAGTGCAAAATTAATTTTGTGAATGTTCGTAAATGTTTTATTAAATCCGCTGCAAAGGATCGGTATAGGATTTATAAATTCTGGCAAGCCTCTTATGAGTTAGATAGCGAGAAAGGAGCAAAACGAAAAGCATAGTCATATAGAGCGCGTCAGCAAAAAAAAAAATAAAAAAAAAAACTAGTCATGTTGTACATGTGTGAGCCCCTGCTTGCAATTTAGGGTGATATGTTCGCACGAGAGTTTGTCATGTTGTGAAAAAGAGAGATAGCGTAATGGTGGGGTGTTGAGCAATTCAGAACATGTGGGTGTGATATGATATGCTAGGATGAGTTTTATGTAGTTTTGCATAGAAGCAAAGGAAATTCCATTAAATTTGCCTGACTAGCTTTTAACATGGTGTCTCTGTGTTGCTTGGTTTTCATCCCTTTTCCATATATGTACATATGCATGTAGAGTAGATACCCAGGAGCCGAAACCTACTTATGCCAAACACCCACACCATAAATTATAAATTGAAAAAGTTTGGACTTTTTGGATCGAATTAATGTACACCATCATTCTTCGTTTCATACTGATGTCATGCGTTGAGTAATTACGCTATAACATCGTTGCGAATTTTCCGATTTGAAGGGATTATTCATCTGAATAGCTTTTCTTTTTTTTTGTTCCTAATTACTAATTAGATATGAAAATATCAATTTTTCAAATCATAAAAGTTCATTGAACAGAAAAATTACCAATGCAAGTATCTGTTGAGGTAAGGTTTCAGATACTTTTTAAATATTGTATCTTTATTGTAGAAATTTTGGAGAGACGACTTACATATATATATATATATAGCTTCTTTAAGATGAGACAAGAACGGGAATTCAAATTTCTTTTGTACGAAGTGATTGATAATATATTAGTTAGTGAATTATATCAACCACCAACTTTTATTGAACTTTGTTTCATTAAGTTGATGTGAACTAAGAAAAAAACTCTTATTGTTGAAAAATAAATGCTAGAATCAAATTGCGGCTTATGATCAATTTATTAGCACGATATTGGTAAGCACTGGTCAATACTTCTTCTTAAAATTGTTTCGTCAACTTATAATGAAAACTTATCATATGCTTTTGTTTTTTCTAAACAGAATCATTACTTTACTTACTAAGGTACTCGGATCTATTGCGTCCGTGATGTTTCCCTTACGGAACATAGGGCCTCCACTACTCCTTCGCGTCATCGTGTGCGATTTCTGGAAATGTATTTCAGCTCTCTCCAACTCTTGTTCAGTTGTGCTGATTCCTACTCGACAGTTGTTGGCCAAGTACTTCTAAGCCGGCCCACTTGTCTACCTTCTTGTGTGAGTGGGTTCCACTGCATCGCTTGACCCGTAATGTACCCATCGAAGTGTATGGCCAATCCACTGCCATTTTCGTCTTCGTATAATAGATTCTATGGGTACCTGACCTGTCTCGCATGAGAGCATTGGAGATACGGTTGGGCTGGAAAACCCTCAAGATGTTTCGAAGACAACTATTAACGAACGTTTGCAGCTTTCTTGTGATAGTGTCTGTGACTTTCCAAGTGCTACGCCCATAAAGCAGCACGAATTCAACAATGGAGCGGAACAGTCGTTGCTTGGTCTTTAAGCTAAAAGAGTTGTGTCTCCATATTTCGGACAACATTCCGAACTCAGCCTTTGCTTCTCTGGTTCGGCTGTTTACGTCCAGTTCAGTTCCGCCGTCCGTAGGGATAATACTCCCAAGATATTGGAAATCATCTACCATCTCTACCGGTTGTCCAGAAATATTTACTTGAATTGAGTAGGGAGTTCCAAGGCTGATCCTTTTAGTTTTTGCCAAGTTGATCTTTAGCCCCAAGATTTCTGCTTTTCTCTCCACCCTTGTTGAGTAAGCATACGTAGTCCAGATGTTTGAGGTGAGATTTCAGACTCCACTGAATTCCTCCATTTCAATGTGACAAAACTGCGTGCAATCAATTCATCTGGGATGCCCCTCCTGCGCAAAGCAAGCCAGATAAATTCTCTATTTACACTGTCGTACGCCTTTTTCGAAATCGATGAACATCAGTGGTGATCGATATTCAACGCACTGTTCGATCCACACAGGAAGATCAAGTGCGGAATCCTGCTTGTTCAGCGTCGCGTTTGTCTTCGAGGTGGTCTTTTATTCGCTCCAATACTATTCTTGCTATTATCTAGGCTACTGCAGGCAGAACGCATATTCCTCTCCAGTTTTTTGCAATGCGTGAGACCTCCTTTTTTTGGGATCGTGACAATCATTCCTTTTTTCCAGTCTTAGGAAAGCTCTCTGTTTCCCAAGCTCTCCTAATTAATGGGAGCAGTAGCTCACACGATGTTGTTGGGGTTGTTTGTAAGAACTCTGCAGGAATACCTTCAAGTCCAACCGCTTTGTTGTTCTTTCAGTGCTTTGATGGCGGTAATGATTTCTTCTTTACTGGGAGGGGAAGGTGCGTATTCGGGAGATTGTTACTTCGGACGTCTCATTGGGCATAGGGTTCACTACCTTCAACCTTTTGAGCTGGTCCTCACCCGAAACTAGCAGAGATCCATTTGTTTCTTTTATCAAGTGTTTTTTTAGATCTCTGGACACCAGTGATCTCTTTGGAAATTCTGTAGACGGTCCTTTTGTCACACCTACTAGCGGCTACTTCTGCTTCTGTTGTGGCCAATGCATTGATGTAGTTACGCTTATCACATCGCACGCTACGGTGAACTTCCCTCATCGTCATGCGATACGTAGACTCTAGCTCGTTTCTTCCTGTTGCTTTCTTTCTTCGATCTTTGCCCAAGTTTCTTCGTAACGCCAAGCACTATTTCTTCCTTGCGCCCGACCGACTATACTTTTAGCGCCGGATATGAACACATTTTTCACAACACACCAATAGTTTTCGATGGATGCGGTTTCCGTGCTGCTGAGTGCGTTCAATCCTTGTGAAAGGTGGTCTCCTAGTTGTTGGCGGACTGCGGGATATTTTAGTCTATCTGTATTAAACTTGGGCATTCGAGTTTATTTTTGGGATCTCCGAACTGCAGCTGTACGTAATCTAACAGTAGCAACTATCAGATGGTGGTCCCGTGCCATTCCCGTGTCTGCCATCTTCTATTCCGGACGTCCTGGAAACTGCTTCTGAGATCGCGAAATGTTCAATTTGGTTGGAAGTGCTTGCCTGTCAGTCGAGACGCAACGGACTTTGTGGCACGACTTATTCTCAAACATGGTCCCTCCAATAACAAGACCGGTGGCTTTGCAGAAATCGACAAATCGTTCACCATTGCCATTTCGGTTGCCAACACCATGCCTTCCCATGACATGCCTAAGTCCAGTGCTGTCATTGCCAACCTTGGCATTCAAATCTCCCATTACCATAATGATATCTCCTCGTGATGTGCTATCATCATAAGCAGCACTCAACCGGTTATAAAAAGCCTCCTTCTCCTCGTCAGAAGAGAGCAAAGTTGGGACGTGGCACTGCATGATGGTGACACGAAGTACTCTAATCCGGAACCTGGCTTTCAGGATCCTGTCACCTAAAGAGCTGTTTTGGAAAGCAGCAATCATACTCCAGATTGTGAGTGCTTACAGATGTCTTTCCGGAATAGAATAGTACATTGTGACTTTAACTTCCCCAAGCCCAATCATCTAACTTAATTTATCCTCCGTTTTGGAATACTTAGTCTGTAAAGACGGATACATGAGCCTGGTTTTCCAGCCATTATATCTCCCTTGCTGGAATATTCGTAATTGTTACGTTTGACCGGCCGTTTTTTTTTTTTTTTTTTTTTTTTTTTTTTTTGTTATTAAAAAGTACTCTTGGGGCAAACATGGAAAGACTTGATATAAATTCGTATAAACGATTCGATTAATCAACTGTGTCAGTGTCCTTACTCACATCTCATCTCCCATCAGTTTATTCTGTATAAGTGCAAACACAACCCTCACACGTAATTCTACATAATGTTTACTTTAGTTTTTATAGGTGCTTTGGAAAATCTCATAAACGTGCCCTATGGGTGCTCTTGTCAAACTTTCAAGCACCACCGATTGCCAATTTAACTAAATATTTATGATCATTTATAAAAACATGAGGCAAAGGGTTTATTTGCTATGAATATTTAGTTCCACACACACACACAAAATCTCTTGCGTGGAAAAGGTGTAAATCTAAAAATCTGACCGCAAAATTCATGCTCCTTCTGCATTTAAAATCTACCCTCGCATTCATTACTACACTGCATCAAAAAATTGCACGTACAGCAATTGGAAATAGACGTGTTTCCTTTATATTATGAATTTACCACCAAAGATTCTAAGCTTATCGACTTTATTCGATAAAATTATTATGTATAATAGTATATGCAACAAAACTGCAACAAAATATTAGAGTTTTGCTTCATATGTTTTTTTTTACTGTAAGTAGAATTATTCCAGGAATGCCAAAAAATTGTTCGTACATCAAACAAATGTACGTACACTGGTCTCTTCTCTAACAAAATAGAAATAACGGTTCTTTTTGAAATGTAAAATGAGTACCTAAATGAAATTGGAACATGATATTGAGATATCTAAAATCTAAGCTCAGTCCGTTGTGGTGTATTGAACTATTTAATAGATTTTTTTAGTTTTGTGAAGTTTTTTTTTTAAATGGAAGCTACGCATAAAAAAGTTCCTCTTGAGGTAAAAAAAACTTATTCTTAAACTTAGAAACGATGGAAAAAGTTACGCTGAGATATCAGAGATCGTGGTAGACCACGATCAACAGTTCAATATGTTTTAAAAAATTATTTGAAAGATAAAAGTTTTGAAGTGGCTCCAGGAAGAGGTCGAAGGAAAATTTTGGATGATCATATGGAGCGGAAAATTGAAAATAGCTGCTGACATTAAAGCAAATCATGGAATATCGCTTAACCCTCAAACACTTCTGAACTTTTTGCATTCAAAGGCATTCAATGGTCGCACGGTTAAAAAAAAAAAAAACCTTATGCAAAAGCATACGTTTTGAAAACAGATAATTTCTGGAAGAATGTTTTATTTCTCGACGAGAGCAAGTTTAACGTATTCGGGTCCGACGGTCGCAGATTTGTGTGGAGGAAACCAAACACAGCATTAGATGTGAAGAATTTGCAATCAACGGTGAAACATGGAGGCCGAAATGTTATGGTCTGGGGAGTTATGGGGTGCAATGGTTTGGGAAATTTGGTTTTTATGGATACAACAATGGATAAAAACAAATATTTACAAATTTTAAGAGAAAAATTGAAAGCCAGCGCTTTAAAAATTAGGTCAAAAGACGACTTTTTGTTAGTGCAGGACAATGATCCCAAACATTCGTCAAGGATAGTAAAAGAGTGGCTACTCTATAATGTTAAATCAACATTGCCTCATCCTCCCCAATCCCCAGACCTTAATCCCATTGAGCATCTTTGGGATTATTTGGGGAAAAGGGTCCGAGAATCAAAAATTACCAATAAAAACCAACTCAAAGCCCTTATCTTGGAAGAATGGAACAAAATTTCTCCGGAAGTCACTTCAAAACTTGTTCTCTCTATGAAGAATCGCCTTCAGGATGTGATAAAAGCGAAATGTTATCACACTCGCTAATAAAAATATGAATATAATTAAGTTTTATATCACTGTACGTGCAATTTTTTGACCTATGATTTACTATTTTGTCTAATTTTTTGTAGTTTTTTTTTTCTATGAAGTTTGTATTAATTAAGTTTGTTTTATTTTGAGTTCTACAATAATAAACAATATAAAAAAATGAAAAAAGAATGGTTCAAAAGCTGTTTTTTTTTAATAATTTAATCTTTCCTTTTGAAGAATCACCTGTACGTACAATTTTTTGATGCAGTGTATATACGAGGATGCCTGCATATACTGCCCTTAACTTTTTTAATCCTTTTAGACTTGCTCTGCTCGTACTTCTAGTTTGACACAAACATAATCATCGTATAATTACCAGCCTCCACCATCTATGCATCTTCTTGTTCCACGTGTATATTTTCATCGAGGAAGACAAAATCTTACTGACGTAAGCTCCTTCTTTCCTCCGTTCAAAAATTTGCTTAAAGTCTAACTACATATATGTAGGTATACGAATGCGTGTGTCAATATTATTTTATTAAATGCAAGAGGGAGACAGATGAAAAACCACCCGTACCGTACAACAGACAACAGAGGTACACCCTTTTGAATACTTCATGCTTCATTAGCACTTAAGCAATATGCCAAAGTGTACACAACACTTTTCATCATGTTAACATTTAGCAAAAGGATATGAGGAGTGTGGCTGATAAAAAAAAAACGAAAACTGTCATCAACGAACGAACACCCACACAAGGACCGAAATAAGGACTCAACAACAACAACAAAACTTTATGACTTGGGCGAATGTGTTTAAAGAAAATAGTAAGGGTTGAAATGAAAACATATTCCCTTAATATCCTTAAGCACTCTCGGTCAATTTAATTTCGGACTTCGAGGATATCCTTAAAGGTTAGTTCAATGCTTGCGTCATGACAGCACGTTTTCTTATCCTCTTTTTTTTTGTTTTCTTTTTTGTGGTACACTCCCCATTGTTTGAAGAGATTTGTGTGTCAGAAGATTCTTGGTGTTTTTCCCCTTTACTGGGTGTTTTGCTCCACAAACAGGATATCACAGTACACATCATCATCATCAACATCATCATTTTTAGGGATATGTGGTTGTCGAGGTCCTTTTCTGTCTCATTTAGTGAATCTCAATATGAGATTTTCTAATAACGCTCCGACATCACGTATTAATGCTCTCTGTTTGTGTGTTCATTTCCCTTTTGGCATTTTAATGTTGATACACAAACAATTTTCATCCTTCTCCTATACATACATCAAGATACTCCTTATTTTTCTGTCGCTGCCTCCCGCATCCCGTCCAGAAACAATCTCTTTCAAATTGTGGCGTTTTGGAAGTTGTTTTTGTATTGACGTACATACATCATATCTTTGATTAAAGCTCCTCGAGGAGTGTCGACGCATTGATCAGAAGTTATCATAACACAGACAGACGAAGCTAAAGGAAGGTTTTCTTTTCTCATATTTCTTCTAAAATAAATGCAGGATCTGCAACGCGCACACTGACTTAAGGATACAAAAAAAAAATCATTTTCTTGTTAAACTTTAAAGTGAAGTCTTGTAACTTTTGACTTTCACAATTTTACAACATTCTTTTTCATCTTTGTGAGTTACAAATTGTTTTTGCGCTGCTATCTTCGGTCTGAAAAGCAATCAATGCATTGACGGTTGAATTTATGTTGTGTCGTGTCACTTTTTTGGACTAATCAAAATTGTTGCTAACACTGCCTTCTCTTAATCTGCTTTCACTCAAACCTTGACTTCTTTGTAAAATTAAGAACTCAGAGAGCACTCTTTCATAAACCCTTATAAAGCCGGTCTTGTACATTATGATTCATGCTTCGTTAACTACATATGAGGCCGAATTTTATTGTGACTTATACTTGAATTCGGGATACTCGTACAACAAAAGATCGTACCTTTTGGAAACTAACATTCAATGGTTCTTCCTTTCCGTGCCAGTTTAGCAGAAAGAGAAGAACTTAACTTCAGATTTTTCGTCTGATACCTCCTCCGTATAACTGAATTGTTGTCGCTGGTAAATAATACAACGAACTACTATGACAAAGCACGGAGGAATTCGACTATTAACGGATCAATTCGACTCATCAGCGATGAATCCGGATAATCTCGGAAGAATCCAGCAAATCCGGCAAACCACGGATAGGCCCGGCAAAATTGGATACTTGGTTCGAATAATTTGAGACCACTGAGATAAAGTTTTTCAAATTAAATTCTGTGGTACACAACCGAGTTTGATTCTCAACCGCTGCAAAAAAGGTTGTCGGAAGTGTGCTACCCCTTGCGAGGAATTAGCAAATCTTTCAATAGTATCTTTGGTCATCAGAAGAGCTGCTCATTAGACGTTCGAAATCGGCAGAAGATTGTAGGTCCCCTCCATTCCTGGTAACACGCACACAGCAATTGTTGAGAGTTGTTAGTCACTAGATTAAGGCCCTCTGTGAGCCGTCATGGCCTCCAATTAATTTTTGTATGCAACAATTGCTGGTAACGGGCATTGAACTTTATTTTTGGTGACTCGGAAACACACTTCTCAACAAAAAAAAACTAACCGCCCACTATTTCGTTTAATATTTGCTATGAGCCCTTCTAACGGCTCCGGCAATTGACTGAGGAAATAACGTCGCAGCATGTCTCTGAAGCAATCTCCATTAAATCTAAAGAGATGGTTACATCAACCATCCAATGGCACCACTGGCATGAAAACCACACCATACGGTTATGTTAGGAGTAAGTGATAACCTGCCTTTTTGATAATATCAAAAGGCTTTCACAAGCGCTCAAGGACCCTTATAATTTTAAACACAGCACGATTCTTGGGGAAATTAGGAGCGGAGAGAAAGGAGGTGTCGATGAAAACTGTACTTACTTACTTACGAGTACTAGTGGGGCATAGGGCGTACACAACGCCAGCTCGCCATCGTGTTCGGTTCCTGAATATGAGTCGCAACTCCCTCCAACTCTTACCTAGTTGGGCTGACTCCTCCTCAACTGTCCTTCTCCATGAGCTTCTCGGTCGTCCAGCTCTTCTTCCTTCTTGAGTGAGCGGTTTCCACTGCATTGCATGCGCCGCAATACAAATGTCCCTTTTTCGAAGCGTGTGTCCGATTAACTGCCACTTTCGACGTCGTATAACAGAGTCAATAGGTTCCTGACCCGTTTTCCTGAGGAGCTCTTCGTTTGATATACGATTGGGCCAGAAAATCCTAAGGATGTTTCGTAGACTTCTATTAATGAACGTTTGCAGCTTCTTAGTGACACCTACTGTTACTTTCCAAGAGAACCGTAAAGTAACACGGATTCGACGTTGGATCGAAACAGCCGTAGCTTGGTTCTTAAGCTTAGAGAGTTATTCCTCTATATATTTCTAAGCATACCAAAAGCAACCTTTGCCTTCCCGATTCGACTGCTGATGTCCTGTTCTGTGCCACCCTCGGTAGTGATGATACTTCCAAGGTATTGGAAGCTCTGTACTTTATCTACCGGTTGTTGAGAAATATTTATGAGAGAAGATGACTGGGTTCCTAGGCTGATCATCTTTGTTTTGCCAGAGTTGATTTTCAGCCCGACGATTTCTGCTTCTCTCTCCACCCCTGTTGTCATTTGCTGGAGATTCATGATCCTATGAGAGAGCAAGCATACGTCGTCCGCATAGTCAAGATGTTTCTGGTGAGACGTCAGAGTCCATCGAATTCGTCTGTTTCCCGTCAAGGCCGCTCGCAGGACATCGCTTATCACCAACAGAAACAATATTAGTGACAGAATGCCGCCCTGTCTGACTCCACTTTAGACTTCAAAACTTCAAACTCTTCTGACAGCCTCCCTACGTGCAAAACGTGACATTTGGATCCATCATAAGTTGCCTTAATAATAGCTATTAATTTATCCGGGATACCCCTCCTGCGTAAAGCATGCCAAATAAATTATCTATTGACGCTATCCAAAGCCTTCTCAAAGTCGATGAATAGCAGGTGGAGTGGTGATCGAACGTACTGCTCAATTATGATCCTTAAAGTATTGATATGATCAATGCCTGAGGATCCAGTGCGGAAGCCTGCTTGTTCGGCATCGAGTGTGCCTTCTAGATGTTTCCTGATGCGTTCCAGTACTATTTTCGCTAATATTTTGGCAACGGTAGGCAGGACGCAAATCCCCCTCCAGTTTTCGCACTGTGTTAAAACTCCTTTTTTAGGGAGCTTGACTATTATTCCCTTTTTCCACTCATTCGGAAAACCTTTGGAGACCCAAGCTTTCTTTATGAGTGGATGCAAGAGTTCGCTCGATTTCGTTGGCGCTGCTTGTAGAAGCTCTGCAGGCATGCCATCAAGTCCTACTGCGTTGTTGGTTTTCAGTGCTTTGATTGCGTTGCGGAAAACTGTGCTAAGTAATTTATTTCATAATCGTGTTGTGCGACTAAAAACTGAATCTCTATATTTGACAGTACGGCCATATCATTAGGCTCGAGGGTGAACTTATGAGCGTTCCTAGAAAGGAATGCAACTGGCTACTTTGTTACAAGGATTGCTTGTGAAAGAAGCGATAAAACAAGGAAATACACGAAACATTCGACGGTGTTCAAGAGATAGGAATGAATCCATGATAGCTCTGTTTTCTATCAGTCTTAAGTCTCTGTTCTGAATTCTATCCAATAATTGGAGAGAAGTTTGTGCTGCACCTGCCCAAAGATGTGAGTAAATGGTAGCTAGATAAGAAGCATTTTACAGCATTTTTAGCGGTCTCGGGAATTTGGTAATTTGCTTTAACGACAGTAGACAGCATTCAGTTTTCGAAGCATTAAACTCCACACGATTTCTTACACCCCATTTAGCAATGCTTTAAAGATCGGAGTATAATGTGCTTATCATACGATACTTTTGTAATTCCACTTCCGAAGGAAGCTGAGGGTGGAGTCATCGCAAAAAAAAAGAAGTGGATCAAAAGATTCAGACTAGAGATCATATCTAAAAATGAGGAAGAGAGTCCGAGACAAAACGGAACCCTGGGGAACACCAGCATTTATTTTTTGAAGATAAGACTTAAAACCGTCCAATAAAACATGTATCGAACGATCTAGAAGGTAATTTCTAATCCAAAGAATAAGGGTTTCGTTGATACCAAACGTACGCATTTCCGATAAGACAGCCTGGTTCCAAACTCTATCAAATGCCTTAGAAATATCAAGCGCAATAATCTTACTTTCTCCAACACAATTGTAAAGATCTGTTCCACTCTTTAGTGATATGTGCCATCAGATCACCAGTGGAAGGATTGCTGCGAAAGCCGTATTGCCGGTCATTTAGAAGCTTTCGATCTTCCAGATATTTCTTGAGCTGATGATTTATCAGCGGTACCATGACATTGGAAAGAAGGGATGTATGTTAGTGCAATTGGTCGATTTTAGGAGGGGGGAGGAACGGTTGCCTTTTATAGGAACAGGCTTGACAAATACTATTTTCCATCTTCTAGGGAAGAGTCCAGTAGGATCGATGGAAAAGCTTTCGCAATGGTTTTGCCAGCGATGAATAACACCTCTTCAGAAGAATGGGGGGTATACCGTCAGGACCAGCGTTATTATTTATATCAAGATCTCGAAGGGCTCTTGGAAACTGTACGAGTGCGGAAATATACCTATCCCATTGAATTATTTATGTTCTCAAGTACAGGAGGAGCAATGTTGCTATCCGGCAACGTAGGGTTAGCAGCAAAATGAGCTGCATGTACATTTGCCTTATCTAAAGAGCTAGTTATCGGTTTGTCATTGTAAATGAGCGTTGGAACCGAAGATAAAGTTAAAATTTGTACGTTCTTGACAAATGACCAAAACTTCTACTGCCTTTGGAGCATTGCAGGGTTTTTTGCTTTAATTCCTGGTCATGTAAGAATTTGGTTCTGTTTTTCCAATTTTCATCGGTTGGGTTAGCTTTGTAAGACTGGAAACTTATTTTTATCAAACCTGACCGCTTCATCACTTCTGTGATCATATCAGCACTGATATTAACGTCACTATCGAGGAAACATATTGACCAGTTAAAAATTCGAAAAAAGTTATTCAGACCGTCCCAGTTGGACTGCTCATATTGCCAACCGGTCCTATAGTGGGATGCTGCTCTTTAACCGTATGAATGGGACATGAGAAATTGGCTGATATTACAAAATGGTCCGAAGGTTGAAGAGCCGATTGGAGAGTATCAGGGTTAGAAGTAAGAAAAAAAATCGAGGGTGAAAGTGGGAGTTTTGCCCAGCAACATCTGGTATTCGAGTGGGTCAATCTCAGTAAAGATCTCCAGATATCTTTCTTCGGGTTATGCCTGTCCTGAATAGCGGATCTAACTTGAATTATGTACATTGAAGTCGCGCGAAATAAAGACTTCAGTGTGAGGGTACAAGGAAACAATTCGTGAAATGGAATCAGACAGCGCAGCGCATCAAACTCATTAAGAGTTGAATTGCTGTCAAGATTTGGACTCCTATAACTGAGACAGTGATGTATGATATGCTTGCCGGCAGTAAATTTGAGTCACATGAAGTTAAAGTTCGTATTAGAACAGTGTCCGTATTGAGGGACGCTTTGGCAAGCATCATCATATCTAACATAGACTTAAAGGCCGTGATGGCGAAAGAGTAATGTCATTAGGTTATAGTAATCATCATCATCATCATCGGCTCGACAACCGGGTTCCGGTCCTGGCCTCTTTCAACAAGTCTCTCCATCTATCCCGGTCTCTAGCCGACGCCACCCAGTTGCGCACCCCAAGGCTTCGGGCGTCCTGGTCTACGCCATCTCTCCAGCGCAAGCATGGTCTACCTCGCTGTCGTCTACCATAGAATGTACCACAAAGAACTTTCCGAGCAGGTTCCTCTTCGCTCATGCGAGCTAGGTGCCCTGCCCACCGGAGTCTACCGAGCTTAATTTTTGTCACGATATCTGCTTCTAGGTAGATTGCGTACAATTCATGATTGTACCGTCTCCGGAATCGTCCTTCCTCACATATGGGGCCAACAATTCTCCTTAAGACTTTTCTCTCGAACGCAGCTAAGAGGTCGGAGTGCCTTTTGCTAAGCACCAAAGTCTCGGATCCATATGTGAGTACTGGCAGGACCATGGTCCTGTACAGCAGCAGTTTTGAAGTTATGGTGAGATTTCTGGATTTGAAGAGCTTTGACAGACTATAGTAGGCTCTGTTGGATTTGAGAAGCCGCCCGCGTATTTCTTCTTCTATATTGTTATCGGCTGCTACTATTGACCCAAGGTATTTAAAGGATTGCACCACTTCAAATTCGTGCTCCGCAACCTTGATTGTTTGACCAACTGTTCCTCTCGCATTCGACGCCACCATGTACTTTGTTTTACCTTCACTAATGTGCAGCCCCAGATTTTGTGCCGCCTGCTCGATCTGGATGAAGGAATCGTGTACAGCTTGTTCGGTTCTTCCGATGATGTCAATGTCGTCTGCGTAAGCCAGTAACTGGCTGGATCTGTTGACGATGGTCCCTCTTGTTGCCGTGCCAGAGTCACGGATTGCTTTCTCCAACGCCAGGTTGAAGAGGAGGCAGGCCAAACCGTCCCCTTGTCGGAGTCCATTAAAGATTTTGATTGGTCTGGATAGCAATCCGGCTATTTTTACTTGGCTTGTTACGTTGGTCATGGTCAACCTACATAGTCGTGTCAATTTATTTGGGATGCCGAATTCTCTCATGGCTTTGTAAAGTTCTACCCTGGCTATGCTATCATAGGCGGCCTTAAAGTCTATAAACAGATGGTATGTTGGGATGTTAAATTCTAGACATTTTTCCATCGCCTGCCTAAGGGTAAAGATCTGATCAGTTGTTGATTTGCCTGGAATGAAACCACACTGATATTGTCCGATAACGGTTTTAGCGTATGGGATTATCCGGTCTTGTAGGATAGAGGAGAGTATCTTATAGGCGGTACTCAACAACGTGATACCTCTATAATTGCTGCACGTTGTGACATCTCCCTTCTTATGTATGGGGCATATTATGCCTTTTCGCCAGTCTTCTGGCATTTCTTCCTGCTCCCATACGTGCACTATAATATCATGAATTGCTTGACGTAAGGCTGGCCCGCCGTGATGAAATAATTCGGCTGGTATGCCATCGGCTCCCGGGGATTTGTTCTGTTTAAGCCGGCCTATAGCCTTCTCAACCTCTTCTATGCTTGGTGGCGGCATTAGTGTTCTCATGCAAACTATGGGTGCCTGCGTAATGCCTGAATACCGGCTCCCGACCTATTTTTGCGTTCAAATCCCCAAGGATGATTTTAACATCATACCTTGGACAGGCATTGAGGGCCCTCTCGACTTGTTCGTAGTAAGTCTCTTTTTCTTCGTCTGAGGACTCCTCCGTAGGTCCGTGAACGTTAATGAGGCTGATGTTCGTAAATTTGCCTCGCACGCGAAGGGTGCATAGCCTTTCGCTTATAGCGTTAAAGCCGATGATAGTAGACTTCATTTTTTCGCTGACTGGGAAGCCTACCCCGAGCACCTGGTGTTTTGTATGACAGCTGTAGTATATGTCATATTCTTTCTTCTGTAAAACACCATTTACTGTCCATCTGATTTCTTGAAGAGCTGTTATGTCAGCTTTATACTTTGACAGGGCATCGGCTAGCTGCTGAGCAGCTCGAGCTCTATAGAGCGATCGTACGTTCCATAAGAAAATTCGTAAATCGTTCTTCCTTTTTCTTTGCGTGGGTTGTCGTCGTGAGATCAGTCCGTTTCCGAGGCTTGTTGTCGGTCTCGTAATTCTTTTAGTTTTACGGGACAGGGAATTAACGTGTCGCCAACCTGAGGAACCAGCCTGATCATATTAGCCAAACCTTTTTTAAAAGGCTTGTTTCTAGCGGCCGCCGCGGAGAGGCTATGATCACACTTCCACCAGTCCCGAATAGTTACGGCACGTGCATGTTTTCGTATGCTACATGTTGTTCCCCCTATTCGTCTGATGGCTGACCGCCATACTGTTATAGTAAGGCAAGTGAAATTTTGAAAGATTAGTATTCGCAACAACCTGTGTTCACCTAGTGCCAAAACAGCTAGTATGTTCTTAACAAAATGGGCGTAAACGTCAAAGAAATTCCTTCTTAGCACACGAATATTTTTTAAGACAACACAAAATACTGGTTCAAAGTAAACTCTTGGAACTCCAAGTATGCAATGGCACCCAACGTCGAATTTCTTCGTGATATTCGAAATTTCTTTTCTTTCGACAAACAACTTCAGAAATCAGTCTCTACATGAAAATGGTCAAAGTCAACATCTAAGATGTTGGACAATATTGTACGAATTGCTGCAATGTCTATTAGTAGAAAACCACTGTATTTTCTCGATTTGTGGAGGTTTGTTCTCTTGATCTTCCTTTCCGTCTTAAGAATTGACTGTTCTATTTAAAAAAAATGTTTAGCATTTATTCTTCCTTGGCTTTAAATAGTCGAACTGTCAGTCAAAGTAAGACTAATTTGACCCAAAGTCTTGATACAAAGACAAATTCAATATTAGTTAAACACAATTCAAGGCAACCAAGCTCCGAACTTCCAAGCAGTGAAAAAGAACTATTTCAGCCTTTCAGCCATTACAAACTAAAATCAGTTGCCGAAAAGAAAAACCGAAAAAAAAAAAAAAAAAAAAAACGATTCAGCGTAAATATTGCAATCTTATTCCAATTTGCTGTCACCAACAATCTTGACAATCTACCTACCTACCTTTCCTTGAGATACATTTGCAAACAATATCAAAACAATTTGCATTGTAATGGCAATAAAAATTTAGACAGTTTTACTGAAAGTTTTTCCTCACAAAAAAAAAAAAAAAAAAACAAAAAACGATCCCACCTGGAGAACGATTTTTTTTTTCTTTTACAAATCCCGGAAATAAATGGATAAAACCTCTTTTCAAGGATGAATCAAGGAAAAGAACTGAAAGCGTAAGGGAAAGCAAAGCAAAAAAGGAAAACGGTAGAGAGAGATAAATAAATAAAATGCCAATCAGAATAGTAGTTGTTGTTGGTCTGATTTTAACTACGGGAAGAGACGCGACTTCTTTTTGGTCTTGCTTGGTGTGTCGTTGTCGTAGTCTTTTCTTAAGTTATGGCTAAGGCTAAGCCTTGTTGTTGGTTGGAATAGTAACAGTACCTCCGACGACCATCACTCGTCCGATGACTGGACCTACTCGTATACAACTATAAGAGCTATGAATGTCGTGACTGTTTGTAACCATTTTCTAGATCCTGAACCCGAGCTGAGTTTTTCCAAGGAAGAAGAAACAGATGGCATTCAGATTCTCGAATATTTATCTTGAAAGATATTTGCCGAGAAATGGATTTATAGAATGACGACCATATTTAGTCTTGTTGGCGTTGCTTAATACACGGAACCAAGGTATACGGGAAAAGCAAAACAACTTGCAAACTTGATATAGAAGACGGAAAAGGAAAAGCGGCCATTGAACCTTTTCTCCCACTGTCATTGTGAAGAGATGGAGAGGGGGAATATAACGTATCTCCAAGTACGGGCAACATCGGCTTCTGTGTTGCATGCAACAATCCAGGCAGAACATAATACCAAACCCAAACGAACAGGCAGAGTAGCATATCTGCAGGGGAACACCACCAAACTACAAAAAGAAGGTAAAATTCCATGAAGACGACGACGGAGGTTCTCCTCCCGCCCAAAAAAAAAAACACATAAAAAAATCGCACTCGATGCCAGAATGCAATAGATTAGAAATTCCCGAAGCAGTATCCGTTTTACTTTGGGAAGGGCGGAGAGATGGTGGCGGGATGTGAAGGTTATCATTCAGTATACACATCGTTAAAGCCCCATCATCATCCCCTCAGCCTTCGGGCACAAACTCGTTCTGTTTTTGCCGCCCGGAAAGCATGTAAAATTGCAGCCAAAGGATGAGAGAGAGAAAGAGAGCTTTGACGACATCGTCGTCGTTGTCGTCGTCAGAAGGGTAGCTGATGGAATTTTCATTCTTTGGGAAGTTTCTCCTTTTTATTTTTTTGTACAAGTTTCGTCCTTTCATTTGTCAAGAATTGGAAATTGCATTTAGCATTGCTCTCACAGAAGCTTAGAGTAGTTGCTTTTGACATATGACGTTGTGTGGCGTGGATGCGCTTGGCAAAAATTGTTGGGCATATGGAAAGGTTTTTATTTTTTTTTATTTACATCAACCCTGAGGGAAATCGAATCTGTCTTTCTGCTTTACCCGTTCTCATCGAATGAGGCAAAGATACACCTTAAGTTTTCGGTGTAGTGTGATGTTAATGTAGTAAATCATGCGGCACTAAGCTGGTGCGGTAAGACTATAATGCACTTTAACCAAATTTACCATCGGACAGTGAGAGAGATGGACTTGTGGTTCAATGAAATGCACCAGTGGTATTTAGGATCAGATAAAGTCATTATAAGGATTGAATTGCTCGAATGGATTAACAACAATCAATTAATTAGCTTTGATAAATTTGATAAAGCCTCTCGAATTTTTAATTTTGCGAAATTCAAAAGTGAAAGTGGGTTTTGTTTAGTGTTTGTTTGTATGGAATATGACTGCCTTTAAATTGTTAGAGCAATCCTTTTCCTTTTGCATAGTTTTATGATTAAAGGTTCTTAAAAATTATTTCTTTCAGTCATTTTTTTCCATATCTTAAGGTTTAAGATAAAAAGGACGCTTGGCAACGGGTGACCGTAGTGACTATTGGAATTAATAAAATGCACGACTGTATCGCACGAACTTGCTCTTGTGTAAAAGTACTTTGGGATTTAAAATACATTTTATAAATACAATACATGGAATTGCCGTCTGATTTCCGGAAAAGTATGAATTTACGCAAAGAAAGTTTAAAAATCGTTTTATTAAAGTAATTTTTTATATAACAAATTTTTTTCAAATTTTTCTAGAACAAAATTTGGGATGCCAATTTTAAGTGTTTAGTAATATAGATTTTAGGAAATAATTTACAAAAATAATCGGTCACACGTTTTCAAGATATTGATTTTTCAAAAAATAAATTGGAATTTATTTTGTTCAAAAAACAAAATAAATATTTTTTTTTTTCGAATATTTTTATATGCTCCTGGTGAAAATTGTTGGTTAAAATCGTTAGAGCAGTTAATGAGAAAGTCGAAAATCAAAAAAACGGTTCTATGACAGGTACCATTAGAGGAATTGCTGCGAATATGGCCCCCCCTTTTGTTTTCTTGAAATATTGTGTCGTACCTGTATTTCAAGTTTACATTTTTCAGCAACAGCCTTACCCTATGTGAAACGAAATTTGTCTATTAAAGAAAAGAAAAAAAAACTTTTTTTTTGGTAAAATAATAATTTTTATGAAAAATGAAAATACAGAGTTTTCTCAAAAGTGTAGGTAAAATGGCCACTGGGGGTCATATGAAAAACAAATAGCTTCAGCGACAAAAATCACACGTGTATTGTTCTCCTTCAGCACCAGCGCAATCATAATGTGCCCATTTCCTGCACACCTGACACATTATCCAAGTTTCCCCTCCCTGATCTACAGAAAACTTTATGTCGCAAAAAATGCAAGTTGCATCTTCCCCATTGCAAGTTTCATTGCCTTGAAAACTTAAATCGGAATCGGAATCTTGGGCTAAATTGGAAACCGAACTTTCATCCGTTTCCTCATCTATTTGTGTCATCGGAAAACCACGTCCACGCCCCAAAGCAATACCACGTCCACGTCCACGGGCATAACTACAGACTTCCTTGCCCTCGATGGCTTCCACGACCACGTCCTTGTATTTTTTGGATCGACTCCCAAAGACAGTTCTTGTAGGGAGAACCTGTTAGAAGAGTTGGTTTTAAAGCTTTTATTCCTCGGTTTGATCTCTTTGTTTTAGGTGCTGGTATTAGGGAAATGTGGTGGGGTAATATGGCATTTGATGAACCTGGTTGTGAGTCAAATAATCGACGTAGTTGTAAGGCAGCTGGCGAGGATGGTTCTGTTGTTGTAGTAGGCTCGTGGGTGTCAGCACTTATAATGTACCTCAGGTGTGATTGTAACTGCTGATGTGCCTGGTTGTGCTTGGCACGATACTTCATATTCCGTGTCAGCAGTGATATGGGGCACAGCTGAAGGATGCTCTGTCGAAACTGCTGCTTGCTCTTCAGCAGCGAAACCCGAGTCTGAAAAAATGTTTCTGTTGTAAGGATAAATATCAGTGGCCTTGAAACCGTTAACGGCTGTCCAGTTGTGCACCGCAGATACGCCTTTCCAAAAAGTTCGGAGATATCTGTGGGCTTAAGGGTTTCAGTCGAATGCAACAAAAATTGTCTGATCTCTTCACTGTAATAAGTCTTAAGAGCTCCCATAAATGTTTTGTCCAAGGGTTGTAATTTATGTGTGGTGTAAGGTGGCAAGGTAATAATGGCGACATAATTTTCGCGAGCCAGCTCCAAAACATCAATATTCCGCGTGTGTCTATCGAGAATTAAAAGAAAAGGTGATTCTACGTTTGGCTTTGTTTCCTCCAGGAAGTGCTTGAACCATTCTGTGAATAAGTCTGATTGTATCCATCCAGATGGATGGACTTTTCCCAAAGCACCAGGTGGGGCGCCTTTCATTAAAACATTTGAATAGTTTTTCCTAGAATCATCATAGGTGGAATGAAAGTTCCTCCCGCACTCATTGCACAAACTGTCGTCATCAAAGAACCCCGCTCTGCTGCTGTTAACGCACCTATCAGCTTTTTACCTTTTCGACCAATAATTTTTGGAATTTTAGTTTGTACGATAGTAAGCCCTGTTTCATCGAAGAACTCGTTAACTGATACAACTGAACTCGCGATTGAAACCAATCAACCAAACCCCATTCTTCTTACATCTAATCTAGTAAGGCTTTAGAATTTTGTTTCCATCGTTAACAAGTATTCTACGAGCTTCTTTTCGAGGAACAGTGGTAATATGGGCTTTCTTCCAAGTGGTTTCTTGGCCACTAATTCGGGACACAGTTTTACATCTTTAACTAACCTTCTTTACGTTGTTCTCGGGACGGAAAATTCTTTAGCCGCTCTACTGTACCCCATTTCCTTGCTTCGGACTGCCTCAAAAGCTTTTCTCATTTCACCTGAGTCCCAGGCTTTCCTTTTCAGATTTTTATTGCTCGGCGGCATCTTCAAATGAAGAAATAACATTCTTTTAACATTTTGCTTACAAAAAACTTTTTATTTCGCACTTGCATTTAATATGGCCCCCAGGGCCATAATACATACATGTACAGGGGGCCAAATTAACTGCATGAGAATGTTTTTTTTTTATCAAGTCTAGTTCTTTATTACTATTTAAGCAGGGATGTTTGGAAATACTAAGGCTCCGAACACATGTAGCTCATCACATACGAGATAATAAGGGGGCCAAATAATATACAGGGGCCATATTACCAACACTTCCTCTAATAACATTTCCCATACATAACATTTTTTTTTTACAAAAATGTAGGCCATGTCCATAATATCACATTTGATTTTTTTTTTATCAAAATCGTTAGAGCCGTTTTCGAGATAAATAAGATTTTACATTACGGTTGTATGGGGGGTACCGTTAGTTTTAGAGCTAAAAAGGAAATTCAATTTCCCCTCTAGGGAATCACCGAAGACCCTTAAGTACCAAGTTTGAAGAAAATACCTCTAGTAGCTTAGGCTGTAGTTCGAGGTACAGACATACAGACAGACAGACGGAATTATTGGACCCCCTTTATTCGTCTCGAGTTCGATTTTTTTCCAAATGCAGAACTTGCCCTATAGTACCTATATCGCAAGTAGAAAATCATTTAATTTTGTATGTTTTTAAGTTTCAAAACTCAAAACTTAATTCAAATGTTAACAAAACTAGCTTCTGTGTAATACCCAAAGGTAGGTCGTTCCTTTTTGCAAACAGAGTGGAACCTCAGTAAGATTGATTTGTGCAAGGAGAAAGGCTCTCAATGCTCTTTAGACCCTGATGAGCTCAATGATTTCTTCCTTAGTAATTCTAGTCCTGTTGATGATTTTGAAATGAATACAGCATTTAACTCGTCGGTTTTTGTGCCTAGGCTTGAGGATTGTGAGGTTGTCAGTGAGGTTGAAGTTATGAAATGTGTGATGGGTGTTAAGTCTGACTCAATTGGTAAGGACGGGGTGCCCATCCGCTTCGTTAAACTGATGTTGCCCCACCTCACTAATATTATCAATTGGTGCATCGTCACCTACTTATTTTCCTGTTTCTTGGAAAATTGCCAGAGTTCTTCCCATCATCAAGAAATGAGACTGCACTTCTCCAGCTGATTACAGACCGATTAGCTGTCTCTCCAAAGTCCTTGGGAAGATAATGGAGGAGCAAATTTTAAATCACGTCACTAAAAGTAATCTGTTATAGGAATAACAATCAGGCTTCAGAGCATTTTACAGCTGCCCCACAGCTATGTTCAATCTCCTCGAAGACATTAGAAGAGTAAGCTATGATAAGGTCACATTAATCTTCTCTGCTTACTCGATTCTTAATTGGAAACTTCTTCGGCTTTAGCGACAGAGCATGTTCGCTGATAACAAACTATCTATCTGACAGATTGTAAATAGTTATTTCTGGTGGAAAATACTCTAGTCTTAGAACAAAGAGTCCCACAGGGATCGATCCTTAGTCCAATTCTCTTTTGCATGTTAATTAACGATCTGCCTTCGTGTTGTTCGCATCTTTCCACTTATATGCTGATGATGTTGATCATAATCTTGCTTGATTTTTTCATCAGCTGATGATTCCCTCAAAATCACAAGTCATTCCAATTTCCAAGAAAAAGTTTGATAGCTCTACTCTACCTGACATTTGGCTAAGTGATCATATAATTAAAGCAGTTTTTTTTTTATCGGCGCATACTCAAGGGGTATACCCTTAATATGCCAGAGGCACAGTGTGAGCACTGTACTAGCCTAGGTTATGTAATCGACCGTCACCTTTCAGGCTACTGTTATTGGTTGCATTTACGGATGCTTACGAAAATAATGGCCTTCAGTTCACTTTACTACCATTAAAACTCGATGTAAACTAATTTTATCTCTAATTTTTCCCCTTATAATCTAACCTACGCTGAGATATGAGTAAACATTGATCTGGATTCCTTATCCAAAAATAAATTACAAGTTGCTTTCAACGACGAAGTCTGTTATGTCTATTAGTTATGGAGACATGACCATGTTTTGGAATTCTCTAAAAAATTGCTGGGTTGGAAATGGGTCGTTTTCTGGGCCTATTAATTGCTGTGCATGATGCCCATTTGGCAGCTGACTTCTTGGTATTAGGTTAACTTGGCTGTTTTGAAGAGCCTGCATTGTATTCTTAAAACTTGGCTTTATTACGAACGAGTTTTTCAAAAAATATATGACTAGTCTACAGTTATCGTCATTTAAGCTTTTCAGCAAAGCCAAAAATTTTGGAGACACATTTATAAAGATCAATTTGCATTTTCTAATATGACGGATTTCACCTGTGATAGAATCCTTCACGGCGATTAAATATCAAACAAGACTTTCTGTTCTTGAAGATCCGACGAAGGATTAGGCTAGGAAACTGCTGCTTCTTCAGTTTGACGAAACGAATGGGTTCAAAACTTCTCACTTGTAAGGCGCAGTGCACGTTCTACGAAAGCCTTATGCTACCAGTCCTACATCTAGCTTTAGGCTATAAGCAGAAAGAGAGAAATGATACTGTACTCTTTCGAAAGAAACATTCTTCGACGGATAATTGGTCCTGTGTGCGAGGAGGGCGAATGGAGGAGAAAGACATAACTGCGAACTTTATGAGCTGTACCAATATACATTTTAGAAACCAAAAAGCACTTCGACTTCATTGGCTTGGTCTATTGAGCCAATGGTCAAAAATATCAAGTTCGAGCTGACAAGAAAGCTCGATCTTCTAGTTTAAAGGCCAAGCCATTGCAGATGCTAGAGCTCTAAGCCTAGATGACTGGAAGCAGAGTGCGTGCAGAGGATGTAAAGCTGCCGTGTCCTTCGTATATCTGGAGCCGAATAAGTGAGTAAGGATCTCCTTAGGATCATGGTGTCCCGAAAACCTGGAGACTTTCCCATAGCCTTATTTCAGATGCAAAGCAACTTGAGTTTTTTTTTATTTCGTTTCTGTTTTTTGCTTTAGTAATATTCCTGTAATAATAGGCAAAAGTTATTAAAGTTGACGAACTATGTATAGATTTGTCTATTATAATAGGTAGGTAAAAATTGCGACCAAGGCCAGTCTACCCCTGTGGCCCAATTAGCACTGAAGTGCGTCATTTTGATATCATAACTCGTATAAACCTGTGGATGGAATTAATATGGGAAATTGTGGTGTCATCCAGTTTGGACTGAGTTCAAAAAGAAGAAATGATCTAGTAGGTTTTGATGTATCATATTGTGTGTTTGCACAATCATCCGGAAATTGCGTCACTCACTAAACCGGGCCAGCACATTCATCCGATACAATCAACACTATGCCAAGCTACGCAGTTTGTTGACTGGTGCTTAAACAGTAGCCAAACCTATTGAGTGATCATCCGGCCCCCCGTACCGTAAACCCCGTATTGTCAAAGCCCATAGTCCGCTAGCTCGGGATCTGAAGAATCAAACGAAGAGCACGGCATAGGACTAACTGAGCCATTTCGTGAGAAATGAGTTTTTGATCTTCATTTCCGAAAGTTCGTCAATGTCTTCAGAAAATGTCCTTCCTGATGATTGTGATCTAAATTTGACCAGAACAGAGTAAAAGGAGGACCGTTTCCTTTTCCCGCTGGTCCCTTATTTGAGTATCTTTCAGGCTTCCCTGATATCCAGTATTTTAGCATTAAAAACACTAGCCAAGTCGGGTAGCCTAAACGACCTAGATATATTCAAAGACTCGGGAAGATTCCTGAACCAACACCACACTCCATCTTTGAGCCATTATTAAAGATAGTTCTGTCGAAGTCTTTCGTCACGACCTCATCATCCCAGTCTATTATAATAGTGCCTTATTTTTTACTTCAATAGATCTACCAATAAATCTCCCTAAAATCATGTGTCTTAGGCATATGAATGTATGATAAGCTTTCGGATGAACAACACCTTTTCCGCTCCCATTTTTTTCACTCCTTCTACATCAACTATACAAAAAGGCATTTTATTCTTTGTCTCAATTTAACCTATGAATACTTTCTGACGTCCAACCGATACTTAGATAACTTAAACAAATTTACTATAAGTTCCACAAAACATCCCTTTCAAACTGCGCCACAAAGGGAGGAAAGGGAGGAACGAGTATTAGGTTATGGCGGGCTCCGAAAACAATTTTCAGACTATTGACAGGTTGACCGGTCTTATCTTCATATACATATATTTATTTACTTCAAAACTCAATTTAATATTTCTGTTGCTTAACCTTTGAAAAAATCGAAACTTATTCCACAAACTCTGTGAACTGTCCGAATTCACTTTTAAAATAAAAATATTACCTCACTTCTAATCCAATTTCAATCAATCAGTTTTTTTTCCAAATAAACACCTGTAAGAGAGATTCAAAGTGCACAACTCCATCATAAGCGCTTTCGACTCGTCAAATCTCCATCATCTCAAAACATACCCTAATCCCTTTTTATCTACAACAAAAAAATAATCTCCTAATCTTAATGGAATTTTTGTACACTTTTCTTAACCGATTAGTTTCGCTATATGGTTTCAGAAATATCTAAAAGGCATACACAATAATCCGCTCAACTTTCTATCCGAAATAAAGAGTTCCCAGGAGTCTAAACTCTAGTTTGACAGTCCAGACCAATTAAGCAAACCATCACCAATATCATTTATCATCAAATCCAACCAAACACAGGTGGTGGGATGGACTGAGATGTGTGGTGGTTGCTTGATGATTGCCCTGGTGTACCTACTCCTACAAAGCTCAAAGCCTGTGTGCCTTGGTAATCTTTCAAATTAAGAACGTTTCCTAACAAAATTACCAATCCAACCGAAAAGATTACCTCATCATGATAATTCACTATAAACATTATGTCGAAATTAAACCTGTCCATGTCCATATACAATCGGGGCGAAGTTAAAGAAAAACACAGGGAAAACAGAACAAGAAACTTCATCACAAAGATTATGAAGGCACACCTAGCAAATCGTTCATTTACCTAAGCCCTTATAAAGGTAGAAAGACGCTCCATAAAAGATACAAGCTCGAAACAACCATCCGCCTGGCCCTCGCCGTGCCTAAGTCACGGACGACCTGGACGACGTCTTGCCATTGATATGGTTTTTCCTTCTTCTTGGTGCGGTTTTGCTGCCATGCCCACTTTTGTCTGTCAAGTTCACGACCATTTCCAGAAACGAATACATCTCAACTACTCCGGTTACGAAATTGCACTACAAGGAAAAATTACAAAAAAAAAAAACAAGACACGAAACATGGAAAGAAGTGTTTTTCTTTATAACTCGGTTTTTTCCATTTCCTCGACCAGTAAACCGGAAAAAGCTGTTCGTTCGGACGTAGTCGGTTCCAATGATGTACTAGTTACCACTTTACCAGGGATGGTCTTGCCCAGGTCGACGAACTATCAATGTATAGATAGCTTAGATCTTGGTCGGCTTAGAGCAAGCCTCTAGTGTGATTTGCTAGAAAAAGAAAATTGGTTCACATTGACGTGTCAGTATCCGGACGGACAGTTTTTACGACGTATTTTTGCAACAACAACAAAAAAAAAAAAAACTATCGCACTTGTAATTATGGTTACGGGCTATTAGGCAGGGTCGATGCATGCACACAAAACCCACTGTAACAAAAAAAAAAAAAAAACGAAGAACTCCACAATGCTCATAACGATGAAGAAGAAGAAGGCCATGAGGTTTGTTGCTTCGTATAATTGATGTTCTCTCATTAAGCCCGCCGAAGAGGAACTCAAACAAACCATTTAGGTATAGACTTTATGTTTACACCTAGAAAATGGTTTTTATTTAAGTAATAATTTTATGCAACGTGTGTGGAAGGTGAGACTGCTGTTTGTGCTGCCAGGCGGTGAACGAACTAATCTGGTTGGGTCGTTGACTTTCATCATTAGTCAACAGAAAAAAAAAAAAAAACAGAACCTTCCAAAATTCCAAAAGGGTGAAATACACACATATTCATCATAATATCTCTTTTAATACGAAAAGACATTAGTTTCGAAAGTTTGGCAGTTTGTTTCGTGTCCTTTTTAATGGCGATAGGTAGATCACAAAGGCAAGTTATGGAGTTGTAAAAAATCGAAGTCCAGAGCTAAATTATTTAAGAAATAAACGAAAAGAAAAAGTCTCTATTCCTCATTTGTGATTTTAAAACCTTTTTTTTTTATAATTAGCACACACTCAAAGGTTTTTTGTATACCCTTAATATGATAAGAGACACAGTGTGAGCATTAAAAAAAAAGGATGGGTTAGAAAGGAGGTGTCGGTGTACTTTGGTTTTGAATTCCTGAACATTGCAATGACTGGGAAAGGCAGAACGTGGTAAGGAATTCCACATTCGCGTAGTACGGCTAAAAAACGAATCTCTGTACTCCACAGTACGACCGAAGTTGGGCTCGAGGGTAAACTGATTGGCATTCCTAGAAGTGCGGGTATTACGGTTGAATTGTTTAAGGGGAGGAATGCTGCTGGCTATTTCACTAGAGCAGAGTCCGTTAAAATAACGGTAAAAACGGGTGAGGCAAGAAACATTACGACGATGAAAACCTTTGAACACGGTGGGCCAAACACATGTTTCTTTTTAAAAATGCAACAAAATGAAGAAAATTAAATTTTTTTCAATGTATTGTGTGTTTATTTGTACACTGAAAATAAATTCCTAGGTAATATTGACAAAAACGTTTTGTTGACCTTTAACAAAACAGTTTTATCGTTATGATAAAATTTTTGTCAATACGAAAGAATGATTTTGTTGATTTCACAAAATTTTTATAATCCAGCATGATTTTTTGTCAGTTTAACAAAATATGCACTACAAATAATATTGTCAGTTTAACAAACCAAGTTTTGTTAATATAACAAAATAAAACAGAGCTTTTTGTCACATCGACAAACTTTTTTGTGATGTTAACAAAATGTTTGTTGTATCTATAAAAAATCTGTTTTGTAAATGTTTATCAATATCACAAAGTTTTTGTTAATTTGTTTTTGTCAATTTAACAAAAAATGAAAACATTTTTGTTAAAATGACAAATATTTTGTTTTGGGGTTGAATTAAGTATTTTGTAATATTGATAAAATAATATTATCAGATAGATAAAACTATTTTGTAAGGAAACCAAAAAATTTCTTTTGTGTATGATATAGTTCACACTTGGTTTTTGTTAAAAAATCGATGTAAGATTAACTGAACTTAACAAAAATTGCGTATTGTCCATACGCTCTCACAGATGGTTGCATGTGAGATCGTAGGGACAAAACGCGAATTTTTGTCGGCTTAAATCCCAAAAAAAAAATATTTTGACAAAATTAATTTTGTTTTCTGTGGATTCCAACAAAAGAAATTTGTAAAATTGACAAAATATTTTGTTGAATTGACAAAATATTTTGTTAATTTAACAAAATATAACAAGAAATTTTTGTTAATTTAACAAAATATTTTGTTAATGTAACAAAACAATTTTGTTGATTTGACAAAACAGTTTTGTTAATTTAACAAAACAATTTTATTAATTTAACAAAAAATTTTTGTTAATCCGATAAAAATAAAAAAAACAATAACACTAACAAAAAAATTGTTAATACAACAAAAGAATTGTTAATATGACAAATTAATTTTGTAAATTCTACGAAATTTTGTCATATTGACAAAATATTTTTGTTATTTCAACAAATTTATCTGTTAGCATAACAAAATAATTTTGTGGATACAACAAAATATTTTTTGTTACCTCAACAAAATTCTATAATTTTTGTCAATTTGATAAAACTTTTTGTTGGACGTATATTGACAAAATTTTTGTCAAATCAACCTAGATTTTTATCATATATACCTAGATTTTATTTTCAGTGTAAGAGCAAACATTCCCATTAATTATGGAACACAACGTTTTTCAAGTAGCTGTTTCGGGGTGCAGCTCACGATTTGCTTGAATAATATTTGGCCTTAAGTGCTTTAATCGTTTCCGGATTGTTGGCATAACATCGGTCCTTCACGGTTCCCCACAAAAAAAAAGTCAAAAGCGGTCGAATCGCAGCTCCAAACTAGTGAACTAGTGGTCGTCCAAATTTGTGTCTTCAATTTCAGTGAAATAAAAATCGGTTAACATGGCTTTTTAACTCGCGCCGTTGACCGAAACCTTCAAAGGAAAATGGTCCAATTATGCCTCTAATCCACAATCCGCACCAAATTGTCACTCACTGTCTGTGCGTACTGTACGACGACGGGACCACGAGTATTGTCCACTAGTATACCAGTCTTAGGAATTTTTTGCACAAACTTGCTTACAGCAGAAGCGGAGCGTTTCATTTCGGCCAAAACTTCTTTTAAAAAAACACAGTGTTGAGCTACACAGCACTCACTTTGGAAATAAGTTTTCAATATTTCCCAACGACTCACTTCGTTCCGCGGAAGTGTGATACTGACTTTCTGTCAAGATTTTGAGCGGGAAACACCAGTCAGTGTCAAAATAATATATGATTTAAAAAGAAACCACTAGATGGCCCAACCTGTGAAGTGACAAAGCCAAAATAATAGCGTGTGTCACTTTAGAAAGTGGCGTCTGTCACATTGCAAGTGGCGTGTTTCACTTTAGTGAGTGGCGTGTGTCACATAAGTGGCGTGTGTCACATTGCAAGTGGCGTGTGTCACATTGCAAGTGGCGTGTTTCGCTTTAGTGAGTGGCTTGTGTCACATTGCAAATGGCGTATTTCACTTTAGTGAGTGGCGTGTGTCACTTTAGCAAGTGGCTCAAAATGACTGCCAAATGGTGTCATATGTATTTATCTCTGCTTGTGTGCAATTTTTTAAAAGTTTAAAATTCTTATGTGGCACTGGCTGGTGAGATTCAATAAAATAGAAAAAAAAAGTTCTTGATCTTTATTCACTTGCTAGCTCTTTCTACGTGTCCCAATACAAATCAAATTGTCTGCAAAGATCAAAATGATGACATAAAACATTTTGTCGCAAAATTGTGTAGATAACTAAAATATGAACAAGTACATTCGACAAAGTCCTTTGCTTTATTATCAAATTATTTTTCCTTGAGTTAATCCAACAACCTTAACACGTCATAGAACATCCTGTCTGCCTTGCACAAAAAAATCGAAGACAAAAATGTCCCTTCTTTAGGGTTTCCCCCAAATTCTGTTGTCATCGGGATTTGGGTTTTTGCGAGAAGATATCTTCGTATTATACTGAGTGGGTGGGTGGATGAGGTTTTTTTTCTGGATCAGTAAGCACTTTTCAAACGAAAACCGTTTAAGTTTTTTTTTTATTATTATTTTTTTTTTTTACGGATACATTCTTGGTAAAGTTTTTCCTGACAGGATGTGTAAAAAAAAAAATTCCAAACTGATGGTGACAAATTTTTATGGTGAATATCTCATCATTAAGTTTGGGATTGGGGGGCGTAGTTAGGTTAAGTTATTCGTTTATTCTGATAAAAAAAATAGAAAGATTTTAGACTATGAAGTGGAAGCGCATATATGTTTGTACATGTATAGAAGATATAATGGGGTTATAAATTTATAAATTGAGATATATTCATTCAGAGTTATAGTTTGATGAAAATTTCAATGACAAAAATAGAGCTATTAATTTTTCTATTATGTATTTGGCTTTATAAAATAAAAAAAAAACTTTTTGGGGTTTAAATATTTTGATAATAAATAATAAATTAAATAGCTAACGAAACCAGTGTTTATGCTTTCAACAAATTAGGATGCTAATGTTATTATTAACTGGCTTAGGAAATGCTAAATTCTCGCACCATAGAATGATATCACTCCAAGTAGAGGACTTACAAATTTGATAATATCAGTCTCATACAAATTTCAAGAAAACTTACTGACGAATCCAACAAAAAGTTGGTCTTTTGAGTTTGCGTTAGCTATTTATAGTTCTTACAAAATAAAGTTCAAAAGATCATGTCCCATTCGGCCGAAAAGGCAATATCAACCCCCAATGTTTGTTTCAAAGAGTTGTCGAAACACAAAGAGACTTTCTGTACTTTGGAAGTGTTGTGTCCCAAAAGACGGTGCTGGTGCCGATGAATATGTTGACTGTTAACTGCCAAAATATAAGCTGTACAAAATTTGGAAGATAACGATCTGAAACCAACGTCTGACTATTCCATTACTTCAACGTGTCCTCTTTACTTGCGCCTTATATGTACTGTACTATAAGGCAAGTTATGCATTCGTAAAAAAAATCGAACTCGAGATTTTAATTAAAGTTGACATTACGATGATAGCGAAGACCAAAAAAGTGGGTCTCGCAATTCTGTCTGTCTGTCTGTCTTTTCGACTACAGCCTAAACGGCTCGGCCGATTTTCTTTAAATTTGGTAGATATCATTTTCAATTAATTTCAAATAACGGTACCTGCCATACGATTTTTTTTTTCGAAATTTTATAAATATTTTTTTTTCTCAAAAACTTTCCCACAGAATTAAAAAAAAAAATTCATAAAATTTCATTTAGTTAAAGCTAGGAAATGGTTGAAAAAAAATTTCCAAAAAATGCTTATTGTTGGTAGCCCCTCCGAACCATTTTTTTTTTGTTTTTGATTTTCTCAAAAACGGTACCACCGATTTAAATAATTTTTTTAAGCTAAAGCTTCTTCAAAGTTTGAATATTATTACGAGTACATATTCAAATTTTCAATTTTTCGTTTTTGGACTTAAAAAAAAATATTCAAATTATTTTTTTGGAAACTCAATATTTCGAAAACCCCATGCTCGATTTTTTTTCAAACTTTATAAATTAGGGTTTCTTAATATAATCTACAAGGTTTGAGAAAACAAATTTTGTTTTATCTAAAAATAATGGTACCCACCATGTTACACTTTTTCTCGCGACGCGAATTGGTATCCGACCTTTTCTTTATTAATATAATTATTATTGATATTATTATTAATTTTATTAATAATAATAACAAATCTAACGCGAATAAAAGAAAGCAAACGAAACGACACGACCCGATCGTAGAATAATATCGCTTTGGTTTTGACAGATTAAGAAAACTGAAATAAGAACAATAAAAAGTGCAACTCGTAGCTCGTTGATAAAAGCTACCACCGCGGCTGCTCAGCTGGGCTGGGTTCAGTGGAGGGGAAGAATTCGCGATAAGGATATTTAAATTGATTATCGATATAATCAATTTAATGAAACGAAGGAATGTTTTTATTACAAGTATAGTGGGATACTTGTAATAAAAAGTGGGCGCCAGGAATTTTTGTTCGAATGAAATTAGAAAAATTCCAAAACTAATTATGGAGTGAAAGAGAATAATTTTAAGTAAATAAAACACCGTTTTTATGATTTCCACTAGGGAATTGGAAAATAAATTTTATTTGGGAAACCGTGGGCGAACCCTGGATAAAAACCCAAATTTTTTTTCAACGAAATAAAAATACAAATAGAATGGAAATGCAAATGGGAAACGCGATTAGGCCTCTAACGATTAAGTGTGAATACCCGAAACACCAATGGAATTTGACGCAAAAAAAAGAAACGAAGGTCCACCGAATTTTATATACACAAGACACTAAAATATTTTATTTGGACAAAATGTCCGTTTTACTTATCTCCTTTTTTTTTTTTATACGCTCCTCTAACTTCTCCTATTTCTCCTGTCCTCGCTCCTCGAATTACTCCTTTTCAGTTTTTTTAATTTTCCTCGATCCTTTTTCTTCCTTAAATGTTCTCGTCTTTTCCTCGATTTTTGTTCTTTCTAATTTTTCTCGAATCCTTATTCTTTTTCTATTTTTTTATTTTAACTTATCGCTTGTTAAGCTCTCGCAAGAGTGAGCTTTCCTAGCTTAAAATCCTTTATTCTTCCCTCGACCATTCCAGTCACTCACACATACACACATCCAGCCAATCGTTTTCGCGATCATCGGTCACGGACACCGGCTTCCTGGAAACCTTTTTCGTTTCACAGAAAACCACCGTTGTCGAATCTCAAACGAAACTTTGCTCTCACACTCACATTCACGGATTCAGCAAGTTGTTGGATGTCCTTCCAAAACTTGCCGAATCTAAATGGTCGAGTTCAGACTACTATCAACTAAATTTCTCGAGAAAAATCAAAAAGAATAAAATCGAGGAAAAGCCCTTTTCTAGGCATTCCCCTAGTTACCATTAAATATCCGCGAGTGTTTCGAAGAGCGAAGTCATTGTTACTAAATAATATTAAGACGAAAGAGGAAAGCATAATTTTAACACGCGAACTAAATTCGAAGTGGACCTTTTTGTAATAGATGAATTAATATCTTTAGAAAAGGAATCTAAAAGTTACTCTAATCGTTAGGGACCCTTACGCTTACAAAAAAAAAGAATTTACGTTATGTTATATCAAAATTAAAATTATATTATATTAAAATTTAGGATGTTGTGTTGTTTTGAGGATAGGTAAGAGTCCGCCTGACTCGTTACCTCTTCAGCTCATCCGCTGGCACTCGTTATGCTGCATGAGACCGCCCGTCTACATGTCAAGTATAATCTCGTAAACCCTTTTTCTCGAAGAATTGCTCGAACCCTGTATTTGTCACTTTTGCAAAATGCTGGCTTAGTACACCAATGGTTGATGGTACCATGGTTGCCCTCAACCTCGCCAGAATTTTGCAGCCGCAACCAAAGAAAAGAAGGAAAGGAAGGAAACAAAGGCCAGTCATTGTTGCGGTAAATTTTACCGTAACAAATCCCACCCTTACCTCCCCAAGAAATGTGTTTACCTTTCGAAGAAAAGTAAACCATTTCTTAAGGCGAAACTAGGAGGGGTAATAAAAGGTAAACAACACAAACATCGGATTCCATCATTACTGAATTAAAAAAGTTAAAAAAAAAACGTTAAAAAAACTATGGCACGACTATAAAGAAAACGTTAAATACTACTTAGTTTACAAAAAAAAAATCAGAAAAGAAGGTAAAATATAAAATTAGAACAAGAAACTAAGGGACTTTTGAATTAACCATCAACGTAAGGTTTTAAATCTTTTACGTGCCACGTACCCCGATCTTTCCCTCTATCATCCACTAGTAAGTATGTCCAAGGTGACACACGCTTACTAATTCTAAATGGGCCTACAAATTTAGTGGCTAACTTGGCTGCAAAATAAGTTGCTGCATCGGACAGCGCGAAATTCCTCCTCCACACGAGATCGCCAGGTTGATACTGCGTGTCTCTTCTCCTAAGATTGTAAACTTTTGCGGTCTTTTTACTCGCCGCCTCCAATTTCCTAGCTATATCCTTACGAAGCTTGTCAAACTGCCTACTAATTTCCTCGCCACCTTGATCCCTATCACTATCTCTAAGTCCTAAATCATGGCCATTAGTTACCATGTTCCTACCAAAGTTAGCAAAATATGGGGAAACACCTAACACCTCATGTTGCGAAGTTCGGATCGCACAGGCTACCTTTGCCAGTTGCGAATCCCAACTCCGTTGATTTTCAGAGACATAAGCACGAAGAGTGGTTTTAATAATTTGGTTAATGCGCTCCGCAGGATTCGCCTGCGGATGGTAATGCGCAGTATACCGAAGTTGTGACCCGTAAGCTTCGCCAAGCCTTTGCAGTTCCTTGCTACGGAACTGGGGACCGTTGTCACAGACGATCCACTTTGGAACACCGAAGAGAAGAAAAACGTTTTCTTCCAACTCCTTGCACACTGCTTTCGCAGTTGCAGAACGCAACGCAAACAAAAGTGGAAACTTCGTGAAGTAGTCTACCACTGTCAGAATATAAATAAATCCCCTCGACGACTTTGGCAATGGTCCCACTAAATCCACGCACACCATATCCCAAGGTTTCGAATTCCCTACTCTTTCTGTCATAAGACCAGCTGGTTTCTCGTTAATTGGTTTCACTTTTTGGCAAATCTTACAGTTCCTAACATACTTGGTAATATCCCCTCTCATTTTGGGCCAGTAAAACTTTTCTGCTACCCTAGCAAATGTTTTCTTTACACCCATGTGTCCTGCTAATGGACTATCATGGCACTCGTTCAAAATTCTCGACCTATCCTTTTTCCCTATCACTAATTTCCAACCCTCGCTCTCCTCATGAACCACGACATGATTCACCCTAACGTGCTTATAAAGCCGCCCATCTTCTACTCTCCAAGATGGGTATCCTAATGGGTTCTTTTCTACTAATGATTTCATTTTCATCATCCACGGGTCCGAATCCGCTACTGAAACTCCAGCCAACTCTGGAACTCCACGCGATAACATATCGGGAACGACATGTTCTTTGCCCTTTCTGTGGATGATTTTGAAATCAAATTGTTGGAGCCGAATGGCCCAACGAGCTAATCTACCCTGCGGATCCTTAAGGTTACTTAGCCAGACCAATGAGTGATGATCAGTCACGACAGTAAATCGAACCCCCTCGACATATGGTCGCAACTTCTCAATCGCCCAAAGAACCGCTAAGCATTCCTTTTCGGTCGTAGAGTAGTTCCTTTCATTCCTATTCAATGACCGACTAATATAGCAAATAGCTTTCTCTCCATCTTCAAATTCCTGCGAAAGTACGGCGCCGATACCATAATCGGACGCGTCTGTTTGAACAACAAACGGCCGAGAAAAATCCGGACACGTCAGTATCGGTGCCGTAACCAAACACTCTTTGGCTTTCCTAAAACTCTCCTCACATTCTTTTGTCCACTCAAATTTCTTACCTTTCTTTAAGAGATCGGTAAGAGGCCTAACTAAAATAGCAAAATTTGGCACGAAACGTCGATACCAAGAAATAGTCCCTACAAAACTCCTAGTTTCCTTCACGTTTTTCGGTGCAGGAATCCTCAACATGCTTTCCACTTTTTCAGGGTCGACGTGAAGTCCATTCCTATCTACCACATAACCTAGAAATTTCAAAGAAGGCCTACAGAAGTTACATTTTTCCCTACCTACTTTAAGTCCTGCTTCCCTTAATCTTTTAAAAACTTCTTTGAGAATTTCGAGGTGTTTTTCGAAAGAATCGGTGACGATGATAATGTCATCCAAGTACACAAAGACGAAAGGTTCTAGATCGGGTCCTAAAACATCGTCAATAAACCTCTGCCACGTTGCCGGGGAATTGTGTAATCCAAAGGGCATTCTCAAAAATTGGAAGAGCCCCCTTCCCGGTACAGTAAAGGCTGTGTACTTGCGCGATTCTTTCTCCATGGGTATCTGCCAGTATGCAGATTTAATGTCAAGCGATGACAAAAACTTCGCGTTTCGAAGCTTGTCTAAGATTGACGAAATAAAGGGGAGTGGATAAGCATCCCTATCAGTTACTTCATTTAACTTCCTATAGTCTACGCAGAACCGAAAACTACCATCTTTCTTCTTTACCAAAAGAATAGGAGATGCCCAAGGACTCTTGGATTTCTCGATCACTCCAGCTTCCAACATCTCCTGAAGTTCTTGATCGATATGTTTTTGAATTGCAGGTGACACTGGGTAGTATCGCTGCTTTATCGGTTCTGCGGACGTCCTAATTTTGTGCTCAACTAAGTTGGTACACCCTAAACCCTCGGTCATTGATTTAAAAAGTTCTTCTAACACTAACTCTAACTTTTTTCCCTCAATATCGTTAAGATCCGATTTTTCCCTAATTGCTACCTTGTCTGTTATCGACGCCACCATCTCTTGGCTCGAAAAATTCCACATACCTGATCTCAAATCCGGAACTATGCCCGATAGTGCCCAAAAATCGGCACCTAAGATCAAAAGGTGTGGGAGACTTGGCATAACCAGGCATTCTAATAGAATGGATTTGTTCTCAACCTCCATAGGTAAAGAAACAGATCCTGCTACTCCTACACTCGCCCCATCTGCTAACACTACTGACCCAACACTACTTTTCTCTAATTTTAACCCTAACTCCTTCAAAATTTTCCACCCATCTCCTCCTACGATGGTACGTGAAGCACCTGAATCAAGTAATCCTAAAAACTTGATTCCATAAATCCGCACACCTAAATATGGCCTACTATCCCTACCATTTGCCGCTAAAGTGAAACTCAATTTATCCCGATTAACCAGTTGGTCGCCAGCAGACGACCTAACTAACGTCGACGGGTCTCTCGCCCTGCTGATACAAGAGCCCGTTCCCCATTTCCCGAACACCTACAATCCCTACGATAAACTCCTAGTGCCCCGCAACCAAAACAACGTTTAGAAACTGGACAAGTATGAGCGAAATGCCCCTCCCTGTTACAGTTGTAACACCTAACCATCTGCCTAAATGGGTTTTCTGAAACTGAAGCAACAGCCGCTACTCGGTGTTGTCCAGACGAACTCGGTTGGTAACCGCACTCGGGTTCCAACAAATGCCTGCCTCTAGCCGGTGGAGTAAAATTATCCACATTCACCTTAAGGGTATCTAGTTCCCTACCTAAGATGGCAAGTTCCTTAACCGTCTTTGGTTTGGAACTAGCTATCTGAACCTGGTAAAACGGATCTACATTTTTCCTCAAAATCGAAAGCATTCTTCCCTCTGACAAAGGTTCCGATAATCTTCGAAACAATGTCCTCATCGTAGTAAGATACGCGCCGAAAGTTTCTTCCTTTCCCTGCGAACGTCGATTAATCTCCTCCAACAAGAGATCATCGTAATTCGCAGGAAGGAACTCCGCTCTGAGTTCCTTGACGAGTTCCTGCCAATCCTCTAAATCTTCCCTAACCGTCCTAAACCACATAAGGGCCCTACCAGATAAAAGCTCCGAAGCGGATTTGAAAAGGTGGTTTTCAGAAACGTCGTTAGCCAAACGAAGTTCCTCCACTCTTTCCAGGAATGAATTTACTGATACTCCACTTGAGTCACCAGCAAACTTCACCCCCCACTTTCCTATCCGTTCGATGTAATTTTGCTGAACGACCATTTGTCCAGAAAAACCATCGACCCTATCATGCCTACGTTCCGACGGAACCCTAACCGAAATACTCCCTACTGCAGGACTACTGACACTACTCCTTGGTTCAGCTAACGTCCCTGTAGCAGGCCCTAACGCAGACCGCACACTAGCTGGAGTCTGACCAACTTGTACCTGAAGTTGGGTTTGTAATTTAAGAGGAGTCTTTTCTTTTTCCTCTTCCTCTTCCCTATCACTATTCTCACTATCTCCAGTGAGATCTCCTAACAAACACAAAACCTTGTTCCGAAGTGAACTAACTTCATCTTCTTCATCTTCGGCCTCACAAGGTGTCCTAGCTAACCTGCCTATACACCATTCAATCTTTGTCACTATCTTAATGTACTCCGAAGACTTTGGATTCTTCGGAGGTACTTTAAGAAGGACCCTAATCTCCTCAATCTTTGCCTCGATTGCCTCAACATCCTCTTCATAAGTGAAGGGGTAAACCGAACTAACGTCCATCGAGTTCCTCTTATGGAGTAATCTCGATGACCTCAATGCCTTTCGCATTTCCTCAACCGTTCCTACTTTTAAACCCCTGACCTTCATCTCATAGGCCAGTTCGTCCTGTGCTAAACGACCTATATTCATTATTCTAATTATCTAAGCAATTTAAAAATAAAAAAACAGAAAAATAATTTTTATAGAAAAAAAAAATAAAAAAAACAATTCCTACTATAGCAAATAAAACAAAAAAACAACGTTAAAAAAAATTGAAAATATTTGCCTAACCAAAATCAAAATTAAAAAAAAAAATATCGATTTAAAAAAAAAATCAAAACCTGCACTCAAATTAAAAAAATATTTGACCAAAAAAAAAATCAGCACGCCACTGTCTACGAATTTATCAAATGCACTCAATTAAAATCAAAAGCCTAACCGACTCAAAAAAAACTCAATTAAAACTACTCTCACGAGAGAACTATCAATAAGACCTATAAATGTCACACACAAAATAAAAACAAAATGCCGGTAGAGAAAGAAAAGAATAAAAATGAAAACTAATTAAATGAAAAATAAAAACTATTACCCAAAGAAACAACGAATATAAAAAGGAAAAATAGTAAAAATGAAAAACTACAATTAAAAGAAATGCACACAAAAAAAAATCACAACACGCACAAAAAAAAAATACTTGCGTATAATCCTCCCGAGAAACTCGTATGTATGTACATTTATGTACTTTGGTACTCCTTTGCTGCCTAGGTATATTATTCACCAGTTTTGACCACTTGACTTTTTGTGTCGAATTAGATTGATAATAATAAACCTAATAAAAGAAGAAAACCACTGTATAAAATATCCACCAATTTAATCAAAATAAAACACTTTCGCAGACACAATTTAAACACGCAAATTCAAACACGCAAAAAAAAAAACACAATTCTTCCACCGTAGGCCCCACGTTGGGCGCCAATTTGTTACACTTTTTCTCGCGACGCGAATTGGTATCCGACCTTTTCTTTATTAATATAATTATTATTGATATTATTATTAATTTTATTAATAATAATAACAAATCTAACGCGAATAAAAGAAAGCAAACGAAACGACACGACCCGATCGTAGAATAATATCGCTTTGGTTTTGACAGATTAAGAAAACTGAAATAAGAACAATAAAAAGTGCAACTCGTAGCTCGTTGATAAAAGCTACCACCGCGGCTGCTCAGCTGGGCTGGGTTCAGTGGAGGGGAAGAATTCGCGATAAGGATATTTAAATTGATTATCGATATAATCAATTTAATGAAACGAAGGAATGTTTTTATTACAAGTATAGTGGGATACTTGTAATAAAAAGTGGGCGCCAGGAATTTTTGTTCGAATGAAATTAGAAAAATTCCAAAACTAATTATGGAGTGAAAGAGAATAATTTTAAGTAAATAAAACACCGTTTTTATGATTTCCACTAGGGAATTGGAAAATAAATTTTATTTGGGAAACCGTGGGCGAACCCTGGATAAAAACCCAAATTTTTTTTCAACGAAATAAAAATACAAATAGAATGGAAATGCAAATGGGAAACGCGATTAGGCCTCTAACGATTAAGTGTGAATACCCGAAACACCAATGGAATTTGACGCAAAAAAAAGAAACGAAGGTCCACCGAATTTTATATACACAAGACACTAAAATATTTTATTTGGACAAAATGTCCGTTTTACTTATCTCCTTTTTTTTTTTTATACGCTCCTCTAACTTCTCCTATTTCTCCTGTCCTCGCTCCTCGAATTACTCCTTTTCAGTTTTTTTAATTTTCCTCGATCCTTTTTCTTCCTTAAATGTTCTCGTCTTTTCCTCGATTTTTGTTCTTTCTAATTTTTCTCGAATCCTTATTCTTTTTCTATTTTTTTATTTTAACTTATCGCTTGTTAAGCTCTCGCAAGAGTGAGCTTTCCTAGCTTAAAATCCTTTATTCTTCCCTCGACCATTCCAGTCACTCACACATACACACATCCAGCCAATCGTTTTCGCGATCATCGGTCACGGACACCGGCTTCCTGGAAACCTTTTTCGTTTCACAGAAAACCACCGTTGTCGAATCTCAAACGAAACTTTGCTCTCACACTCACATTCACGGATTCAGCAAGTTGTTGGATGTCCTTCCAAAACTTGCCGAATCTAAATGGTCGAGTTCAGACTACTATCAACTAAATTTCTCGAGAAAAATCAAAAAGAATAAAATCGAGGAAAAGCCCTTTTCTAGGCATTCCCCTAGTTACCATTAAATATCCGCGAGTGTTTCGAAGAGCGAAGTCATTGTTACTAAATAATATTAAGACGAAAGAGGAAAGCATAATTTTAACACGCGAACTAAATTCGAAGTGGACCTTTTTGTAATAGATGAATTAATATCTTTAGAAAAGGAATCTAAAAGTTACTCTAATCGTTAGGGACCCTTACGCTTACAAAAAAAAAGAATTTACGTTATGTTATATCAAAATTAAAATTATATTATATTAAAATTTAGGATGTTGTGTTGTTTTGAGGATAGGTAAGAGTCCGCCTGACTCGTTACCTCTTCAGCTCATCCGCTGGCACTCGTTATGCTGCATGAGACCGCCCGTCTACATGTCAAGTATAATCTCGTAAACCCTTTTTCTCGAAGAATTGCTCGAACCCTGTATTTGTCACTTTTGCAAAATGCTGGCTTAGTACACCAATGGTTGATGGTACCATGGTTGCCCTCAACCTCGCCAGAATTTTGCAGCCGCAACCAAAGAAAAGAAGGAAAGGAAGGAAACAAAGGCCAGTCATTGTTGCGGTAAATTTTACCGTAACAACCATACAAATGTTAGAAAATGGTTTTCGAAAATCGTATTTTTCTCAAAAACGGTTCCAATTAATTCTTACGACTAATAATTTAATATAAAACATTTTGAAAAGAAGATATTACTGACTGTACCTACCATAGAACCATTTTTTCGAATTTTGAATTTCTCATTATCGGCATTTACGGATTTTAATGAAATTTCGTATAGAGTAGCCTCTTAAAAGTTTAAAAAACATGCACTTCAAAGCTTAAGAAAAAATATTTTTTGAATTAAAAAAAAAATTGTTTTTGGAAAATCCGTATCTCGAATACGACTTTATATTTTTTTTGTAAGTTTAAATTTTATTCTAACATAAATAAAAACTTTAAATTGGCGTACCAAATTTTTTTCTTAAAAATGTTTAAAATAAAAGCTTATTTTTTCAAGAAACCGCTACAACGACTTATAATATTTTTTTCTAGCATAAACCAATATTTGCTTGAATCACATGACATCCTATTTGTACCTCTAACTACTAAAAAAGTTGCTTTAGTCATTAAAAAAAAAATAATTTTATGCTTGTGAATAGTTTTTCTCTAATAACATTAGGTTTTGAAATTCTTAGTCTTTTACATAAGAGCAAGTTCGTGCGACCCAGTCGTGCATTTTATTTTTTATGATACAAAGTCTATTTTCTCGTACAAGGTGGCGCACCCTATCGGAAGAAGGTACATATAATTTTTGCAAATGGCGGAAAATGTTAATTCTACATTTTTAATTTTACACGTACACAACACATGAATCGCTGTTCTCCTAAAAAGGCGTGGAATAATTTTGTCGATTTTTTTAAGAAGGTGTTGTTATTACAGCGTGCATTTCGTCGAAGGTTTATCTGAATTCCGTCAAAAACTCGACAAACATTACGGTTAGCCATTCACCTAGAAGATTATGGGACAACAGGAGTTGCTACCAGATTAGCCGGGCTCAAAGCAACAGTTCTACTAAGAATATCGTAGCTGTGGCTGAGGATTTCGCAAAGTACTTTACGACACGTCCCGTGCAATTGGGCATCAATCTGCAATTTTTCTCAGATAGGTACGTTGAAAGACTTGAAGATATTCCCTTATAAGTTGCAGGCAGGATTGACCGCAAAGCGTGTGTCGTGTAACTTATGCCTAAGCCATTATGTATCTTGACCACGAGTGAGACAACTTTTCATCGAAAATCACCATGAGCGACGAGGCACACTTCCATTACCGCGAATCTTTGAATACGCAAAACTATCAAAATTATCGTGTCTAGGGCATTACACCAGCTCAAAGTTTCTTAATCCGATGATTTAAGATTGAAGTACTTGTAGTTCCAGAAGGATGGCGCATATGTAAGAGTCGGAACCGAAATTCTGAGGATGCATATCTGTGCCCGGCAAGATCGCCATATTTAACCGTTTCAGACTTCTTTTTTCAAGTCACGAGTCCATATTGACAAGCCTCAGACTCTTGAAGCCCTCAAAAAAGAATATCTGTGAAGAATGGGACTATTCTGGCGGCGACCACTTAGACGTTATCATTTTCTCGATCGGTGGAAATCTTCAAAAGACATTTAGTAATATTTGGTACCAAGTAAAGCAGTGTGGGACTCTTAGTCCCCTATTACACGATGTCTCACGAGACGAGGCTCACTTAAGTGCGAAAAAGAAAGCAGATATGAGGAAATGAGATGCCAAAAAATATTCCCGGTGAGTACCGGGCTGATTTTTAGTAGTCTCATTTTGACGTTTCTTTTTCTCATATTCGTTTTATGTTGTGTTGTGCATTAAAAAGTACGAACAACCGTCAAATTTGAGACATGAATCTCATGAGACATGAGTCAACGTGTAATAGCTTTTGCCTCACGGGATACAAATTTAAAAGGAAAGTAAAAAATGAGACATGTCTCATGAGGCAACGTGTAATAGGGGACTTACCGCACGAAATCCACCAGGATCAGAACTGATATATGAAATATCGACAAATGATTTTTCTTTCTTAATTTTAAATCACATTGGGAGAATTTTAATCTTTTAATACTTCCCCATAGCTGTTCAGGCAATCAGCTCATGGGACTTGGTTCTTCTAAGTCTCCTAACTAACTTACTTACTTACTTACTTAAGGTGGCGCTACAGTTCGGGGGGGACCACGGCCTCAACCAACAAGCTTCTCCAGCTAGCTCGGTCCCTAGCTAGATGTCTCCAGTTTCGCACGCCAAGTTGGTTGAGGTCCTCTCCCACTTGTGTGCGCCACCTGAGTAGCGGTCTTCCTCTACTTCGCCGTCCCTCGGGGTTTGCTTCGAAGAATTTCCGGGCCGGAGCATCCGGGTCAATTCGCTCTACATGATCCAGCCATCTCAGTCGCTGGACTTTTATACGTTCAACTAGGTCAGTTTCGCTGTACAGCCCATACAATTCGTGGTTAAATCTTTTCCTCCACTCCCCGTCTATGCAGACGGGACCAAAGATCGCACGAAGATTTGACTGTACTTTAAGTTCTCTTCTTCTGTTTTCTTTTTGATGTGTTCTTTCCATTTTAGCTTTGCATTCAAAGTCTCTTACTTGATTGACTGCATTTTGCAGCTTTTCTGTAACATTTCGTAATGGATTTATCAGGCACCAATATTGAAGTATCGTTAACATAGGTGGCCATGGTACGAGTAGCATTGATGTCCACTGGAATATCCCTAGGATATAACAAATACAGGATTGGTCCTAGGACACTTCCTTGGGGTACACCGGCTTCAATTTTCTTTAGTTCTGAGTAATTTTAGTCGTACAGTTCTCTAAAGAGTCTATTCGTAATGTAGGATTTCAGTATTTCGTAGTACTGCTTGGGAAGGTCCCTATGCAGTTTGTAATCAAGTCCAACGTACCAAACCTTATCAAAGGCCTGAGCAACATCTAAAAATAGAGCTGGGCATACTTGTTTTTCTACAACATCCGTAATTCTATGCACTTGGTCCATCGTTGGATGATGTTTCTAAATCCAAACTGATTGTTCAGGATAAGTATTCTCTTTTCTATTATTTTACTAAACCTATTCAAGAGCAGTTTCTCGAAAACTTTTGCCATGATTGGTATATACGATATAAGTCTATAATATGTTACTTCTGTTGGTGACTTACCTTCGTTAGGTATAACAATGACTTCTGCAGTTTTCCAATGAACCTCGGGGCTGGATTTCAAAGATCATCTTGGAGCTAATGGACGGACACCATTATAGCCGAAATGTTTTGAATTTTTAGACTATATTCAATTCACATCTTCGTGCAGGCAATGTAGTTCGAAGTTGTACTCTTATTCCTTTAGCCCTTCTTGCAAACAGGACTAAATAGCCATTGACTCATTTTCTGCTTTTCGGCCAGCACTCGGCATTATAAACAAAGACTTGATCAAGAATCTCTTGAAAAATAATTTTTCGACGAATAATATTATCTCTGCTGTTTATTTGTATCTTCATTTTTCGTCATATTCTTCCACTTTGAGGGGCGCAATAGGTCCATTGACACAATCATCACTTTCATTACTCAGATAGGTATTTCGTAACGTGTTTCCATGAACCACCCTTGCACATGGGACATAAGTACTTATTGACTTATCCGGATACTTACTACTTACTTACTTAGGTCCTCAGACCTTTTATGTCCGTGGGGACCCCTAGTAGGGTATAGGGCGTCCACAACGCCAGCTCGCCATCGTGTTCAGTTCCTGGATATGAGTCGCAACTCCCTCCAACTCTTGCCTAGTTGGGCTGACTCCTCGACTGTCCTTCTCCATGATCTTCTCGGTCGTCCAGCTCTTCTTCCTTCTTGAGTGAGCGGATTCCACTGCATTGCATGCGCCGCAATGCAGTTGTCGCGTTTTCGAAGCCTGTGTCCGATCCACTGCCACTTTCGACATCGTATAATACAGTCAATAGGTTCCTGACCCGTTTTCCTGAGGAGCTCTTCGTTTGATATACGATTGGGCCAGAAAATCCTAAGGATGTTTCGTAGACATCTATTAATGAACGTTTGCAGCTTCTTAGTAACACCTACTGTTACTTTCCAAGTGCTACAACTGTAAAATAACACGAATTCGACGTTGGATCGAAACAGCCGTAGCTTGGTTCTTAAGCTTACAGAGTTATTCCTCCATATATTTCCAAGCATTTCGAAAGCAACCTTTGCCTTCCCGATTCGACTGCTGATGTCCTGTTCGGTGCCACCCTGGGTAGATATAATACTTCCAAGGTATTGGAAGCTCTGTACTTTTTCTACCGGTTGTTGAGAAATATTTATGAGAAAAGATGACTGGGCTCCTAGGCTGATCATCTTTGTTTTGCCGGAGTTGATTTTCAGCTCTACGATTTCTGCATCTCTCTCCACCCCTCTTGTCATTTGGTGGAGATGCATGATCCTATGAAAGAGCAAGCATACGTGTCGTCCGCATAGTCAAGATGTTTCAAGCGAGACGTCAGAGTCCATCGAATTCCTCCATTTCCCGTCAAGACCGCTCGCAGGACATTGCTTATCACCAACAGAAACAATATTGGTGACAGAATGCACCCCTGTCCGGCTCTACTTTGGACTTCAAACTCTTCTGACAGCCTCCCTTCGTGCAAAACGTGATATTTGAATCCATCATAAGTTGCCTTAATACCTTATCCGGGATACCCCTTCTGCGTAAAGCATGCCAAATAAATTCTCTATTGACGCTATCGAAAGCCTTCTCAAAGTCAATGAATAGCAGGTGGATTGGTGATCGATATTCGACGCACAGTATTGATATGATCAATGCATGAGGATCAAGTGCGGAAACCTGCTTATTCGGCATCGAGTGCGGCTTCTATATGTTCCCCGATGCGTTCCAGTACTATTTTCGCTAATATTTTGTCAACGGCAGGCAGGACGCAAATCCCTCTCCAGTTTTCGCACTGTGTTAAGTCTCTTTTTTTTAGAGAGCTTGACTGTCATTCCCGTTTTCCACTCATTCGAAAATCCTTCGGAAACTCAAGCTTTCTTTATGAGTGGATGCAGGAGTTCGCTCGATGTCGTTGGCGCCGCTTGTAGAAGCTCTGCAGGAATGCCATCAAGTCCTACTGCTTTGGTGGTCTTCAATGCTTTGATTGCGTTGCGGATCTCATCTCTACTGGGTGGTGCAGTGCGGATTCGGTAACTCGGTTTAATACCGACGCAAAATGGTCCTTCCCCCTTCTCAGCTGATCCTCATCCGAACTAAGTAGCGAGCCGTCTGAGTCTTTTACGAGTTGTTGTTTGGAACTGCGAGCACCAACCAGTTCCTTTGTAATGCTGTAGACGGTTCTGCTGTCGCAGCTACTTCGATTTAACAAAATTAGAAAATTACCAGATAGATATATAATGGTTACAACGTTTTGTTTATTCGTATTTTTGTTTCGCTTAGCCTTATTGGCAATATAAAGTCATAAAAACGAAACTGTTGTTGAAGGACCGTCTGTACCTTACTATCAAAACAAAAATTATGAAAATATTTTGTCATTCTGAGAGTTAAAAAGAGACTAGCAGAACGCATTTTCACCTATCAATTATATATAAATATTATGCAAATGTTTCATTGTTAAAATCTTTCGAGTTAATCCCATCAATATTTTCCAACCGAATTTCTTTCCAAATTATATGATTGTCTAATAATTTTTGTCATTTTTAAAAATATTAAAAATATAAGAGAGACAAAAAAAAAAGTCATCGCGCAATCAAAAGAAATTATTATTTTTGTCATTTAAATTTAGAATTCTGACGCATTTTGTGCGGCTGTTTCTATCGTTGACGTATCTCACCTGCTTTTCTACCTTTACTCCGCACTTCATATTTTCGTCTGATTGAATAAAAATGTATCTTAGATACTTGTGCGCTGAGTGGGTAAATATGAAGAAATTTTTAATAAGATAAATATCGTGCTCTATTCCACTATACCTATATACCTATATATACACTATACACATAGTTGTGGTATAAAATCTTGGCACAAGGCCTAGTTTTTCAATTTGTCCCTCCCTATGTTAGTGTTTATCGTACAAGAATTTTTTTTTCTAGAAAACTAAATAACAATGTAGAGCTGAAATGTCCTCCGATATGGATTCGAGGTGTGTTGTATTTGAAAGCAATTTGTGGTGGACGTGGACATGGATTGAAATCTTTTTGCTATCTCAGGTAGTTTTTTTGCCCTTTTTTAAATATCCAATCGAATGCCAAAAATTGTTCGATTCGATAAGTCACAGCCACAAATGATGAATAGATTTTAAGATGTCCGTCTGCTCGCCGTGAAATTCGTCGAAATAAATTTATGTTTAAAAGCCATAATAATTATTGGGAAGCACTATACTGCTGTTGGTCGTTCCTTTTTTTAATTAAACCTGTAGCGGACTTTAAAAAAGGGAGCAGCAGGAATTTTGTGCGTGTGACATGTGGTGATTTTTTTCGGGCTTTGATAGATAAATAGGATTAAATTGACATTTAAGGGAGATTAATAGATCTACTGAAGACGAGGGTGAAGTTTTAATTAAAATACAAAAAACATGACACTTTTACAAAGTGGTCCTAGTTCTGTCTTAAACAATAAGCTTCCTGTGTTTTTGTAGTTGTAAGTATTTGTGTTGTCAAAATTTAATACCTTATAAGCCTGGTAGTAAAATCTTTTAAATGAAAAACTTATGTTGTACACAATTGTCTTCAGGCTATATTTTTTCATTTCCTTATTCTGAGTTTCTAGTAAGAAAAAGAGGAAGGGGTGCGGAAAAGCAGGCCCCCTTATGAAAGAGAGATAGTTGACATTTTTCAATCCATTCATAAACTTAATACTCGTATATATGTACAATTTTGAATTTCAAATCGAAGATTTTCACTGGAATTTTTGTTTTTTCGAAACAAACCCACCATACAAATATAAAAAGTAGTTTTCGAAAATCGTATTTTCTTCGAAAATACTTGCGACTTATAGGTACTATAAGGCAAGTTATGCACTCGTAAAAAAAATCGAACTCAGGATTTTAATCAAAGTTGACATTACGATGATAGCGAAGACGAAAAAAGTGGGTCTCACAATTCTGTTTGTCAATCTGTTCGGCTACAGTCAAACGGCTCGACCGATTATAGTTAAACTTGGTAGATATCATTTTTAATTTTTCCCCCCCACACGTTTTTTCTTTTTTTTTTTTTAAGACAGGAAATAACGGTACCTGCTATACGATTTTTTTTTCGAAATTTTATAAATATTTTGTTTTCTGAAAAACTGTTCCACAGATGAAAAAAAAATATAAAGATTTCATTAAGTTAAAGAAAAAAAATTCAAAAAAATGTTTATTTTTTGTAGCCTCCTTGGAATCATTTTTTTTTTGTTTTTGATTTGCTCAAAAAGGGTACGAACGATTTTGATCATTTTTTGTAATTCAAAGCTCCCATCAGTTTCAATATTATTGTGTATTCAACTTTTCAAAATTTATTTTGTTTGGATTTTTGAAAAAAATTTCAATTTTTTTTTGAAAACTCAATATTTCGAAAACCCAATGCTCGATTATTTAAAAACTTGATAAATAAAAGATTCTTATTATACATAATCTACAAGATATGAGAAACAAAAATTTATTATACTCAAAAATAACGGTACCCTCCGTACAAATGTTAAAAAATGGTTTTCGAAAATCGTATTTTTCTCAAAAACGGTTCCGAGAATTTTGCTAAAATTTTTTATCTTCCGATTAATTCTTACGATTAATATTTTAATATAAAACATTTTGAAAACAAGATATTACTGACTGTACTCACCATAGAACGATTTTTTCGAATTTTGAATTTCTCATCATTGACATAACGGATTTTAATGAAATTTTTTATGGAGAAGCTTCTAAAAAGTTAAAAAAAAAAATGCATTTGAAAACTTGAAAAAAAATATATTATTGAATAAAAACAAAAAATCTATTTTTTTTTTGAAAATTCAATATCTCAAAAACGGCTCAATCACCCCTGTTCTGATTTTCGTTCCGAATTGAATTCGTTACCGAAATTGATTTTCGTTCGGATTTGAAAACGTCGTTCTTTATTTCGTACGAATTTGCCTTGCAGTAGTACCAACATTCAGACAGGTTTTCTGTTACACATGTGTCTTCGCCTTCATAAAAGACAAAAAAATAGTTTTTAAAGATATATTTTTAAAAATACTTACATACATTTTTAGATTAACGAATCCAAATTCTCCAGACAAAATCGAAACGAAATGGAAACGAAAGTATTACTTTTGTAAACGAAAATCAGAATAGACGTGAATATGTTTTTTGTAAATTTAATTTTTATTCGAATAATAATAAAAACTTCAAATTGGCGTACCAATTTTTTTTTCTTAAAAATGTTTAAAAAATTTTTTATATAAAAGCTTTTATTTAAAGAAAAAAACCACTACAACAAATTATAATTTTGTTCTTGCACAATTTAATATTTGCTTAAAACACATGATGTCCTGTGTTTAGCTCCAACTATTAAAGGAGTTGTTTTAGTCATTTAAAAAGAGCATGTTCGTGCGACCCAGTCGTGCATTTTATTTTATTTCGATTAATTTTTACAACAGTAAAAAAAATTGAAGTTAAGAAATTACTGATTGTTACCAAAGAACTTAACTCACAGTTTGTGTCAGTTGCTGCGAATTCAATAAATCAAGATTGACAACTGTTTACTGAACTTCGATTTTGCGCGATTAACCGATAATGACTTTGTTGAAGCTTCGCTGTCGGTTAAGTCGAACGCAATGTAGGCTTGGATGAAATAAATCCTAAATTTTTAAAGTTGCTCCTTTCCGTGCTTCTAAAATAAATAACTTATATTTTCAATTAGATACTAACCACTTGTGAATACTCTGTTTCCTGGAAAAAAAAGTAAAATAACTCTAATACCTAAGTCTAAAAATCAGAACAATCCTGAATTCAGACCAATTGCAATCCTACCGTTTCTGTCGAAAGTATTCGAAAAGAGCATTTTAAAGCAGTTGCAAATGCATTTGATTAGTAAAGATCTGTAAAACCCTGTTCAATCCAGTTTTCGTGCTGGAAGAAGTTGTAAAACTACCTTCTTACTTGTTGTTGACGATAACCGACCTACATTCCTAATGTAGTTAGATTTCTCAAAGATGTTTGACACAGTGAACTATTCCATTCTCTGCAAGAAGTTGAATTACACTTTTGGATTTTCGTCGTTAGCCGTCGAACTCTTGGCTTCGTACTTAGATGGTCGTCAGCGATTTGTAGCTGTTGAAAATGATGCTACCGTTCTTTAGAGTACCTGTGGGGATCCCACAGGGCTCCATTCTCGATTCTCTACTGTTTTCACTTTCTGTAAACGAAATTCCTAAAATAATAAAACATTGTATTGTCCATATGTTTGTTGACGACGTTCAATTATACATCAGTTCTGAACTGGATATGAATAGCGGAGCTATTTGTAAGGTGAACAAAGATTTTAAAATAATTCAACAGTGGGCACTATGGTCCACTGCCACTCAAAGTTCATTGCCTACAAAAATTATGCTTATTAGAAATGAGATTTAGAGTTGTAAGCATGTCCCAAGTTCCATATTTACTTGCGATATATAAGTACTTAAGTCCAACAAAGCCGCTGGAGCTGACAGCTTGGCTGCGGAACTGTTCCAAGTGGTAGGCGATGACTTGGTTGGGAGTATGCACCAGCTCATTTGCAATATATGATCGCAAGAAAGCATGCCCGATGAATGGAAAGTTAGCATTGTCTGTCCGATCCTCAAGAAAGGAGACCATCTGAACTGCGCCAACTCCTTAAATGTGAACGTCTGAAGTCTTTCGTTAACAACCTGAAAGGTCGATATCAGTGCAGCCTTACACCAGGAAAGTTAACCATCGATCAATTATTCACATTTCAGCAGATCTTGGAAAAATTGACACCTACCACCTTCTTAGCGATTTGAAAAGCCGTGATGCTCTGGATATGGCAAGGCAAAGAATTCCACAGACGAGAAGTGTTAATGAAGAATTGGCGCTCAGATGTCAGGGAACCGTAGCGGGGTTAAATCAGTTTGTCAGACCTGGCTGAAGAGCCCCTAGTTATTATCTCAAAATAATAGGGTGGTTAGGTTATGAACAAAATATCCGAGAGCAAGGACAAGATGCGAAACTGAAAGTAATTCTTGAGTGGCATGTTAACGAACTTGGCAAGAATAATAGTGTCTCACTTCATTGGGTACCTAGACAAGACATGTAGGTAACCAGGGAAATGAGGAGTCAGGCTCTCTAGCAAATATAGGCGCAAAAACTCTTCTAATGGGGCCAAGGATCTACTGCGGAATGGGAGAAAAGAAGATTAAAAAAGAAATGAAAATAGAGGAGTAGGCCAAAAGATACAAAAACTGGAAAGAACTCCAAAAACTGGGGTAGGCCAAACTACTTCTAAGGAACTATAACCAAAATCGTTTCATGAACTGTATCAGCGTAAGTAGAAACAATGTACGAATATTAACGAGACTCTACTCGGGTCACTGTAAACTGAGAAGAAACTTAAGTATTCTTGACCTTGAAATCAGCCCCACATGCAGATTGCAGATTCTGTAATTCTCATGACGAAACGCCGGAACACATACTATGCGGCCGATGCGAAGCACTTATGCATCAAAGAAACAAGTATTTGAACCACCAACAGGTAGAAAAGAGTGATTTATTCTCTCTGAAGGTACTCCAAATAATCCAACTAATCAAAGGGATAAACTCGGCGAAAAAGCTGGAGGGTTAGTAACTCATCTAGCTCTGGATGGAAGCACAATAGATCTTTAGGTCTCAGTGCAAACCGTCTTTTAATATTCATCCATTCATTCGAGTGGCATGTTAAGTAAACAATTCCGAAAAATTTTATCTAGTGTCGTACATATGTACGTAGTCCAAAGGTGTATCTAATGATGTTGTTAGATTGCACGTTAGGGGTATTCCGAGATTTCGAGCAGAATTCACATAATCAATAATTGTATTATTTCAAGTTATCTGAGGGAAAAAAGTTAAATTAAGAAATTAAATTAAGAATTAAACCCATCGAACTTAGAGTTTGATGGGTTTAAGGCCAGTACATTAGTATTAACCCAAAGTACTAGTTTTTCGAGTTATCCATTCACGCGGCAAACATTATCTTCAATGAGTAAGACCAAGACTGCAGCCGAGGTTCATTTGTACCTCGTCATCATACATATGTATGTAACGCACAGTTGTCCATGACGGAGAGAACATCACTAACGTAAAGCGAAAAAAGTAATGGGCCAAGAATGGATCCTTGTGGAACTCCACTAGTGGTAGGGAGGATAAATAGAAAGATTTAAAATTAACAGCGTCAGGCGAGAAGTTATAAATCTGACGAAGTTTATCTGCAAGTTTTCTGGGTACAACTGTGTCGAGTGCCCTTAAAAAGTCTAGGAGAACTGAAAAATTTAGTTTATTTTCATTTGTCTTTGAAAATATCGATATTTTTCAAATTTTAACGCTCTATAAAAATAAGATCAAGTCTGTCCGACCCAGTAGTACTTTTATTTTATATCCTCATACTAGAACACATTATTTTAACAATTTCAGTCCAAAATCTTTGGCCCTGAGTAATAGATCCGAATCTAGCCTAAGTTCGATTTTAACCAAACATTCGTAGAAATAAAACAAATTTCAATTATAAATACTTAAAAGCTGCTTTCCTGTAACTAAGTTATATTTAAAATGATAGAATCACAATAGAACTTTACGAATCTGGTTAATAGAAATCTGTTTGTGTATCAGTTCACAATAACGAAATTAAGAAATTGATTCACAATTATTGGTATAAATAAGACTTTTGTAAATTTGATCTGTTACTACGAAATTTTAAAAGCAACTTTTCTACATCTAACAAAAAGTGACTTTAAAACCGATTCTATGAATGTCTATTACTAAGGGCCTTTAAGTTAATATCAGAAAAATTAAGTAGTATTAAAATTGGCAATTCTCGGCACTATGCGTGCGGATTCAAAATCTATTTCTATATTTTTAAAAAGCATTGAAGTATTAAACTTAACCTAATTTTCTCTTTTTTTTCAGGTAAGCGCTGATTTTTTTTAAAAAGGTTTTACCAGTCTAAAAAGTAAGTAGAATCAAATTTGAACAGAAAAGAACAAAATCAAAGTATCAATATCCATACAATGTATCTCAAACACGTTTTGCTTCTTCGATCCCATAACCCCAGGATGATAATTTTCTACATTTCTCGTTGAAAAAAAAGTATTAAAAAGGAAAAACAAATTATTGCACTCAATTTGATTTATAATGTTGCAATAAATGTGCAACAGTGTAATCCCAGTGCATTTCAAGTATCTACGAGTGTGTTCTACGAACAGTATAGAGCGTATCTTCCTCGCAACAATATACAAATTGATTACTTGAGACTCATTTTCATGTTGGGCAGACAAGCGTGTGCATCTGAATCAACCCAACGCAAAGAATTTCCCTCCAACAAAATATCAGGAAAATAGGATTTCTGGTGTCCACAGATCCGTGCCGTCTTCGTCGTCGCTACGATTCGCATTCTCATATACTGAAGGTTCAAACTCCAAGCTAACACAAAAAACTAATATTGCAAAATTCTTCTCCGGATAATATAGTCCTATGGTTAGTATCTTATAGGTATCGCAGAAAGTCTTGGTGTGACGTGACGCCCAAGGACTATTAAGTCAAGGATAACATGTGTGTAACAAAAATAGAGACTAGATATCATCGCAACTTACCTTCGAGTTGAGCGAAGCCATGATTAATAAATGTATCTTTACTACGTTCGTGATGAATGTTGATGTAAGGTGATATGTTAATCTATAAGTACGTATAGTATACTAAGTTAGCGAAGGACTAGAATTTTAAAGAAAATTGTAATAATTTTTAGAATAGTCAAGGATCATCTAATGAGTTTAAGCTGAATACATATCCTTTATTCGTCTTCACTCAAAGCAAGAATTTATTTATTTTCCACAATCGAGCTTCTGTTCGTACATTTGAATAGCCCCGTCGTCGTCGTTGTCTCCTATCGACACTTTCTAATAACACATTCAGTTATAGTCTTTTGTTCTATGCCAAACAACGCTGGACATTGCTGATATTTTCCTACAAAATAAAAGCTGAAAAAGAGACCACCAAAAAAAAAAAAGTTACGTAAACATAACTGCAATTTCATTGTAAGCCATTTTCAATAGTCTGATTCAATACCTACATTTAAATCGAGCTTTGAATTTTGTATTTTTTTTTCTTTAATCTCCCCCTTTCACAGCCAACACCCCGAATAACAGTATATACATACATATGTGTGCACTGTGATACATGCAGTCAAACCAGGAAGGACAATTCCTTCGTCTATTATATTCAATTTCAATTTAACTATCCCCACACGCATACCATCACACCCCTCGGATTGTATGTACAGAAATGAGAAATCAATTTATCAAAAGAGAATGAGATACAAACAAAAAAAAAAGGCAAAATTCAATTACAGAACGGCGACAGACATACAAACAAAAAAAAGAAATAACACCATTATCACCAACCATCAGAACATCATCATTGCAATTGCAGCAGCACTTGATGGGCTTCAAAAAGGACTAGGAGGACATTGTGAGACTAACAAACACAAGTCCGTAGTTAAGGTGGGGATATTTTTTCATATCTAAGTGAAAAGCTTCTGTGATTTAACTCACGCGAAATCTCTCACATGCATTTAATTTAACACACATATCATAGAATATAACAAAGAATGCATGCATGTGTGCAGTTCTGCATGCATATTTCTCCACGTTGATTTGAGGCCAATAGTCCTGTTTGAGTTTGACACATGTAGGCCAGCAAACCAATGTTGTGGGGAAGTAGCGCCTGGCGACAAAAGGTCAGTTTCATTTCAAAATGTGGACTTATTTCCATGGAAATAACGCCTAGTGGGTCTTATTTCCTATTTACTTGTACGACTACAGGTTGGGCCATCTAGGGGTTTCTTTTTAAATCATAGATTATTTTGACACTGACAGCTTGTCAGAAAGTGTCGCGGAACAAAATGGGTCGCTTTACGCTTGAACAACTTTGGGAAATATTAAAACCTTATTTCCAAAATGAGTGCTGCTTAGCCCAAATAGTGCGTTTTTTTAAAAGAAGTTTTGCCCGACAAGAAGCACTGACCGCCCCTGCTACACGGAAAAATCGTCTTTTCTGGCAAGGCGAACTTTCATCACGGCGACTACGTTAAAAAACGAAATTGTTCGATCTGGGGCTCGGAAAACTCGCACGTTATTATCCAGAAGCCAATGCATCCACAACGAGTGACAGTTTGGTGCGGATTGTGGAGTGGTGGCATCATTGCACGATTTTTCTTCGAACATGGGGCTGGGAAAAACGTTTCGGTCAACGATGGGCGTTACAGAGTCATATTAACCGACTTTTTTACTTGCGAATTTTAGGTACTATAAGGCAAGTTATGCAATCGTAAATAAAATTTGAACTCGAGATTTTGATCAAAGTTGACTTTACGATGGTAGCGAAGACGAAAAAAGTGGGTCCCGCAATTCTGTCTGTCGGTCGACTACAGCCTAAACAGCTCTGTCGATTTCCTTTAAACTTGCTAGATATCGTTTTTAAATGTTTTAACCCACAGATTTTTGTTTTTTAAACTGTTCGACAGATTTTAAAAAAATCACAAAATTTTATTTAGTTAAAGCTAGTTTAGTTAATGGTTAAAAAAAATTGGTTATTAATGGTATCCCCCACCTGGAGCCGTTTTTTTTGTTTTTGACTTTCTCAAAAACGGTACAACCGATTTTGATATTTTTTTCGTGCTAAAGCTCCCTAAAAGTTTGGTATTATTGGGTATTCGAATTTCCAAAAACATTTCTTGTGTATTTTTTCATTAATTTCAATTTTTTTTTTTTTTAATTTAAATTTTTTTTTTAATTTAATTTTTTTTTTTTTAATTTCAATTTTTTTTTTTTTTTCTAATTTCAATTTTTTTTTTTAATTTAAATTTTTTTTAATATCATTTTTTTTTTAAATTTCAAATCTTTTTTTTTAATTTCAATTTTTTTTTCAATTTCAATTTTTTTAATTTCAATTTTTTTTTCAATTTCAATTTTTTTTTTTAATTTCAATGTTTTTTTTTAATTTCAATTTTTTTTATTTAATTTCAATTTTTTTTTTTAATTTTTTTTTTTTTTATTTTCTATTTTTTTTTTAACTCAATATTTAGAAAACCCCATGCTCGAATTTCTTGAAACTTGACAACTTAAGTACCCTAAATAAAAATGTGAGAAAAAAAAATTATTTTAACCTAAAAATAACCGTACCCACATACAAATGTTAAAAAATGGTTTTCAAAAATCGTTTTTTTTTTGTCAAAAACGGCGGCGCCTAGAATTTTTTATGAAACCACTACAACGACTTACAATTTCTGTTCTTGCATAAACTAATATTTGCCTGACTCACATTAGCTCCATCCAATAAAGGAATTTTTTTGTTCTTTTAAAAAATAATTTTATGCTTATGAAAAGTTTTTCTATTCATTCATTCTTTTTTGAAATTCTTATAGTCTTTGACATAAGAGCAAGTTCGTGCGACCCAATGGTGCAGTTTATTTTTTTTTTTTATTTTGTAGCCGTTTATATCAAGTGGTCTATTCATTATGGTTCTAATTGTTTTTTGATCGTCAGTGAATAAACAAAGCTGGTTGATCGGAATCTTCGAAGGCCTTCAACATTTGCTTCCTTCGACTATTCATCTTTTTTGATTAGCAACTATTTTTTGACAAATAAAAATATATTATGACGTAAGAAGTAAATGTATAAATACCCAAAAACTTCAAGATGTTTGTGCAAGCCAAAAGCAGTAACTTAAATAAAAAAAATTTAAATTTCAAATGAACAATGTAGATCAGTCAGTATTTTGTGTATATGTCCGTTTGTTTGGTCAGTATTGCTGATTAAGTCGAGAGGGCTGTTCCTTTCCTCAAGAGGATTTTACTAATCTTAGGAAAAGGTGGGCCCATTAACTCACTGACGCTCGATTTCACCGATGGAGTGGCATTCCCTGGTGTATTGGCGAAGTGTCCATTCTCCGTTTCTTGCCACTCCTGCAAGAAACACATGCATCGTTAAGTCGTTTTCGTTCACTGTCACTATCGTTCACTGTCACTATCGCATTTGACCATTTTTAGACGATTTTCAGAGTTTAGGAATTTCTTAAGCCATTTAATATCGTTAATTACAAGGGCGGGTCAATAAGTCCGTGACTTTTGGAATAAAACACAGATTTTTTGATAAAAAAATAATTTTATTTTTCAACGTAGTCTCCCTTGAGCTCTATACACTTTGTCCAACGCTTCTCCAATTTTTTTTATCCCTTCCAAAAAAAATGATTTGTCGAGGTCCTCAAAATAGGCCTTTGTTTGCGAGATGACTTCATCATTGGAGTCAAATCTTTTTCCACCGAGCCATTTCTTCAGGTTTGGGAACAAGAAGTAGTCGCTCGGAGCCAAATCTGGAGAATAGGGTGGATGAGGGAGCAATTCATAGCCCAATTCATGGATTTTTGCCATGGCAACTGCACATGTGTGCACCCTTGCATTGTCTTGGTGGAAAAGAACTTTTTTCTTGGCCAAATGAGGTCGGTTTTTTTTTTCAAATCGTCATTGAATCGGTCCAATAAGTTGGCATAATATTCCCCATTGATTGTTCTTCCCTTTTGAAGGTAGTCAATGTGGATTATCCCGCGTGCATTCCAAAAAACAGTCGCCATAACTTTATTGGCTGACAAACCCACCTTGGCCTTCTTTGGCGCCGATTCACCCTTAGAAACCCACTGTTTTGACTGTTGTTTGGTCTCTGGTGTGTTGTGATGGATCCATGTTTCGTCCACGGTTACAAAACGGCGCAAAAACTCCTCCATATTGCGATTAAACAACGCCAAACCTTCCTGTGAAGTTGTTACACGATTGCGTTTGTGGTCGACTGTGAGCAAACGCGGCACCCATCTTGCGGAAAGCTTTCTCATGCCCAAGTGATCATTCAAAATTGAAACCACTGAGACATGCAAGATCCCTACGGCTTCCACAATCTCTCGCACTTTCGGCCAACACCATATCGTGAATTTTTTCGATTGTTTCGGGTGTAGAGACCTCAACTGGGCGTCCAGGACGTTCGGCATCTTCAGTGCTTGTACGGCCACAACGAAATTCAGTAAACCACTTTTTTACCATTGAAATCGATGGTGCAGAGTCCCCATAGTATTTATCAAGGTTAGCCTTGGTCTCGGTAATGGTTTTTTTTCGCAAGAAATAATGCTTAATAAGCACACGAAATTCACTTTTTTCCATTTTCTCCCCAAATTAGCGAGTAGTCTGATAAAAATAGCTGTCAAACACAAACTAACTGACGCAGCAAGTTTAAATTTTGACAGGAGTCAACTGACAGATGCCTGTTGACAGGAGCAGTGTTGCTGTTTCAGTAAAGAGGTCAGAAATTCAAAAAGTCACGGACTTATTGACCTGCCCTCGTAATTTCAATATAATTTTGATTGGAATGTCAGCGAGCTCCTCCAAGTCGTTGAAGAAGGTGTCTGTTTCTCAGATGATATAGCGCAGGGCAGTGATATAGGAGTATCCTCATATATCTCCTCGTCACCGCATCCTCTGCATAAGTCGACAGTACTGAGTTTCATCTTTTTCTTGTGGTAACCCATTTGGTTCTGACCAGTGATGATGCCCAAGAGAAGAGAAAGACTTTTTACTAAGTTGGATGTTAACGTCGGACTTTCGTTTGCTGAAACTAGGCCATAGTTTTCTCGTTATAAGGCAGGAATTGAAGCGAGTTCCATCTCTTTTTTGTTATGGCTAGAACTTTGCTCTCGATTACATGTTTAAGATTACAGGGTGAGACGTGAACTGTTGTGTCTGCTTGATTTAGATCAAGTGCCAGCTCGTCAGCGCTTTCATTACCTGGGACACCACTGTAAGCCAACAGACCCTAATGTTGTGTTGTGTACCAAGAACCATTAGCTCTTCGCGACAGCAAGTTAAAAGCTTCGATTTGATTTCTATGGCAGACATCGCTTTTATTGCCGCTTGGCTATAAATGAAAAAGGTGATATAAGCTTGTGGTATTGCCGTCATTGAGACTTTTGGTAGCAGCTTTTGTCACTGACAGGACTTCAGCTTGAAAGACACTGCTGCAATCAGAAAGTCTGAATGAGCTGGCTAGTCCAAGGGTGTCTCAAAACAATCCTGCACCAACACAAGTTTCCTTCTGAAACCCTCGGTATAGATTGCTATCATCGATTCGCAAGTTAATGGCTCGTTGATTTGCCAGTCCACCCTGTTAGGGAAGGCGGTATTGAACGGCTTTTAAAAGTCAAAACGGGTCAACCTAATACTGAGTTCATAGATATCGACGCAGTCCACTACGTGTGTACTGCTTTCATATTTAATTTATTGACTTAATTAGTTTCCGTGTTTCATTACTTATACAGAATTTAAATATATCCCCAGGACATGTCAATTGAACTCACTAAATAGAGTTCTCTTTGCATGTCCCAACCCAACTGAGTTGACATTGTGAATATAGGTTGAACTTAAATAATCAACGCGTTGTCCGCATAGGACTAGTAACTTAATTTGTTTTAAAACTAATTGAGCTGGTTTTAAAATTAAGGAGAATGGATGTATCCAAATTATGAAAATTTAAATCTCTACAAATAAGTTTCTGACTACGGCCTTGGATCTATTACGCCCACTATTCACGTGTAGTGCACCCAGGTATAGTTTAACTATAAAGTAAATGGTGGCTGTAATGTTAAGGAATGATAATAAATTCTGAAAAAAGAATACCAAAGCTAGAGAGTCCAGGAAATTCAGAAATATGAGAAAAACAAAAGGCACAACTTTCCTCCGAGTCAAATAAAACGACGATAATCTGAAATTTTATATCATGCCAAAGCACTCGTATTCATGAAGTACCATAAAAGGTTTCTGTAGGGTATTTTTTTTTGTATGTTAAATTGTGAAAAAATACTGATATTTTTTTTTTTCCTTGTCTTTGTATGAGAACAACAGTGAATGGACAGTTCTGTGTATGATGGGTGGCTACACCTACTTATTCAATTTAAGAACAATACACCAGATTTCAACTGAAATTCGATTTAAAATAAACAAAGAATTAGTTTGACATTTTCTAGAATTTGGAATAGTTATAGGTAGTGTTAAAATGAAAAGGAATTTAAAAAAAATGTCAATTGGAATAATTTTACTGCCACTAAATCCTTATCCTTTTATCAACACAAATAAAAACGAATCTGTGTGCATCAGTATGTGAGCATTGTTGGTTGTCAATTTTAAATGATTTGAAACACAAAATAGCATAAAGCATTTTTTTTTGTACTTTTTAAGCAAAAAATAGGCAATTTTAATGATTTGGAACATATAATATAATTTCTCTAATCTTCCATAAATTGTTATATGCAAGGGCATCAGAGGTATATTTAGAAATGGTTTTCCAGTTTGACCCATTTAGGATCTCCACGACTTCTTCCATTGTGAAAAAGGATTGATTCCAATAATATCTTCGAGTATCCCAATTAGACAGAAAACATCTTCCTTTTCCCGTAGGTTCTAGATGTTGCTAAGAGATGGTAAATCTTCTCTAAGTGGCCTGAAGTTCAGAGGCAATAACTCTCCTCTAGTCTTAAATATGATGCTGATTTGGTGAGCGCTGTACTCTTCGTGAAAATAGACAACTCACCATCGCAATGTTTTTTGTTTTTCATTATCGTTATTTTTATTAACAGTGTTCAAGTAAAGTAGCCAGTTGCATTCCTCGCCTTAAAAATTTTAATCGTAACACTCGCGCTTCAGGGAATGCCCATCAATTAACCTTTGAGCCCAACTTTGTACAAATAACTTTTAAATTCAGGGATTCTTTCCTAAGCCACACTACACGTATGTGGAATGCTTTCCCCAACTCTATATTTCCCTCCTATTACAATATTCAGACATTCCAACCGGTATCTCCTTTTAAATCTTGAACATTTCTGCTTGAACATTTTAAGGGTACTCATAATGCATTTAGTGCGCGAAATTATAAAAAAAAAACTAGTTCCAGAGGTGATATCATGGGATAACTCAGTTTAGAGGAAAGTATTGCTCTGTTTCCACCAAAACACAATACGACAAATTGAAAAGTTTTGATATTTCAAATTGATTGAATAACAAATCTCATTTGGTCAATCAGGTCAAATCTTATATTTACAAAGTCAATACTGGTGTACCTCAAGGTTCAGTTTTGTCTCCGACTCTCATTATTATATTCATCAATGATTGTTTCACTGACAACCGCATCATAAGCATTCTATATTCGTTTGATCCACGAGCTTGTTTGTGAGATGCAGATCTAGAACGACAGCGTATAATAACCTCTTCAAATTTTGATCTCGACATTAAAGGGTGGGCCAGTTACAAGTTTTTTTTGAAAATGCAATAAAATGAATAGAATTAAATTTTTTTCATGTATTATGGGTTTGTTAGGAAGAGCAAACATTCCCATTAATTATGGAACACGACGTCTTTCAAGTGGCTGCCTCAGCTGACTTCGTTGAAGCGCATTCTGTCACTCCAATTTTCCAAGACCTCGTTGCTGGTTTCGGGCTGTAGCTCACGGATTGCTTGGATGAAATTGCCCTTAAGTGCTTGAATTGTTTCCGGATTGTCCTTCACGGTTCCTCACAAAAAAAAAAAAAAATAAATAAATAAAAAAATAAAGGGGTCAAATCGCAGCTCCTAGTCGGCCAAATGACATTGCCAAGACAGCTGATAACAATACTTGAATTTGGTGCGCAAAAGATTGATTGTGACTGTGTGGCATGGCGCGCCATTATGCACTAACTAGAGTTCGTCCAAATCCATGTCTTCAATTTCAGTTAAAAAAAAAGCCACCGTTGACCGAAACCTTGTTCCCAGCCTTATTTTCAAAGCAAAATGGTCCAATGCTGCCATCACTTCACAATGCGCTTCAAACTGCCACTCCCTGTGGAGTGACTAGCGCATTTCCTGCACTCTAGATCCCTAGCCAAAATCGTTGTCTAATTCAAGCTGCTCTAAAGCCCAAACTGCGAAGCGATAACGAAGCGGATAGTCGTGTGCCTTCAATTGGACCCTGTAGCGAATAATCCGAATTATCCTCAGGCTAGCGCGTGAAATGTTGAGCTGTTGAGATCGATGGCGAGTTGATGTTCGTGAATTGAGTCTTGCACTCGGCCACATTCTCGTCTATGCGGACCGTACGACAACGGGGACCATGAGTGTTTTCCACTAGCTTACCAGTCTCACGAACTTTTTGCACAAACTTGCGTACATCAGGCGCGGTGGGTGCTTCATTTCGGTCAAAACTTCTTTTCAAAAAACGCACTGTTTGGGCTACACAGCAATTGCTTTTGAAATAAATGTTCAATATTTCCCAACATTGTACATTGTACAAGCGTAAAAGCGACTCATTTCGTTCCGCGGAGGTATGATAAAGGCTTTCTGTCAAGCTTTCGACCCGGAAACAGCTGTCAGTGTCAAAATAACCTATAATTTATGATTAATGCTTCTAAAACTTTATTCATCAGTGGCATTTGTTATAGCACTCGGTATGTTTTTTAACAAATTACCTTATTACCAAATATTAGATATTTAAGGCATTACTTTAAATAAGATACTCCACTTCCTGTCTAATTGAACAAAACGGGAACGATAAGTACTTATCCTACAAAAGAAAAACAAAAATTTTGGAAAAGTGGCGATTTATTTCTCAACAGAGTCTCCTTTAAGCACGATACACTTGATCCAGCGATGCTTAAACTCCCTTAACCCATCCGAAAAATAGGTTTTCTCGAGGTCTGCAAAGTAGGCCTCCGTGGCGGCCATGACCTACGACTCAAATTTCTGCCCGGCGAATTATTTTTCCAAATTTGCAAACAAAAAAAAGTCGCACGGGGCAGCAGTTTGTAGTGCAATTCGCAAAATTTGGTTCTGAAGTGGTCTGACGGTTGCGCTTGTTGTCCGGAGTGAGCAAACGCGGCACACATCGCTCTAACAGCTTTCTCATGCCCAAAATTTCATGGAGAATATGACCCACGCGGTCTTTTGAGATGCCTACTGTTCCAGCTTTCTCGCGTACCTTCAATCGGCGGCTTGCCAGTACGAGATCGTTGATTTGTGACTCGTTATCCACTGTGGTAGCCATTTTCGGGGCACCGATGTGCGACCACGTTGAAACTCATTATACCAATTTTTGACGGTCGCTATCGAAGGAGAATAGTCACCGTACACAGCATTCAAGCGCTCTTTGATTTTGCTGCGCGATTTCCCTTCCGAAAACAAGAATCGAATCACCGACTGATATTGCTCTTTTTCCATTTTTCTAAAATTCGCGGACAAGCTGGCTTCCACACGTGGTAAAAACAAAACTACTGATATTCGGCTGAAATTTTGACAGAAACCGTCTAATAGAATGTACTATAATCTGTCCAACAAAAATTGTCAGTACAGGCCTTATGGGAGAGCTTTTTCTAAAGCAGTGGCGCCTGATGCACCCTCACTACAATGCGTTAGGAAAAATGCCACTAAAAAAAGAGCAAGCCACTGACTTTTCTTAAGGAATTGTTGTTGCAATTCTTTGCAAAAAGTTGTACACCCCAACACGACCGTCGTATCCCACTGCTGATGAGATACTGTCAACATCAAAAGTGTCAAGTCTCAAGTGTCACTTAATACAATCGTGCGCTCTTTATCTACATCAAAACAGAGTTACCATTATCATTCTCAATTGCAAGCAAGGAGCTTTTTCAGTAGTTTTTACTAAGCAGCTTTTGAGATTTGAAGCTTTTGAGAACACATTCTAAGAAGATGAGTATGTTGAGTGTTGTCGTATTGCTTTTCAACTTAAAAAAAAAACGCGCCTATTATCTTACCGCTTGGTGTTGTGGGAAAAGGTAAATTGAATATTGTTTTCAGTCGTTTTGAATCAGCAGACGGTAGCCCTACGCGTTTTTTACTCTCATTTGCGGCGATTTATAATGTAAACTACGGAAGCTCTGTGAGAGCTTTAAAAGGCGACACACTTATGCATGGCAATGCAACCAGAATGAGAGACAAACGTCCTATCTTCCCTGTACTGACAATTTTTGTTGGACAGAGTATAGACGTTAGTAAATCTTTCTTGCGATACTGGCACCATTGGGCGATGAGGCTAAGTACTTATCGGACCGCCCGCGCCCTCGTATGGTATTCTATTTATGGCATAACAAAACTGCCTTCCTCAATGAAATGTTAAAATTCCATAAAAATCTTGGCCCTTGGTGTAATGTTTGGTGCGTTGAGGATTTATTCCTTGAGATTAAAATTTATATTTTTGTATTAGCCTTCGAACGCTTTCTAGAGCTTTCTTTTACGATTATCAATTGATAAATATATACATATATTTCAATCGATAAATGATTTTATAATTGAAAATCATGCAAATTGAACAGTTGTGAATTACAAGGAAATCGATAATTATTAATGAATAATTACTAAATCGATTTTTTCTTAAATAAATTAAGATTTAAAATTCCAAATTTGAATATTTTCCAATTATCAATTGACAATTTTTGTAGTGGTGTCAGACTTGGAACTACCAGTCTTAAAAAAAAAACTGTGTCCCTAGATACAGGAAATAACTTAAGATAGTTTATCAAACATTTAGCTACTTAAACTTCTGAGATGTAAAAAATAAAATAAATCAATAATGATTTTTTTCCTTCACGGAAGTTAATTAGAAAAGTAATAGGCATGCCTACAGCGTAAGACTTTAAAGACTTATCAGCAACACTTCTCTGGCATCAACATCTCATTCATTTTTTTTGTTTTGTTAATTATAAAGGAGGTAGGTACTTGGCTTTTATTTGTTTTATTGTACAAAAAAAAAAAAAAACAAAGTCATAAATATTATCCAAAGCTCATTAAACATTCCAACAACACGTCGTTTTTAAACTCCAAAGCCCCAAAGGAAAATATACACGATTATCTATTTCTATGCTAAAGGTCTCTAACCTAGCTCTGCAAATTTAAAATCTACTATCGACCGTCATTTTTGAATAGGTAACTCAATTTTATATACTCAACTAATCCCTCGAGTTCAAATAAGCCCATGTTTTCACATCTAACTCATGCATACGAGTATGTGTGTACTTTTCGTGTCGTTATCGGTCTTCATCATAATCATCATCATCATCATCCACATAGAATGAGCTCTCCCCATGAGGACTCTAAGCAAGCTCCCGTTGGGCTTATTGTTAGTATAGAGAATGGAAAAAATCCTCGCAAATAACAGTTGTCAAACATGAGTACCTTTGCATGTGCGTTCTTCTATATGGATTCAGCTGTGCCAAAAATCACGCCTTGCTGACTGAGGCTGATGCTGATGGTTTTGTTCGTCGGTTAATCAAGCGTTGTTGGAACATGTTCCCAATAAATTTGTTCCAGCAAAATGTCGACTTGAATTCGATCACAAATCACATTTCAGGAGAAAAACATACAAAACATAATGACGAAAGAACATGTAAGAAGAAGAAGGGGAAAAAAGAACCAATTCTAACTGTATCTTTTGCTGAAAGTCAACTCAACTCCACACCTGGGGATGGGGATCCCAACAAGGAAACGCAAAAGATACCTGTGCTAAGATGGGATGAGGTAAGCCAATATAAATACACACCACAGATACAAATGCACTCAACTACCGATGGAGTTCCGTCATTCTACAGTCTACACAAAAGATCAAGCTGTTAAAACAGGTCTTATACTGATGCTGCTGGCCAGAATTCCATACCTACCACAACAGCAAGTTATTTGTATCGCACCAAGCCAGTGATTGTGTGGTGCGCTAGCTCTCAGATGGATGAAAGCCACAGTGCTAAATCTGATCTGCGGTGGTTGGTTGGTAAGTAACACATTCCACTGGCCGTTGGAAGTGCCATCAATTGAGACTCCAATTCAAGCCATTGACTTTTGTGCCGATTACCGCACGAGACAGAGTGGGAACCAGTTTTTGTTGTGCTTCTTATTGTTTTCCAGTCGGCAGTCCCCAATCGGTGCTGCTGCTATTCCAGTCTACATAGATACTCGTATGTATATGTAAGACCAAGCCTCTTCCAGTGAAGCTCGAGCTACTTTAAGTTCGTTCACCGGTCGCATGCGTGACGTCTTCGTGGATTTTCTTCTTCGTCTTCTTCTTTTTGTTCAAATTCAAAGCTAAAAATGTTGGTGGTGTTTCTTGTGCGCAGTTGTTTGTTGTTTGGCGAAATTGAGGCCAATTCACATTGAAATTCACTCCTCGAGCGCGTTTGCTTGTTGTTTGATGAAAATTAAACAAAAAAAGTATGTACCTCTATGGCAGTATAGGTGCGCTACGCATGCCTTCATTTGAAGCCTGACTTCTAGAAATCTGCTCGTTTCTCTAATTAGTCATTTAACTAGGTATGTATTGCTTTGGGTACAAAAATCTATCAAGATTTTTTTTTATAGCGTAACTTGATCCAGGGTAATGTTAAGGCCACCCGCCAGCTGACGTGTTTCTTTTTTTTTTGATATGAAATAAAACTGTCGTGAGTCGTGGTGACCGTCAATCATCTATCAACGGGGAATGGCACAAATCAGAACAAAAACGTCAACAATGCTCGGAGTAAAACAAGAAGCTCCGCTCCCATTGTAATTAAGGACTGTCACAATGTCACCTGTCAAACTGAGCTTCTGTTCGCTGTTCGCTTGATTATTGTTCTATTGTTTTTGACTTGAACAAAAGTAGGTATCTAAGGAAACATAAAAATATGTATCTTGGTCTCACCCATTGATGATTGATGGAGTTGATTAATGGTGGAAATTTCTTGCGATCTTTGATTATGATTAGAGAAAAGAATATATTTTAATACATAGGATGGGATTATTGAACCTTGGTGCGGTGCGGTGTGGCACGGCTGGGCCTGTGGCGTGCTGTTGAATTGAGTTATTAGTATAGATTCTATCTTTTATTATAATTTTTGTTTCTTCCTCTTTGCCATGATTCTTCTGGATATATGAATGTATCAGTACCTATTATATAAATGGTGATAGGAAGGTCAATTACCTTTGCTTTGTGAATGTGAAAGAATGGAATTAGATTGGTTGATGATTGCAGATGTTACATTCTATTATGGATGAGGTTATTACCTACCTATAGCAAATGCTTTGCCTGCGGAACATAATTGACGACTGTTTTGATTGATGTTGTGATTTCTTGAACGAAATTATTCTAGAAAAGTGACTCAGTAAAAATTGTCTATACCTTACCTTAGAGTCTTGTTGAAGAAGTAGCTTTTAGTCCAGAAGGCATATTAACCTGACATGTTTTCTTAATTCTGGGACATTAACAAATTGAATTTTATCTCAGTATGAACAGATAATGAATGTCTGTCAAATGAGCTGATTATAAAAGGCTAGCAGACGGCGCTAATAGGGCTGCGTTAGATATTTTTTTTCATCACAATATGCATTCACGATGATACTTGGTTGTTTCTCAAAACATTTTCCGCGTCGATTTCTTGGAAAAATTTTTGCCGAAATATCGGCCTACTTCGTGTAAAATGGTATGGGTTGGAGAAACTGACGTCATAATTTGCTACGGGAACGGGAGTAAGTAGGTTAAATTAGTCTCTTGAGTATTTTAAAGCAATGAAGATTACTTTGATCGAAAAGTCGTGTTTGGAAATTTCTCGTCTTATAAGCAGTACTCAACCGACTTCCTATCCATCGCGGGTTCCTGCCCGAGACACAACCCCGAGCACGTAGCTGTTATCCGCTTTTGCTTAGTCTTTAAACCTGAACTTCGGTCTTTTTTTATTGCCGCTTCGACCTTCCAAGCGTTTCTTGTCTGGATTACTGCTTTCCATTTGCTCCATATGGCTGCGCCAATTTAGTCGACATGTTTTGAATTTCTGGACTGCAAACACATATTGGCACATCTCATAGAGTTCGTGGTTGTAACTTCTCCTCAATTCACCCTCCGTCCACATAGAAGAAAATATCTTTCGAAAGTTTCTTTGTCGTCCAATATTCGGTACCGGAAAACAGGATTACAAGGGAAGGGGTGAGATGCGCCTGAGGAGTTTTGAACCCACTTTTTTTTTATTTGGCCAAATCGAAAAAGCAGAGGTTTTCCAGGATGTTCGTTCATAGGTAGAATTGGCGACCACCGGTAGTCTAGCCCAATTAGCGCTGAAGTGCGCCATTTTGATACCTTAACGCGTGTGAATCTGTGGATGGAATTGATATGAGAAATTGGGGACATCCTCACGAAGTCATCCGACTTGGATTAAGTTCAAAAATATAGATCTAGTAGGTTTCGATGTCTCTTATTATATGTTTGCTTTTTCACAATTATCCGAAAATTGGATCACTCACTTAGCCAGACCACTACACTCATCCGACTCCATATAATCTGTGCCAAGCAAGGGGGCTTGTGGACTGGTGCTGAAAACTAATCCAATTGAGTGATCATCCAGCCGCCCGCACCGTAAACCTCCGTCAAAGCCTTCAATTTGCCAGCTTAGGACCTAAGGAGTCAAACGAATTGCACGGCACGGTAGTAACCTCGAGCCATTTCGTCGCGTTGAGAAAAGAGATCAAGTCTTTGATCTTAATTTCCGAAAGTTCGTCAATGTCGTCAAGAAATGCCCTTTCTTATGAATGTGCTCTAAATTTGGCCAGAGCAGAGTATTTGCAGAGAAATTATATTTTCTCCCAGATAAAAGAAGGCATTAGCTGCTTCGAACTTTCTGTTACCATTGGTGTTCTACCCGGTGGGAAGATGTTTCTTTTTTATGGCAAGTAAAGAGTCTTGTCCTCAGTTTCTGAAAAGCTTGCAAGTTTAATCAATTACCGTAAAGAATTCTTACGATGCGTTGGGAATAGCTGATGATGTCGATATGGTTGGTATACCCTAATAGTTGAGCAGTTTGGTTGAAAGAATTTCCCCGATGTTAACGGCTGCCTTGCTAACTATCTACCCAAAAACGAGATTGATGGAATCACATGATAACCCAAGTTTTTTTCTGAAACTCCGTACATAGTTCGTAGGAGTCAATCTCTACATACTTGCAAAATTTTCCGCGTGTTTTTCTATGTTTCTCGCCACAGATGGATCATTTTTTCATGTATCCCGACTTCGGCTTTCGCAACACGCCGAACTTTGAAGACGATTAGAAGTTGGTGGGTCTCGGTTTGAAATTGATTGGTTCTTCCAGGATTTGCATCAGTGAAAAAAGTTGGTATATGGTCGATTTTTCAAGTCCGAAAACTCGCTGGTACTCACATAGTGCGTTGGTATAAATTCTAGTACGCGACTTTTAGTTGCCTTGACAGTTCTAACTAGACGTAGATTATTTTTTTTGTAGATTGGGCATATGGAGCAACAAGCTTGCTTTCTTCTGAGCGTACCTATGTAGTTGACGAATTGATGCATGCGTCGTATCAAAACATCTTCGGCATTTGAAGATCTCCGCTGGTAATCCATCAAAATCGTAGCCTATATACAAAAACGTAGCCTATCTCTTTTATACTGGGTGCTGCAACTGGTTCTTCATTGACTTAAAGAGGTTTATCTCTTTGTTATATGACTTGCTTTACATGGTTAAATGAATAATAAGCTGTTGATAACACTGCTTGAATGCAACTAGTAGTCCCTTTGGTTCCTTCGTGTAACGAAAAGCCTATATTTCGGTCTTCAAACCATCATTCAATTGCTTTGGTTTTACTTTGCTAGAGGGAATCTAAAATTAGGTGCAAACACTCTGTTCGATGTTCTTAAGAAGCTGTAAAAACATCTCATCAGTTTATGTATTAACCATCGACCAAAAAATTCAAACTTAAAACACGATAACACATATGTATCTCTCTTCGCTTATTAAAACATTTTTTTTAATTTTTACTCTGCTAGAGGAATGTCCTACTTATTGATTCAAGAAAAAAATTTTAAATCTCCAATTTTCATTTTCATTCTACTTAAACCGTTTCACGCCAAAACCATTTAAAAGTCATTAAAAACAGTCAACCATAAAAATAAAAAATCTTCGATGAAGAACAAAAGTTTTTATCCATAAGCTTCGCCACGTTTGCACATTCATCAAGGCAGCTAGGCGCTCAAGTTAATTCTTAAACTTTCTATGGCTTTCCTGCGACAATTGCACCAACCGCGCTAATAAATTGAAAATAATTCAAGTGCTTAAGTTAAATGGCAGAACACACAATTCAAAATCACAAGCAGAGCGAAAGAGTATGAAGAATAAATAGATAGTCTTATGGTGAATGGCAATTTTCACTCAATAATACTCCTCTTCACGGTATCGCATTCGAGCACCCTACCTTCAGGTTTGTATTAGGAAACAGAGCCATTGCAATGAAAAGACAACCCCTCTGTGTGCCATCAATCATGGTATAGTATAGCTTGCTTGTATATTCGAGTGGAATTTCTAAAAAGGTTTGTGTCAAAATGAATAAAAGATCCAATGTGATGAAATATGATGTCAATCAACACTGATCAATATTATGTATCTTGGTTTATGACAAATCGTCTAAAAATATTTAAAGCTTGACGGTAATCATTATCTGAGGCTCATTGTGTCTCTAGCATAACCTTAATTTTTCCACCTGGTACGACATTATTCCCAGAACCGGAGAGCTGGGCACTTGCTTTTTCCTTAGGAAATGCGGGAATATGGTGGGAACTGCCGGCCGTTGGCCTATAAGGAGTCCATCCCCTAGTATCTCTTTTTCAGCAACTTGGAACTGGAGCTGAAAATCTTACAGACAACGGTTCATAATATGTCAGAGTAGTTCAAGGAAGACGACCAAAATGTTCGGAAACATCAGCATTTACTCTATCAAGAGAATTCGTCCATAACCGTTTCTTCGAGAGTGCCCTCGTTGGGATCACACATTTTCATTGCAGGGTTGTTGCATTAAATGTAAGATACTACTCCATTTTGACCTGTAAACCATATGAGGCCCTTCTGCCGAAACGAGTTCCGCCATCGCCTTAAGTTTCTTCGAAAAAGTTGCCGTAAGTACTTTATTTATTTCATAGCGGGAGTACAAATAGGACATGGTCGTTTATAGTACCTTAAAAATAGACTCTTAAGTTAATTCAAATTAGAGCTGTCTGTTTAACATGACTAAGATTAAATACAAAAATTACTTTCTAGTTATGGTACAAGCAACGATTTGCTAATTCCCAGTTTAGTTTCAACCGCCTTTAGATTTGAGAACATATTCAATTTCCGAAGATATCCATAGTCATACGTCCAACAGAGAGGTTATACGAGTACTTATAATGGTCGACGGCTAAAAGTGAACGATTTAAAGCCTAGACTACCCCAAATTGAATTGGAAGGTAAATATTGAAGAACGGGTTAAGAAAGCCTGTATAGCTTTCTATGCCTGCAGAAAGACTTTTGGTAAGCAGTGGGGCCTTCAGTCGAAGATGATTTTGTGGACGTACACTGCAGTGGTACGGCCGATTTTGTCTTACGGATCGACTGTTTGGTGGCCTGCACTTAGCAAGCAATATAACGTTGGAAAACTTAAAAGGGTTCAAAGAACGGCTAGCGTCGGCACTACAGGGGCTCTCAGATCATGCCCAACAGATGCCCTGAGCGTTATCCTGAACCTTTTACCACTCGACCTTCATATAAAATACCTAGCGGCATGCAGTTCTGTAAGACTTAAAGAATCTAATTGCTGGTTCTCCAAACCCTATAGTCATGGAAACATAACAAAATTGATTCCTCCGGATATTTTCTTATCGAACACCGACTACTGCGTACCTCCTCTTGGCCCAAGCGGGGATTTCAAAGCCATTTTTCCCACCAGAGAGGATTGGAAAAATGATGTTGTCACAAAGGATTTCGATTCGATAATCTTCACTGATGGATCTAAGATGGAGTGCGGTGTTGGTTCAGGAATTTTTTCCGAGTCCTTTAACATCTCCAAGTCCTTCAGACTACCAGACTTTGCGAGTGTATTTCAAGCTGAAATACTAGCAATCAAGGAGGCATGCAAGTTTCTCCAATCTAACCAAAGCCAATTCAGAAATATAGCTATATGCTCAGATAGCCAGGCGGCCATTAAGGCCATTAAATCATCTACATCTACCTCAGTACTTGTCCAGCAATGTCGGGACGAACTGGCGAGTCTGAACATTGACCTCCAGGTCACTCTCATTTGGGTTCCAGGTCACAGTGACATAGAGGGTAATGAGCAGGCTGACGCTTTAGCTCGGCAAGGCTCGGCCTTACATAGCTCACTAGCGGAAAACGTAAATATTCCTCTTGGTGCTATGAAGAGAAAAATCTTCTGGATTTTTCTCAATGAATCCAACCGTAGGTGGAGCAGTCTCACTCACTGTGTCATATCAAGAAAGATATGGCCTACTTACAACAACTCACGTTCCAACGATCTAATATGCAGACCCAGGCGCGACATAGCCAGGATCACAGCAAAATGCACCGGGCACTGGCCCATAGGTGAACATGCAAGAAAGCTAGGCATCCCTTACAACCCACACTGCCGTAGTTGTGGAGATCCACAAGAAAAAGAAACTGGTTCATTTTCTTTGCGATTGCCCCGCCTTAGCAAATTACAGGATGACTTCCTTTGGGAAAGCCTTCCTCGATGACCCCAGCGAACTTTCGGAGAAGAAAATCAAAGATCTGATTATCTTTCTGAATGCGACAAAATGGCTTTAGCAATGCTCCGCTAAAGTATATAAAAGTCATTTTCTTCCGTACTAAATCTATATTAGGTTGACACGAGTTAATGGTATCAAAACGGCGCACCCTAGCGCTAATTGAGTCGCGGGCCCAGGGCTGGCGACTACCATCTCTACCTACCTACCTAAGCCTAGACTTAAAACAGTACTCGAAAACTCAATTTGAAATAGTGCTAGATTGCTAAGGCGTAAGGCCATTACACAGCGACCAATTGTGAATCTTATCCAGATCTTCATTTATTCTGCAAGTTAGATCTTCCAATAAGTTAAAAGGTCCCGAAAAATAAATTTGAGCAACATCTGGATTAGAGATGTAACATGACATTTTTGCAAACATGTGGTAAGTCATTTTTAAACATGCAGAACAAAATAGGACCCAAGACGGAACCCTGTGGGACACCAACAAGCAATCTGATTGAATCAGAAGAATAATTACCAACTTCAACCTTTTGAGTTCGATGGCTGAAATAGTCTTGTATAAGACGAACCGACCTGTCACTAAAGCCAAAGTAAAGTTTTAGTTTCTTGCACAGAATACTGTGATAAACTCGGTCAAATGTCTTGGAAAGTACAGCGAACAGTGAAGCTTCAACATGCCTTGGTCATACGGAATTCGAATATCTTCAAGGCCCTTAACCATAGCCGTAGAGCTGCTGTGGATTGCTGGAAATACTGACTGCACCGGAGAAAATAGGTTGAGAATCCGCATGTGGTAAAAAATCTGGTTTGATAAAACAGGCAAAACAGTATACTCGTACTTATAGGCCGAAAATCTGATGCAATTGAAGGATTGTTTTTCTTAGACACAGAAATTACTCGTATCTTTGCACGTTTCCAACATTTTGGAAAAGAAGAGGTCGTGTTACAAAAATTTACGATATGAGTTAAGGTGGGTACAATTTGTAGTTATAATATTTTAATAAAATGCATTCGAACTCCATCTTTCCCCACTGAGTTGGATCTAGGGAAAGGATATACAACATGACCAATTCATTCTCAGAAACGACTTCAAACTCAAATTTAGAAGGAGGTTCATAAATGGCTGAGTTGTTAATTGTAAAGGTAGATGATTGTAAGTTGTTATTCAGCCTTTATTAGAATTGTAATGAAGATGGAGGCGAGATATTTAGAAAATCATGGTCAGATATTCCTTCAAGAGAAAGCTAGTCGAATGAACGTTGGACAAGTCAGATACAATAAGTCTAGAAGACTTTTTGAATGCACTACAGAGAGAGAGAGACCAGTAGCTGCAATTTCATCTTTAAACTGATTTGCTCTAGAATCAGAGGGAAAAAAGTCTGCATTGAAGTTACAATTATATTTTCATAATTCATGAAGACTTGAAAAAATAAAATGCACGACTGGGTCGCACGAACTTGCTCCTATGTATTATGATTAGGAATTTTAAAAACGGATGTTATTAAAGAAAACTGTTCATAAGGATAAAATAAAATAAAAAAATTTGGTACGCCATCTTTAAGTTTTTATTATTGTACGAATAAGAGTCTAATTTCCAAAAAAAAAAAAAAAATATCAAGCCGTTCCTGAGATATCGAATTTTCAAAAAAAAATGACTTTTTTCTAAAAATTGAAAAATATTTTTTTTTAAGTTTTGAAATGCTGTTTCTTAAACTTTTTGGGAGCTTCTTTATAAAAAATTTCATTAAAATCCGTTAGGCCGATAATGAGAAATTCAAAATTCGAAAAAATAGTTCTATGGTAGGTACAGTCAGTAATATTTAGATTTCAATATTTTTTATTAACTTATAGATCGTAAAAATTAATCAAAAGAAGAAAACATTTTAGCAAAATTCTCGGAACCAATTTCGAGAAAAATGCGATTTTCGAAAACCATTTTTTTAAATTTGTATGGAAGGTACCGTTAGTTTTAGATAAAACAAAAATTTTTTCTCAAATCTTGTAGATTATGTTAAGAAACTTTTATTTGTCAAGTTTGACAAATATTGATCTTGGGGTTTTCGAAATATTGAGTTTCCAAAAAAAAATTTTGATTTTTTTTTAAAAATCCAAAAAACAAAAAATTGAAAATTTGAATATGTAATAATATTCAAACTTTGGAGGAGCTTTAGCATAAAAAAAAATTTTAAATCGGCTGTACCGTTTTCGAGAAAATCAAAAACATAAAAAATGGACCCATGGGGGCTACCAAAAATAACAATTTTTTGGAATTTTTTTTTCAACCATTACCTAGGTTTCACTTAATGAGTTTTTGAGAAAAAAAAATATTTATAAAATTTCGAAAAAAAATCGTATGGCAGGTACCGTTATTTTTGGTCTTAAAAAAGTGTGGGGAAAAAAAAGCCCATATCTAACAAGTGTGAAGAAAATTGGCCGAGTCGTTTAGGCTGTAGTCGAACTGACAGACAGGCAGAATTGCGAGACCCCCTTTTTTGGTCTTCGCTTTCATCGTAATGTCAACTTTGATAAAAATCTCGAGTTCGATTTTTTTTACGAATGCATAACTTGCCTTATAAAATTATACCATCTACGATTTAACAACAATCTTATAAATTGGATTTCTTCATACTTAAAAAATCGTCGTTATCCTGTCTTGTTTCGTAATGAAAGTTCAACTCAATTTGTTGTCAATTCTGGCGTCCCTCAGGGCAGCAACTTAGGTCCTATTTCATTTGTTTTATTTATTAATGACTTGGTTTCAAACTTAAAAAACTCGTCTGTCCTTGTTTATGCTGCTGACATTAAGCTTTTCAAAAGTATGAAATCCTCCTCTGACTGTTTATTACTACAAGAAGACTTAACAATATTTAGGGAATGGTGCAATAAAAACCGACTTGTTTTAAATGTCCACAAATGTAAAACCATAAGTTTTACACGTACAAAATTTCCGTTTTTGTACAACTATACGTTTGATTCTTGGCCGTTATGTAAGGTTTCTTTGTTTTCTGACTTAGGCATTATTCTAGATCCCAAATTAGCATTTAATGATCATTTAAATTATATAATTAAAAAATCCAATAGGGTTCTTGGATTCATTAAAAGATTCGGTCGTGATTTTCAGGACCCTTATGTTCTTAAACTTCTATTTATTTCGTTTGTTAGACCAATTCTAGAATAGGGCTGTGTGGTATGGTCAGATGGTCACCTTATTACTCAACACATGTTACAAGAATTGAAGCGATCCAAAAAAGGTTTCTGCGTTTCTGTCTTCGGTCTTTTCCATGGTCAAGGGAAAATCTACATCCCCCTTATTCTCAAAGACTAGCTTTGATCAGCCTTCCTTCTTTGACTAACCACAGAAAGTTTATACAATTTTGTTTTATTGTTGGGATTATTTATGGTTCGATATCATTGCCATCAGTTCTAAGTAAATTAAATTTCAGTTTCAGCCGTTCATGTTTAAGGCGACAGCAACCTATTATTCAAATATTTAGCAGATCAAACTATGGTGTATGTACTTATGTAGCCCTTTTAATCAGTTAATAACAATTTATAATGAATTTCATTTTTGTTTAGAATCTGTAAATGATAATATAAAATGTAAAAAATTTAAACTTATGTTTTTCAACAATATTGAATAATAAATATAAATTATGATATTTGATTATTTAAGATTATAAGAACTATTTTTAATATTGTTAACGTTAGATTTTAACGAATTAATAAATATGTAGTACCTATAAGTCGCAAGTAAAAAAAGGTTCAGCTTCTATTTGGATTATTAAACAACACCTAAAAGACATTTAAAGTTTATCATTTAAAGTTTATTTAAAAGACATTTAAAGCTTATCAAGAACTCGATTCCGCTGCTGTCAGACCCAGAAATAACTTAAGCATTTAAACAAGCCCTGCAGTATAGATAGCAACTCCACCTCTGATCGCACTAGTGGCTCTATCGTTACGTATCAGTTTGTAATTGGGAAGCTTGCACATATACTAGTTAGACATTGCAAGCTTCAAATGTAGAAAAACAAAATAAAATTGAATCAATTCTAGCAACTTTAGATATTTAATATACAGTGACGAGCAAAAGTGGACAAATGTTTTCGCTTACTTGAAAAATTGATTTAAAGAAAGAGTTTTTAATAGAATTAAATTTTTTTTTTATTTTTTTTCATTTTGTTTATTTAACTAAATTTTATTATTTATAAAAACTTTTTCAAAAAATAATATATTATACAAAACAAAAAATATTCCATTAGTTTTTAGACTTGTAGAATTATGCACGTTTAAATTCAATGTTTTTTCTTTAGTATTTAGTCCATAAACCTTTATTTTTAATTACTTGGGAGTAACGCTTTGGCATACTTTCCACCAAATTATGGAGAAATTGCTCTGGAATATGGCCCCATTCCAGCTCCATTCGTTGCCAAAGCTCCTGAGTGTTTGATTGGTGATTTTTGTGCTGCCCCAACCGTCGCTTCACAATTGACCATACATTTTCAATTGGATTGAGGTTAGGGCTTTGTGCTGGCCATGTTGTCGTCGTAAACTGTTGTTATTGTTAAGTTATTTCATAATCATTGAAGCCTATTGATGCAGTAGAAGGTGGTAAATTTGTCTTCAAAATGTCCAAATATTTTTCTTTGTTCATGATGCCATCGATTTTCACCAAAGGACCAACAGAGTTCCACGAGAAACAGCTCTAAGCCATCACCGAACCTACTCCATGTTACACGGTCTTTTGAACTTGATGTTGTTGAAGTGGTTCTCTAGGACGTGACCAATAAAAAGAACGGATGGTAGCCGTTCCTATTCTATTGACATTCGTTCGTCCGACCAAATGACTTTTTTCCATTGTTCAATGGTCCAGTGTTTGTGCTTTTTAGCAAAACTAACCTGGCTTTAATATTTTGCGCTGAAAGCAGAGGCTTCTTTGGTTTCTCTTTAGCGTTTAACCCAATTCTTTTGAGTGCCCGGCATGCAGTCCATTCACTAACTGGCTTGTCTATGTTTTGGGCTGCCTGCTTAGGTGTTTTGGACCCACAACTTCTCAACTCTCTTTCCATTCTTCTAGCTTTCAAATCAGAAAGTAGTCGTTTCCGTCCTTTTTTCATTGGGGGGACATCAAATTTTTGGTTTTTTTAATACTAAGCACAGAAGTTTTTGAAATTTTCAAAATTTTAGACACTTCACGCGATGATTCACCACTTTTTATTTAAAAAAATAGTGCGGTCGAAGGTATTTTTACAATTTTTTTCATTTTGACAATAATCAGCTTTACACGTTTTAAAATGAACGATTTACCCACAACAAACTATCAACAAATAAAATTATCTTAACTGTTACTTTTTAAATAACAGTAAAACAAACAAAGCACAATAAAGAGGAACATCTCTCAATGAAAAAACGATGTTAATACTACGTTTTCACCAAAATATAATCCGAGATTTAAGGCAAGAGATTTATGTGGTGTTTTCACCGCACTAAAAGATTAAAAAGAAGATTAAGTTTGACAGCATCTATCAAAATGCTGATGTTGTTTCAATTTTTCTTATAAAGTAGAAGCGAAAGAAAGAAAGTTTCATTTGTGCCAAACGATGAAAAATCATCAAAATAACTTAGCACTGTATGGATGTTAGGTCAGTTCGAACTTCGACCGATTGATCCTATGAAGATTTACTAAAGATTTATTTCTAATCTACTAGATTTACGAAATAAATTTGTATGGTTAATCTTCGAGATTTAAAGAAGATTTATGATAAATCCACTTAAATCCCGGATTTACTCTAAGTGAAAACGTAGTATAAATCTCTTGAAACTAAAACGTGCATAATTGGACAAAACCAGGAAATTATTATTATTATTTTTTTTTGTATAATATATTATTTTTTTGAAAATTTTACTATACATAATAAATGTAAGTTAAATAAACAAAATAAAAAAAGATTTTAATTCTAACGGGTGATTTTTTTGAGGTTAGGATTTTCATGCATTAGTATTTGACAGATCACGCGGGATTTCAGACATGGTGTCAAAGAGAAAGATGCTCAGTATGCTTTGACATTTCATCATGAATAGACTTACTAACGAGCAACGCTTGCAAATCATTGAATTTTATTACCAAAATCAGTGTTCGGTTCGAAATGTGTTGGCAGAAAATCCGCTTTTTTATCGACAAATTTTGTTCAGCGATGAGGCTCATTTCTGGTTGAATGGCTACGTAAATAAGCAAAATTGCCGCATTTGGAGTGAAGAGCAACCAGAAGCCGTTCAAGAACTGCCCATGCATCCCGAAAAATGCACTGTTTGGTGTGGTTTGTACGCTGGTGGAATCATTGGACCGTATTTTTTCAAAGATGCTGTTGGACGCAACGTTACGGTGAATGGCGATCGCTATCGTTCAATGCTAACAAACTTTTTGTTGCCAAAAATGGAAGAACTGAACTTGGTTGACATGTGGTTTCAACAAGATGGCGCTACATGCCACACAGCTCGCGATTCTATGGCCATTTTGAGGGAAAACTTCGGAGAACAATTCATCTCAAGGAATGGACCGGTAAGTTGGCCACCAAGATCAAGGCGTCAACTTTAGACTATTTTTTGTGGGGCTACGTCAAGTCTAAAGTCTACACAAATAAGCCAGCAACTATTCCAGCTTTGGAAGACAACATTTCCGAAGAAATTCGGGCTATTCCGGCCGAAATGCTCGAAAAAGTTACCCAAAATTGGACTTTCCGAATGGACCACCTAAGACGCAGCCGCGGTCAACATTTAAATGAAATTATCTTCAAAAAGTAAATGTCATGGACCAATCTAACGTTTCAAATAAAGAATCGATGAGATTTTGCAAATTTTATGCGTTTTTTTTTTAAAAAAAGTTCTCAAGCTCTTAAAAAATCACCCGTTATTAAAAAATCCTTACTTTAATCAATTTTTCAAAAAAGCGAAATCATTTGACCACTTTTGCTCGTCACTGTACTTGTTCGAGTCAATTGTCCTTATAATTATATTCATGCGAAATAACTTTCTTCTTAGATTTTGTTTTGGTCCATTCTCCCGACTTAATGTTTGGCCATGGAAATTAACAATATATAATTGTAGAGATTTTAAACACTAGAAGAATATTAACTAACACCCCTATTACGATTGTCAATTATCAAATTGATAGTTGATAAACCTTGAAAATTGGGTTACAAAACTCAATTTATTAAAAAACTAATCAATTTTTCTTTTAAATTTTTCAATTTGCTTGTGTTTCGCAATGGTCTGAATCATTCTCAGTGATCAAAACTTTAATCAGTTGGGTTTTTAAACATTGAATTAAAAATTTATCAACTATCAAATTGATAGTTGACAATCATAATAGGGGTTTAAGTCCTATATCAAATGAAACTTTAAGAAATAAGTTCAATGAGGCGCGCTCATGCTATACTACAACAACAATAGCCATTTTCTTGGAACGAAAAATAGAAGATTTCCGACATTTGACAGGTTATTTCGGCCATATTGTTGAAGCTACATCTTTCAAATTGTCTGTCATTCACTAGGTGGGTCTCATTGACCGATAGTGCTCGCCGTTGATGTTTGGTATGGCCGCAATCACCTGTCAAAGTTCGCAAATCACTATTGGAAGACTCTTTATATAATTATTTTTACGAAATTTCAATACAATATATAAAAATATTCTCCATTTTCCGATCTCTCTCAGGGCTTATATTTTTTAATGGGATAGTTAAAAATGGCGGAAACTTAGTGCATGTTATCATTTTTACTGTACCTACACGGGAGCATGTACCTACCGTATACATATGTACATATGTATTTATGCAGAAATTGTATTTAAAATACATTTAATCGTGAATCAGTTAAGCACTGGTAGCTTTTCAATTTCCTCCTTACCACCTATAACTGTTCCTCTCTAAATGCTATTTTAATTATTGTTTTAAGGTTTTTTGAGGTAAAACAACCTCTAATCATAGAGACTCATAAAACTGTCTGAATGATTGCATTTGAAATAAATTTTTTAGCCTCTTAACTTGGTTAATTAAAAACGAAAAGAAAAAAACACCCATACATGCATATATTTATGAGTATGTACATACATATGTAATAGGCCGGTTGTTTTTATTACTTTTTCACCACAAAATTTCGCCACCCATTTTTGTGTCGTGCGCTAGAAAATTGCCTGTTGCATTTCACTTTGTTCGCTCATGCATCGTTATTATTTAAGTGCTTTTCCTCCTCTTTTTTCTCTCTCTCTCTGCACCATTTTATTCCTGTGGAAAATCAACACGCATAAATTGTGATTATGGCGATTTCGTCTGATTCTCTTTTTCTGTATAATACTTTGCCGAAAACTACTGCAAATCATGGGAATTGATATGAAAGAAGAAAGTTGGTGAAAATGGAAAATTTGAAACCAGGAAAACTTTGATAGGTCTTAAAACAGACAGGATAATAAAGAGAACCCACAACAGCAGCTCCACTGGTGTGGTGAATTTGCATATGAACGTGAAATCCTACCAGACAACAAAAATGATTATGTTTCCAATTTTATTTCTCTTCATTCTACCACCCATCGCCGCCATCATCATTATGTACATCCCACCCACCCAGTTTTCCTAGCTCTCTTTTTCTTTTCATGGTTCTCTTTTTCTATAGAAAACTCATTTTCATAATTTCACCACCATTCTTGGATGTTGGGGTAAAAGAATGGAAAACAACTGCTAAAGCTAATAACTCATATGGGTGGACAAGCCACACTGTTCTCATTTCCATGACACTTTCCTCGACATGTTTGGATAGAAAGAGAGAGAGAGAACCTGGAAAGTCGCATGTTTTCTGTTTGTTGAACATTCATTTCATGCTGTTGAATGTTTCTGCAATTCTAATGTGGGAGTGTATATATAGTGGGTTTAGGGTTGGTGGTGTAGAGAAAAAGTATGAGCTATCCACCGAAGGAGCACTAATTATAATTTTATGACATAGTGTTGCCAGATGTGAAGCCATTTAAAGAGTTGTGTATATGTGTTTTTGTGTCTGGACTGAATGAATGCAAAGATGACATATTGCTTCTGGTGTGAAAATAAATAAATATTTTTTTTCGAGATATTTTTAAATTTCTTTCATATTGGACTTATTGTGACAAAATGGTTGTTTAAAAGAAAAATAAAAGACCTTGAAAAGAATCTTTTTTTTTCTTTTATAATGAAGAGAATCCAAGGTGATTTAGGGAATTTTTAAGATTATAAATCAAGTTGTTGATACTTTTACTGTATTCTGTTTGTATAATTTTATAACACCTAGAGCGGAGTGATAATAAAACCGTTTTCGAGTTATAGATCACTGTAAGGTCTTTTTAAATTCAAATAAATGACATTTGTGTGAACAGTTTTCTTTCCATGACAATATAAAAACGGACTGAGTCGAAATGTAGTTAGCCCTTCACGAACCCGAAGCTTGGGTACACTGAAAATAAAATCTAGGTATGTATGATAAAAATCTAGGTTGATTTGACAAAAATTTTGTCAATATACGTCCAACAAAAAGTTTTATCAAATTGACAAAAATTATAGAATTTTGTTGAGGTAACAAAAAATATTTTGTTGTATCCACAAAATTATTTTGTTATGCTAACAGATAAATTTGTTGAAATAACAAAAATATTTTGTCAATATGACAAAATTTCGTAGAATTTACAAAATTAATTTGTCATATTAACAATTCTTTTGTTGTATTAACAATTTTTTTGTTAGTGTTATTGTTTTTCTATTATTATCGGATTAACAAAATTTTTTATTAAATTAACAAAATTGTTTTGCTACATTAACAAAATATTTTGTTAAATTAACAAAAATTTCTTGTTAAATTAACAAAATATTTTGTCAATTCAACAAAATATTTTGTCAATTTTACAAATTTCTTTTGTTGAATTCACAAAAAACAAAAATAATTTTGTCAAAATAGTTTTTTTTGGGATTTAAGTCCACAAAAATTGGCGTTTTGTCCCTACGATCTCACATGCAACCATCTGTGAGGGCGTATGGACAATACGCAATTTTTGTTAAGTTCAGTTAATCTTACATCGATTTTTTAACAAAAACCAAGTGTGAACTATATCATACACAAAAGAAATTTTTTGGTTTCTTTACAAAATAGTTTTATCTATCTGATAATATTATTTTATCAATATTACAAAATAATTCAACCCCAAAACAAAATATTTGTCATTTTAACAAAAGTGTTTTCATTTTTTGTTAAATTGATAAAAAAAAATTAACAAAAACTTTGTGATATTGACAAACATTTACAAAACAAATTTTTTGTAGATACAACAAACATTTTGTTAACATCACACAAAAGTTTGTTGATGTGACAAAAATCTCTGTTTTCTTTTGTTATATTAACAAAACTTGGTTTGTTAAACTGACAATATTATTTGTAGTGCATATTTTGTTAAACTGACAAAAAATCGTGCTGGATTATAAAAATTTTGTGAAATCAACAAAATCATTCTTTCGTATTGACAAAAATTTTATCAAAACGATAAAATTGTTTTGTTAAAGGTCAACAAAACGTTTTTGTCAATATTACCTAGGAATTTATTTTCAGTGTAGCTATGTATCATATCTCATTTTGACAACTGAAAGACATATATGATTATATGGGAGTTAATTTGAATTAGATTATTTATTTTTTGTCATAAATAAATAAAATAAATTTTGTGGTGCAACAGCTCCAAGAGAACCAGGATCTAGTGACTTTCAACTCTCAACAATTCTTGTGTACGTGTTACCCAGGAATGGAAGGGACCTACATTTTTTTTGCCGATTCCGAACGGCTAAGGAGCAGAACTTTTTATGACAAGAGATACTCTTAGAGGATTTGTCAATTCCACACAAGAAAAAAAATGTTGGCACTGCTGAGAATCGAATTCCGAGACCTTCTGCATGAAAGTCCAACCATCATCACAAGTCACTGACTGACTTATGAATTAAAAAAATATAATTCAGCAGCTAGGAACTGACTTATGAATTAAAAAAAATTTAATTCACAAGTCAGTTGGTGACTTGTGAATTAAAAAAATTTAAATCATAAGCTTCTTAGTGACTTATGAATTAAAAAAAAATAATTCAGAATCTACTAAGTGACTTATGAATTAAAAAAATTCAAATCATCAGCAAGTAAGTGACTTATGAATTAAAAAAAATTTAATTCAAAACCAACTTAGTGACTTATGAATTAAAAAAAATTTAATTCATAAGTAAATGGATTAATGCTGATTAGAAAAATTATGAAATGGATAATTTATAAGCTAGCGTGATAATCTTTTGATTTAAAAACTAGATTTGAAAGCTAAAAAGATATTCAAAATTAAAAATTACAATTAAATGTTATACTTACTGAGTAGGTAGGTACCAAAAGTTTCGAAGTGCTTAATTAAGAAAACGGAATGTTTTTTTTTTTCAATTTTATTGAAAATACACATTGAATTAGTTTCAGGTACTTGAAAAAATTTTACAAAAAAATATCAAATAATCAACTCATGTAAAATATGAAAACCAAAAAATTTAAAGGAATATGCATAATAATATGCACTTACGAAATTTATATAATGATAACCCATCATTTGCTCAACACAAAGATTTTATCAATATTGCTTTTTATTTAATTGGATTATAAGGACTGCATAAACGGCAACTCAAAAAAAATTCTCCAAAAGCTTTCGTTAATAAAATTAAATAATTATGTAGTCAAAACAAGCTTAAAATTTTCCAATCTACCAACTAACTTATGAATTAAATTTTTTTTAATTCACAAGTCACTAACTGACTTGTGAATTAATTTTTTTTTAATTCATAAGTCACTTACTCCTGATGACATGATTTTTTTTTTAATTCATAAGTCACTTAGTAGGTGGTGAATTAATTTTTTTTTAATTCATAAGTCACTTTGTTGCCCATGACTTAAATTGTTTTTAATTCATAAGTCACTTTGGGGGTTGTGAATTAAATTTTTTCTTATTCATAAGCACCAAATATCTTATGAATTAAATTTTTTCAATTCACAAGTCATCTATAGACTTATGACTTAAGGATTTTTTAATTCAAAAATTCGCAACCCTGTCTCTGAGATATAATTATCTATATTAAAAACATGTTTCTGTAGTTAAATCGGGCTTAAGCCTGAAACTATGATAATTATCAAATTCTCACTCAAGGTTATGTGGTTACAGTTGATATATATATTTTAACAATCATTGAAAAACTCTACTAAATAGTTTCTTAAAAAAAAAAAACATTACAAAATCGGAAAAAGGTTAATTTTCTTAATAGTTTTCGGGCACCAAATTATTCCCTATTCAAATTTGTCCAGCTTCTCAAAAACGGACTTTAAAAACTAACTATGTATTAATTTAAGAATATGGACAATTTTTTACATAGATTCGAAGAGACCTTCTTCATCTTCTGCTTGGTCACTTGAAAAGTGCAAGCATTATTTTCTAATGAATGAATTTTTATTATCATCAAGTTACAATATTGTGCAAAATTTAGAATAATATGTTTTACAATTCTCGTATACAATATACTTTTAGCTGGTAAAGAAAAAATAAAACATAGTTATTCAATCATTTTGTAGCATAGTGTTATTATTGTAATCAGAACATTGTATATGTACTCACTACATATTCCTGAAATGAATCCATAGAATACCTAATTGGAAAAATATTTATGTAGTTATGAATACATATAATATTTATAAGGTCCATATTATTGTAATCAGTCTATACAAATCTTTAATAGCTATTATAACACATCTGCCTAATTTATGTAGTCTATACAGATTTCAATATATCAGTAAATAATTTACTGTGTGCACAAATTTATGCGATGAGTATCACTGTACTGAGGACTTATACACATTTTATCCCACAGTTTTCCTACTGTAAAATTAGCCATAGGCCTTAAAACTGTATATTATTTATTTATTTATTTAAGGCCTATGGTCGATTTTACAAAGAAGTTATTTACCAATTTTTGTATGGTGTTCTCCATCTTTTATATCCGTGCTGTGATACATTTTTTTAAGGTCAAAACGTGAAAAGGAATCATTATTTTGGAGAACTTAAACACCCTTTCACCTTTTACTGACTTAAATAAATCAAGAGTCACGAAATATAGTAAAATACATGTCTGTGGTTTTTGATACAAACATGATAAGTCCATAAAATAATTTGCGTTTTTATGTTCACTTTTCATGGAGCTGAGGCGGAAACGGGTTGACTGATTTTCTTCAAATTTGGAAAACTTTTGAAAATATTCTTTGAAAAATTATGTTCCAAATTTTAAGAAAATCGGTTTACCCGGTTAGATTCGAGCTCGATATTTAGTGAATTTAAGGATGCAAATTATTTTATGGAGTTATCATGTTTCTAGCAAACACCACAAATGTGTACACTGTGCGTGTTTGTATCCACGAAATTATAAAAACAAGGCTGCAAAAGTTCCCAAAATGAGGGTAATTTTTCCAAATGCCTCATTAAATAAAATCTCAATTATCGTTTTTTCACATCAATTTTTATTTTCAAAATTAAATGACACACAAATCCAGTAATATATCATGCACATACTTGCATTGTATCCTGTACAATTTCTCTACAGTAAGAACACCTGAAGTTTTCGTGCTTATACATCGATTCCGCTTAAACTTTAGTTTGTTAAATATGAAAGCTCACATTGAAAACCATCAGAAAGTATAAAAAAGGCTTAACAATTCGTCTGCTTTCACATGTGTTCTTGATGCAGAAAAAATGTACTGGATACAATGTACGTATATATATGATGTTGTGCTGTTATTTTTGAAAATAAAACTAGGCCCAAAATTGTTTTTTTTTTTTTATTTTATTTTCTAATAAAAATTAAATAAGGCCTCAAAATTCGTTTCAGTTTTATTTCTTATTAAAATAAGTCTCCAATACAAAACATTGAAAAAGGATCCCAAATATTAAAATGGCGGACCAAAATTAAATAAACCGTTAATAAACCCTTGAGCTCATAAAATCATAATTCCTCTATTTAAAAGAGGTAACAAGATTGGACCCAACTTTATGAACTTGTAAAAATATTTCATTTATGTGGGACTTGTAAAAACCTATTTATGAATTCCTTATTAATTTAAAATTAATTTAAATTAAGTTTTTATGAAATTTTTCCTCTTTGCTTTTATATAAATTATATGTATGTATATCCGACCCTAAAATAGTTATTTGAATTTAGTTTTCCAGGTTGTTTTGTTGGCTTGAAACACCTTACAAAAATCAAGTTTTTAGCAAACTAGCACTAAAATTTAGATTCATGTTTAATAAATGTAACTCTCTTCTTTATAACATTAAATTATTTCTTAAGTTCATAAGTTTGAAATAATTTATTGACGAACTTCGACCCCCACTCTATCTTCTTTCACTACAATGTGTGTTCATTTGAAAATACTTGCCCTTATGTTTGTCTTTTTTTGAAGACATAACGTCTCTTCACAAAGATCTGGCTTTCTCTACATGTAAGCCATCAAAAAGTTCATAACGAAACAAATTATCCTGCACGAACATAGACATCCATAAGTATGACCCTATCTCAGTGCTCTTTAACACACACCAATATACCTACATACCTTTTAATAAAATTCAAAATGATAGCATTTATTTCGCAATATAAGCGGCTAGGTATAGACCGTCAGCATGTTTATTTCTATTTTTACAATTTTCATGCTTAGGTAGGTACTGTGCGACCTACCACTGGCATTTACATTAGACCATAAATTATTTACGATCCTACATACCTATTTCATTACATGCATAGCTATGCAATAGATACAAATGTTAATATACTTTTGCACTCGAAAATATTTTTTTTTTTTTTCATTTTTATTATTTAATAAACACTGCACCTACGATTCATAATAACTCGCCCCAAAACAACCCTCCCCTTGCCGAACGAAAATAATATTGGAAAGAAAATATAAATATTTCGTCCCCACCTGTCTAAAAGAAATTCGTGACTAGTTCTACATTTTAACCCACATCCCACATGAGATACATTTATATTCACCACACCATCGTGCGCAGGCATTTCAATTTCAACTATAGAAACAGTTCTCATTTCTTTGCTGTCCAATTCTCCAAACTGAAGCTGGTCACACTCTCTCTCTTATATCTTCTGCATACATTTTCATAAACAAAATCGCTCATCGAAGAGAATCAAAAACACACCACACAAAATTAAATAAAAAAAAAAAACAAAAAAAAAATCCATGGAAGTCGAGGAAAGAAATGTGATTAGATAAATATCTGACTTCCAACGAGTCGACCACAACGACGAGGAGAGCACCATCGTAGCGCGACAGTTCGCGATGGAACTTTGAAGATTGTGGATCGTACAAAAAAATTATTTATCTTCATTCGTACAAAAAAAAAACAACATCACGGATATTGTATCTTCTGTTATTTCAAACACAATAACAATTAAATAAATAAAAAAAAAACAACACAAACATACATAATTTTCCTAGATACAAGTCGGTTTCGGTCGTTTTCTCCTCTTTACCCTGGTTTCCTGCGTCTGTATCCTGACAGATCTGTCAACCAACCCGAGGCTCAGAATCCAAATTTGTGCCTCAAATTATACAAAAAAAAGAACGAATTTATCAATTTATCTGGACAAGGTCCTCCGCGGCACGCTTCAAATCCTAAAATAATAATAAAAAAAAATAGACGTCAATTTGTTTCAAGGATTTGCGTCTGTCAAAAGTGAATATTTACTCCATCGTCATCCTCCTGCAGTGTCTCCACCAACAAAACCACCACCACGGACAAACACCACTTGTGGAGTGGAAACAGGTGTGTTTACTTACCGAGAGTGCTGAGGATTTAAAATTAATTTCACTTGGTTGTTGTATCGGGCAAACGAATTCGATTCGCTCCTCCGCGCCGCCGACGACGTGCATTCGAATAATTTAATTGGATTTAGGATCATCAAGGATTTGTTTTTTTTCTTTTGTTCAATTCCAATTAATTTTTTTTTACTCTGTGGATTTTTCACTTCTCATATTCACACTCATGCTCTAGAAGATTAAATAGGTGTGAAGACATCAAAAATATTTTAAATAAAAATAAATATTTATCTATACGTTTTTATCTAGTATGTGAATTATTGTGTCAAAAATAAAATTAAAAAAAAAATATTTATTATAAGTGCTGTGATACGCTACGCCAGAAGAATTAATAAAAAATACATTTAAAAAAATATAAATTTGTGTTTATTCTATAAAATCATATTTTTACCTAGAAGTTTTAATAATAAAAAAAAAATACAAAAATTGGGTGCAATAAATTTTCCTTTTCTCTCAAATATACTCCGGGTTTCCTTGCAAATAGTTTCGAATTTGTGTATTTGAATTGAAAAATGCTTCAAATAAAATAGTGCTTTAAAAAAGCAAATTAAAAAAAAAAAAATAAAAAAGTTTTTGTTTTGTTTTCTGTTAAAAACAAGTGTGTTGCGCTTTATATTAAAAAAAAAATAACAAAGTGAAAAATATCAAATCAAATTAAACAAAACATAAATAAATCATAAAAATGGTAGTTTTAGAAACTGCCTCCGCCCTATTGGGCGGCCCTTACGCACAAGGGGCACCAGCTTTAAAAATGGTACAAAAACGTTATATTGGATTACATCAATGGTTGGGACCACTCAGAACCAAAGAACTAAAGGAACACATTGTAAGTTTTCAATTAACAAACATTTAGTGAGTTTTAAGGAATACTATAATAAAACAGTACAACCCCTCTAATTCGGTTGGATTGGCAATTTACACGATCTAATAATTCGAATGTCTGTTGGTTTTACATAAGATGTCGTGTAATTCAAACACTTTTTAATATTGGCCCTTTGTTATTCGAATTTCGTCCAATATTTCTTTGCTGAGTGGCTTTACAATTACAGAGTTTTAATACCTATTAGCCGGAAATACTTGTACGATAAAGACGTCGATTGCAGTTCAGTAAGCTGTGAGTTGATTTCTTCTGTTTTCTTGAGACATCATTTTAATGGTTTATTATCGTAATAAAATCGAACTAATTTGCCGGAGACCCGTTGCCCATCCGCTGCCATCTAGAAAGAAAAGAAACATTTTTGTGGGGTAGTGCCTCTTACGCAAAAGTGACATAGCCCAAAAGTATATCTGTCGTTAGGAAAAGTGGTTCTCATCTTAATCGTTTTAACTCGACAGAAAGCTGTAGGTCCACAGAAAAAGTTGAGAGTTGTAAGTTACGACTTGCTGTTGTCCTTCTAGTTTTATTTCCTTTTTTAAATAATCTATGCTTTTTAAGATGTATTTCAAGAGCTTTCGACCATGAAAAAGATATCGAGTAATTCGAAAAATCTGCTTTGTTTGATAAAGATACTCTTTACCAGTTCGAATTGAATACCAACCGTTTTTTTTTTTTCTTGACATTCAGACAATAATTGAAGGTATTTTTTCAATTCAATGTTAAAACGGCGTTGTTACCTCCATGTTTATTTTTGACATTTTCCAAAAGGGGTTTTGAATATTTTCACTGCTTAAACAGTGTTGTTTTTAAACTCTCCAAAGGGGGTTTTGATTGTTTGTTCTTGGGACCAAAATTCACAGTATATCTACTAACTATGTAAGCCTTTATTTTAAATTTTACATTTCACAAAAACAGCTTAAACGATTTTAATGAAATTTTATCAGTGGAATATGGAATAATTATGGTTTATCTTCAGTGGCAACCTAACGAATCGATTTTTCTCGCGATAAATATCTGTGGTATTTGATAAATCGATAAAACAATTAACAAGCACCCTTACGTTTACTTTACATCGAACTAAAACCAAAAAGGGTAAATCGATTCGGAAAATTATTTTTCGAAAAATATTTTCATAAATGTTCAAAATTTTGAACAATTTAAGCCTTCGCTCCATGTAAATTGAGTGTAAAAACTAAGAAATTATTTTATGGACTTTATATGTTTGTACTATACAGCACCACATACATATGTATATACTCGTATGTAGTAGGTAGATATAAGCTATGAAGTAGATACTCGTATACCTGTCACAATGAAGCAATTTTTAATTGAAACGATGGAACTATTTTACAATATCATATCGACTCAAAGCCTTTAATTTATTTCAGAAAAATATCCGATGATTTTTTTGGAAACTTAATTCGTATTAAAAAAAAATACAAAAAACTTAAAATTGGTGTTCCAAAATTTGTTTTTAATTTTTTTTTTTTTTTTTTTAACGCATTCAAGAAATTGTTTTAGCAATTCAAAAAACTAATTTCATACTTTTTTTTTAAATTTTTTTTTGTTTTCAATTTTAAGCCAAGTGCGTCCAACTTGTGCATTTCATTTTATTCCCCATTAAAGTGGTCCAAATTTTATAAAGCGCTGTTGGACAGAAATCTGAATCAGTCTTCCAAATCGGATAAGCCTTTTCAGACTTCATGAGGTATAGAAAATCAAATTTCCGCTTTCTAAGATGCCAAAGTCGATACAATAAATAAGGGTTTCCATTTGGACAAAAATGTGTAGCCAAAATATTTTTTATTTTAAAATATCGCTCGTACAAAGTTTTTTCGACGTCCAGTTTTTCAGTTTTTTTTTTTCTTTTTTTTTTCTTTTTTTTTTTCTTTTTTTTTCTTTTTTTTTTCTTTTTTTTTTTCTTTTTGTTTCTTTTTTTTTTTTCTTTTTTTTTCTTTTTTTTTTTTCTTTTTTTTTTTTCTTTTTGTTCTTTTTTTTTTCTTTTTTTTTCTTTTTTTTTTCTTTTTTTTCCTTTTTTTTTTCTTTTTTTTTATTTTTTTTTCTTTTTTTTTTTCTTTTTTTTTCTTTTTTTTATTCAGCCTTATTGTGAGTTTCGCCCGGAAAACATTTCCCCCGAAAAATGTTTGTTCCCCCGAAATTTTAAAAGCTATTGCGAGTTTCGCCCGAATAAAAATTTCACTTCGAATCAGGAGTGACAGTTCGAAAAATAGGCACGTTCAGGAAAATGAGGCCTGCAATAAATTCTCACTCCACTCTGATGAAAACGGAGAATGAAATGCAACCTCCAAATTCTCTGTTAACTAAAATAGTAATATAATTGAATTTGGGGCATCAGTTATTTGTCGAAAATACTTGCAATAGAGATAAAATTGTGGCTAAGCTATTAGTGCCACTCATTGTGGCTCCCAATTTTTAATTGGATTATCTGAAACGAATAATTTGCACACCTATTTTTAAACAGCGGACTTATCGCGTTCGGAAAATGAACAGACCTTCTTGTGAGTTTGAACAATCATACTCGTATGTTTGTTTTGACAATTGTTAAATAAGAGTTTTAGGATATAAAATTAAATTGTTATTTTATAAAAAAAAGGTTTTCATCATAAATATAGCATAGCATAGCGCTGTATATCTTGTCTGAGGAAGAACAAATGTTTGAGTTTGAGGAGCGAAGGAATTTGACGGATTACTCATTGTGAACCAAAAGAAGCAACACAACAAAACAACACAACACAATAATCTCTCTTTTCAGTTTTATCTAAATAACTAAAATTTGTTTAATATTTTCGTCGTCTTATAAGCAATCAAATAAACAATGTATTAATTTAATCAATAATGGACCTCTCGCCTTCAGAATCTATTGATAAAATCCAACAAATTAATCCAAACAACAATCGACCAGCTCGATATCGAACTTTTACCTGTTATCTACGACATCATTCGTTGTGTGGAAAATGATCTTAAGAGTCAACTCCAACTGAAACAGCAGTTAATTAGAAAATAGAAGAATATACAATTTTAAAAAACTATCTCAGTATTTAAAAATAGCACTTAATTATAGAAGACAGATAATAAGAGAAGACTTTTAAGATTAAATTGTTTATAAAGCAACATAAAACTACAAAAATTGGAAATGTTATTAATTTAGGCTATCATCTGGCTGACAGCCCTTCCGGCCATGCCACAAAAGATTTAATTTAATTTTAAACTCAAATGTTTTTGTAAATATAATTATTATAAATAAATCTATTAATCAATCAATCAATCAATTTTAAAAAATGGTTCTTCAAATCCTCTTTCGATATCTGGCCAACAATGAGCAGCTCATTCAGAAAATGTTCGCAAAGCTATCCAATGAGAAGGGATTGTTTACAATATGGGGAATTTTTCGAACATGAATAATATTTCGGGTGAAACTCACAATAGGCGAAAAGTGAAATGTCAAATTTTCCGGGTGGAATGTTGTTCGGGTGAAACTCACAATATGGCTGATTTTCTTTTTATTTTTTTTTATTTTTTTTTTTTATTTTTTTTTTTTATTTTTTTAATTGACCAAAATTGTATCTTAAATTTCGATACTTTTAAAAAATTTAAACAAATTCGTGGTATATTTGTTCTTTGGAATTAAAAAAAGAAGTATACAAATCTAAAACTTGTATCCTTTTGAATTTTTGGTAAGCCCTTTGTTTAATTGTGGTTACGCTATGAAACCACCAATTTAAAAACTTCAAACCTACCAAAAGTTGACTTAACCATTTGTGGGTTCACTGGTTGTTACACCATAAAAGCAAATAATCAACAATTTTTTCTTTCTTGTAACAGTGGTTTTACTGCGAAACCACTCTGTAAACTATTTTATTTTTTAAAATCAGAAAAAAAATTTTAATAATTCGGACAAGGAACCAGAAAAAAAAAAAACAAAATTTCTTTCTGGAATTCAATTTCTTTCTACAACTCAACTCCACTTAAACATGCATCTTTCGGGAGCGTATTAAAAAGCCCCAATAGATATATGTATGAGCAACTTACTAACACCAGATAGATAGTTCAATTAGTTAAAATAATTTGGTGCTACAAATAGTATTAGACGGTTTTAAATCCGATATCTACAAAATAAAAGCTGGTGTGCCTCAGGGCTCCGTATTGTCCCCGACACTCTTTCTTAAATGATCTTTTGTCGGAAACTTCTAATCCACTGAAGTGTTTCGCTGATGACAGGTCCTATAGCTTTTCATATTTGTTTTTAAGGTGTGTCCAGACCAAAGAAACATTTTTGAAACATTTCAGAAACATTTAAGAAACAGAGAAACATTTCAGAAACAGAGAAGCATTTCTGAAATATTTCTGAAATGTTTCTTAAATGTTTCTGAAATGTTTTCTTTGGTATGGACACACCTTTAGATTCACATTCTTGTCCTTCGGATGTTGACTTCCAACGGCAGCGTATGATAATCTTATTGAACTCTGATCTTGACAGAATTGTCCAATGGTGAATCAAAAACCGTGTAGAATTTAATGCTTCGAAAAGTCAATGCCACTTTCTATGGATGGGACTTGCATCGAGAAAGTTGAATAGCTGTGCATCACAGGCCATCTCTTGGGAAGTGATCACATATTTGCCGTCCCCAAAAACGCTGCTAAATGTTAAGGTATGTCCACACCAAAGAAACATTTCAGAAATGTTTCAGAAACATTTGAAAAACATTTCAGAAACAGAGAAACATTTCTGAAAAGTTTCTGAAATGTTTACTTTGGTCTGGACGCTCGCGAAACATTTCTGAAATCTTTATGAAACGTTCCTTTGTTTCCCATTCCGAATGGAAAACTTTCTTCCTTTCCCAAGCATTTACAAAGCTAGATAGTGGGTGTATAAAATACACGCAGAGATCCGAAATAAGAAACCATTAGACAAAATTTAATACAAAAAAGAATTTATTAGCAGAGAGCTACAAAAAAATGATGTTATTCGTTCGGGTTGACAGTTGTGACTCTATTCAACTGCTTCTCCCTCTTCCTGGTTTGGTAAGAGCTTTTCAAAAGGTAACCAATGTTGCCACTGCACAAATCTCAAACAGTGGGTGAGTGGTTGTTCATATAAATATAAAAATGTTGCGAAAAGTGTGGAGTAACGAGAAAAAAGTTTTGTCGGATCCACTCGAAAAAAAAATTGAAAAATTAAATCAAAAAAGCCGATGCTTTGTCTCAAATTTCCGAAAATCGGGAAAAAGATGAGGTAGAAAAAAAATTCATGCGCTTAAAGTGCAACACAGGCGAGACACAAAATTACAGACTACTCAATACTGGATACATAAATGGGAAATAAATAGTGATGGCCTTATCAGTTATTTTTGAATAACTGTTATAACAGTTCCAGTTATTTCGTGATAACAGTTATTCTTATCAGTTATTGGGTATCGGTTATTTTGAATAATAAAGACAAATTATTTATTTTTTTTAATTGATTAATTTAATCATTTAAAAATGCAATATATTAAGTAGGAACATCAGTTAGTACTTCAATTTTGAACACAAATAAAATTATTAATTCTAAAATATTAGGTAAAGTTAAAGCAAACAAAATATTTTTATAAAATTGATATCTACATAAAGGAACTATGAACTTAAAACTTATTATTATAAATAGAACTTAACTTAAGAACATTAAAATCAACAAAAAATTCATAACATTTTTTATTAATTTTATCTTACATCAGATAAAATAAGGCTTTTTTTCGAGAATAGCCTCCCACAAGGCACCGAAGATGCCTGCGGACATAACCCAATGTTTCCTTTTCAAAAGTTCCTGGTCTAAATATCTTTGCTCCTCAGCTAGGGCTTTAGACCTAAAAGGCACCACAAATCGATGTCTCAGTATCCTCTACATCGAATTCGTCTTCTCTATGCTTTATCATTTCGCTGACTGTGCTAGGCCTATCTTCATTCATCATGCGGCAAACAAGGTCAACTACCCTTTCCCTAGTTGTTTCTGCCGCATAACAATCCAATCAACGAAACCAACCAGCTTAAATCTCGGGTCGAGAAAGCCGGCAATGCATAAAATTGGTAACCAAAAATAATACAACTTTTTCAACAAAAAAATAAACTACATACGTACATATAATTTTGAGTAAATGCGCTCAACCGTTACTACCTATATGTATTTATATCTGGACAGACTACATAACAAAACCAATTTTTCAAATGCTATATTATTGTAAGTTTTCATTAAAATTGAAAGTTGAAAAAAAAATTGTCGCGAAACCAATACGCACCCTATTTAAGGTGTAATTTTTCTTTTCAGCAAAATTCACCCAAAATCAGTGACAATTCATTTTTTCGCCTAGGTAAATAAGTGATATCAATTCTGTGACATTAAATTTATTACACGACTGGAACACGAACCTGCTTTTTCAGTATAAAGTCCGTGTTTAAATTATATGGCATTAGTTTATTTATCATGATAAAAATTGTAATGTTAACGTAAAAGTGTGAATAAATTCAAAAGATAGATTTTGTTAATGAAATAGTTATTATTTAAAATTTAAAAATATGAAGCACTTGTGTCTAAAACGCGAACATGTTGGTGAAGCCACAAAGGGGATATCTACATATGTAATGCATATGAGAAAAACCAAAAAATAAAAATAACTTCGATTCCTCAAAAAACTTCAAGAATTATTGAACCTAGACTAGATACCTAAATTTGAAAATTTTCTTTTATCCTCTAGGGCGAATTACGTTAAGAATTAAGATTCTCTGTACAAAATTTCTATCGTCCTAGAACTCAAAACATTACAGGCGCAGACGGACAAACAAAACAAACCTACCATCGACCCGTCCTTCGAACTTTTTTTTAAACAATTTTTGCACTTGCACGAAAACGAAACGAGACGATGATAGACAAATAATTACCTACCTTCAATGTGTGAACTGTACAGTTTGTTTTACTAAAAAAACTAATATAGAAATAACACGAAATAAAAATACGATGTCACCTCACATTACTTTAGAGGTTTTGTCGTATGTTTCCTCCGAATGTAATACATATTTAACTTAAAATTGAAATTTTAAGAAACCCTTACAAAATAATATTTAAGTTGAAAGATATGTGTATTGTATCAAATATCATTAATGTAAAATTATAACGAAATAAAAATCTATCTATCTATCTTTACTTTATACGAGTAGTACCTAATTTTCTATAAAAAGTTAACCGCACTATTCTATTTTTCAGGTTAATTATCATATACAACATATAAGACAAAGGACAACGAACTATGAAACTTTATAAAACAAACTTCCATACAAAACACGGAACAAAATAATATCAAAAGTTGTCGCCGTTGTATCTTTTCATATTTCTTAACTTCTGAATTCAGTCTATACAAATTGAAAGAATACTTGAATACCTACTAAGTAGAATAACTTATACTCTCAAACCAGTCAAACATAAAGAACTGGTAACAAAAATTCTACCAATACCCCAGGCCCAGTTACTAAAATAACTTATGAGTATTACAGAAACTGTTCTGTCTTCGCAGTTGCGCAGTTCCTGTTTCCAGTTGCTGTTCCCAGTTGCTGTTCCCAGTTGCTGTTCCCAGTTCCTGTTCCCAGTTACTGTTTCCAGTTGTTGGTAAAAGAAAATATCTCCCAGTTAATATAATAACTGGTTAAAGTAGAGTTCTTGGGTAATATAAGAACTGGTTACAAAACGAAAGAGTTATTTAGGTTTATTAAATATTTTATATTCCCAGTTATTATGGAACTTAAGGGCTTGCAATTTGTATGATATCAATATCTCTTCCGTAGTACATTTTTTTTCGATTTTCTAAGGGTTTTTCAATCCATCGTCATCGTAGCCATCCTTCGATGGAATTTGACAGTTGATGGCTCGACAGATAGCGGACAAACTATATTTTGACGTGAGGAGAATATTTCCTTACAAATGTCAACCGATTGCCCAAAAAAAGCATTTTTCCGGAGCAGAAAACAAAATTCTAAACTTTTCGTGTTTTTTAGAGGTTTTTTAATCCATCGTCATCGTAGCCATCCTTCGATGGAATTTGACAGTTGATGGCTCGACGGATAGCGGACAAACTATATTTTGACGTGAGGAGAATATTTCCTTACAAATGTCAACCGATTGTCCAAAAAAAGTATTTTTCCGGAGCAGAAAACAAAATTCTAAATTTTTCGTGTTTTTTAGAGGTTTTTTAATCCATCGTCATCGTAGCCATCCTTCGATGGAATTTGACAGTTGATGGCTCGACAGATAGCGGACAAACTATATTTTGACGTGAGGAGAATATTTCCTTACAAATGTCAACCGATTGCCCAAAAAAAGCATTTTTCCGGAGCAGAAAACAAAATTCTAAACTTTTCGTGTTTTTTAGAGGTTTTTTAATCCATCGTCATCGTAGCCATCCTTCGATGGAATTTGACAGTTGATGGCTCGACGGATAGCGGACAAACTATATTTTGACGTGAGGAGAATATTTCCTTACAAATGTCAACCGATTGCCCAAAAAAAGCATTTTTCCGGAGCAGAAAACAAAATTCTAAATTTTTCGTGTTTTTTAGAGGTTTTTTAATCCATCGTCATCGTAGCCATCCTTCGATGGAATTTGACAGTTGATGGCTCGACAGATAGCGGACAAACTATATTTTGACGTGAGGAGAATATTTCCTTACAAATGTCAACCGATTGCCCAAAAAAAGCATTTTTCCGGAGCAGAAAACAAAATTCTAAACTTTTCGTGTTTTTTAGAGGTTTTTTAATCCATCGTCATCGTAGCCATCCTTCGATGGAATTTGACAGTTGATGGCTCGACGGATAGCGGACAAACTATATTTTGACGTGAGGAGAATATTTCCTTACAAATGTCAACCGATTGTCCAAAAAAAGTATTTTTCCGGAGCAGAAAACAAAATTCTAAATTTTTCGTGTTTTTTAGAGGTTTTTTAATCCATCGTCATCGTAGCCATCCTTCGATGGAATTTGACAGTTGATGGCTCGACAGATAGCGGACAAACTATATTTTGACGTGAGGAGAATATTTCCTTACAAATGTCAACCGATTGCCCAAAAAAAGCATTTTTCCGGAGCAGAAAACAAAATTCTAAACTTTTCGTGTTTTTTAGAGGTTTTTTAATCCATCGTCATCGTAGCCATCCTTCGATGGAATTTGACAGTTGATGGCTCGACGGATAGCGGACAAACTATATTTTGACGTGAGGAGAATATTTCCTTACAAATGTCAACCGATTGCCCAAAAAAAGCATTTTTCCGGAGCAGAAAACAAAATTCTAAATTTTTCGTGTTTTTTAGAGGTTTTTTAATCCATCGTCATCGTAGCCATCCTTCGATGGAATTTGGCAGTTGATGGCTCGACAGATAGCAGACAAACTATATTTTGACGTGAGGAGAATATTTCCTTACAAATGTAAACCGATTGCCCAAAAAAAGCATTTTTCCGGAGCAGAAAACAAAATTCTAAATTTTTCGTGTTTTTTAGAGGTTTTTTAATCCATCGTCATCGTAGCCATCCTTCGATGGAATTTGACAGTTGATGGCTCGACAGATAGCGGACAAACTATATTTTGACGTGAGGAGAATATTTCCTTACAAATGTCAACCGATTGCCCAAAAAAAGCATTTTTCCGGAGCAGAAAACAAAATTCTAAACTTTTCGTGTTTTTTAGAGGTTTTTTAATCCATCGTCATCGTAGCCATCCTTCGATGGAATTTGACAGTTGATGGCTCGACGGATAGCGGACAAACTATATTTTGACGTGAGGAGAATATTTCCTTACAAATGTCAACCGATTGTCCAAAAAAAGTATTTTTCCGGAGCAGAAAACAAAATTCTAAATTTTTCGTGTTTTTTAGAGGTTTTTTAATCCATCGTCATCGTAGCCATCCTTCGATGGAATTTGACAGTTGATGGCTCGACGGATAGCGGACAAACTATATTTTGACGTGAGGAGAATATTTCCTTACAAATGTCAACAGATTGCCCAAAAAAAGTATTTTTCCGGAGCAGAAAACAAAATTCTAAATTTTTCGTGTTTTTTAGAGGTTTTTTAATCCATCGTCATTGTAGCCATCCTTCGATGGAATTTGACAGTTGCTGGCTCGACGGATAGCGGACAAACTATATTTTGACGTGAGGAGAATATTTCCTTACAAATGTCAACCGATTGCCCAAAAAAAGCATTTTTCCGGAGCAGAAAACAAAATTCTAAATTTTTCGTGTTTTTTAGAGGTTTTTTAATCCATCGTCATCGTAGCCATCCTTTGATGGAATTTGACAGTTGATGGCTGGACAGATAGCGGACAAACTATATTTTGACGTGAAGAAAATATTTCTTTACAAATGTCAACCGATTGCCAGAAATCATATATTTCAGAGTAAGAAATAAAAAGCAAATATTTTCAGATTTTTTCATTCATTCTTTCAACAAAATGAGTTTTTCTAAGAACTAGTTACTCTTATCTGTTATGGTTGGATTCAAAATCAACAATTTTAATCACTACTTGCTTTAAAAGAGTAGTTACTACCGGTTATTTTAATAACTGGAAACTTTAATTTTTACGACAAACAAAAGAACTAAGAAGTTATTTCAATAACTGGTAACTTTGATATTGAGTAACCGGTTATAACAGTTACGAACGAATAACCGGTTACTGATAGCAGTTATCGATATATCGTCCATCCCTAGAAATAAAGAAACATTTCAGAAATGTTTCTCAAAGCGTCCACACCAAAAAAAAACATATCAGAAACATTTCTCAAATGTTTCTTTAATGTTTCTGAAATGTTTTTTAAGCAAATGGGAAACATTTTTAGAAACGTTTTTTTTTCTAAACAATATTTCCTGAAATGTTTCTTTGGTCTGGACACACCTTAAAGGTTTTCTCCGCCGATGCAAGAGGTTTTTTTTTTTACTACTTCTGATCTGGCTGCTACATATAAAGCTTTTAATCTTCCGAAACTCGATTTAAATTTCCATATCTGGGCAGGTGCTCCAAAAACCCACTTGAGTCTCTTGGACAGAATGATAGGCGATCGTGGTCTAACTGAAACATTTGTATCTCCCGAACATCGCCGCAATGTTTCATGTCTATTATTATTTTATCGTTATTTTTATAAACAGTGTTCTAGTGAAATAGTCAGCTGCATTCATCCCCTTAAATAATCCAACTGTAATACTCGTACTTTTAGTAATGCTCATCAGTTAACCCTCGAGCCCAATTTCGGACGTACTGTCAAGTACAGATATCCTTTTTTTTTTTTGCCGCACACGAATGTGGAATGCTTTACCCGGCTCAATGTTTCCCACTCATTCCGATGTCCAGACATTTAAAACCACTGTGCATCGGTATCTGCTTTCAAATCTTATCCTACTTTCGTAATTGCTCGCACTGTGTTTACCATTATAAGGGTATTCATAACCCCTTGAGTGCGCGTATAATATATAAAACAAAGATAAGACTCATCTTAGATCTTATTGGGAGGAGAAGGTGGTTTAAGTGAAGTAAAAACCTCACACTCCTATGAGGGTTTTAACACCTTCACACGTACAAAAAAATGATATCATACTTAAGTTTTGAGGGTTGACGGATATTTGTATATATTTTTTTTTAAGTTTTGAGGAAAACCACTTGTATCGGCTTGCAATGTATTATTTAATAAAATTGATGAATTGCCATTGTCAATTGATGAGTTGTGTTGTTTATAAATCAATTGATATTTGACAAACAAAATAAGGGCCTCGTCTTCATGTATTATGTGAAGGAATTGGTAGTCTTCAGTTAGTATCCCTTGGTGTAATGGTTAGTTCGTTGGACTGTTATGTCGAAGGTCTAAGTCGGCACCCAAGTCATTGAATGAAAACTAGATCTACGACGGATAAAATTAATTTTAAAAGCGCGTGTACGTAGCCAAAGTCTATTATAATTCATCCTCAACCCTACTTAAAATATCTACCACAATATAAATTATGTGACTGTCGCGTTAATTTGCAATTGGCTTTTCCAAATCCAACATATCCATCTAAACCTTGCGTGTAACTTAAAAGCTTCCGAAGCACATTAACACATATATTTTTATATATATAAAAAAGAATGCAATAAAAAATAATACAAAAAAAAAACCACATCACCTAAACCTAATAGCAATGTGCTGTTGTTGTTGTCCAGTTTCAAGTTTCCATAAAAATGTCTTTTAATGGGGGTACAAAAAAAAAACCAACAACAACAATATTATAACGACTCCAATAGCACGTGAACTTACATATATAATGGTGCCTTATATATGTACATATGCACACTTTCGTAGCATTTTGATGGAAGTTTATCGTTTCATTTAACAACTCCTATATACACATTAACAGTTAAAACATGCGAATAAAATCAAAAAAAAAAAAAAAAAAAAAAAATTAAACATACTCAACTCACACGTAAAATCTTTATAGAAACGTTGCTATATTATGTATAAATTTATGTTTATTTGTTTGTACTGTATTTTTGGTCGAGTTTTTTTTTTTATTTATTGATATGGGCAAAAGTCTTGTAATGTAAGTGGTTTTATGATGCTGTATGCGCTTCCAAAATATTTAAACTCGCTGATTTGTATAATGTTCCCTTGCTGATTTTTGTACGGTTTGAGAATTTTGCTTTTTTCTTGCCATCACCTTGATAAAGCCATCAAATGCTCACCTAAGATTGAGAATAAAATTAACTTGGTTATTTTGCATTAAACCCAAATTTAATATTGGTCTCAGGAATTATAGAATCAATTTTCGAGCAAAGGTGACAAAACTGAGACTTTTTGACACAATATACTCACCACTTAATCGTGTCTGACTTTTGGCCTAAGGTCCTACTTAATTTTCAATGAGTCATTTGTTTTTTATTGGCATAATTTTAAAACCTTGTATTGTCAATTGCAAAGCCTATTTCATTTCCATATTTCCACATTTAAAATAACAAAATCAGTGGATTATTGGTTAATCAATCGATAGTAGTTCATACATCGTTGGGCGCCATCTAAATTGGTTACTAAGAAACTCGCTTATTTTCAATTTAAAACTTAAAATGTATATAATGAATGTTATTGAAAAATGTATTTTCTACAACTTTTAACTTCTAAAGACTCCAAGGGCAATCAATAAACTCGAAGATGACCTAAGACTTCGTAATCCACCGTATACTTTTCTTATGGTATCTGAAGTAGTATCACAACAACTCAATGTCCGATTAATAAGAAAACCTAGATATTTAATACTTTGTACATATGGTAAAGTTATACCATTGAGATCAAGAATAGGAAAATCTAGTAAAGATATATCACTTCTTGAGAGCACCATACCAACAGATTTATGTGGATTTAGACGTATTTTGTTCATATAACACCAATTCTGAATATGTAATAGGTCTTCATTAACTCTAGCTGCACAGTCTTCAATCATACCCAGGCCAAATAAATGGTTACATCATCTGCGTAAATATGAACAATACTATTAGAACTATATCAGGCAGATCATTTACAAAGACGCCGAAAAGAAATGGTCCCAAAACCGACCCTTGTGGAACACATGAATTAACAAAAAACGGACTGGAGATTTCTTTCTCAGTTTCTACAATTTAAAAAGGGTTTCTTAACCCCCAGTTTCACAGTGAGAGTTTAGACTTAAGTTCTGCTGAACCTGAACTGGAGTTTAAATTTGAAGTTCAACTCGTCCGGTTTCACAGTCTTATCTGAACTTCAGTTCATTGAACTAAACTACGTTCATTGTAAATTGTTTTCTCTTTCTATCTGAATCAAAGAAAAAACAATCAAGGAATGTTTGCTTTGTTTCAGTTGTGACCTATGACAGGAAACAAAAATTAAAAATGAAAATAAATTATATTTTCAAATATTTGAAGGGATTGTCGAACTGAGATTTAAACGGCAAAATAGTGTCGTTTAACTTAAACTACAGAATAAACTCCGTTCAAGGACTGTGAAACCAAATTTATTGTTTAACTGAAGTTTAAACCAAAAGTGGGGTTTAAACTTCAACTGTGAAACTTCGGGTAAGTAATTTGAAATCAGTTCAAGAGCAGACCTGCAAAATTAAAAATCGGTTTTGAGTTTGTTTTTTATAGTATTGGATGATCTATGCAGTCAAATGTCTTTGAGAAATCAAGCATCACCATCCCACTGATTTCTTCGCTGTCCATAGCTGTCCTTAAGTCATTGGTTACCTTTAATACCGTAGATTTACAACTATGATTTCTTCGAAACCCCGATTGCCATTTTGAAAGCTTATTATGTCTATCGAAGTCTTCTTGAGTCTGTTGGGCGAGTAACTTTTCAAAAACTTTTGACAGAAATAAACAGAAGTAAACTGATGAGCCTAAACTGCGAAGGATCTTTAGTATTAGATTTTTTCGGAATTGGAATAATTTTGGCATGTAGGTTCAATTGCATTGGATTTAACCGAGCGAATCGCCAATTTAACATCTAAACGGTTAACACACCTAAATGCAAAATACTGGTGAGTAATCATCTCTAAATTTAAACGGCACGGCATAGGTCGAATTTGGGACAAGAACTGAAGCCATTTCTAAAGGACTATGATCGCATTTTGGTCTTTCATTCTATATCACACCCACATTTTTCAAGTTTTTCCAAAGGATTTTTGTGTTTAACTTGAGATAATAATACGTTTAGTATAGCGAATCAATTATGTAACTTTATTCCGGGCATAAATGTATTGACATCTATTATTATGTAAACCGTTAAGTTTCGCTTAAACTTTCTGAAAAAAATGTTTTTTTTTCCTGAATCAAAATCAATGCTTTTATTTGGCTAGTAAACCATAGACATAGACTTTACGATTTTTGTCACGACATACAGGAAAATAGGTTTGGTAAAGTTCATTGCTTATGTCATATAAAACAGAGACTTTCATGTCAATATCTACAAAATTGCAGATATTACCTAACGCAATTATCTCTATGCTTTGTAAATCAAATAATAAATAAAAATGGCGAAATGATCTTAAACTAAATGTTTTATCTTATTTATTAATTTATTATGAAGTAGTAAATAAAATCTAAGTACGAGTATGTCAAATATCTACTTCAAAAAATATCAGTTTCAATTTGGAGAAATATGAGGAATATTATGGTCTGGATTTAGATTAGATTGGATTAGATTTTATTTGGTATCGATCAACAATAATTTTTCAAAATATAACGAAAAATAAAAAAGCATGGCCATTCTGCTTAGTTGACTAAACATAATTATAATCAGTATACTTTGAAAATTAATGCGCCTATTATGGATTACAACTCAACTTAGTTGAGTTGTCATCAACACAACTCAACTCTTAGGCAACCAAACAAATTTTTCGTATTATGCAAGTCAACTAAAATCAGTTGTAATGAAAAAATACGTTGCCGTCTTTTAGGAGTCGATTTGCTGTCAAAACCAGCTGCTCAAAATGAAATACAGAAGCAAGAATAAGAAATTGTATGATGGAAAGTTCTTTCGATTTGTTTTTCGGTGATTTGGAAGATGAGAATTTCTTTAATGTAACCAAAATAAAAAAGAATATCGGTATATTTAATAAACTTATGTACACTTCTATTCCTAAAGTATGCATTTTTTTGGTTCGAAATAAAGTTTTCCTAAAACAACCAACGTTCCCCAGCGATTCCACCAATTGTTAAACTTGCTACTGCTCTTCGTTTTATGAGCGAAGGAAGTTGCCAAAAGTGTAGTGGCAATGATTTTAATTTAGGACTGATTCAATCGATAGTGTCAGTTGTATTAAAAAAGTGGTAGATGTGATTGAGGAACTCTTTTGTGGAAAATGGATAAATGCTCAGCTAACATAGAGACCAAGTCGTTCAAATTGTGATAGCCATTTAGTTTTCAAACTAAAATACACCCATTACATTCTATTTTTATTAAAATTATTGTTTAACTTACTGTTTTCTGTCAATATTTTTTATACGAATGCAAATTCTTTCATTAAAATATTCTACAACCGAAGTACAACTCAACTTACTTACATAATACAAAGAAACAACTGAAAAGTCGGCCATTTTGTTAGTTGTCTGCTAATCGACAACTGGTTGTGCTTTGACAGTCAACTGGTTGTGATCGATAATACCAATTTTAAGAATTACAACAAAACTGTAGTTGAGTTGTCTTCCATAAAAGGAGGGTAAGTTTTCCATCAAAACAGATTATATTATGTAACTATATTGTTACATATAAAAAAAAAGAAAAAAATCATTAGAATAAAATAATAATATACACATCAAAAACTCTCTTATGATACGATCCCTACAGGTTAAGGCCAGATTGCAGTATTGGTATAATTTGTGAATTTCGTTTTCGTCGAGTAATGTTATAATTTGATTTCCCGTCAAAAAATAGCTTCTTAAAAATATTCCTTCGGATCTCCTTTAGGATAGGGCATTTGCGCCATAAAGTGAAAAGTATCTTCCCCTTCGCCCAAGTTACACAAGGTGCAAATAATGGTTAAGGTAAATCTTCTCTATGAGGTATCCAATTCAAATGTAAAAAAAGTTCTCTTCGTAGCTTAAACATTCATTGATATTTCACCGACACTGTTTGCGTCCCAAAAATAATTCATCTCTTCCAAGTTGATAATAAATTTACCTGTGTAGTTATTCCGTTGCGTTTATCAAAAATCTTTCTCTACATTTTAAATGATGCCATAAACTGATAAAGCACAGATTTCCCACGAACAAATTCAAAATTACCAAAACTTATGTCTATCTCACACTTCATAGCTAAGCGCAACCAATTAGAATACCAACTTGTTGTATCCCGTATGACTTAGAGATCCACTATCTTAGGAAGTCGATGATTTTCCGTCGTCATAATTTTTAAAACATCAATCAGCAGAATGAGGAGAGGTGATAGTCCAGATTCCAACATAAATATTAGCGCAAGAGCTTACCTACATTTTCATATTGGTTCGCTCCTCAGATCTGTGCTTGCATACTCGTACAACAAAATATATTCCGATACCGCTTCAAAGACTCTAAATTTGCTGCTATGAGGAATAGTTTTGTTATAAAAGCATCTGGTCCACGATTCACATATAGCACTCTTCGCCTTAGTCAGGTTCTCCATACTTAAGATCCTTATGAAGTATACTCCGAGGTATTTAAATTCCTTAACAATTTCAATTATCTCACCATTGTAGAAATATTTTTTGTTAACATAGTTTCTGCCTCCTCCATTCTTAAAAATCATAATTTTTGACTTTTACTAATTCACAACTTAGTTCCAAATTCGATAGTTTTAAAATAGCCGGTTGATCATTAACTGCAATGAATCAGGAGAGTTCTCCAAGAGAACGATATCGTGTGTTAAAAGAAGTTCCTTTATTACGTGACCTGCGTAGTCGATCCTACTGGTTAAAAAGTTTACGAGATCATCAATAAACAACGCAAACAAGCTTGAACTCAATGTGCAGCCTTGTCTGACACCTGATTCAGTTTTAAACCACTAAGACCTCTCCTCGCGATTCCATATGAAGCTACTGTGTCCATATACAAGTTTTATAAGACTCTGCCAAACTTACTCGAAATTCCAATACCATGCAGCTTGTAGAAAAGAGCCTGTCTGTTAAACAGTTCAAATGCAAACTTGAAGTCTACAAAAAATGCGTATAACTTCTCCCTTTTAGCAATAAATGATTGCGCTATATTTCTCGAAACAAAAATATGATCAATCGTTGAATAGGCTGAAACCTGTCTGGAACTCTTTTAGGATCATATTTTCGTCGATCCGTTTGTGAAGGCGTCTCTGTAGAATTAATGTAGAGAATTTATAACAATCATTTAAAAACGATATGCCCCTATAATTCCAAAGTTCTGACAATCTTCCTTTTGTATGTATTTGGAAAATAAAAGATTCTCTAAATTTCTGGATTGTCACACCAGTTTCCAACATATCGTTACAAATTACTGTAAACGTAAACCTGTTGATCAATTCTGTGGTGCTATATTTATAAAACTCGGTTGGGATCCCATCGGAGGCAGATGCTTTTCCATCATTGCTGTAATTACTTTCTGTTGAATTATGTCAGCATCCAATACGTCATTAGCAAAGGAGGTGTATAATGAAAAGTGATTTTTTCTTGAACCGGATTCACTAAATTCTTGAAGTGGGTTGCCAGAAGATTCGGGTTTAGTCTTTGATGGATGGTAAACGTTTTGCCATTCAGATTCCTCACCAAGTTCCAAAATTAGATTTCAAGTTATAACTGGGCATGAATCAAAATCTCTCATCTACAATAATTTTCAATTGACTGAAAGATTGATGAATATCAATATTTTTGCCAACCTTGCCAATGAAACTCCTCACAATAGACCTTGACTTCGCATACCATTTAACAAAAAATAAGAAAAATATGTGATTGATTAGGTACTAGTTCTACGGTTGCTACTTCGGTAATCAAGTAAATAAAACTTAAGAAAACGCCCACCAATGTTTTTTTTTTCTGAATTTGATACAAACAATCAAAAAATTGCTATCAACTTTTAGCAGCGGGAACGTTCAAAAGTATCTTTAAATTGTAAATGTCGACCTAATATCTAACTCACATTAAATTAAACCCGTTCGTTATAATTAATTGAGAATGTATAAGTTAACATCAACGGTAAAAACAACATTTATCTCCACATACGTCCATCCACAGAAAACTTCCCACGGGTAAAATATTTAAATTCAAACTGTTCTAAAATGTTTGATAAATTTAAACAATAATAAAAATAATCGTATAAAATATGTATGTCCTAATAAATATTTCATGAAGAAAGTTGTTGTTGATCGTTTCCGTAGATATTTTTGTTTTATTAAAATTCTCTCTGTACATCCATGTCTATCTGCTCGTGTGAGTGTGTATCTGTCGCTTAAATTGAATACATACGAAGATACCTATATTGTAAAGTAAATCACCTTACCATCAGGGAATTTTGTGCGCTGCGGTGTGTTTGGAAAAACTGTCTCGAATGCCAAAAGTAAACCACAATCCGATTATTTCTTCGTTACGTGTAGTACAAAAAAAAAAAAAAAAAAACCACCTCCTCCAGTTCTAACTAGCTGCCAGAAAAGAACCAACAGGCTGCATTATGCAACTGTATTTTATAGTCTGGGTGTTGAAAGTGGTCATTTATTGCCCAAGTTAAAGATACACAATTTTCGGAACTTAGATCAAAATCAGTCTTCAGGGCTTACCATCTGATAGACTAAAAGGTGGGCCAAATTTAAGTTTCATTTTAAAAATACAATAAAATGAACAGAATTAAATTTTGTTAATGTTTTTTGGCTTTATTATTAAGAGCACACATTCCCATTATTTATGGAACACAACGACGTTCACGTGGCTGCCTCGGCTGGCTTCGCAGTAGCGCATTCTGTCACTCCAATTTTCCAAGACCTTGTTGATGGTTTAAGGTTGTAGCTTATATGATATTGGCCTTAAGTGCTTGAATCATTTCCGGAGTGTTGACATAACATCAGTCCTTCACGGTTCCCCATAAAAAAAAAGTCAAAATGAGTCAAATCGAAGCTCCTAGGCGGCCAAATAACATCACCAAGACGGCTGATAATACGAGCAAAAGATCGATAGTGGCATGGGTTGTGGGGCATGGCACGCCATCCTGTATGAACCAGAAGTCATGTCTTCAATTTCAGTAAAAATAAAAGTCGGTTAACATGGCTCTGTAACACTCACCGTTTACTGAAACGTTGTTACCAGCCTCATTTTCTTAGAAAAATTGGCCAGTAATGCCACTACTCCACAATTCGTACCAACCTATCACACTCAGTGGATGTATTGGCTTCTGGACAATAACGTGCGGGTTTTTCGAGCCTCAGATGTGGAAATTTTGATTGTTAACGTAGCCGTCTAGATGAGAATGCGCCTCGTCAGAAAAGATCAGTTTTCGCCCAAAAATTTTAAGGGCCGATGTTGATTTTGAACAAAACACAAATTATTTAGGAAATTATTGTCATTTCTTTTCATTATGATAATATGGTATGGTTCAATTATGTATGGAACAAAATAGCGGCCAAATGGCCGCCGCGACCTCAGCGGCACACCTCCATCCCATGGTCCAAATTTTCGATGACGCTGAGGCATAATTGAGGTTCTATGCCGTTAATGTGCCGAATTATCTCATCCTTTAGCTCTTGAATTATTGCTGGCTTATCGACGTACACCTTTTCTTTAAAATAACCCCAAAAAAGAAGTCCAACGGTTTCTAATCACATGATCTTGGCGGCCAATTGACATCGCCACCACGTGAGATAACACGGCCATTGAATTTGTCGCGCAAAAGAGCCATTGTTTCGTTAGCTGTGTGGCAAGTGGCACCTTCCTGTTGAAACCAATTATCGTCCACATCCATATCTTCCAATTCGGACTATAAAAAGTTCGTTATCATCTCACGATAGCGAACACCATTCACAGCAACTGCATGACCGGCCTCATTTTGGAAAAAAATACGGCCCGGTGATGCCGCCAGCCCATAAACCGCACCAAACTGTCACTCTTTGTGGGTGCATTTGTTTTTCGACAATCCCTCTTGGATTATCATGCGGAAATTCTGCTTATTGACGAATCCACTGAGCTGAAAATGTGCCTCATCACTGAAGACGATTTTCTTCGAAAATTGATCATCCACTGTTGCTATTTCTTGCCACCATTCTGACCATTGACGACGCTTGAAATGGTCAAGAGGCTTTAGTTCTTCAGTCAATTGCACCTTGTAAGCGTGTAAATGCAAGTCTTTATGCATAATGTTCATCAACGACGAGCGTGAGAGGTGCAATTGTTGGGCACGACGACGAATTGAGGTGGACGGCTCTTCAATATTTTCTGCAGTACGAGCTGTACGAGCATGCACTGGTGTTTTCACATCTCCTACAGACCCGGTTTGCTCAAATTTTTGCACGATTTTTCCGATTGTACGCACATAATAAATTTGTATAAATTGACCGAAAAAATCACGAAGTGCACAATATGCATTTTGATTTAAACGCCCATTTTAATAACAAGCCTGAACAACTTTAACGAGTTGCTTGATTGTGTATCTTTCTATGGTTCAAATTGAGTTAGTCTGAAATTGAGAAATGTCAAATGAAATGCAGAAAAAAACTTGACGTTTAGGTGTGGTTCACATTCAACATCGGCCCTTAAAATGTAACCACCCTTTAGTAGTACCCCTTGGCATAATGGTTTGTGCGTTGAACTGTCCTGCAGAGACCCTTGGGTTCGAATCTCAGCCACAGTAAAAAATAAAGAAGGTTTTTCAGGACTGTAGGTACACCACCTCTTGCGAGGAATTAATAAATTCTGTCTAAGATTAGCTTTTGCCATGAAAAGTGCTGCTCATTAGACATTCAAAATCGGCAGAAAATTGTAGTTCCCCTCCATTTCTCCAAACTCGCACACAGAAATGGTTGAGAGTTGTAAGTCAATAGGTTTAGGCTCTCTATGAGCCGTCATGGCCTTTAGTTTGTATTCTTATAACTTATATTTAAAATATTGGAAAATATTCAGAAATTGGTCAACAAAATTTTCTTTTCAAAAACAAAACCAGGGCTTATTTTTGCAAAATCAAAAAAATACTTCATTCCCTAATTCCTGTTAAGTGTTCCTACACAATAAGTTGCACTGATACTATAGGAATATGCTTAAATATGTTTTGTACAGCTTTGCATAGAAAGTCTAAGAATTTTAAATATTTATATCTCAATTTTTCAATTTCTCAATTTTTCAATTTCTCAATTTTTCAATTTTTTTTTTAATTTTTGGTTATGCTTTGATTTTAGGCTAGTCGCGCACTAGCAATTGTGATCGAAATCAAACAGTTTAATCACCAGTTGAAAGAGAACCGCGCACTGGCAACTCTTTACTCACGCTCACACTCTTTTCTCTCTTGCGCTTATAGAAAACTGCTCAACTGTTGCGAAGGCAATCGTTTAGTTTGTGTCAAAACACAAACTTTTTAGTTGCTCGAATCGAGTTGCTCTAAGTGCGCGGTGTCCCATAGAAGCCCATATGTTTCATTTTAGCAAATAAATAGTTGCGAAACTAAAAATTGAATGTGCGCGCCTGGCCTTATTAGTTAAATATTTCCCTATCTCTTACAATTAAGAAAATATTGAAAATGAATTGTTTACTTAAATCAAAATAGGTAGTCGAAAACCTACAACGGGTTGATTGTCGAAAAGTGAGGCCTCAGCACGTGAAATAATTTTTTTTTTTTAAGAAATATATGAGAGATCATAGAGGATTCTGGAAACTAAGCCTACTTTCAGGCAGGTGCTCTAAACATGAATCAGAAAGGAAATGTCTTGGGTAAAAAAATATTGAATATCCATAGAATGAATTACGACTAACATTACACCGGGCTAATATCTTTTTTATAAATATAAATAAAATATAAAATAAAATGCAACCTGACTTCCGCAACTATGATGCCCTATGGCACTCACGGAAATGGCTTACTTCTTTCTTCACAATTCTCAATTCGCTATTTGCTGAAATAGTGTGTCTCTTTTTGGCAGATAGTTTTTTATTTTATTTTTGTTTTTTTTTTTATCATATTTTTGGCCATCTACAATTATTTTACCATAAGCTCTGGTCTACTTGTCAATCTTATTATACAAGGTACGTACCTATACCCTGTGTACTACATTGAAAAATGCAGAAGCAGGACCTTATTTTTCCCCCCACTTAGATGGCCTGGTCGCTTGATGACGTTTGAAAAGATTCTCGAAATCAGCGAACCGAAAATGTAGTTAACCAACCGAAGATCTAGGAAACTAACTTAAGCTCTGTGCCGCCCTTCTTTAGTTACATTTTTACGTGCTCGTGGAGCGAAGGTACTCTGTACCTGTGTTCTGTGATTTTATCTTAAACATTAAACGAAAGCGAGGTGGAGATGAAGATCTATCTTTGTATCTACTAGGTACAGATACAATTTGTATAATGCAGAACGGTCATGTTTTTGTGGTCACAGTCAGGACAACACTACTGTAATCACTCAACCAAAACTCTAAGAAGATGGAATGGGTTCAACGAATTGAATCCACTTGTTGTTGTCCCATCATTCCCATCAGTAGTCGGTCGGAAGAAGTATCATGTCATCCATACAACTTGAGTCGTAATATTCCAGATGCGACACACTTTAACACAATGAAAGCCGTGTTCTTGTTCTTTGCACGTTTCCATCTTTCTTTATAATTTTTTTTTTTTGTTTCTTGAATTAATTTTTTTCTGCTGTCCCATCGTGATTCCTATTTTTTTTTTTGTCATCGTCATTGGAATTGTGTCCATTGACTTCGTCGTCGCCACACAATGCGTGAAATAAGTTACTTTTTGTTGAGGTGAGAATTCTGGGGTCATCGACTGTTCCAGGGCACGAGTTTTCCCTTCTTTTTTTTGTACTTGTTTTGTGTTCTGGAAATAAAAAAAAAAGGTGAAAAACGTGAAATGAGGCCACAATGGCTCTATAATGATAATGATGAAGGTAAGGTGACGATGATAATGATGAGGTTAGGAAGACAATGTGAATGCGACTGGCTCAGGCTCAGGTTCGTTCTTTACTTGATGTGGCAGTTTTTTTTTTTTTTGTTTCACTTCATCGATAAAAGATATACGACGAAGCTATTCCCATTTGGTGTTTTTCAAAGTTTAATTGAAAAAGTTATTCAAATGAATTTGCATCTGACCTAAATTAAAGGCACGTACCGATTCTACTATACATGAACGACAACATGAGCCTTGAGTGAGATTTATATAATTGACAATACGTAAACGTGTAATGGAAATGGATTTGTATATTCTTTGTATGTACATATCTCCGCAGCTATGCATAGAGGGAAAATATACAATATCCCAACAAAAAAAAAAGGAAAAACCTTGTGACTATCTGCTATTTTGGAAAAAATAAAAATAAAATTATGACTACGTTTTGAATCTATGTAGGTACCAAGAATGACAAATTTTTAATTTAAGTTATGTCGTCCTAACTCGCAAATATTTGCAGATCACACTCCATGTGTGTCGTTTAATCCAACACCTCCTCGATATATTAATTAGGCCCTAGCGAGGTATCCGTTCGAAGCGGAAAATTGTCTGCAACGCATACTTCGTCGGAGGTTCAAATTGCTTTCCTATCGGAACGAATAATAATACACAAATGCGTTGGCGCAATTTGTTTCGCGAAGAATTTGTGTCGGACGAAATCGGAAAAACAATTGCATTAAGCTGTCAGAAATTTCACAAATAAAGCACTTGATCGCACTTCAACGCAGTTCGCCGGGTGTGTTAAAATTATGTCGGAAAAAAATTCCGAACAGCAGTTCAGAAGAATACCTCGAAACAAAAATCCTCCGAATCGTACAAAATCGGAAAAATTTCCGCTCCGAACGGATACCTCGTTAGGGCCGATTGAGCAAAGAAACATAGTTATTCATCTAAATTGTCCGCTCCATCATTCTGAAGTCAAGATTCAATCCATTGATCAATTGATCAAAAACTAATCACGGGGTTGGTGAAGATGCAGACTCAGACAGACTAAATTTAAGTCTCTCTTTTCGTCTTACCAATCACTGCTGCATGTTCCAGGAGAAGTCGTGTCTTGTTTTAAAGAAAACGTGATATCAATCAAGGTTATCCATATCTTCTCGGACAGTCAAGCACCCATTGATTCTGTCTACCAGTTCAATACCAGCGCTTAACTGCAGGTAATCGCTGATGGATGGCAAAGCAGTGTAATATTCACCTCTGCTGGGGGCCGGGCCACAGGGACGAACTTGCTAAAAGTGGAACAATGATACCTTTAATATAGCAGATAAGGCAAATATAGGTATTCCCATCGCTACGTGTAAACTTATGCTAAATCAAGTTGATATACAGAGAACAAACCTTAGATGTAACAATATAGCCACCAGCTTGGCAATAAGACAGATTTGGCAAAGGCTGGATCTAAAGCGCTCCAAAGGTTTAATATCTTTCTTCAAGCAGATCGCACCTAGAGTTATAACAGGAAACTGTTTGATAAACAAGCTCGCAACGCTGCTTGTAAATTACTCCAACGATTTCTACAGAAGATGCATAGACAAAGAAGAGCAGGAATCGATCCCTCACCTTCACTATACATGTCCTGCTTTATCCCAAAGACGTAGAATTTATCTGAGAGATTTCTACTAACATGATCTTTGTGATCTAGAATATAAAGGCAATCTCACTCGCTTCATAAGTTCTCCAATTGGTTTAACGATTAGGGTGCAATTCTCCAAGATTCAATGTGGTATCACAATGGACCAACTCGTGGTCTTCGTGTGTCGGCTCTTCTGTGGACAGCCTCATCAACCTAACCTAACCTAATATCCATGTGTTCGAACTTGCAAAGTGTCCACTTTATTTCAACGCAGTGGTCGTTCCGGTCCTTGAGCTTCATATATTCAAAATATTCGGTTGATTTTTGCATCAAGTTCTCCTATTTAAAATGAACTTGACCCTAATATTATAATTGACCGGTTTAATTTTATTTTTCTTAAACTTCTTGTGTACCCCAAGGCACGGTCTTAGCTCCTACACTCTTTCTCATCTTTTTTACAATCGTCTTGTTATAAATTATCTATGTAATCCACTCAACTGTTTTGCTGCCTAGCAGCGACTACACAGATCATCTTTCAATCTTTTAGATTAACGTACATGGATGGGCAACAATGGTATCAGTTACTGGAAGGTCATGATCTTGATTTCAAAATTTAAATGGGGAATTTAAAGCCGAGTAGAAAACATAGATTTGAAAAACTATTGACGTGTTTTTTCGTTCCAGCGTATCATAATATCCTTGTTTCCCGTAGCATAAAGTTTAGTGCAATGAACTGTCGCGCAGAAGTTCTGGGTTAAATTCCCAGCCGCTGCAAAAATGTTCTTTCCAGAGGTATAGTGCCTCTTGCGGGGAAGTGACGATTCATCCAAGAGATGATTGTCATGAAAAGTGCTTCTCATTTAAGACTTTTTTGAATTGGCAGAAAATTGTGGGTCCTTTCCGTTTCTTCTAACACGCACACAGGAATGATTGCGAGTTGTAAATCACTTCGCTAAGGCTCGTTATGAGCGGTTAACTTATAATTTATTATTTATTTTATTAGAAAGCAATTAATCCACCAGTAATCTTATGGTTTATTCCCCCTGAAGAGTTGCCAAATATTCACATCGTGATCATTGAGATTGATATTTCAAAACCCAATTGAGTGAGTTTAGCATCAAGCTCTTTTATCAGGCATTTGGTATTGATATAACTCTCACTTCCCTTTGAATAGAAATTATCTTTCAGTTTTAAATGTGATAGTCATAAGCTACATATATGTTGGTGTGCCCCAGGGTTCTGTTTTATCTCCGACTCTCTTTCTTATATTCAGCAATGATCTTCTGCTTGAGATTTCTAATTCATTCAATTGTACAATTGTGTACTCATATATTTTCATATTCGTTGCTAGATTCGTTAACTTGTCCTTTGGAAGAGGAACTAGAACGAAGGATCATTTAACTGTGATGTCAGATATAAATACGAGCTGGGGTAGTCATAGTCATAGGTAGAAGAAATGGAAAATACAAAAGTTATTCATATAGCGGCAATATTACAAAAGATTGATAGTGGCCGTATAGAGAAATAGATACGTATTTTGACTGAGATAAGACCAAACTTAGGGCCGCACTATTTTTGAAAATTGGAATAATTTTAGAATTTTATTTTTAGTGTGTCGAAAAAGGAATAACCTTTTTATTAGAATAATATCATAGAAACATAGAAAATCTATCAAAACGTAGCTCCTTTTGATTTTCTCTATCATCGAATTGAATTGTCATATTTGAAATGTTAAAATCTAAACAAAACTTTCCCAATACGTTGTTATATTTTATTTTCCAAATGGTGAAGCACTCCCAAGTATATTTTATAATCAAATAAACAAACTGCAAGTACCCTTCAATGCTTTATCTTTTATTTATTTACCAAACAAATCAAAACATCACCTGTCACTTAATGACTACACCTTAAGATTGGGTTGAAATATCTATCTAGCCTTTCGTATGTAAGCCACTCTCCAATACCAGTTCTCTATCATTCGAACAATTAATTAAAAAAACAACACTATTATTGGAAAAATTGAGAATTCCTGAAGAATATGTAATATTTGCGTTAAACTACATCGATAGTTTGTGTCAACTGAAATTAAAAAAAAAAAAATACTCAACTGACTATTTCAACTCCAATGCCATTATTGTACGGACAGATAATTAAGATTGAGGAACTTTTGAACGCAACTTAATACTCAAAAAGCCATTACTAAGTTTCCGATTAAATTTATTACTTAATTTAGTTATAAAAGTGTCTGCGGTTTTTCGTATTAAATGACTAAATGTTTCTGCTGTGAATAGTATCACACTTTAAAAGGTTAGAATTAATTTAAAATGTAGATGAAAAATTCTAATTAAAACTGTTTTATTTTATATTAAATTAAATGCTCGGCATTGATATTGAATTCTATTTGTATTTTAATTAATCTAGATCGATTTATATTGTTCCTGATATTTTAGTGAAAGTTGTTTTTTTATTTCTTAGATTTATTGAAGAAGTGTATCTTCACTTTTATTTGTGGTAACAATAAACATTAACATTTTTTTATTCAGGAAGTCGAAGTAGAACTCATAAAGGTTAAGGACATGCTTCTTAAAATCAAACACATCTATCACTTTTATTTATTTAATTTAAAACAAATCAATAAAACTCAAAGGTTACATCCTCATTTGCGTAACTCTTCAAGTCGCAGTTTTATATTTAACTAATTTTAAATGTTCTTTGTTTTATTTTGGTACAAGCTATCCAAAAAAAATTGAATTTCTACAAAAGGTACTATTGTTTTTTATGAATGGAAGAGGTGGTTAGCAGGTGTAACCACTGTGATTAAAGAACCAAAAACGAATATCAATTTTTTATTGAAATTAAAATCAGTATTAATTTAAATATGATTATTAAAATGAATATTTCACGAGAAACTTACTAAAATTTTCCAGTAATGTGCTGAACTTAATAATGATTTGGGCTTTCTAAATTTTTGTTTCTTCAGAAATTTTTATGTTGGACAAATTTTTGGAAAACCAATCCATGTTTTGGTTCAAGGCGGTACTTCAATTTCGGAATTTTGACTTGTTAAGGATCTTAAAGAAGAATACTTAAATAGAAAAAATGGGCGTAGCGGTAGGCGGATTGCCAAAAATACAAATACCATACTCCAAGAAGGCATTTTGATGAATTATAGCATTAATTTTTTGGTACTCTATCTATTAATAGGCCAGTAGTTTTGTCACTTAGTGAAACCCAGATGGGTAAAATTTCTGATTTCTTGGAATTCAGCCTACATGGTTATAGCTTAGTGCCTTTATTTTACCTTCACCATGGTGTCGCCATTTATGTACGAAATGATGTTGCTTATTAGCTTCAACCGCAATGCGGCACTTGATTAAATACAAACTTTAATTTCCTTTGGTTTAAATTTACCGTAAATAAGGGCATCATTCATACGTGCTTTACTTTATATCGCAGTCGAAATTTGGATAGTCACTCGACTTCTTATGAATTTCATGCGCTGTCTGTTTCTATCCGGCGAATTTTTTCCCATTACTGGGACAATGTTATCGTCGTTAAGGGCGATTTCAATGTACATAATTCTTCGTGGCTGCGTTATTCTGGTTGGACAACATCCCAAGGAAGGTAGGTCTCAACAATTAGCTTAGGAACTTTAAATGGTCACTATGTTTCCTCGTTAGTTATATGGACTCCATGAAAAAGTTTATCCCAAATAGGGAAGAATCTATCAAACCGAAAGAGAATTCATGATTTGATTCGAATTTTAAAGGTGTTATTAAGGTTAGAGACGTTTTCGATGATATAAATCCAATCATATTCAACGGTTTTTACATGACCAAAAATTACGAAAAAAAAAAAAAAAATACTACAATGTACCAAAGATAGTAAAAATCTTTGGTCATTTGTAAACAAATTTATGAAATAATACTTCGTCTTCGGTTCCAACGCTCGTCCTTATTGACACTCCGTATGTCAGCTGACAAGAAAAAGTCGATTTGCCTTCAGTACAGTAATTGATAGCGTAAACGATTTTATGGGACAAATAGTCTTTCGCAGAAAGATCTCGAAATACACAAGTCCGAAAGCACGGATAGAATCCCTTCCATTATTATGAAAAGGTGTTCCTCAACGCTAGCAAAACCATTTTGTAAGCTTTTCAATCTGTCCTACTCTATACTGATCTCTTTCCAAGTGGATGGAAAACAGAATTTCTTCAGCCTATCCCTAAAAATGCTGAATCTTCTTCCCCCTATAACTATCGTTCAATTGCCCTAACGTCCTTTCTGTCTAAGGTCATTGAAACGCTGATAAATTATCAGCTCAAGAAATATCTTAATGAACGCAAGCTTCTTAATGGCTGGCAGTATGACTTTTGTAGCAATAGGTCCACTGGTGATTTGATAGTATATCCAACTGAACATCGTTTTGGAGAAAGTAAGATTATTGTACTTGATATATCAAAGATATTTGATAGAGTTTGGCATAAACCTGTCTTATGGAAAATGCGTTCCTTTGGTGTTAATGAATGTCTTCTTCTTTGGATTAGAAAATACCTTTCGAACTAGAGCTGTGTCAATCGGGATCGATTCGATTTTTTTGATCCGATCATCGAAAAGTATTGATGATCGAAATCAATCATTTTAATCGATCTCAATCTCAATCATTTACATGATTCTCGATTCTGGATTCTCGATTTTCTATTTCAATCTCAATCATTTCAATGAGTCTCGATTTTCGATATCAGTTGACTCGATTAATCATGATTTACTTGATTCCATTTCTTCCGATTCAATCAACGTGGATTATGAACGCCAAACGGACGGTGGACGGGAACGTCTGGGTTGAACTCGATGTTGTAGGCCGGAAAAACAATTGTTGGGTTGAACTGATGTTATTTGATGTATCAGGATCCGGTATGTTTAATGTGGATTTTTGGACGTTTCTTAATCCATCGGCATCGTAGCCATCCTTTGATGGAATTTGACAGTTTATGACTTGACGAATAGAGGACGAATTCAGTTATGACGTACAAAGTATGTATATTTCATACCAAATGTCAGCCGAAAGCCCTAAAAATGCACTTTTCCGGAGCAATAAATAAAATCTCTTTTTTTTGGTATTTTTAGACGTTTTTTAATCCATTGACATCGTAGCCATCCTTTGATGGAATTTGACAGTTTATGACTTGACGAATAGAGGACGAATTCAGTTATGACGTACAAAGTATATTTCGTACCAAATGTTAGCAGAAAGCCCTAAAATTGCTCTTTTCCGAAGCAACAAATAAAATCTCTTTTTCTTGAATTTTTTGACACTTTTTAATCCATGAAGTTACCTCATCATAGAGTATTTTGTGAGAACTATCAAAGCCACAAGTCAATCTTATAATCGAAATCGAAATTAATATCGAATAGGAACAGTATTGAATCATTTCTATGAAATAAAAATGATCGATTGATTGAAAAGATCGGATCATTTTCGTAATCGATTGTTGAACGATTCGATCATTTGAAATGAACGATTTACACAGCTCTATTTCGAACCACTCAATACAAGTTGTGTTGGACGGTTTTCAGCCTGAAGTTTATAAAATAAATGCTGGTGTACCACAGGGTTCCGTTTGCCCCCGATTCTCTTTCTTATATTCATCAATGATCTTTTATCTGAAACTTAAAGTTTAAACCTAAGAAAATTAATTATACAAAATCTAACACTTTATTATTAAATTAGCTTGAATTTATGATTATTTCTTATTAACGTTAAGTCAAGTTTGTCGAATAAATTAATTAAAAAAAAAAATCTGTAAAAACCTAAGCATTTAAATTGAATTTGAAATAACGTAGCTCAGAATATTAAAGACTGCATTAAAAAAAAAAAGTTTGATAAAACGTGTTATACAATAATATGCTAATATGTCTGTTTCTATTCCATTCGATCCGTTGTTTCGTTATTGTGTTAGAAGAGCTGTGGGAAGTTTAGGCTTCAAGAATATTGAGAAGGATTCATTTAACTATGCTAAAGGTATCCTTAAAGCTTATCAAGCTAATTCATGCAAAAATTTTCGTCCTGTTCCAAGGTCTTGTAATAACTGGCCAAGGAAATTAGATTTCTTTGTTATGATTTTGCAATAAAGGATTTTGGTTGAATTTCGCCAAAGCCAGACACAAATACTTGGGTATTGTCCCCTATAAAATATCCTGTAACTCGTTAGAATCCAGGCTGCATATGTCCCGGTATTTTTTTCATTTGTATAAACACACAATGTATCGTCAATATCAACGCCAAGAGCAAATGATCCATTGAGAGCGTGAATCCCGGATCTTGAACGTATGATCCGTAAGTCGAAGTCAGCTATTTTTTTATCTGAAGTATTATTTTCAAAACGCATAAAAAATAAATACCAATCCTTGAAATGTGTAAAATATATTAATTTAAAATTTTGATGGGCTGACTTATTTTTTTTACCGACAGACTGTGTACCGCAATAGACGAAATACTTATCCAGGAAGCTAAACAAATAAAAAGATTAAACCTATATATTTTATAAATCTTTGTGAACTAATTGAAAGCGTGCTTTAATTTACATAAATAAAAGTTCTTCTCATTCATTGCATGTCGGCATTGTTTTTTTTTTTTTTTATATTTGTAATCGATTTTATCAAACTCAACTTACATCGAATAAATAACATGAATTACATAATAGTACCCATTTTTATATTTTAAAATAATTAAAATATATCTCTGGTAAGTCATGTACAGTGAGTGTCGATTGTGTTGATATTTTGGTTTCATTTCTTCCAATTTTTTCAAAATATTTCGAATCGAACAAAGTTTTTTTTTTTGCATGAATCAGCTTAATATGCTCTAAAGATATCTTCAGCATAGTTAATTGAATCCCTCTCAATAGTCTCTAACCCAAAATTCCTTCAGATCTTCTAAAATACTAACGAAAAGGACCGAATGGAATGGAATGGAAGCAGACGTGGGATATGTTGATATTATCATATTAAGCGTATCAGCAAGTATTGGAGAACAAACGTCGGTATCAGCATCTTTAATTCTACCACGTGGATTTCGCTTTCAGCTTCTTCTTCTTCTTCCTTTGTTTCGGCGCTGTTATGATCTCGATGTCGAGGGGATCATAACTCTCCCACGTATCTGCTTCACACTAGTGATCCGCCTGTGGGGTTCGCCGGGTTGACCTCAGAAATCGGCGGCAAGCCTCCCGGTTTTGTATTGTTCCATTTCTGAGGCCAACTGAATGCTGGTGTTTTTGCATTTGTTTGTACCAGGAGTGTTTAGGCCTACCTTTCTTTTTATTCCGAATTGGAACGTTGTATGATATTGCCTTTTTGACGGGGTTCTCAGGATCTCTCCTTTGAACATGGCAATACCAACTGAGTCGGTCGTGTTCAATTTTTTGGGAAATGGTATTCTTAACATGAAGGCTTCCTCGGATCTTCGTACTTCTAATTCGATCAAGCTTTGTAACTCCTGCTGTCATACGAAGCATCTTCATCTCAGCTGCCGTTAGCTTACTCTCATACTTTTTGTACATTGTCCAACATTGTGAACCGTATGTGAGTGCTGGACGCACAACTGAAGTGTAGAGCTTTCCTTTCAGCTTAGGGGGCATTTTTCGGTCACAGAAGATAGCAGAATTTTCCCGCCACTTCATCCACCCTACGCTTACGCGATGATTGATATCGTCATCACAAGTAGCTTCGTTATTTATCATAGACCCCAGCTATTTAAACTTTTCACACTTGGGAAGCACTACTCCATTCAAATAAATGTCTGGAATAGGCCTGTGTGGATCAGAAAATGGGCAGCATAGGTATTCTGTCTTTTTCGCGCTTATGCGGTACCCACTTCCTTCTAGAACATCCACCCATACGTCAAGTGCTCGTTGTAGGGATATCGGGTCTTCACTTATGATGGCTCCATCGTCAGCAAAGAATAACTGATGCACTTTTGGATCCGTCACTTTGCCTTCAAGCAGGTAATCAAGAACTGTAATAAAGAGCAGGGGACTCAAGACACTTCCCTGGTGTACACCTACTGTGATTTCGAATTCTTCGGTGACTCCAGCTGCGCATCTTACTTTAGTAACTGCTCCATCATACATGTCCATAATTATCCGCACATAGGTTTCTGGAACTCCTCGTTGCCTGAGGGCCACCCATATTAGATCTCGTGGTTGCCGATCTAATGCCTTTTCAAAATCAACCAATACGACATGCAAATCCTCCAAAGAATCCCGATGTTTTTCCATAATTATTCTTATACTCTGGATTGCATCCGTGGTTGACTTACCCCCGACAAACCCGCACTGGTCATCAGATAGCCTAATTATTTTTCGCAGTCGGCTACCCAAGACTCGCTCAACGATCTTCATGGTGTGTGACATCAGCTTAATCGAACGGTAATTATCACAGCTTCGAGTATCACCCTTTCCTTTATAAATTGGAAGAAGGTAACTTTCCCTCCATTGATTAGGCATGCGATCACCTCGTATAAGTTTGGAGACAAGAATCATGAGCCATCTAAACCCGATGTCTCCCATCTTTTTCCAATAATAATATAGGCATCCCTAAGTAAAATGAAAACTAGATAATAAATTCTTTTAAATTTTCATCTCCTTCTATTAAAAATGAAAGTTTGGAATTGCATTCTTAGTTTAAAAAATACTAACATAAGTTCAATTTCTTGTAACATAAGTAAGCTTCTATTAAAAGAACCTTTTGTGGATCAAAAATTAAGAAAAAATAGTTTAAAAAAATTCATTCGTGGACAAAAGATAAATTTGTGTCTTGCATCTTTAAGGGCCACATAGAAACATTAATTTTTTTGAACATTCGAAAGAAAACTGGTTCGTCAAAGGGGTGTAAATTAATGGCCATTTTGAAAAAAATACGCTCAATTTCTGCAGATGAAGCGGTAATTTAAGGAATTTAAGTACTAATTTTGAAAGACTGGGACCATAGAAATCGACTGTCTTTCAAAACATAGATTAGTAAAATTTTTTGCATACAAAACTTTAAAAAATTCTATCTTTGGACTTAAAAAGATCCCATTCATTTAGTCAATCAGATTCATTCAATGGTACAAAATTTTAAATAGCCTATTATTAAGGTTAATACTACTTAACAACTTGCTAACTTTAAAGTAGTTTACTAACTCATTCTTAATTTTAAACATTTTCTTACTAGTATCGTACTAAAGCAATTTTCTTAGTAAATTGCTTCTGAACACACCTAAAACAATGGCAGTTCATGCAGAAAACTAAGTAAACAGACCTTTTGTGGCGTTTGTAAATAGCACGGTACTAAAAAAATAAAAAAGGTATTCAATGATTTTACGTTTAATAAAAGGATAGAGAAAGTATGATGCTATATTCGATTAAAATTGGCAAAATCGTTGTTTTAACCTAGTTTTATACTAAAACAGCTTTAACATCTTACTAATTCAACTAAAATTTTGCGCCAATATTTTTAAAAGGAAGTTAATAATAAGATGATTGTCAATAGTAAGACGCTAATGGATAAATATAAAGCGAGTTATCAAGTGATTTGCGAATGTTGTCAATTATTTATCAATTGGCAAACTGGATCGATTTTTTTTTGACACTTTCGATAAACTCTTCGTCTAATAACGATTTCAGCACATCTGGTCTCATTTTTTTTAATTCCGCTGCGAACATTTTCATTGGAATTAAATTATTAGAAAGCATACGTACGAATCTTTATATGAACAGTATCGTGTTTCACATGGCAACTTTATTTTGGTTCCATTTTTATTGATTATTGCCTGTTCAAGATCTGGTCGCTTAAATTGCTTCAAGATTGTGTTGACTTTGTCCTTGAGTTTTACGTCGAGCGCATCTTTTGGTAACAAATTACCAGTATAAATATTCTTTCCCAATTTTACCATATTGCGCTTGCATTGTCGGAAACGAGGGCAAATACATCAACGTTGTAGCTTCGCAAACAATGTTAGCTAACTTATCTCCTGATTCTGAAATTCCATTGAAATATCAAATGAAATGACAGTCTTTGTATTTGACGAAGAATTCTTCCAGCCATCGATTAAAAACACTGATTCGATTCTCTCTTATTAGCTGCCAATGATTTTCTGTAAGGAATTTGAGTCATACGCTTGACGGACGAATTGGTTTGTTTTTATAAAGTTTAAAAACAACATTGATTCCACAACGTTGAAAGGAATGTTACAACCGAAGAAAAACCTGTACAAAGCTGACCTCCTCTATTTCCGGATCACTGATCTTATCTATAAAACTGTCCAGTTTTATTCATTTTGTTTCATTTCGGGATCATTTAAGCAACTTTGAATTGGTAGGATGTTTTGAAGAAGATAGGATGCCCGTAGAAGTTGAAGGTAAAGGTGAAAAAGTTGACGGCAGAGATCATGTTGAAACCAAAGATTCTCCTGATGAACCCATGTTGACTCTGGCTGGGAGAACTTCCTCTGCAGAATCACTGACCGATTGTGTAACCATCGTGAACACGACTGCATCACACAATTAAATCTATGTATTTCACACATTAGCTTTCAGGATCAGCAGATCAGCAAAAGACTTAAAATATCCTCTCCTGATCCTGACATAAAGTAGCATCATTCATTTTATTCTTACTGATTTATCTCCGTCAATTAAAATATATATATATCTTCATCAGAATTGCATTCGGGAAATAATCAGTACTGAATCTTTTGGATCTCGAGAAGCGGTGCAGTATTTCGTGTTTTTCATTATGTTCACGATAATTTTATAAACTCCGATCTAGTCAAATAGCCAGTTGCATTGCTTTTTTTTTTTAAACAATTCAATCGTCACACTGGATCTCGTACATACTGTTTAGTCCAGAGATTGCTTCTTAAGCAGCACTGCGCGAATGTGGAATGTGGAACCGCTGGCACTTTGCTGAAACATTTTGATGCTAGCTACGAGTAGTGGGCGTAAAATTTTAAAAAGGCAACAAAAGGCTTAAGTTACTTGTTTAGGTTTTTTTGGATCTCAGCGATCTTGATCCACTACTTTGACTGCCAATGAGTAGAAATTATGCTTAAGAAGCATAATAGTTTTTTGACGTCCAAATTTCTTAAATCTCTAAAATTTCTCTCGACACTTTTTTGTTTACTTGAAGCAAAAATGAACTCGTGAGATCGATATCGTTTGGACGATAGAGATTTTATTTGCTTACGGTGTCTATTCACGGTAGGGCTGTGTCTATCAGGAACGATTCGATGTTTTTGATCCGATCATCGAAAAGTATTGAAAAGTATTGATGATTAAAATCACAAATTTTCATTTCAATCGATTCCAATCTCAAACATTTCAATGAATCACGATTCTCGATATCAGTTAACTCGATTAACCATGATTTACTCTATTCCATCTGTCCCTATTGAATCAATGTCGATTTTAAACGCCAAATAGACGGTCGACTGGAATTTCTGGGTTGAACTGGACATTGGAGAACATGTTTGATTGTGTAAATTGTTGGTTGTTGAAATGTTGATGTTGTGGCCAGCAAAAGCAACTGTTTGGTGGAACTGGTGTTATTTGAGATATCAAGATCAGGTTTTTTTTATTATAGGAGTTTTTTTTTGACAGTAACTGCACTTTGCTCTCCATTAGACATTTGATCAAAGTGCATCCATCATGTACTCCGCTTTTTACCTAAACCTGCCATCTTGCAAACAACAATAAATTTAATTTAAACATTTTGAAAAATTACTGTTGTTCATACAATTGTTTTTATTTTTTTTAATTAATATTTTTCATTTTACAACGAAACGAAATTATTTTTTAAAACATTTGATTCAAATTGTATTCGATCAAATTCGGTTCGTAATTGAACTGAAATTGGTTAAAATTCGGAGATTGAATTTCATCGAAATCGAAATGAAAATCGAATCGGTATAGTATTGAATCATTTGAATGAAATGAAAATAATCGAATGATCGATTGATTGAAATGATCGAATCATTTTGTTAATCGATTGTTGAACGATTCGATCGATTGAAATGAACGATTATCACCACAAATCACATCAAATTGACGAAACGCCAATTTTTGTGGACTAAAGGCCAAAAAAGCTAATTTGAATCAATAATTCAACAAGTCCAATAATAGTGCTAAGTCTTCTACTTGGCTGATTTATTTCAGTAGTATATAGAGTTTGTATTATAAAAACCTTCATATAAATATTCAATGCCAGGCCACGGGCAAAAAAATTCCAACATTAATGATTACAATCCTAATCTTTGTTGGATATAGTTCACATTGGATTTTTGTCAAAAAATTCATGTAAGGTGAACTGAACTTAACAAAAATTGCGTATTGACAAGGTCCTCACAAGTCAACTGATGAGTCCATGTGAGATCACCCGGACGAAACGCCAATTTTTGTGGACTAAAGGCCAAAAAAGCTAATTTGAATCAATAATTCAACAAGTCCAATAATAGTTCTAAGTCTTCTACTTGGCTGATTTATTTCAGTAGTATATAGAGTTTGTATTATAAAAACCTTCATATGATTATCACCACAGCTCTTATTCACGGTGAAATACCAAAGTATAGTCTCGGGAAATCAGCTGTCAGTTATCAATTTTTTTTTCACACAGTGTTGCCACCATATTTAAAACAATTTTATTAAAAAAACCACATTTACCCAAATAATGATCCCTTTATAAATTTGATTAAAACTTTCCATTTTTCACGAAAAGAAAAAATTAAACGAGTTGATACAAATATTTATCCGATTCTTTTCATTAAGTAGTGTTTAAGGTACCCGTTAGTTTGAACGTGTTGATATCAATTCAGCGCGTATAGCTAGGGACCTGAAATCTCACAAGTTTGCTTCTGAGATCAATGTTTAGATATTTTCGAAGTCACTCGTCGGCACGCCCCCTCAAACACCCACTTTTTATGTTTGTTTGTTCTTCTAATGAAAGTATATTTCAGTTAGTAAATACTTTGAGAAATAACTCGGTGAAACATTTTGAGAAACAAATTGTAAAAGTCTGGCGTTAAATTTGTAAAACATTCTTAAAGCCAACTTTTAAAGCCAACTATCTTGACTTTCATACAGAATTGATGATAATCAAGTCCTAGTAGATACTTACTGTTCAGAAGAAGGCCAAACTAAATTTTTATTCATGATAAAAATGTTGCAAGATTTATTCTAGTTTAAGACCCAAGTGCAAAATTTATTATAAACATATACATACATTAATTAAGTTATAATTATTATTATTATTTTCAAAGAAGTGTCTTAGCTTGAATGTCAAAATACCCAGACATCCATAAGTCGAAATTCTTGCGTGTAAAATGTGCAGTAATTTTATAGAGTCCTGGTCGCATGTGTCCTGGCATATTTTCATTCGATAAAACACACATATTCATTACGTAAGTACCTTTTGGCAATGGCTTGTCGAATTTTTCCTCGCTTACAGGCAAATTAGTACACTGACTCAATTCATTTTGCAATAATTTGACATAAATTATTGTCATGAAATTATAAAACGAAGTTTTTTGAACAGCAAACGGTGTCTCTCGATATTGACTACTTCCCGAATGACTTTGATATATTTTGAGTGCTCCCTGTGAATGAAATATTATTAATTCAACAAAATAGTACATTTATCTGTATTGCCAATATTCACCGAAAATGTATCGTCAAAATCAATGCCAATAACAAATGATCCATTGATAGCGTAAATCCCAGATCTTGACCGTTTGGTCCGTAAGTCGAAGTTGGCTATATTTGTATCGGAAGTATTATATTCAAAACGCAAAAAAATTAAATCCCAATCCTTGAAATATATATAAAATAAATTATTTTAAAGCTTTGATGTGGGCTAGGTAATTTTTTTTAACCGATTGACTGTAGGCAGCTCTAGACGAAATACTTATCCAGGATGCCAAACAAATAAAAAGATTCAACCGATTCATTTTAAAAGTGCTTGTGAACCAAATGACAGCGATGTTTGAATTTATATAAATTCTTCACATTCATTGCATGTCGAGTAGGTTACTTAAATATTTATTTGTAATGGATTTTATCACAATCAACTGACAACATTTAGTAAAATAAATAACATGAATTGCATAATAGTGTCTATTGTTTAGTAATATATTTCTGATTTAAGTTTTGTGTACAGTGAGTGGCAACTGTATGTGAAGGGATCATTTAGCTTTTTGTATTGAATATCTTTCATTTGACAGTTAATGAAGTATAATGTTACTGAAGAATTGTTAGAGAAATAAATAATAATTATACTTGGTCTATGAATTGCACTTTCGTCAAAATTTCGAACTCGAAATTTGGATCAAACTTAACTGGCATGGCGATTAGGATTCCTACAATGTTCTCTTTTAAAGTTTCATCAAATAACACAAATTTTGATATAAAAATGCACCCTATTATTTTTCTGTGATTTTAAGGCCTTAACCATGCAAATCCGTACAGCAGATCTCAAGTTATAAGCATCTAACTCGAACGATATCACATCTCTCCAAAAATTTCTAACGAAAATGATTGTGTTCAATATCATTTGGTTTGATTATAAAGGGTTTTTCAACAAGAACGCTACAAAAGTAGAGCGACAGGGACAGCAAACGACGCCATATTTCTTGCCGCTCTTTTGACATTTCAGTAAGGTTTGCCATTTCATGATGGAAAGATATACGAGCCAACAATGAGTCGAAATTATTAAAATTTACTACCGAAATTCGGAGTCAGTGGCCTCAACGTTAAGAGCGCTACGTCCAATTTATGGTCGTCATAATCGTCCTAGCAGATCAACAATTGAGCGTCTAGTGGAAAAATTTGAATCCACAGGCACGGTATAAAATATTCCCGTGCCAGTGAGACAAAGAAGTGCCCGTAGTGTCGAGAATATTGCTGCCGCTGAGGCTTCAGTTGCAGAAAGCCCAAATGTGTCTCTCACACGTCGTCGTTCTCAAGCGTTGGGCATCTCTGTGACGTCGTTGTGGCGAATTTTGCGAAAAGATCTTGGCCTACATCCTTACAAGATTAAATTGACGCAAGAACTGAAGCCGCTTGACCACCAGAAGCGTCGTATGTTCGTGAATTGGGCTGAGCAACAACTTGAAAATGATTAGGATTTTCATCGAAAAATCATCTTCAGCGGTGAGGCTCATTTCAGACTGAATGGCTTCGTCAATAAACAAAATATGCGGTATTGGTCAGGCAGCAATCCACACGTACTCCATGAGTCATCATTGCATCCCGAAAAAATTACGGTTTGGTGTGGTTTATGGGCTGGCGGCGTCATTGAGCTGTACTTCTTTCGTGATGATCAAGACCGGCACGTTACTGTGAATCGGGATCGCTGCCGTTCAATGATAACCGAATATTTTTGGCCCCAATTGGATGATATGGACTTGGAGGACATGTGGTTTCAACAGGACGGAACCACAAGTCACACAGCGAATGTCACAATCAATTTATTGGAAACCAAGTTTGGAGAACGTGTTATCTCACTAAATGGTCCAGTCGCTTGGCCGCCTCGGTCGTGCGATTTGACGAACGAAATTTGATGAACTTCGTACGAATATCGAACGTGAAATTGCAGCAGTATCGGCCGATTTTTGCTTGAAAACCGTCGAAAATTGGGTTCAGCGTCTGGACTTCTGCAAGCGTGCCCGTAGTCTCCATGCAAAAGAAATCGAGTTCCATACATAATGGCATCGAACGTACTTTCAATACAGAATTTCATTGATATCCAATACCGTTTTTGTTTTATTTAAAAAAACTTTTGTAGCGTTCTTATTGAAAAACCCGATATGTGTGTTTGTAAGTTCCTATAATATTTTCTATTGGAAGAATAATACATACATATACATATGTATCTAATTAGGTAAGGTAAATGTGACTGTCAGCAGGAGAGCCGGCACGCTTAGACCATGAGTTAGTTGGTCCATTCTGATATCACATTGAATCTTGGAGACTTTTTCCCTAATCGTTAAACCAATTGGAGCTTCTCCTGAAACGAACGAGATTGCCTATATCTATGCTTGCGAGATCAATATGATCATGGTGTTAGAAATCTCCTAGATGCTGTCTACGTTTTTTGGATAAAGCAGGACATGTACAGTGAAGGTGAGGGATCGATTCCTCTTCATCTTTGTCCTTGTAGCTTCTGCAGAAATCGTTAGAATAATTTTCAAGCCGCGTTGCGTGCTTGTCTATCAAAAAGTGTCCTGTTTTAACACCTATTACGGAGCCTATCTACGATCTGCTTAAAGATATTAAACCTAAAGAACTCTTCAGACCCGGCATTGGCCAAATCTGTTCGGTCGCCAGTCGGGAGGTGATATTGTTTCACCTAAGGTTTGTTCTCTGTATTGCATCTTACCTAATCATAAGTTTACAGGTAGCAATGGTAATACCAATATTTGCCTTACCTGGCAATTAAGGTACCATTGTTCCGCTTTAGAAAAGTTCCTTACAATTTCCTGAAATCTGTTAAAAGGCTGTGCCATTTCCATCAGAGATGATCGGTAGTTCAGATCTGTTAATGAGCTGAATGAATATCACAGCACAGTACGAGCTTGAGGAATACAAGGAAGGGTTCAAAAGGATATACCGATGCAAATTAGTTTTAAATTTCTGAGTATTACGATGAGAAGGAAATATAGAGCTTAGTAGAGCATTCCACGTTCGTGTAGTCCGGCAGAAAAAAGAATCTCTGTATTACACAGTACGTCCCAAGTTGGAGTCGAAGGTAAACTGATGAGCATTCTTAAAAGCGCGAGTATTACGGTTGAATTGTTTAGCAATTGGCTATTTGATTCATAACCTAGAGTCTTAATGGCTGCTGGGCTGACAGATTGATATCACGAATTCTTTGAGCCAATACAGAACTTCTTTAATTGCCAAACATTCCGCCTGGAACACATTAGAGTGATCGGGAAGACAAACAGAGAGAGAGCTGTATGATGGAACAGAATGTCCTGTGCAGCGGAGGGAGTCGTGTGAAGTACTCCGACTCTCAAAATATAAAGTTATATGTGTCAAGTTAGAAAACTTGAGTTCTAGTTGTAGGAACTTCAAGAAGATTAAAACCTCAAAACCACGGCAAAAATAATAGGCTACAATTTAATAATCATATTTTCATTAGTCTTAGATATTTAGACTAATAAGAAGCATTTTTTTCTGCAACCGAGATGGATGTCTCAGGGTCTCGATAAATCAACCATATAGGATTATCTCACTCAAGCCAAAAATTTTAACCAGCGACCATAAAATATGTCGCTAGTAAAAAGCGATATAATTTAATGTTTGAAGATTATTTCATGCAAATGTTGGCCGCGGCTGCGCCATAAATGGTCCATCCGCTTAGTCCAATTTTGGCAAACTCTTTCTAACATTTCGGTCGGTAATAAATGCTTCAATGTTGGCTTCCAGTGCGTCGATCGAAGCGGGCTTGTCCCTATAGACCTGAGCCTCAACATAGCACCACCAATAATAGTCTAGAGGCATTAAATCGCACGATCTAGGCGGCCAATTGACCGGCCCGAAACGTGAAATAAACTGTTCACCGAACTCGCCTCTCAATTGGTCCATTGTTACGCGTGCTGTGTGGCATGTGGCACCGTGTTGTTGAAACCACTTGTCATGCAAGTCAAGCTCTTTCATTTTGCGCAAATAAAATCATCGCACGGTAGCGCTCACCATTCACAGTAACGTTGCGATTCGCATCATCTTTGAAGAAATACGGCCCAATCATTCCGCCAGCCCATAATCCGCACCAAACAGTGACAATGCTTCTGGCTGCTCCTTACTCCAAATACGGCAGTTTTGCTGTTCACGTATTCAGCAGGTGGTGGTGATGGCGTGCTTGAGTAGTCCAAGGGTTGTCCGGGGCTCTGTTGAACTCTACCGGTGTTGCTGCGGATGCACAACCGATGCACTAACGTGTATGAGTGCTGAAGAGGTAATACTGCTTTGATGTTCTGATGGGCTCGTCCATCGATTTATCGGTGGGCCGGTATTGCTACCTCGCACAAAGCTGTCATTCCAGGTTCCTATCGACCTCCTCGCGGTGCCTGTGGATAGGTTACTGTAATAGTAACTGAACTCACAACTCACCAGGGGTGTGCACATTGGTTGTGGTTTCTACCTCGACTATAGCTGGGTGTGTGTATATCTGGGGTTGACAGGCCCTGAGTTTTGCAGGAACTCTCTGTAAGTGACCATAATGGTGGCGGAGCTTGACCGGAAGCTATATTCTGGTTCCACGGGAGATAGTGCCCAGGAGTCTGAGGGCTATAGCGTACGTCTTCTGGCTCTCCTATTCTATCTTCGGATAGTGAGGTACAGCTGTCGCGTGCCTATCTATGAGGTAGGCCCCCTAGTGGGAGTATCGTGGTGGCTTGGTTTATTCCGAATGCGGAGACACATGGTTTCCAGGCGTGCCTGGATTGAAGAGGTGTTAGATAGACCTCGCCTCCTAAGCAAGAGGTGTGTCCATGCCTGCAACATGTCACAACTTTGCGACCGAGATGGCTTCGGCTATGTCGGGGTTAATGGTCAGGACCCAATCTGACTCCGATGGAGGTAGGCCTCCCGTGAGGTAGAGCCGGTAATCGGCAGGTATCCACTTTAAACCCAAAGACGATCTGTTCACGTATCTATTCAATCAGAAATGAGCTTTGTCGCTGAACACAATTTTTCGATAAAAAAGTGGATCCTCGACCAAATTTTCAAGAGCCGCCCATTAACCAAAAATTCGGCGTTGTGGTAGGACTTTCGGCTTCAATTCTGACAGCAGCTGTATTTTGAAAGGCTTCACACCTAAATCCTTCAGCAAAATTTTCCACGTAGTGGATTAACAGAGGCCCAATTGCTCCGAACGGCGCCGAATCGATAATTCAAGGTCATCAACAACACTGACTGATACAGCTGCGATAGTTTCCTCAGTTCGCACTCTACGTATGCGTGTTGGTGGTTTAATGTCCAACAATGTAAATTTGATGCGAAATTTAGTCACAATATCCCGAATAGCCGCCTCAGTAGGTCAATTAAACTGACCATAAAATGGAAGAAGCGCGCGATGAACTTTCTTAACAGAGCACGCATTTTGATAATAAAATTCATAATTTACAAGTGTTATTCGTTTGTAAGACGATTCATGGTTAAATTATAGACCAAACTGAAGATGTTTGACAGTGACATAAAACACGAAACGTGCGTGAGCTGTCAAAACCAGTATTGCCAAAAAGAAAATAGCAGAAAAATCACCCATTAGAAAACTAATGTCGTTTTCGTTTGAACATTCCGGAGTACTTGTTCCGGGCTATATTTTTCGAGATTTTTACCCTCATGTTGGAATAGAAACTGGAGGTACATACAGATCCAACTTTAATTTTAATTTGGTAGTGCAACAGCTCGTAGAGAACCAGGACCTAGTGACTTACAACTCTCAACCATTCCTGTGTGCGTCTTGCCAGAAATGGAGGGGACCTACAATTTTTCTGCCAATTCCGAATGGCTAATGAGCAACACTTTTCATGTCAAGAGATACTCTTAGAGTATTTGCCAAGTCTTCTTAAGAGATAGTACACCCCTGAAAAACTTTTTGACCTTCTGCATAACAGTCCAAGCACTAACCATTATGCCACGGGGTACTACACAGATCCAAGTATTATTAGTATCAAGTTAGCAAAAGAATCATCAAAATTCAAATTTTGGCAGTCAATCTTTATTTATTAATTCACCATCTCGTTGATTGCTTCAAAATTGTGAAAATTCCATTTTTTTATGGTTTTTGTTGATAAAAAACATTTAACAACAAAATTTTAGTTCTTGTCATTAATTAACAACAAATTAGCCACCTAATTACTTCTCTGTCAGCGTCGTTAAGCTAACTTGACACTTACAAATTATTTCGTGGAAGCCTTCGGTAAAAATAAATGTTTGAAGAAGCGATTGTTTGTTTTTGAAGATGATTTTTTTTTTTTTTTATTTTCTATTGGTACGAGTACCAAAGCACAAAATCCAATCCGAAACGTATATAATCTTGAAGGTATGTTTCTCACGTTTTGTTCTAAAAAAAACTTTTACCATAAAATCTCAAACCCTTATTCCTAAGAATCTCTTCCATTCCATTTGTAATTTCTTGCCAAAAACTTCTAACCCTCCTCGATTTATCTAACAACTTCACATATTACCCATCCCACATTATAATAATATTATATAAAACACACTTAACAGCAATCTGTGCGATTACTAAAACATCTTCAAAGAACAATAAGAAGAATGCCAACAACGACAACAAAAACTAATAGTGAAGATTTAATTTCGAAGAGGACGACAGCCCTTCTATATGTGTGTTTTATGTTTCACACCAAAACTTATAATAGTGCCTGTTGTTTTTGAGCTTTTTGTTTGTGTAAATTAATTTAGCTTGAACTTCAACATCTTGTGTCCATTTTCGACTTATGGCACTGTTTTTGTAATGAAGATGCGAAGACTGGGTTTTCTTTGTTTTTAATATATCTATCATGTGAACTTAAACCAAAATAATCCCATTCCACTGATGAGAGTGTCCAAACTTATTTAAGCCATTATTATCTTATCTATGTGTATAGTGGTGAGCCCCATATTTTCACACTACATATCCCCAAAACTAATTCCTCAAAACCAACCCCCACAAAAATGTCGTCCATGAGTAAAATCTATATTGGATTTATCTTGCAAAAGATAACAATGTGTGATATGTCCTTGCGAGACTAAGGACACACTCTTCAAGGAAAACGAACCTTAACAAGTGGATTATTGGATTTATTTTGCAATTGTATATTGAGTCAGAAATGGCTGGGAGAAAAGTTTCTCTCTGCAGCTATGTTTTTGGGATTGCCAGTCTCGGCCATGTGAGTAGCTAATTCAGGGTCCACTCTTCAGGCACCATCAAAAGTGGATTAGAGAATCAAATTTCCTTAGTTTGGTTCGAATTGTATCCTTTCCTCCTAGTGTCATTGATGATGATGACTCTTTTTTTTTGTCCCCAAAACGAAAGTTACAGTCCCATATATGGAGAGAAGATAACTTTTCAAATCAAATGGAAAATGGTGTATTCACAATACAAAAAAAAGGCGAATAGAACCGAAGCTATTGGGGTAAATGTGTTAGGAAAAACTTCACAGAAATATCAAAAGTCCTTCTAATGGGGACAAAGTGAATTTAAGAAGACGAAAAAATGGCACGATTTTATAGAGAGTATAATATAGTTGGACAAAGTTTCTGTATTGTATTAAATGCTTTTTCAATATTTATAAAGTTTTTCTTTTGATTCCTTCTAAAAACATTTAAGAGCCTTGATCAAAAAAGCTTAAAATATCGGATAGGAACAACAAAACAAAAAACACTTAAAAGTATATTCATGTCCGAAAGTTGGAACGAAGAAGAAACGGTGTTGCAGGGCGAATCTGACATTCTTCTATGACTATGTACCTACTTCGTTTGCCATTCAATCTCAATACATAGTAAGATACAAAATTTAATACCTTATGACTGAAGTTTAGAGTTAGAAGTTGATCATCAATGTCCCACGTAAAAACAACTGATAATAAAATTGTAATACGGTATTAAGTACCATAGAGCTCTCCGGACGAACTGGCAACCAAACGAACTGGCAACCAAACGAACCTGTTCAAAATCAAAGAAGTGTAAAGATTTCCAGGGCAAACCTTCACTCTGACCAATTCCTTGTTGAGGTAATTTTCAGAGCTTGCCAGTCTAATAAAAACCATTGGAGAAGAAACTCGATGCCTTAACACACCTGGAGTGGCCAGAGTCTACATAGAGCACTTGAGTGAGAATACCTGGAATGTATATTCAATTACCATGGAAGTCAAAACCGGTGTTCCAGTATTGGGAAATCATCAAAGACCACCAGTGAACATAGCAAGAAGAGGTTAAACGCAGCTTCGCAGCTGATGGAGATTGAAGAGTCTCGAGAACGAAACAACAAACAGAGGTCTTATAAAAAATCCAAGCAATCCTGCTTATTTTAGAACGAAAACCTAAGCTCTTTTAAACGTGGAACGCAACCTAGTCAGCGAAACACAGGTTGTAGTAGATATATTGAACCAACAACATGAGCCAGACCCACGTCCAGTCAATGAGCACCATGTTCACCAACCGAGTTTGCTTATGCAGAGAGAAAACAAGGCCGTAAAGTTCATGGTTTTCTAGCAAAAGTCTTCAAATAGAGGTGTCATATGTTGGTTAGGGCCATGCATCAAATTATCAACCAAGTTAAAATGAATGGAAAGAGGTATGATCAATAACTGAACGTTGCATATAAAACCATATCATATATGCTGTCTGGGCCTCTTAAGCCGTAGTCCAACAATCATGAACAAGCACTAGTCTTCAACTGGCAACTTGACCATAGACAAAACTTGAAGACTAAAGTTCCGGGCTTTTTATCCTATGTAGTGCTGATTGTTGTTCTCCCGTAGAAGAGTGCTTCGTCGTTATGGAAGTTTTCTTCAAATTGATCATCGGTGTCACTGTCACTATGATCCATTTGTTTTTGGAGGAATTATTGCACTTATGAGTTGGGATGATCTTCCATGTTCTTGATGGGTTTTCGGGAGATCTGCACCAAATATTGGTTCAGTGGAATTAATTTTTCTTCTTCGTCTAGCTTCTTAGTTGGCATATATTCTTCGGTTTGAGTGTAAACCAGTCAACTTCTTCATTCCTGGAGTGATATCGAAAACCAGATGAGAAAGGCGTATATCAAGAAGGGCTTGGTAAAGTTTTTTGTAAACAACCAGCTTGGTCTTCTTACTTAGTCTATTTCTCATACCAAGTAGCGGGTTGATTAAGTGCAAAGGAGAATAGTTTAACTCTCTTCGGCAGCAAGTCTGCTTACTTCCTCCATTTCAGTTGGTGAGAAAATTTAATTCCTCATGTACTTCTTTGATGATTTGGCTGTTCCTTCATTGTTGTCTGGAAACTTGAGTTTGATAGCTTAACAGCATGTTGCAAATGCTTGTCTTCGAATGACAGTCACTGGTGTTCGGAAACAGATGATTTCGGTTCATTTACTGTTTATCTTCAGTCCCTATTTAAGTTAATATTTCCAGAAGTTTTTAATGTGCTCTTGCATTCATGATAGCTATTTCTGGTGAAAATCGATGGCGTATGTATCGGAGTCGTGTGCGTAAAGCTTCGCTTTTGTTCTTGATATGTCGACTGGTTGATTAGCAGTATAAATGTTGAACAGTAACGGCCCAAGTTTTGATCCTTGAGGGACTCCAACAGTGATTGATACTTGTTTTGTTATCTCTACAAACAAAAGTCCTTGGGTAAGAGAGTTTCGATTATTTTTACCGAGTAAATCGAATTTCCAAGTTCCTAGAGTTTGAATAGTAGTCCTATCATCCAAACGCTGTCGAAAGTTTTTTCGATGTTCAGCAAGCATATGGTTTCCTTCTTGTTGAGTCGCAGCGTAACGTCTTTACGAAGAAGAAGAATACCCCAGGTGGAAAATACTCCTGCTAATTTGAGATCTGCTAGAGGTGTCCCGAGCTCAAAGTAAAATTTTAACATTCATTGTTATGAGCTACATAGCTGGTATAACAAAACTTTGGTCTAACTATGTAGACGTCCCAGATAAAGTGATGCAGTTGTGTAGCGTCACAATAATAAGAATAACTTACTGTACAATGTGTTTCTAGAGCTAAAAAAAAAAAACACAGGGTATGGGCAAAGAGATACGATGCCTTCTGATTTTTGCAATCTCTTTTTGGAGCTGATTACAATGGCCAAACTCGGGGTTCCGGGAAAACTGATTCAACTGTGCCGCGTCTCATTGAAAAATTGGTGATTTAAAAAGGGAATACTTCTTAAAAATCGTACAGGGTTTCGGCAAGGACGTGGTGTATTATGTGAACTCATAAATCTTGTTCTGGAATAGATTGTCTATAGGAAGGAATCGTCTTTTTTGTTTACCGTGAGCACCTGCCGATTATGGCTCAATCCCACATGAGGCCTACCTCCATCGGAGTCAGATTGGGTCCTGACCATTAACCCCGACATAGCCGAAGCCATCTCGGTCGCAAAGTTGTGACATGAACACAGGCAGGCATGAACACACCTCCTGCTTAGGTGGCCAGGTCTATCTAACACCTCTTGAATCCAGGCACGCCTGGAAACCTTGTGTCTCCGCATTCGGAATAAACCAAGCCACCACGATACTCCCACTAGGGAGCCTACCTCATAGATAGTCTGAGAAAGAGAGCACGCACGCGACAGCTGCACCTCACTATCCGAAGATAGAATAGGAGAGCCAGAAGACGTACGCTATAGCCCTCGGACTCCTGAGCACTATCTCTCGTGGAACCAGAATATAGCTTCCGGTCAAGCTTCGACACCATTATGGTCACTTACGGAGAGTTCCTGCAAAACTCGGGGCCTGTCAAGCCCAGATATACACACACCCAGCTATAGTCGAGGTAGAAACTACAACCAAGAATGTGCACCTCCGTGGTGAGTTGTTACGCACTCCTTAGCGGATTCCTACCTTAAGGACACCGTTCACACTGTTCCTATCAAGTTAGTTCAGTTACAACTACAGTATCCTATCAACAGGCACTGCGAGAAGATCGATAGGAACCGGGAATGACAGCTTTGTGCGATGTAGCAATACCAGCCCACCGATAAATCGATGGACGAGCCCATCAGAACATCAAACCAGTATTACCGCTTCAGCACCCATACACGTTAGTGCATCGATTGTGCATCCGCAGCAACACCGGTAGAGTTCAGAAGAGCCCCGGATAAGCCTTAAACTACTCCAGCACGCCGTCACCCCCACCTGCTCTATAGGGAGGAAATAATAACTCGGAAGGCATCTTCAACAAATACCTTCAACTTCTTTAGCGGCCAATCTCAAGGTACCTACTGAGTAATAGTTTTCTTTAGCGGCATTGAGCGGGCGATCGAAGAACAAAAACGTCTGTCCATTGCATAGGACCGGACGTCACTTTTAATAGCAGCAATTTCGGATTAGTTAAAGAGTTCGATTTCGGATTAGTTAAAGAGTTCACCTACCTCAGATCAAACATAATGAGAGCTACATCGTTGCTGGTTCGATATATCGAAACCAATGTCTTGAAAACTCTTCGCAAGCAAGCACGTAGAGCCTATTAGTTCTGCTTAACTGTGGCGAGATCGCAGAAAAAGGGAGTTGAAACTAAACTATTTTACAAGGTTATTCTCTATAAAGAAAAAGGCATAACTCCTTGAGTAGAATATAGTCTTCAAATTGCAGTTCCTAAGAGATATCACTTGAAGCAACGTGCCCTGTATCATAGAGGTTGGAACCCAGTCTGTCACAGCCACATACCACTGTTCGAGAGACCTGTTAGTAAAGAAAGTATTGATATTTCTATATTTTCAGAAATGCGGTCCTCATTTTTTTTCACTCAGAGCTTGTTTTTTGTTTTTTTTTTGTGTTCAATCTTCTGTCCTTTTATCCTGCAAAGGTAATAATTTCACGAGTTAAAAGCCCTACTTCTGACTCGTGCCAAGAAGTAAAACACATTGTCGAAACCAACTGCGACAGGAACCTTTTGTCCTCAAGATACTCGTACAATGACATAGACGAGTATTACTCATCTCACATTATAATTTTCTATCTGTTCTCCTTTTGTGGGAAAATATCAAAGAAAAACAATTACCCGATACAAGTGGTCGGTCAGCAATTATTGTTGTTTCACTTTATTTTCTCAGAGTCGAGCATATTCAAAATCCTTGCTATAGCATAGGATAAGTAGTCTTACAGAATGAAAAGACAAAAAAAAAATAGCAGCTAAGTAGGTATATCGAAAAACGTAGAATGACTGAGAAGGCAAATGGAACTAAAGCATAAAAGAGTACTAAACTAGGTCAACAAATACAAAATGCCTACTATAATAATTGGACATGTACATGTACAATAGAGATGAGATAGGGCATAGAACTAAATCGTCCTCAAAGAGCTGCCGATGATGAGAAGAAAAATTGAATCTCTGAAGTCACTGTACAAAAAGCAGTTTTCTAAACGAAGGATGTGATGCATACAGCTCTCTCCATGTATAAAAGCTTTTTAAATGAGGGATATATGCGTTGTCTAATGTTCACTCATCGGCATATGGAAATATGTAGTTATCCTGATGATATCCATAGTTTATGAGGAAAACATTATTTTTGATATAAAAAGGTTTAGTCTGTCTTCAAGAGGTCATACTACAGTAGTTTTTTTTTTTTTTTTTTTTTTTTTTTTAATACAAACCCTGAAAGACAAAGTTTTTGTTTTATATCTGTATTTGGATTGACGGTTGTTGTCTGTCAGATTTTACTTTGTAGATTTGTAGATATCCTTTGTTTTATATCTATCTACCTGTCTCTCCTCGACAAACTCCGCACTCACAACTTTTGGGTTAGATTAACTTTATCGTCTTTAACATTGTTGTCTCAGAAATTATATCTCGCAGCCCATTCTGTAAAAATTAATCAAAAAATTACTCGAAAACTAATTAAAACAATTTAGAAAGAAAACCATTCATCATCAAAAAAAAACACATTTAACTTCCTGAGAAGGGTCTTTTAAAATATTTAAAAGATAAATCGTACAGTTTGAAAAATTCTGCCTCATATTTTTGATATCGAGCAAGTAAAAATAGACACAATGATGCTCTACGAGCAGCAGGGTTATAAGAAATTGATTTGATTATCGCGCACAGGAAGAATCATCAGCAGGTTGGTATAGCGCAGCAACAGAATGAATCCTAAAGTGCATATTGAAAATCCATTAAGAGAATGTGCCTTCACATAATTTTTCTATCCATGTTTCATCGAAATATAGCATAAAAATTCCATATAGTCACGAACAAAAATAGTAAGAGAACAAACAAAAACTCAAATAGAAAAATAGTGTCTATATCTATTGGAGCTTTATTGGAGAAAAATCCCCCTGATTGGATCAATTGTAATTGGAGACTTCATATCGATGTCCCACACACTCTACTATGCGAAATAATGCCCTTCCTAATATTCTACAAAAAAAATATCTTAATTCGATTTACGAAACGAAAAAGTTGGATTTGGTGTGTCACATACATACATATGCTACTGCCAATGGGATGGAAGTACGGGACTAAGGCTATGAAATCGAGTATCTAGACGTAAAAGATACATCAATTGACTTACTGACTTTTAGCCTGAGGCAATTGATGATGTAGATAGCTCCTATTGCTTGTCGTCGTCGAGGGGTCAGTAATATTTTTTTCTGTTTGATATTATTAACTTTGTATTCCTTATGTGGTATCTTTTTTGTCAAAATTGGAAAACGTGATTTGATATATAGGCCGGAAAATGTTTTTTTTTTTTTTTTTTTTTGTTGGCTGTGTTCCTTGTCACGTTATAGTTTTTGTCACGTAGCAGATGTTTCTTCATTTAAAATGAATTATTTCTAGGACCAGGATTTTTTTCCTATTATTCTTTCTGATCTAGATGAAAAAGTTAGAAAAATGATTGATAAAGTGTTGAATGGAAAACATAAATTTCAACCAAAATTTTTTTTGGTTTCAGTATATTTATTTGTAAGTTTTGTTCGTTTAATGTTTCAATAAACCACCTTATAGATTTGAAGCCTTTTCAGTAAAATTCTCTTAAACTTATTTTAGTTTTCTTAACTAAAAAATATTTTTTAGAGCATTTTTTGAAAAGAAAAATTTTAATCAAAGGGCACGGTAGTGCCCAGCCAAGTTCTGGCACTACACCCTTTTTACAGGAACAAACTCAGGCGACTTTTGACCCCTCCCTATCTTCAGTACCAATGAAGTCAGAAACTTGAAATTCCGAATATTTGCTAAGCTAGTCAAGCACAGGCGCCTCACCAAATTTCAGTTTTCTATTATAAGCGGTTCCTGAGATATAAGGCCTCAAAAATCACAAAAACCGTAACTGACTGACTGACTGACTGACAGATCATCAAAATTATGGAGCACTTCCCGACATCGTAGAATCTTGTAATTTTGCACAACGGTAGGTCTTGTCATGCAAGTAGAGGAAAAAATCGAAAATTTGAGATTTTCCATTCAGGCGGCGTGGTATCCGCCCACTTCCTCAGAACTGATGTAAATTATACATGGCGCACTTCCGATTGCAGTAGAACAATAAAATTTGGTAGAACCGTAGGACTGACTTAAATTTGATGGGCTTACTTGGCAAGTTTTTTTGTATGCCCAAATTCGAAAGGTTTTAAAAACTTGACAAGTGAACCCATCAAATTTTAGTCAGTAATCATTAAATAATAAAATTTCTCTATTACATTGTAGCTGTTTCAATATTATTCTACTTTAAATATTCGGTATTAAACCTTCATGAAGTAAGAACTTGGCGTACTTTTAGATCTCAGTACTTTTCACGGCTGACTTGTTACACAAAGGTATTTGTATAGAAGAACTTGGCTCTTTTTTTAACATTTATGTTTTTGGTCTGATAAATGTTCAAAATGTATTAAAGCCCTATTTTGAAGTTTCCATAAATAATTTTGGTATAATATCATATTTACTCCAGCAGTTTTTCTGCATTATCATAAAGTTAATTATGTTTTTTTGACTTTGTGGTGGGGAACCAAGTATTTTGTGAACGAGCAAAAAAAAAAAAAAAAAAAAAAAACTGGTGACAATACGTATCCCTGACGATGCTCACTTTGTGTGTCAAAGCGACTGCTATGTTTACATAATCCAATTTTCCTCTGTGCAGATCAAATAATATTTGAAGTAATTTTATAGATAGAAAATAATTGTATTCATTTGATATAAAAGTTCGTATTACTTTCTGTCTCGATAATTGAATAGATGAATTTTCATGAATTTTTTTTTCATGGAAGGAAGGATATAATCAATTCAAATTTTTTTTACTTGTTTATTATCATATTAAGTACAAAAAATAAATTTTTCATTAAAAAATACCGGGAAGTTAAAAAACAATGCGCCTCGGAACGAGACCACCTCAAAAAAAAGTTGTTCGCCGTTGGCCACTCTAGCTCCTGATCTAAAATTAAAAAAAAAGTTTTTTTTTTAATAAAATAGAAGAGTGTAGTTAGAGTCTGGACCAAAATAATTGCTCAAAGTCAAAAATTAAAAAAAAAAAATGGCGGACGCTTGAATTTTAGTGTTCGTTTTTTCCACTTTTTTTCGCTCTTCTGAGCGCTGTACAAAAAAAAGTTTATGATAAATATCAGCCTGATTTTGGTTCAGACTCCAATTAATTTAATAAGCTTTAAAACAAAAAAAAATCATGACGATCCGTCAAGTAGTTTTAAAGCAATCGTGGCCAACAGTTGGAAAAACGTGGTTTCGAGAAAAACGCGTTTAAAGTTTTTTTCAATTCACGGCTCATGTGGCCCATATGGTACCTCTGCTTACTATGGTATGGATATACATATAGGCGCCAAATTCAAAAATATTTATGTAAAACATGCTATGCTCAAAATACCGCTAAATGTCAATTTTCGAGACAAAAACGTAGGTCTCGTTTTTGTTCTATAAATTAAAAAAAAAAAAAGTATTCGGACAAACGGTTTTAGCTACATATTTAGCTGCATTTTTGGTCGCCGAAAAAGGAGAAACTCACCTTAAATCCTATATGTTGCCCTGATTATAACAATTCATTTATTCTGCGCAAAATCAATAATCCCTTTTGACATCTTCGAATATTAATTCTTAACTTCTGAACAGCATTGTGAGATGGGAATTGTTTTTCAACATATACAGTTCAAAGATGTTCCTATTCACTGGGCAACAGCTCCTATGTACCATCGAGTATTATGGTGGTCTCTCAATAACGAATTTAGGTTTTATTTTGGCATCTCAATATCCTCCCAAATTTCGGTAAGAAAAAATCCAAAAGTCCCAAGATTTCTTTTTGAATGATTAGTGTAGTAGATCACTTGATTTTTTTTACATAGATCATAACAGCACTTAAGGTATAATGTCAAGTTATTGTAAAATGATTTCTTCAATAGCGAGTTAGGCATTATGTCTAGTTTACTATCTACTATCTAGTTTACTTGCCAAACCTCACTTATAAATCGGTGCTAAATGTTTCTTCTAGTACTGCCGCTCCCCGGAAATTAGCAAACTAGCCCTCTGAATCTTATATCAGGTGTTGTTAAGCATGGTGGACACCTGTGGGTTACTTCAAAATTCTATGGGTATGTACCGTTTATTGCTCTTAACCCTTGTCAAAAGTGTTCCTTTGATTCTTAGGTGTACCAAGGGAATCCTTACTCTGGCTAAGGAATCACGACTTTCCATCCTTTACAGTCCCGAACTTCATCCAAACCAAGCTCTCTGGAATCCCCGATGGCTTGGTTTTTAACCTTAATATTCGCCCTTCTTATCACATCAATCAAAAATAGTGTCTGGGATACAAAGAATTTCGTAGATGAAACATTATTGTCCAATAACTTAGTGTACCCAAGTCAAAGTAGTAGAGAAATTTACTACATTAATCCGAAGTTGCAGCAGTTTCGTAGGGCAATTCTTCGTAAGATCTTCACTCAGGTGAGTACTCCGACTGATATAAACTACTGAACTTCCTCAAGTTTGCTGCTATTAGAAGTCATGATTTATCCTAGGCGATTGACAGATATTTGTTTGTTTGTTGATAAGAAGTACTTGGACTTGCCTTAGTTTACTTCTAGACCAACAAGTAACACCTGATCAATCGATACATTGGGATCAGCGTCGGCAGTAATAGTTGAACAAAACTGTTGAACGAAGTGCCCTCCATTGTTAACGCTATCTTCGCGTACTATCTGCCGCAGAATGATATTGAAGAAATCACATTATAGAGTGTCTTCTTGTCGAAAGCTGTTGGATCAGCTCTGAGGAGATTGTTTCTATAAACCCACGACACTGTGTATTTCCAAACATCAAGCGACACAGCTCGGTCAGTTTTTCCGGGAGTCCGACTTCATTCATACTCTAAGAAGACCTTACAACAATGAATGCTTCCGTATGCTCCTTCTAAGTCGATAAAAAAATTAAGGCTCTCGGCTTGAAATTTGTTGGTATTTCCCTGGATTTGTTTCAGTGTGGTAATTTTGTTTGGTTGATCTGCCGGACCAGAAGCCATTTTAACAGTGCCCAATTATAGTACTGCAGAACAACATTTAGCAGGGATAGCTATGCCTCAATAGTTCTTGTAGGACATAAGATTGCATTTCTTGTAGAAAAGGCATATAAATGAGATATTCAAGTAATTGAGCGTTTTTCTTAGAGGCTCATACAACATAGTGACAACAGAACCTGTGGCATTATTGTTCTTAACCCAGTTTTAAAAACTGCTGGTCCATGTATCATTTGGAGGAAGTACTGTTTCCCTGGTTAGATGAGTTGATTAGAAAATTCTTGCCTGGTTCTTGCCTTCCGATCTTCAAACCCAGTAGCCAGTTGCAGTTTTAAAAAACCTCATTTTCGATATTCTTGAGCTCAAAGACTGCGTTTGTTCATTTCTTTCTACGCAAGATCTACTTCTACCTTCTCCTGGCAAAATTCCCTCGCTGCTCGTGTTTTTAACTGCGTCATTTTTGCATATACATTCCTGTCTATATAAATAACAATCTTGGTCAAACTTAGGTAATCTCACTACAGCTGCTTTCCCGGAAATTCCCATGTCTGAATATCTTCAATTTCGAACGCCCCACATGGAAAATTTAAGTGTTCTTTTTTGTATCTAAATCATTTTTTCCTTAAAGTTGCCATTCCCACGTTCTATGCAACTTTTTTGAAAATATCATTCTAGCAAAAATGATTTTATTAATTTCTTAAAAAAACACTGAACATTACTGAACTTCGTCTTTTTCAAAATAATATATTATTTGAATTTATAAAATTTTGCATTCAAATTAAAAAAGCGCGGTATGTCGTTCAAAACCTGTAACCCTAAAAAAAAAAAAAACAGGTGACCCCGCATCTGCTCTGTATGTCTTGGTGTACATCTTTCAGGATCAGCATAAAATTTGAATTTCTTATTTCTATAGTTTCCCATGACTGCATTTGTTCGTATCCTCCTAAATCGATTGATACAACAATTTCTAGCGGTTAGGGCTTAAGGGGAATAGAAACATGTCAGTGTGATGATTTATTCATACGCCATCACTTATAAATCCCCATGAATACAGCGAAGGTACACGTGTGTAGACGAGTTTAATCCTCGATGTTTTTTTTTTTTTTGCCGAAACTACCATGGTAGCAATAACCACACCCACCTCCCACCTGCAGCCCTTTAACAACACATTGACTGGTATCGGTAAGATGAAGTGGGAACCAAATCCCATTCAATTTCCGTTGGTCGTAAAAATGTAATATTTTTACCCTTCATCAGTTTTTTGACACTTGATAAATTCCCCGGACACCTTTAAAATTGCATTCTTTTCGTTCTTTCTCTAATACACTAGCCAATAGATGTCAGGTTTCCTTCTTGTTCACTCTGTTATACAATTCTGATCTGGCTCCGTCTCCGACTACCTCTGTGTCCATGTCCATGTTCTGTTCGTAAGCATTGCTCTAGATATACTTTTGAAGGTACTTAAATTCCCATCACTCTTTGTATTAGTAAAGAAAAGACGTAACGACGTTATACCTTTACCAACACTCAAAGTAGTAGTGGGTAAGGTACCTACTTCGACCATGTTGTACCTATAAAACATAGCGACAGGTACACAATTGAAGAGTTTTATACTTACAAAGTTGTGTACATAGATTGAAAAGTATCTTCTTTAAGTGGATGGACATAAAAAAAAATCGATTGAAAAACCATTTCCTATTCGATAAGAACGATTTTTTTTTTAGAATAAAAGAAACAGAAGAGACTTTTGTAGAAAAAAACATCTGTACAGCAATATGATAAGCAGCTTCATGTGTTTCAAGGATACCTACTCTTCTGGGGCGAAAGACCAACCAATTTAGTCTCTGTTCTGTACCTTATCTACCTACCTATATTTTATAGACAGAATTCGCCATATCGAAGAACCAAACCCAAGGATATTTTTCGAGTACTTTCTCTTTTTCTCTCAATTTATATGTAGATTGTGTACCAGTATACATCACCCCGAGAATTCTATACAAAAAAAGAACATTTTTATAACATTATCGTTCTTGTGCCATTATAAACCGCAAGGATGCGGATAATAGTTTAGTTTTCGTTTTTTTTTTTGTGTTCCATCTCAATGACGCCGTGTTGTAATACGAGTATGTATGTTCGGGAGTTGGGAATCGGTTATGAAAATATGGTGCACTGTGCACATGCCATAGTAATATGCTGAAAATTTGCGATTACAATCATCTTTTTTGACAGATTACATTATAAAATAAACTTTCGTACAAAATAAACGTAGATACAGTGTACTCTCTCATAACCGGACAGACCAAATGACAAAATTAAAAATATGAATGGTTTTACCTCTCATAACTCCAGTAACACAAGGAACCGCAAAATAGTTTGGTTCCCTCTTAACCACACAAACTGAGAGTCGAGTAATATTTTTGAACTTTCTTTAAAAACCGTGTTTTTTTCAACAACTGAATAAAGCCAAGTCAGTAAATTTTAACACGCAAACAACAACGAAACTCAAAGTGAGTACAATTAAGGTCAGCAATCAGAGTGATCATAAAGTGAAATTAAATTCTTGAAATGAAAGAGTGAAGAAAAAAGGTCTTTATCTTCCTTTAATTGGTTATAAGTTTAACCAAAATAAGTATAAAGCGCGGAACAGATTGAACCAGCAACAGCACCGTCAACAGCAACAGCGGCCGCCATTAATTTAGAGCCAATGTATTTCAATTGTTCAACACACATAAGAACAGCGACAGCAACGCCAACAGCGTCGTTAGGCCAAAGTCCTAAATTTGCTGTTGCTGGTGCAGTGTTGTCAACTTTCCCACTGCAATATTCAGTGGCACCACAATGAAAAACTTTTTTTCGATATGAAATGTCAAGCAGATGAAATGACGTTGCTGGTGGCAATGTGTTTGAGAAATGTTTGCTGGTCAGCGTGCGTTTGCTGTTGACGATGCTGGTGCTGTTGCTGGTTTAATCTGTTTCGCGCATAAGGTTATTTTTTTTTCAAATTTTTAAGGATAGCGATCAAAGACTTAATCATACATAATGTTAAAAGTGCAGGAACGCAAATTCACAAATTCTTATGAAGTTTCGTAGAAGGTTCTACGCCTGAAACAGCTTGCAACTTATTCGTCGATGGAACAAAATCGTTGTACAGTATGGGTCTATCTCCAACTTCTAGTCTCTGCTATCCTGAACACTCTGCTTCGATTCTTCTATGTCTTAAAAAAGGAGATTTTGTTTTCATTGTCTTCTCGAACCTGGAGGCTGGGATTCGAAGTATTTCTTTGCTGAAGCATTGTTGTTCATAAGCTTGATGCAGCCGAGCGTGTTTTTTGGCTTTCTAGGCTACATCCATATGTTGGTACAATTCATGCCCTCGCAGTTGTATCTTCTCCTCCATTAGTCATTCTCGAACGCGGACTCCAAAAATGCGTCAACATTAAAAAAAAAGGATATTCCACTGAAACTCGAAACAATTCACGAATATGTACTCTCTTTTCCTTCAATTCAGTGTCCGCTTATGAGGGAGTTCACTGTAAAGATAAATTTCATTATTCAAACGCTCTCGAGGAAAAATGGATCTATATCTTGATATGGGAAAATGTAAGGATTTTACGATGTGGTGGCAGAGTGTTAAGGTTTGTTTTTATGACAGTTTAAAATTGAATCAACGATTATGCATGTATGTATGTATGTGTCTATGGAGGTTAAGACTAATGCCAAAAGAAAATGATATAGAATAGAACCTCATTCACCAATGTATTATAATTTATTAAAAATAAACACGCGAGCGAGCTGGTCGGTCCCAAGAGTAGTTTCCAATGATGTGTAACATTTAACCTTTGTATCGCTACAAATTATTAATATTTGTATTGCAAATTATATCTGCTGTATAAAGGGTGGACCAAATACGAGTTTCTTTTAAAAAATGCAATAAAATGAACAAAATTAAATTTTGTCAATGTATTATGGCTTTATTAGTAAGAGCAAATATTCCCATTAATTATGGAACACAAGGTCGTTTAGTTGTCTCCCTCAGCTGGCTTCGCAGAAGTGCATTCCGTCACTCCAATTTTCCAACACCTTGTTTGATGGTTTCGGGCTGTAGCTAATCTCACGAATTGCTTGGATGATATTGGCCTTAAGCGTTTGAATCAATTCCAGATTGTTGGCATAACATAAGTCCTTCACGGTTCCCGACAAAAAAAAAAGTCCGAAGGGGTCAGAATCATCTTTTAGTTTAACGTGAGCACCTGCCGATTATGGCTCAATCCCACGGGAGACCTACCTCCATCAGAGTCAGATTGGGTCCTGACCATTAACCCCGACATAGCCGAAGCCATCTCGGTCGCAAAGTTGTGACATGTTGCAGGCATGAACATGAACACACCTCTTGCTTAGGAGTCGAGGTCTATCTAACACCTCTTGAATCCAGGCACGCCTAAAAACCATATTTCTCCGCATTCGGAATAAACCAAGCCACCACGATAGTCCCACTAGGGGGCCTACCTCATAGATAGTCTGAGAACGAGAGCACGTACGCGACAGCTGCACCTCTATCCGAAAATAGAATAGGATAGCCCGAAGACGTACGCTGTTGCCCCCTGACTCCTGGGCACTATCTCCCATGAAACCAGAATATAGCTTCCGGTCGAGCTTCGCCTCCATAAGGTCACTTACAGATGAAGTTCGTGCAAAACTTCAGGCCCTGCCAACCCCAGATATGCACACACCCAGCTATAGTCGAGGTAGAAACTATCAACCAAGAATGTGCAACCCTTTGGTGAGTTGCTACACACTCCTTAGCGGATTTCTACTTTAAGGACACCGTCCAGGATGTTTCCCTCTAGTTGGATCAGTTACTTACGTAACCTATCCACAGGCACCACGAGGAGGTCGATAGGAACCTGGAGTGCAGAATTATCGAATAGTAGCAATACCGGCCCACCGAAGTGGACGAGCTCGTCGGAGTCAAGACCATGAACCATGCATTTACCACCTCACCACCATCCAACAACCATGGCCTTATGCTAGCTGCCATCCATTAGGATCGTGCAATTACGCATGCTGTACTCGGACTGGCATGCCACCACGCCATGCATAATCATGGACTTACGTTCGCTGCCATGGTCCGATGTATGGTTTAGTAGCAACACAAGTCCATTGGTCAAGTCTCTCAGAGCCCCGGACATGCCTTAAACTACTACCGACTCTACACTCCCACCTGCAATCCGAAGGGGTCAATCGACATCGTCAAGACGGCATGGCATGGGCTGTGTGGCATGGCGCGCCATTCTGCAGAGGTCGTCCAAATCCATGTCTTCAATAAAAAAAAAAAAAGTCGGTTAACATGGATCTGTAATGCCCACCGATGACACCACTCCACAATCCGCATTGGTTTCTGCAAATAATGTGCGGGTTTTCCGAGGCCCAGATGCGGCAATTTTGTTTGTTAACGTGGCGGCCGAAAGGATGATTTTTCGCCCAAAATCGATGTCCAATTCAAGCTGCTCTATAGCCCAAACTGCGAAGCAATAACGAAACGGATGGTCGTGCGCCTTCAATTGCTGAGTCAATTGGACCTTGTAAGCGAATAATCCCAGATCTTTGTTTAGAATTTTCCTCAGGCTAGTGCGTGAAATGTTGAGCTTTTGAGATCGATGACGAGTTTTGATGGTCGTGATTTGAGTCTCACACTCTCGGTTACAGCAGCCACATTCTCGTCTGTGCACACTGTACGACGAACGGGGACCATGAGTGTTGTTCACTAGCATAAAAGTCTCACGAACTTTTTGCACAAACTCGCAGGTGCGGTGGCTGCTTTATTTCGGCCAAAACTTTTTTTTTTCAAAAAGCTCACTGTTTGGGCCACACGGCACTCACTTTCCCAACGTTGTTCAAGGGTTAAGCGACTCATTTGTTTCCGCGGAGGTATCATACGGACTTTCTGTCAAGCGGGAAATAGCTGTCAGTGTCAAAATAACCTGTTATTTGAAAATAAACCAATAGATGGCCCACCCTGTACTTATATTTAATTTCAAGCTTAACATCCTAAAAGCCTAAAGATTACGAAAGAATATTGTCGAAGATGTTATACATCTAAAGCCCCACATCATTAATGATTTATGAAATATGTATTTTGATGAAGCGATTATGCCTTGCTCTTTGTCAGTTATACATAGAAAAAGCCTTCCATTCCGATGGATTTCTTAGAGAAAACTTATGCCCTTGTCAGATCACACATTTGCCAGAAAATCTTCTCGTCACGTCATCCCAAATCATTTCCTCAAGTGTTTGCATTATTAAAGTTTCACAAAAACTAAATGTCAATTCAAACAAGAGAATCATGTATAACTGTGTGTAAATCTTCAACAAAAACAAGCTACCAAATAAAAAGGATACAAATATTCAGTAAAAAAGGATTCGAAAATTCCAACATCAGGCCTAACAAAAAAGACTGAATCAGATAAAAAGAACCTTGCCGAAGAAAAGGACACCGACTTACGATTACGCTTGGTTAGCTTTGTTCTAATTTTCTTGTTCAGTCTTTTTTTTTGTCATGGTGCTTAGTTTTCGAATTCAGGAAAGGACAGTACTTGGGAGTGTTTTTATCTTGTTGTTGTACAAGGATTATATCCATTAAGCAGTTTCTGATAGGCGAAAGAGAATTTCACGCAATTAACGATATGAACACAAAATTTCTGCAACATTTTAACCAAGTTTTTTTTTTGTTTTTTGTTTTACTGCTTTTATTTTAATTATTCATTTTGTATCCGCTTTGTTCAGCAATTAGGACGTTCTTTTTTAAGTGTTGGGGTTTTCTTGTAATTTTTTGCCAGCGAGCAGTGAAATAAATGAGAGAGTAGCATTTAATGGAATTAAAAATTAATAAGTGGAGCTATAGTGCAGAAACGTATTTTAGCTGCTTGGGAACTTCTTAATCACTTTTATTTTTCGCGAATTTAATGGCTTTTGTTAACTCATATCGCACGAAATGATCAAAAAATAAAAAAAAAGTTACCTTATAGTTGCTTCATTAACTGTTTCAGGTTAGGTGGTCAGCTAAGATAACCACTTTTTGACTAGTTAAAGCGCCATCTATCGGTTTGGTTTTAATATTATGTCAACTTTTTGTGATATACCGTTGGTAAGAGTTGATGCAACGTCTTGGTTATGTGGTTGGGAATTTAAAATTTTGTTGTTGTAATTTTGTAAGTTAGCGTTCTATTCAAAGTTGTTCAAAAATAGTAAAAATAAAGTTTTACAATAATATATTGTTATGCTATATGTAATTACAGTAACAAAAAAAAACATTCGCTTTTATATTGTTTTCGGAAATGGTATAGATTTTTTGCGGTGGTTTCTTATGGTAACCACCATTACAAAATTGGTTTATTTTGTTATGCGTTCTCAGATGTTAATTGCTTCCTGTTAGAAATGAATCCTTTTGCAGGTCTTTCCACGATTTTCGTCGAAAGCATTTAAATTCACAACTGTTTATATTATTTTTAATAATGAATAATTGGTTGATTGAGAAGAAGTTGAAGTTCAAAACTAAAATAATTGAAGTACATATAATATATATGCCAGTCAAGTTCTTCTTCGCGTTTATATGAAAAAGAAAGACAATTTTCTGAGGTTTTGGATTCGCATGCAAATTATTGTAGTTTTACTTCCTTAAAATCACGGTGGTTATCAATTGTAACCACCTTTTTCCTTCAAATAAATTTAATCAAAAGTTTTACTGAAATACTGGAAGTATTGAGCATTATCGTTCGGCTGAGTTCTGTATATATATAAATACAGAAATGGCGGCCACAATCAGGTCTGCAAGGTGACCCTTGATCTAGCAGGAAACTGACAGAAAATATTAAGCTATTACTTTTTCTTCCTGATATCGTATCCAGAACTTGAACATCGATTATCAAGAAGGATGTCCAGCTCTGTCATAAACTCTCTCCAGTCAGATATTTTCTAGCACATGGTCCAACGACCCTGTTTTTTGAGATAAATTATAATTTGGTCAAACGCAATTAGTTAAACTATTCCACCCCGAATTGGTTCGGTTGGATAAATCGAGAATATTATGCACTTCTATAACTCTGAGCTGAGAACTAAAATTCCTTTAGTTAATTTTGCTCAATCATAGTTTGCTCTCGAACAATCTCTAGACCTGCATTGAGGTCAATATGCAGCTTTGCGATCATATCGGCAATGCAGCTTCAATTTTAAGAATATAGAAGGCGAATTAATCATCTCCATAACGATTTTAAATTACCGATTGATAAATATTGTAATTTGGTATTTTCAATTGATAATTGTTATCATTTTTGTAATTCCCAAACTTCTGTGTATAGCCTTCTCAATGGTCAAAACTTTTATCAATTTTTTTTTTTTTTTTTTATCCGATGGAAATCTTCAAAAGACACTCGGTAAGAATCGGTACCGAGTAGTGTGGGACTCTTATCGCACTAAAACCACCGGTGAATCAGGACCAATCTATGAAAGATCGACAAATGTTTTTTATTTCTTAATTTTTAAATCGCATTGGGGGAAGTTTAAGGTAATAACACTTTCCCATAGCTTTTAAACCATAAGCTCATGAGGCTTGGTTCTTCTTTATCTCCGAACATTGTCTCGTACATTTAATACGGTCTCCATTTCGGAGTTAGTATGACTTTGCAGTCGCTGATTGTGTGATACAGCGTGTTTCTTAACCACTTCTGTAACCATTTCAATTTGAAGGTCACGATGTAGATCGCTATTTCTTATGTACCAAGGGGCATTTATTATTCCACGAAGGACCTTGCTTTGGAATTTTTGGATTGGTTCAGCATTTGTTTTCTTTGTACAGCCTCATAGTTGGATGCCATATGTCCAAACGGGTTTCAATACTTGCTTATACATATAACATTAGTTTGTTCTGGATAGATAGGTCAGAGTTCTTTCCTAGTAACCAGTACATTTTTCTGTACTTTAAGTTTAGTTCTTCTCTTTTCTTTTTGATGTGCTCTTTCCATTTAAGCTTTGCATCCAAATTCATTCCAAGGTATTTAGGGGTATTGGAGTAAGGTACTTCTGTACTGTTTATAAATATTGAAACATTGTTTATGTTTTTGTTTGTAAAGTTTATATGCGTCGATTTTGTTTCGTTTAATTTAATACGCCATTTCTGCGTCCAATCACTAACTTTATCGACTGCATTTTGCAATTTTTGTGTAGCCTTCGTAACGGATTTATCTGGCACCAATATTGCAGTATCATCAGCAAAGGTCGCCATGATAGCGTTGATGTCCACTGGAATATCCCTTGTATATAACAGATACAATTGGTCCTAGGACACTTCCTTGTGGTACACCGGCTTCAATTTTCTTAAGTTCCGAGTAATTTTGGTCGTACCGTACTCCAAAGAGTCGGTTCGTAATGTAGGATTTCAGTACTTCGTAGTACTGCCTGGGAAGGTCCCTATGCAGTTTGTACTCAAGTCCCAAGTGCCAAACCTTGTCAAAAGCTTGAGCAACATCTAAGAATAAAGCAGAGCATACTTGTTTTTCTTCAAGTGGCTTTTCCACAACATCCGTAATTCGATGCACTTGGTCTATCGTGGAATGTTTATTTCTAAATCCAAATTGATGGCTTGGAATAAGTCTTCTTTCTTCAATTATTTTGCTAAACCTTTTCATTAGCAGTTTTTCAAAAACTTTTGCCATGATTGGTATAAGCGATATTGGTCTGTAAGATGTTACTTCTGTTGGTGGCTTACCTTGTTTAGGTATAACAATGACTTCTGCAATTTTCCAATGATGTGGCACATATCTTAGTTTAAGGCATGCGTTTATTATAAATTGGAGTTTCTTGAAGGCTATTAGAGGCATTTCTTTCAAAACCTGAGCAGTTATAAGATCGTACTCTGGTGATTTTTTGTTAGACAACTTATGTTGACACATGCTTCTTACTTCTTTGAGCGTGACAAAAGGTATTTCACATTCGTCGTTTCTATCAACAAACTGTAAGGGAAATGTGGCTGTGTTTGCTGGGAATGGCTTGAAAACATTCGCGAGATGTTCAGCGAAGAGATCAGCCTTTTGTTTCGGGTTTCCGATTCATTTACCATCTTGAGATTTTATTGGCGGGTTTTGTGTCTGAGGTCTTTCTATGCGCTTAGCTGCTTTCCATAAGGAGAATTCGGTAGAAGCATTCGCCGTCAGACTTTTCAGGAATCTACTTAGTGACTCATTTTTAAACTCGCAGATTCTTTTTTTTAATTCGTTGTTAAGACGGTTAAAAACTACCTTATCATCTGGGAATATCGTGGTTTGCCATTTTCTTCTAGCTCTTTTTTTTTCCAATATCAAATCCTTTATTTCGATAGGGCTTTTATCAATTGAGTTTTAAAATATATGGAATTTTAATATCTTTTAGTTATCAATTGATAATTGACAGTCGTAATAAGGAAAGAGTGTGAAACATCTTCCCGGCTATCATGACATTAAGATGTTGTTGTCTCTGAAATGGATAGCAGAAATGACCTAAAGACTCATGAAAGATTCTAACACTCGATGTTTGAACCAATAGCCTCTCGTCAAGACGCTAACGATTCCGAGTTCAGGCCTGAAAATCCTTTTTGTAATTTATGTAGTACTTCAATACCCTACATATTTTTCTAAAACAATAATTTTCAAATATCCTGGCAGCCAATAAGTCTCGATATAATATTTATAATGAAACATCATTTTTCCATCTGATAATTTCTAACAAACCAAAACAAACCTCTGCATATTTCATCGCTGCATATAAAGATCCATGCAAGAAGATGTGTGCGTTATTTTTAAACATCCTCCGAACCGAACCGAAAAATTCTTCCAAATTTTGTGAATTCTGACCTATGTTAAAAACATACTTTGCCACGTTATCGAAAACCTTTGTTTGCTGAAAAATGATTTATGTTCCTGACACCGATCATAGTATATTATACTATCTCCCAATTCTCTGAGCTGAAAGTTCTCTATCTCTGCACAAACAGCCATTATTACTACACCTTCGTTCTTGTTTTATAAACCCACCCAGTCAACACTGTGTCAAAAACTAAAACGGAAACGGACCGGTTCCATAACTAACCAAAACCACCTCTCAATTCTGTTGTAACCACCCTGTGCTCTGAATTTCGTTTGTCTGTAGATGGGGTAAACCAACTCGGACTCAATTAGAACGGACGAGCAAAATTATGTTTGCCACTAATATAATCAGTTTTTGCCTCCCAAAAATCCTGCTGCTTCTGATGCTGATGGTGCTGGTCTCATTCCTTTAACTGTAACCCAACAGACGAGTGTGCCTTTTATTCGGTCTGGCCAGTTTCATTATCATGGGAAAGGGTAAAGATTATGCTGGTAATGATACATATTAATGATGTAACAAACTGAGGACTAGAGTAAGCCCCAGCCAAATGAGAAGCTGTGTGGCAAAATTATCAGCTACCAACTATCGGCGGCGGGGCTACAAAAGACTCTTTTGTCCCCGCGTGTGTTTTGGTTCTTCTTTTGATGGCGGCGGTGGCAGAAACCTACATAGATACGGTGCCGAAAGCTGCATTCCAAAAACTTTTGTAAATTTGGTTTGGGGTTTCATTTCCAACACACTTACTATACACATACCTAACTAGATACACTAGAAAGATATCGAAAATCCTCGTCCTTTTTCTCTTCGTAAATTAAGTTGATTCTATGCGGATTTGGGTGTCGGTTTTATAATGTGGTTGCCATAAGTTCCTACTTTAATTTTTTTTCTCTTGTATATTTAAGCGTTTTGATTTAATTTATTTCCTGTTTTTGGTTAATTTTTAATTAATTTGTTTTCTTTTTATATCTTTTCAGGTAGGTGACTATGTACGTTTGTATAGCTGCTTAAAAGCTTTATCAAAGCGATTGGTAATGTAGACGCCTGAACAAAAATAGCTATTACCTCATTTAAGTTATTAATACAACTTAAAGTATGATTGAGAAAATATTTACTAAATTGTTTGGTTAGGACTTTATCTTGAAATTTGTTTTGAGATCCGTAAGTCTTGTAAAATAATCGTGATAGCAAAAACAAAAACAACATGATAACCCCTAAACAGCTGAGATGAACAAAAAATGAGAGTCATACCTTTGTATAACCTATAGTATTATCATGGAACGTGATTTTGTGGTACCAACGCTATCCAAGTGGTGGCGCTGGTCAGCACACACTCTAGAAAACCAAGGCGAATAACAAAAAAAAAAAAGGTTTTATGCTTGAACATCTTATTCTTGTAACCTATTTGTAACAGCTTTAACGGCAACATTTGGACTGGCCTTGTTGTAGAGTCAGCTTAAAAGTGCCCTTACAGATTTAATTTCATTTTTGGAAAGAAAATCGATGTAATTTAAAAAGAACTCAAATGTCTTCACAATTTAAAATATCATATCTGAAAGTTTGGAGATTTATATTTTCTCACTCGAGAAACAACTTTCGATGACAGTTTAGAATGAAAAAAAAAAATAATATCTCGAAATATTGTTTATTTCTTATTTTGTAAGTCCGAAATTAAATAAACGTCAACAAAATGTCAAATCACACCTTAACTTCTCAGGACATAAATTCTATAAGGTGAATTTTTCGTCTGGTGAGAAATCAGTGTCCGATGAAGTTGAGCTGTCACTAAACGTCAAAATCTATTTTTCATGTTATTTTTTCTACGAAGACAAGAAATATTAAAGAAAAATTTATGTCTGCAACTAAAAAAAAAATTAACAGATTGAAAGAATGAATCAGCAAACACTTAATTTCAACGTACAGTACTTTTGAGGTTTCAAAATCCAACCTATTCAAATCAATCGATGCAGGTTTACATGAGGTTGAATTTAGCTTCAAATTCTCATATTATGAATTTGTTTGATAAATTCGCAAAAGATTTCAATCAGCTGACCCAAATGATAGAAATCATTACAGCAGCATTGTGTTAGCCAAAAAATATCATTTATGACACTTTCTGACAGCTATTTCAGCACCCCATTGTGTTCAAGTAACACACCACAACAAACTCATATAGCCAACACTTTTCGTCCGGCAACTTCTTCTGTACAATTCAAGGGATAACCGTTAATATTAGGAACAAAATATCCACGGTTTTTTGCTTACCTGTCAAGTTATAAACTGTCAAATTCCATCTAAGGATGGCAATGTTTTCGAACACTAAAAAATTAACAAAAAAAAAAAAAATAAAAATTGAATAATTGCTCAGGAGATTTTAAAGTGACATTTGCAAATAAATATTCCTTATGTGTCAAAATAAAGTTCGCTGTTACTCTATTAAGTCATAAACTTTAAAAAATCTACCGGGCAATGGCTTTTGTGTTATTGAATTAAAAAATCTCTAAAAATTAAAATTTTCCGATTTCTTTAATTTCTGGAGAAAAGAATGATTTAAAGTTTAGAAAGAAGTCTCTATGTATATCAAATATAATTGTTTAATTTGTCTCCAAAGTCGTAAACTTTTGAATTCTATCTCAATTAAGAATTTTAAAATGCCTTTAAACTCCGTCGGAAAGTGTGGCTTACTATGTTTTTAAGTGCCATTTGGAAAATAATATTCTATTATATGCATGCCTAAATATATCTTGCTCTTCCCTCATCTGTCAAATCCTAAACTTTTAAGTTCATTCAAAGAAATGCAACGATGTTGCTGCATTAAAAAAAAAACCTCCAAGAAATTGAACAACTGAACGAAAATGTCAAGAAGTGACAATTCGAACCATTGCTGTTTTCCATTGGTTGTCCAAATCTGCTATTGATTCCAAAAACCATTCTATAATCATATCTTTTCAGAAAAAAAAAACTCGACTATTCCGAAGGGCTCTGAATGACCAATCTATAACCTTGTAAAAATTTCTTCTTAACGTCAAATTATATTAAATTAGCCGTGTTTTATGGAAAATTGATAGCCACTCAGAAAAAAAAAAACGATTATTCCAGGTGCGCACATTCAATTTTTAGTTTCGCAACTGTTTAGTTGCTAAAATGAAACATATGAGCTTATATGGGACACCGCGCACTTAGAGCAACTCGATTCGAGCAACTAAAAAGTAAACGATTGCCTAAAATTAATTTGCAACAGTTGAGCTGTTTTTTATAAGCGCAAGAGAGAAAAGAGTGTGAGCGTGAGTAAAGAGTTGCCTGTGCGCGGTACTCTATCAACTGGTGATTAAACTATTTGATATCGATCACAGTTGCCAGTGCGTGGCTAGCCTTATAGTCACTTTTATATTCACTCTCTTTTAATTTCAAAGTTTGACACGAATTTTAGAGTAATTTCAAATAAATTTTGACGTATTCAGAATATTTCTTTCCATATTCTTGCCAGCCCCTATATTACAATTTTAATTAGCAAAAATAGCGATTTTTCGTTAAAAAAAAAATTAGATTTTGTAGATGTTTTTTAATCCATCTCAGCCATCCTCCAATGGAATTTGACAGTTTATGGCTTGGTAGATGGGTAATATACTATATTTTGACCTATTTCTTTCTAGACGCTTTCGAAAAGCCCTAAAATCGCAATTTTCCTGAACAAAAACAAATCCAAAAAATTTCGATTTTTCGTGAAAAAATTAAGATTTTTTTCAGAAGTTTTTTAATCAATTGACATTTGAGATTTTTTGTACGTCTTTTACAAAATAGACATGAAGCTTTATTTCCAAATGTCTTGACATAATAAAAAAAAATCTCTGAGAAAAAAAGATGCATTTCAGAACACACCCCAGTACCAAGCAAATGCTTTTTTGCACTCGATTTAAGCGCCATCTATGTCTCAATATATCAACAATTTTTCTTCATTCTATATTATTCACTCTGATGGCCGACCAAATTATATTCACTCTTGATGTTTTTATTGTTTAGCATGTAAAATTTTGCTAACTTGGCCATTCACTCTCTCAAAAAACACGGCTATTCTCAGTACAATAAATGTCACAACAGCAAATGTCACAACAGCAAATGTCAATATAAATCTTCTCCAGTTTTAATTCAGTAAAATCTAAGTATATCCGCGTTGTACTGCTTAACTGTTTTCAGCTACCTATTTAATTAATTAAATTTAAGAATCTTGGATAGTACATACCTATCCAATTTGTTTACGGAAGCAAATGCATTTTTGTTTTTAGTTACTATCAATCATTAACGCTCCTTTCTTTCTCATTTCTATCATAAAACTGCATTTTCGTTGTAAATTAAATCAAAAACAAATTAAATGTTAATTATATACCAATCTGTACCTATCCATGGAGGAGTAAATATATTTTCCAGTTGAAAGATCTTAAGCATAGATGATGGTATGGGTTCGCTTCGTTAAGACTTCAACTAACCGAGCTAAAAGACCACAACCAGGGCTGTCGTTTTAAATATTAAAAATTTTTCTTTTTTAATTTGAAATCTAACAAAAAATAAATAAATTTGAGGCTTATAAAAAAGTTTAACTTAAGTAAACTATACCTTACTAACTTTTGATAGTCCCTAAGTAATTACCTACAAAAAGGATGTAAAATTGTTTAAATATAAACTCAAATTCACACTTGATAGGTTGAAAGCTTTTTTGTAAAATTAAATCAAATTTAAGAAATCTGCTATAAATTACAGGGTGTGGGTACGAATTATGTATTTTTTAATACACTTCTACTACTCACTTGTTAGTATTTACCTACAACTCCCTTGGTAGATACAGGACATTGGCAGCCCTGGCTTAGACCATTTCTGTATGAATTTTGATTAAGAATTCTTCATCTCGTTCATACTACTTTCATCGTTCCTATTAGCTTCGTTGCTGAACCAAAACTTGCCTGCTCAATATCCAATTAGTCGATTTTAATGTCCCGACATCATCGGTTTCTGAATTTGTAATTATCGTAATGTGTGTATTGGTGTCCGCTGGTGTGTATTACCATACACAAAGCGTAGCTACGATATTTGTTGGATATAAAATTATACATAGGTAACTACACCTGCTGCGCGCTAGCTAGTGGCTCATGAAGCATGATATACAGATTTTGCAAAACATCCTTCTCACTAAACGTAGAATGGATAATTAAATTTGCGCGAAATTTAACTCCATTATCGTTCAAAAAAGCAATTCATTGCATTGCAACCCATACATAAAAAAGACATGTAAGCTGAAAGGTAATAAACATGAAGAAAAAAAAACAACAAAAAGAGTTATTAAAAGGTAAAGTTAAAGGTATAAAACGTTAAAAAAAAGAAAGAGGGTTCGTCATTTTTATATGATTGGTGGTGTCATTGATCTTTGAGCCAAACTCGGTCACTCTTTTAGGATACGCGTGTCGTGTGTTTGAGTTTTGCTTTTGTTTTGTTTTGTCTATCATCCGATGTGGTTATGAAGTTTTTGTATGTTTTTTCATGGGTAGATATTTAATTACAGATATAAGTGAGATACATATTTATTTTGAGCCTTTAAATTCACTTAAAGTATCATAATAATTACTACCTTGTACTACCTAACCAATCTTATTCAAACACCCGAAAATTCGACTCATTCGAACACTCTTACAATTTTTCTTTGCCTTGTGATATTCTTTTTAACTAAACAGATTCAAAGCTTAGGTCAATTTATCAGTTTAAAAACATTATAAAAATAACAAGTAGAAATTTTGAACCAACAAGATACGTAGTTAAATTTGAGGTTTACGGAAGACCCCACTCCAGAATCATGTCAAAATCGTGCCTATTTATGTTTAAGTAAATGACACAGCATATTCTAAAATCAATTGATTGTTATCACAAGTATGCCATGTCAATTTAACCACGTTAATTTTAAGAATTTTCTGTATCTTCATATGGGAAAGTGCATCTGGTTAATTTAACAAGACACTTTAAGAGTGACAGATAGGTCGCCTAGGAGTATTAATTCTGCAATTTGCACAAACTCAAGAGATTATGAATTCATTTATAATGTTCACCTTAAAATGAAGAGGATTTCAAAGTAGATGTCGATGCACATTGGCATGTACATTACAGTCAGGGGACAAAATCCACATTCTAGCAGTGCGGCTAAAGGAAAAAAACCTCTTTATTTATAAGTACCTACATACGAAGTTAGGCTCAAGGGTAAACTGATGAAAATTCCCATCTAGATGAGTATTACGGCGGAATTATTTTAGGCGACGAATGCAACTGGCTATTTCAATTGAACATTGTTGATAGAAAAAGTGATAAAACAATGAAAGACCTTTAAACAAAAGTTTCCGTAATGGATGTGTCTCGTATAAGTTTAAGGGCTCTATTCTGAATTATATCCAACAGTTTTAAATGAGTAGGGGCACCAGCTTGCTATCGCTATGCTTAAGATGTCGCCCAACCGTTCGTCTTCATGAGAGTACTATAAGTGTTATACTCAAATCTTGGGCAGATAGTTTATAGATCACAGCCAGATCAGAAGCGGAAAAGAATTCCTTGCATCTTTTAAGAAAACCTAAGCATTTCGTTGCGTTTTAAACTACATCAAATATATGAAAGCTTTTCAGTTTCTTTGATGCAAGTGCCATTAATGGATAAAAAAAATGGGTGGTATATTTCGTTTGGCCGACAAAATACAGCTTTGTGTTTATCGAGGCATTAAACTCCAATGAGCTTAGCATATATATGTTGTCACATTGTGAGTCTGGAAACTAATATGAAAAGCTCAGGGTTAAGTGAATTTCAAGATTCAGGCAAAAATTGGGTGACACCAGAATTCATTGTAAGAATAAAAAATTTTGGTGCGTTTAACCATCGCCGGTGATCCCACCTTCAATATTAATATGTGTGGGGCATTCCGGGTGGTTGCAATGAATTAAAAAAAAATCATATATGACAAACACACCTTATTGCAAGAAACCACAAAATTCTTTTGATCCGACCACTACCAATCTACACAGGATCAACTGCTGAGATAGTTTGAAGATTGCCTGAAAATTTAATTTAAATCGTTCATGTTGTTTAAAAATTTATAAGAAACATTATACATATGCACGTATTTTTTTTATTTTTTCTCTATTTAAAAACGCTAATAGGATTATGAATTGCCTCAAATATACATATAACACAAATGAGAAGAGGTACCAACTGTTGGTTAATATTCTTTAGTCGAAAACATGTGGAGCGAAATAAAATGAATCTATCTACACCCTCAAAGCAATAAGATGATAAACGAGCGGAGCTGTTCCAACGATCATTTTTACTAACAGCTTCTGTCTAATTATTAAGACGTTCATTTATAATTTGTTGGTGGAGTCAACGATTTCTTTCGATTCGAGGAACTTGAAGCCATTTTTACTTGCGACTATAAGTCAAGTTAAGCATTCGTAAAAAATATATATAAGTTGACATTACGGTGATAACGAAGACTAAAAAAGTGGGTCTCGAAATTCTGTCTGTCTGTCGGTTCGATTACAGCCTAAACGGCTCGCCCGATTTTCTTCAAACTTGGTAGATATGGTTTTTAATTTTTACCCTCCGGCAAAAATTTTTTTTGGAAACTCAATATTTCGAAAACCCCATGCTCTATTTTTTTCAAACTTGACAAATAAAAGTTTCTTAACATAATCTACAAGATTTGAGGAAAAAAATTGTTTTATCTATAACTAACGGTACCTTCCATACAAATTTTAAAAAATGGTTTTCGAAAATCGTATTTTTCTCGAAAACGGTTCCGAGAATTTTGCTAAAATTTTTTTTCTTTTGATTGATCTTTACGATGTATAATTTAATAAAAAAAATTGAAATCTAGATAATCACCCTTATTCCGATAGGCGTTTTTCTAAAACGCCAACTGTCGTTTTAGGAGTCGTGTCGTTTTTTTTTTGGTATTCCGTAACTAAAACGCCAACGTTTCTCTCGCTCTTACATTCCACAATGCATTCCAAACATCTGACATATCAAATTGTTTGCAAATTGAATAATTTGGTTTTGAAAATTATATTTGTGTGAATTTGTTTCAAACAAGAAAAATGTACAGTGTAGAAAGTTATTTTTCTTGGAGCAGCAGTGACGAAGAAGAAGAAGAAGAAGAAAATAAAGATTTGATACTGCAGAAAATATACATTCCATCTAAAGCAAATCCTTTTGAATTGGCTGGCACAAAGTATGTTATTAAATAAAAAAATTTATATGCAGTAGGTAATTCTACCACTGGTTTTTATTTTTTATTTTATCGTATCGCATTTGTTAACAGATTCAAACTTGCTGATACCCTTAGATTTTTTGCAAAAGCGAGCTACCAAAAGGGGTTGGGAACGACTTCAATTTGGGACTATCCCAACCAAGCCTAAGCAACATTCTTAAGGAAATACCTGCTCACGTTTTATCTTTGCCAAGTTATAATTTCTACGAATTCTTTTATTTTCCATTTTAATCGGATAAATACATACATATATAGATAGATCGCTTGATATAAATATTTGTATATATACATATGCATATGATGGAGGAGAAAGAAATACTTCACTTTTGGGTATGTGATTGTGACTGATAACAGTTCAAATAAAAATACATTTTTGCTGGAGATGCTGGGTACCCATTCGAGCCTTTTCTTGTAACTCCTTATATAGATTTGTTATTTTCACCCTTAACAAAGAATTTTAAATTATAAAAACTAAAATAAATTTAAAAAAACTTATATTTTGACTCCTGTCGTCAACAAATTTTTAGACGACAGATTTCGGCGTTTTTACAGACGTTTTTTGTATGGAAACGACTTACGGAATACCAAAAACAATATGGAGAACACGTTCCACAAGAGAGAATCGACAAATTGACGTTTATTTGGCGTCGAACGCCTTACGTAATACCAAATTCACACTGACGTTTTTATTTTGGCGTTCAACGCCTTACGGAATAAGGCTGATTACTAACTGTACCTACCATAGAATTTTCGAATTTTGAATTTCTCATTATCGGCATAACGGCTTTTAATGAAATTTTTGAAGTAAAACTTCTTTTCCGGCGTTGGGGGTAAAAAATGTTCTATGCAGCTGTCAGTGACATGTCAAACCGTCACGTTATCAGTCAAAGACAGCGACATGTTTTAAAAATACAAAATGTTTGTTCGTAGGTTATAATCTTACAGAAGCTTTGCTTGAGGAAAAAGAAGTTTTACTTCAACCGCGCGTACGTCAGTACACACAATCTTTTTTTTTTATAAAGAAGCTCCTAAAAAGTTTAAAAAAACATTGCATTTAAAAACTTAAGAAAAAATATTTTTTCAATTTTTAGAAAAAAAAGGCTTTTTTTTTTTGAAAAATTCGATATCTCAAGAACGGCTTAGTATTTTTTTTTTGAAATTAGACTTTTATTCGTACAATAATAAAAAATTAAGGTTGGCGTACCAAAATTTTTTCTTAAAAATGTTTTAAAAATTTTGTAAAGCTTCCCAAAAAGTTGAAAAGTACTGTCTATTCAAATTTTACAAACATTTTTTTTTTGATAATTAAAAACGTAAATCTGAGTTTTTTTTTCAAAGCTCAATATTTCAAAAACCTCATGCTCAATTTTTTAAGTTTAATAATTAAAAGTTTTTTGTTACAAACTACAATATTTAAGAATTTTTTTTTATCTTAAAATAATGGCACTCTCCATACAAATGTTAAAAAATGATTTTTGAAAATCGTATTTTTCTCAAAAATGGCGCCTAGAATTTTGATAAACACATTTTTCTCACGATTAATTTTTACGATGTATAATTCAGAAAAAAAAAAAATAAATTAATATACATATGTAATGTGTTACTGACTGTACCTACCGTAGAACTATTTTTTCGAATATTAATCTTCTCATTATCTGCATAACGGATTTTAATGAAATTTTTTATAGAGAAGCTTCTGAACAGTTTGAAAAACTTTGTATTTCAAAATTGAATTTTGATAAAAAAAATTCAATTTTTTTTTTGAAAATCTCAAAAACAGGTCAATAGTTTTTTTGTAAACTTAATTTTTACTAGTACAGTAATAAAAACTTTAAGTTGGCGTACCAAAATTTGTTCTTAAAAATGTTTTTAAAACGGTTCAATGGAGAGCAGTATAACTCAGTGATTCTATTTTATATTTCAGTGGTGATTTCTCTATAATTTGTCTAACAAAAATAGTCAATAAAGAGGAGATAGGGGTATTTGCCCCTCACTTTGACTTTAATGACTTTTATTAAACGAACTGCACGCGATCAAAAAATTTACGCCAATAACTTTTCTTCCTTAAAGATATTAGCCAAATACAACAAGAAAGCATAGTATAACACTTTAACTTGTAAAAATGAATTGTTTTTGTTTTTGAGAGCTCCAAAAATGAATACATTCTGAAACATTCTGTTTATAACTGTGAAAAACTGAATATCCTAAATTTTTCCTTAATAAACGACCAATATTCCTCTCTATTACCACACTTGTATAGATTGATTTAATCTTCAGTTTCAGAGTATACAAGTTTGAATTTTGTTCTTTTTTAATCCTGTTAGCAATAAAAAAAAAATAAAAAAACTATAACAACTCGTATTTTAAATTTGATTTATATGACAAAAAACAACCCTTAGTTCTTCATAATTTTCATAATAGATACTTTTAAGTATCTTAAAAGTTAAATCCAACTTTTTCACTTAAATTCGAGGTAGTTATACAAAACCGCACGAAAATAAAAAAATCATTTTCAACCCCATATTTTTTCTCTGTGTGTTATTATCCTTATCAATTGTTTGCAGGTTTTTGCAAACAAAATGGTCCAGAGGTAGATAATACAAAAATGGTTGGTTGAAATGTTTGAACAGAAAAATAAAAAAAAATCACATAAAGTAGGAGGACAAAGTCAAAATTCTGCTCATGTAGCAGTTAGACAAAAATATTTTTCCTTTTTTTTTTTTTTTTGTCGTATCCGAGGGTATAGTTGTCGTCCTAATAGACAGAGTAAACCAGCAAGTTGAACACAGGTTTGGCTGTGGATATATTCTTGTATTTCTACAATTTTATATGGAGTATATATGTCTGTATGTACCTTCCTACATAGATGTTTGGTTGATGGAAGTGGTCCTGTGCGAGACTCCAAGGAATCGCTTCGCTGACTGAATCGACTCCAATATCAGCAACAACTACAAAAACCCAGTTTTCAGTGCAAAGGACAAATGTATCCGGGTAATAGCCAAACACATGAATGAATTCGTTCCTTGAATTGTGTGTGCTGAGCATTCGTGGATATGGTCCTTTTCAGCTATCCAACTTGTATTAAAAAAAAGGCGTACCACACCTACCTCTCTATCGATGGATTCAAATTTTTTGTGATACCTAGCAAAAAAAAATCAACAATCATTCATATTTCGCGAAGGTTCTGCAAAAGTATGGACTGAAAAACTTGCAAACACCGTATGGTTCGATGAAAAATTTACATACCAACGAACACAAAATCTGCCTTGACATTTTTTGTTTTTCATTTGCCACAAAAAAAATTGTCAACAACGTTGCGTGATATCTTGGTTTAGTTGACTGCCTTTTGGGCTTTTCTCTGGGAACGTGTTTTTCGAGTCTGGGAACATGGAAGGCCTACCTTCTACATATCCCAAATTAAAAAAAAGAAAACCCTATTTCATTCGTTAACTTAAAAAGTTTGTGTTTCTATATTGCCAAAGAACTTCAAAAAAAAAAAAAATCATCCTAGAGATCCTTTTCAAAGTCAGCCCTTTTGATTGCCTAGTAACCACTTATTTGACTACAAGCCTACTCTGTAATTGAGTTCCCTAACGCAATTTATCCTTCAATTAGTTGCTATTTCTCCACCCAACAATGGAATGACCAAATGAGTGTTATTTGCGGTTTCATGTCAAATCAGTGATGCAGTGAAGGAGTTGGGCAAATTACAGAACAAGAAAAGGAAATCAACTCTGCACAATGCAAACAAAATAATCCTTGGCAGCTGAATAGAGAAGGAAAATTATTAAATAATGGCGGATGACTAGACTACTCTACACTCCGTGTCGTTTATTTGAAGACATAGTTGGAGTTTTTTTTCTTCTGGTAAAAATTCTAACAAATAAAAAAAAAATATTTTTCATTTAACTTTATTTAAGGTAAAATATATATTTTTTGAGATATTTAAGTTTTTCTTCAATGGGTGTGAGGCTGTGATATCGCTATTTTGAAAGCTAACGAAAAATTTCAATGTGTTCTTGGAATTATCCTTAAGACCTTAGGCCTAGTACGCAGATCGAGACAAGACAAATTTTATGTCTACAATTTTAATCTCTACAAAACTTTTCCAAATCTCGTGCAAAATTTTGAAGTTGGAGAATTAAAAAATAATTATTTAATGTGTTTTGCTGTGTATCTCTGGAACGGGTTGTCTTACAAAAGTAGTTCATACCTTTTCTCGATACTTTCAAGAGAAGCATCAGCACCTTTTACATAAAACTAGTTTTGTCAAAAATCACTTTCGGCTGTCAAAATTTGTCCCGTAAAATAATGCTTGTATCATTCTTTTTCCTGGAAAAATTAAGTGGAGACATTTTGTACAACAATGCACAAAAGTATGAATTTTGTGCGAGAATTGCGTACTGCTCGGAATGTATGGGAGACAAAATTTTTCCCGATCTGCGTACTAGGCTTTAAGTTCAAAAAATAGTTGCTTGTTTGAACCTTAAACTGATATTTAGTCGCATGGCCCTTGTTGAAAATAACAGCAGCACAATGACGTTGCATGGAATTGATAAAATGTTCACACCTTTATTCGGGTATCCGACTCCGTAAAGCCTGCAACCACTGTTTCGCAAGTTTACTACATAGTAGGTTTTGGTCCATTATCTTGCTGAAAGACCCATTCGGTGGCATTTCATACTTAGCAAATGGCAATATTATCTCTTCCATGATCTTAACATACGAGTAAACGTGCTGACCCGTGATATCTTCAATTCGATTTATGGGACTAAGACGATGAAAACCATGTCCAAACCATGATGCTGTATCATCCATGTTTAATGACCTAGTTTGTGAAACGTTGATTAAATTATGTATTTAGGACCTGTCTGAAATACTGGCGAGAACTCTTGCCACCACATAAAACTATTTAGACTCATCTGACCATAGAATATTTGTCCACTTTGATGCTATCAAGGTGTTTTTTTTTGGCAAGTTCGTTCACAAAAATTACTTTTGTGAACTGTTGGGGCTGCTTGAATATTCTCTCGTATACGAATCGTTCCAATACAAGTGTAAATGGCAAAAAAATCCTCTGATTCAAAAGCTAGCGTAAAGGGATTCTTTTTGGAATGCCTGGCGAACCGTTTTATCAACTTCAGTGACATTAGGAGCTTTTACCCGGAGATTTTCTACTATGTGTTTATTTATTTTCCATTGAGTACAAGCTCTCTTAGACTAAACAGAATAAACGATCTTATTTACAATTAAATTAATATTTTATAAAGAATGACAAAAATAGGTAAAATTAATAAAACCTTTATATATCAATAAACTTAGGTCAATAGTTTTAAAGATGCCCCTATCTAAATAGCGATGAGTTATTAATGCTGTAAATATAATTTATAGTTCAAAGTGATCTTGTCAATCTAATGATCTTACATTTAGCGATATTCATGAACAATCTACCTATTATCAGCTAAATTCATCCAAATCACAATGTCAGTCTATCTCAGAAGCTTTAAAGCTTTATGTCATCAGCAAATAGTAAAAAGTTATAATAAAGAACTCTAGATGGAAGATCATTAACAAAAAATATGAAAAGAAGAGGCCCAAGATGGTTTACCTGTGGGACACCTCAATCGTTAAGAATCTCTTCTGATACCACTTTTTCCAATTTTTACATTTTGTTTATGTCCAGACAGATAATCTTAAAACCAATGTAAAAGATTAGAGTGAAAACCTATGCAGTTCAATTTCTTTAGCAGAATATAGTGTTGAACTCTATCAAAAGCTTTAGAAAAATCAGTATAAACATTTGCTACAGTTGATCTACCATTTTTGAAGCCATGTTGGTCCATATGCACCAACAGCTATTGCAGTGCAATAGGACATGCTTAAATTCTTCAGAAATATTTGGGTGATAGTATCATTACAGATTATACAACACCCGAACTTGACTTTTATAAACCATTCCAAACTGCCTTTTCAAGCAGAGAAGAATGGCCAGTGAATCAGCAATAGCAATCTATACTGATGGCTCCAAAATCGACACAGGTGTTGGTGCAGTCTTTTTTTCAGAACCTCTTGAGCTAAACAACTCACTTACGCTCCCAGATCATAGCAGTGTCTTCCAAGCGGAGGTCCTAGCAGTGACAACAGCTGCTAGACAGGTATCAATGATAGCGATACCACGGGCTGATGTCACCTATTACATTGACAGCCAAGCGGCAATAAAAGCTATTTTTGCCACTGTGATAATATCGAAGCTTGTCTCTTGCTGTCGCGAAGAGCTTAAGGTTCTTGGCACGCAGCACAATATTAGACTCTGCTGGGTACCGGGACACAGCGGCATACCAGGTAATGAAAATGCCGATGAGTTGGCAAGACAGGGATCAGCGGTTGACGCTAGTCAAGCAGAGATGGTAAGTATCCTACTCTGCAACATTAAACAGAAAATTTCAGATTTTATCCTAAAGAAATCCAATGAAAGGTGGAGTCTACTTGACACCTGTGATACTACTAGGAAAGTAAGGCCTTGCTTTAACAAGCAGAAGACTGACAAAATTATCATCATCATCATCATCGGCTCGACAACCGGGTTCCGGTCCTGGCCTCTTTCAACAAGTCTCTCCACCTATCCCGGTCTCTAGCCGACCGACGCCATCCAGTTGCGCACCCCAAGGCTTCGGGCGTCCTGATCTACGCCATCTCTCCAGCGCAAGCATGGTCTACCACGCTGTCGTCTACCATAGAATGTACCACAAAGAACTTTCCGAGCAGGTTCCTCTTCGCTCATGCGAGCTAGGTGCCCTACGGAGTCTACCGAACTTAATTTTAGTCACGATATCTGTTTCAAGGTAGATTGCGTACAGTTCATGATTGTACCGTCTCCGTAATCGACAAAATTATGCAACTTAGTAAAAAGTCCCTTCGCTCTCTTACGAGCATAATCACCGGACATAATTTACTGAAAAATCATAAATTTAAAATTAAACTAAGTACAGATGACCTATGCAGAGGATGTGGTGATGAAGGGGTACTCTTACATGAAGACACATCACACATTCTCTGTCATTGCCCTTCACTATGCCACCAGAGAAGGAAATGGCTTGGTAGTTTCTTCTTTGATAATCTAGAAGATCTTTCTAATATTTCAGGAATTCAGGAATTGATTAACAGAATACATCGGTTTTTATCAGAAGAGAGTGATTTTACACTCACTGGTAACACAATGGATCTACATTGATCTAAGTGTGACGATAACGACATTAATTGTCAGACCAACAACCTAACCTAACCTGGTCTATAGACCATAAATGCATTGATAAACAGCCGCTTCAAAAACTTTGGGTATACAAATGAAATGAGTCTACAATTAATTACTTCTTGTTTGGAACCAAATCTATACAGGGTGATTGGCATAAGGTGTGACAAAAAGCTAGGGCGTGTAGGTTGGACTTAGACAAGAAAAAAATCGTATGGGAGGGGGGGGTCTATTTCCCCCCGTTTAGGCGGGAGGGGCAATTTAAGAAAAAAATCACTTAAAACAGACAAAAAATTATTAAAAAATAACGGTGATACCTACAGAGTAATACTATAGCATTTTGAAAAGCCAGAAATACATTCTTTAATTTTGTTTTTAAATAAAGTTGTTCGAGTGAATAGTTTTTGAAAAATTAATTTTCAAAATCAAAATTTTGAAAAAAAAATGAAAAATTTTTTTTTAAACAATTTTTTTTTCAAAATTTTACGTAATTAGGTATTATTTTTGTATTCAATATTCAATGCTCTCATTAATTTTTGATCAAACACAAAAAACCGGATGTCAAAATGTTTTGTAGTTTTTGCGAAAATCAAAAATAAGAAAAACTACTTTTGTTCTAAGAAAAGCCTTTTATTTTAGTTTTTATACGTCTTTGGATTCTTACGTGAATTTACGATTGAAAGGATTAACTTTCTTTTTACTATTTTTTTAATTATCGCCTTATAAACATACAATAATGTGACAAAGTACTGGATTAACCATATTTCACACATTTTTTCATTGAGAACACCTGCGTGAGAGCATTGGATTAATATTGACCTGCGAATGTTGTTTAAATAATGCAACGTTACACGCCCTAACTAGTGACAGAAAAGTGCAATTGCGAAATAAGAACAAGAATGTTCCTGAATCTTGAAATCAATTAAAATAAGAAATACATGCATATTTAGATAAAATACATAATTACTGTTTATTTAAATTTTTAACTATTTTTTAACTAAAGCTTATTACAAAAAATTATTTAAAAAACATTCGCAGGTTAATATTAATCCAATGCTCTCACGCAGGTGTTCTCAATGGAAAATGTGTTAATCCAGTACTTTGTCACTTTATTGTATGCTTATAAGACTGATAATAAAAAATTTTTACAAAAAAAGTTAAGCCTTTTTTTCGTAAATCCACCTACGCCAAGCCGACCCCACCATAATAAAAAAGTGGCAGGTCAATTTTAAACCATCAATGCTCTCACGCAGGTGTTCTCAATGAAAAAATGTGTGAAATATGGTTAATCCAGTACTTTGTCACATTATTGTATGTTTATAAGGCGATAATTAAAAAAATAGTAAAAAGAAAGTTAATCCTTTCAATCGTAAATTCACGTAAGAATCCAAAGACGTATAAAAACTAAAATAAAAGGCTTTTCTTAGAACAAAAGTAGTTTTTGTTATTTTTGATTTTCGCAAAAACTACAAAACATTTTGACATCCGGTTTTTTGTGTTTGATCAAAAATTAATGGGAGCATTGAATATTGAATACAAAAATAATACTTAATTACGTAAAATTTTGAAAAAAAATTGTTTAAAAAAAAATTTTTCATTTTTTTTTTCAAAATTTTGATTTTGAAAATTAATTTTTCAAAAACTATTCACTCGAACAACTTTATTTAAAAACAAAATTAAAGAATGTATTTCTGGCTTTTCAAAATGCTATAGCATTACTCTGTAGGTATCACCGTTATTTTTTAATAATTTTTTGTCTGTTTTAAGTGATTTTTTTCTTAAATTGCCCCTCCCGCCTAAACGGGGGGAAATAGACCCCCCCCTCCCATACGATTTTTTTCTTGTATAAGTCCAACCTACACGCCCTAGCTTTTTGTCACACCTTATGCCAATCACCCTGTATATTGGCCTGATCATTGATAGTTTCCACCCTTCCATAAAGTCAGGTAGAAAAAGTTCTACTAAAAACATAGGGATTCCCAAATTGACAAAACTTCCAAAAAGCTTGTGAGTCAGTCTTAACAGCGTTCTCAGTTGAGCTTATATAGTCACTGTACACAGACATTTTTAGATTCTCATACTTTTTCCGTACATTCGTATACATCGGGAACGTCTCATAAAGGGTGGGCCAAATACAAGTTTCTTATTAAAAATTCAACAAAATGAACAAAATTAAATTTTTTCAATGTATTATGGTTTTATTAGTAAGAGCAAACATTCCCATTAATTATGGAACACAACGTCGTGCAAGTGGCTGTCTCGACTGGCTTCGCAGTAGCTTATTCTATCACTCCAACTTTCTAAGTCTTGTTTTAGGCTGCAGCTTACGGATTGTTTGCATGATATTGGCCTTTAGTGCTTGAATCGTTTCTAGATTGTTAGCATAACATCGGTGTTTCACGATTCCCCAAAACAATAGTCCAAATGGGTTAAATCGCAGCTCCGAGGCAGCCAATTGACATCGCCAAGATGGCTGGTAACAGGATTTGGGAATTTGGTGCACAAAAGATTGATTGTGGCATCCTGCATGAACCTTGAGATCGTCCAAATCCATGTCTTCAATTTCAGTAAAAAGAAAGTCGGTTAACATGGCTCTGTAACGCCCACCTTTGACCGAAACGTTGTTCCCAGCCTCATTTTCAAAGCCTTACCTTCTCGGCTACAACAGCAACACACTCGTCTGTACGCGCAGTACGAGCAAGGGGTTTTTTAAAAAAGGCACTGTTTGGGCTACACTAATAAAATTTAGTATTTCCCAACGTTGTTCGAGCGTAAAGCGACTCATTTCGTTCCGCGGAGGTATAATACTGACTTTCTGCCAAGATTTCGAGCGGGAAACAGCTGTCAGTGTCAAAATAACCTATGGAGCAGAACAGGAGGCTTTTTCTCAGTCAGGCTTATTAGTTCACTAGTTTAAAACAAAAGAATTGACCTTAAACAAGTAAGTCAGAGTGTACTCACATATCTTGGAATGAGGGTTAGAAGGACGTACGTTCTTACCTCACCGTCTTCGGTCGCGATGTACGTCCATAAGCGAGGTTTTTCTTAAGAATTAGATATTCGTCTAGTATCGATTTGAAATGCAATTGAATTTAAAAAAAGTTCGTGATTCCGTGATTGAGTGGTTTCATAGGTAGTTTGAGTTACAATTACGCGACGACCAACAATAGTTGATGGAAAAAATTCTCCCCCCTGAGCTTAAACCACTAATTTGAGTAGATATATGTCTAGAATAAAGTTGCATTGGTTTGAGTTTGAAAATAGTTATTTCAAAGTGATTTTCTTTAATGACTTTCGACATCACATATACCAAACTAAAGCCTATCCTTACATAACTACAACAGTTTGTGATATAAAATAATTGGAATTCAATTAATTTCAAATAACATGACGTGCTTTGATGATTTTGTTGTGTTATTTGTTTAATTAAGGCGCAGGACACGCATGGCTGTGTGGTTATAGAAGGGCTATGTACCTACGAATATTTTATGATATTATTATTTTATTTTATTATTAAAAAGGATTGCGTGCTTGAGTTGTTAATTTTAGAGGGTGAAATGTTTTTGAAAATGTTCATGAAGTTAGCAATTATAACTAAATTAAATTAATGGAAAACCTTATTGGCAAAATCAATTTTTAAGTTGGATGACTTAATTATTTTAAAGCTTACAACAAAATTAGAGTTCAAGAACTTTCCGGGTGACATGTGTGGTGAATTCACTTGGAATGGCATTGAATTCAAACGTAATTATTTCGAGCAGGGAATTTAAGTTGCTCCATACGGGAAGTATTGGTTTCGTGTACAAATAAAATTTGAGGTGAACATTCAACTTAACAATACAATTATGAAGATTTTCAACAAAGTGGTTTTCGTCATACCGTCCGTCGGTATTTGCGCATTTGCTCGTGCAGAAAGTTAATTCACCTATGTGTCACGTAGCTCTATCCTTATAGAATCATAGATATATCTTTCACATTCATATCATTCAATTTGGGCCAAAAGAAATTAGCTTTTATCGATCGATAGCGGTTTTTGTTGATGGTGATATCGATGCCATCGTGTCGTTTTCGAAGAAGCATAAACCGATGTTGCCAGCGGCCCACAATCAGCGTTACCACTTCCGGAAAAAAAGTCGAAGCTAATTTGAAGAAAAAAGTGAAGTAAATTGAGAAAAGAGAGAAAAATAAATTTCAGAATGACGTTTTACTTGCATTTGAAAAAAAATTGATGTTTAGATTTTTATCAGTTGACATTACAACACGAAAAAGTGGTGATTCCGATTGTCCGTCTGTCGGTATGTAGATTTGATCTTTACAAAAGTAAAATTGCAGTAAATTTAAACATGGTTTGTAAAATGAAGTAGATTTCAATATTTGGCTGATGGTGCGAAGTAGGAAGTAGATTTTAAAATATTGTGAATAAAAAAAGAAGTAAATCTACTTCAATTGACGTAAAGTGGTACAACTGGCTACAATCCTCACCAAACATTGACCTTCTACGAATGTATTGGCAATTAGAATTGGTGGATAACCCAAAGCCGTAAAATTTTGATTGTCGACTTAAAAGTTCATCCAAAAATGGGCCTCGTTGCTGAATATGAATTTGTTTGTTTGGTAAATTGGAGGGATCACTTCCTGCTTTAGAACCCAGAGTTATCGAATACACGACGCTGTCACCTGCCATGGTGATTTGTGTCGAAAATTGAAAAGCGCAAAAAGTAATAACATATAAAATTCAAAAAATATACTTCTGAAGTAAATCACACAAGAAGAGGACTTAGCTTTATTTAATTGGAAATGTTGAATCAAATATTAATTGATTAAAAAAAAACATTTGATGTTTTTTAGCTTCACGTAATTCAAATCGGCATTTCGTCCCGACGATCTTGTCCGTATTACTATATTTCTAATGCTCGTATTGTGTTAACCATTATAAAAAGGTTCATTAACCTTTGAGTGAAATTAAAAAAAAAATGAACACTAATTTTCGGGGACTTAAGGGCATTAAAAAGCTTTAAAGACGTATATTTAGATCCTTACAGGACAGAGAAAGGTTCTTAGAAAGAGATTTATTGAGTTTCAACTCCCCAACCATTTCTGTGTGCGTGTTTTGACAAATGGAGGAGACCTAAAATTTTCTATCGATTACGAATGGCTAATAAGCAGCACTTTTCATGACAAGGGATACTCTTTGGGAATATGTCAATTCCTCGCAAGATGTAGTACACCTTTTACAAAAGATTTATGTAGCTATTTATAGATATGTAAAATCCTTTTTCAATAAGAGCATAACAATGAAATGAAGGATTTTTTTTAGAACCTTTGGAAAATCCACTCGGAGTGTTTTAATCATTTCAAATGATCAAGAAACTTCAGCTCTATACTCTATCCAACAAAAATTGTCAGTACAGGCCTTATGGGAGAGCTTTTTCTAAGCAGTGGCGCCTGATGCACCCTCACTACAATGCGTTAGGAAAAATGCCACTAAAAAAAGAGCAAGCCAATGACTTTTATTAAGGAATTGTTGTTGAAACTCTTTGCAAAAAGTTGTACACCCCAACACGACCGTCGTATCCCACTGCTGATGAGATACTGTCAAAATCAAGACAAGAGTGTCAAGTGTCACTCAATACGATCGTGCGCTCTTTATCTACATCAAAACAGAGTTACCATTATCATTCTCAATTGCAAGCAAAGAGCTTTTTCAGTGGTTTTTATTAAGGAGCTTTTGGGATTTGAAGCTTTTGAGAACACATTTTAAGAAGATGAGTACGAGTATGTTGAGTGTTGTCGTATTGCTTTTCAACTTAAAAAGAAAACGCGCCTATTATCTTACCGCTTGGCGTTGTGGGAAAAGGTAAATTGAATATTGTTTTCAGTCGTTTTGAATCGGCAGACGGTAGCCCTATGCGTTTTTCACTTTCATTTGCGGCGATTTATAATTTAAACTACGGAATCCCTGTGAGAGCTTTAAAAGGCGACACACTTATGCATGGCAATGCAACCAGAATGAGAGACAAACGTCCTATCTTCCTTGTACTGACAATTTTTGTTGGACAGAGTATAGAGTTCTCTATCTTAAATTTGCAAAAATGCTGACTGAGAGGTCGTATTAAAGGGCGGCATGCCCAAACAATTTCGCGGCACTACACCTTTTTTACAGGAACAAATTCAGGCGATATTCGACCAGCTTCTAACTTCAGTACTAATAAAGTCAGAAGCTTCAAATTCAGAGTATTTGCGGAGCCGATCAGACACAGGCGCCTTACTAAATTTCAACTCTTGCTAAGACCGTAGATGACTCACTGACTAAGATCATCAAAATTATGGAGCACTACCCGATAACGTAGAACTTTTTAATTTCGTACAAAGCTAAGTTTTGATCTCCATACAAAAAGGTTCTGAAAACTTGTTTCGATATTAATCTACTTGAGAAATTTGATATCAAACTGTATTATCTTAAATCTTGGCGTACTTTTAGAGCTCCAGAGTTTTCACGGCCGACTAGTTAGGTACACCTAGGGTAGCCAGATATGTTTAGATGAAACTAGTACTGGAGTTTCAAAAACCCGGACTTTCCCGGACAAATGAGGATTGAAAAAAGAGTACAAAACAAGGACAGAATAAACTCATTTACATTGTAAGAGGAAACAAAAAATTGTATTAACATTTAAATAAAAATAAATATTTAGTTTAAAAATCACATTTTTAAGTTACAAAACATCTTTGAGGTATAAAAAAAGGAACTTCATTTGTTTTTTTTTTTTAATAAATAGCCTTTACAGTGCTTGTTGTACTTTTCATTACATCTAATACTGTTAAGTATATCACTAATGCTTTTTTGTTAATTTAATTCCTTTGTTAAAATAATTCCTTTGACGGAATCAGGTAACAGTTTGTTTCTATCTTTTGTCCACGTGAATTTAATAACGTTTTCTTTACAGCCGGAATCATCAAGCTTCTTCAAAATAGATTTAATTTTAAGTGGAACAGAATCGTTATCGATTCGCTCGTAAATATTATTGACAATATTTTGTAAAATTTCAACGGTTTCAATAATAGAAATGTCTTGTTTTTCAAGTTTTTGAATATTGACGTTGAATGTTGACATGAGAGAATGAACCAAAAATAAATACGCCTCGCTTAAGTCGTCTTTAAAAAATGTTTGCGGATTCTCGTACATAAGTAAAAGACGTTCAACAGAAAGATAGAGAGAAAGCCATCTGGTTTTCGAATGGTATAAGAAAGGCTTATATTCATTTTCAAGAAATTCAGAAAAATCTCGAGGTCTTTCAGTTTTGACTGTGTAGATAGAGAAATAGTTGTATATTTTTACAATTATGATATCGGCGTCAACTGGTAAAATATCACATCCATGGTAGATCGCATTGACTAATGTGGTGGACATCCTATACCTATCATGTTTTGGTTGACTAAAGATTTTAACTTCGAATAGACATTGTTCGAACCTTTCCTTTGTCTTCCACCAAAATTGGTATTGCAATAATTGTCAGCGCAAAATCCACTTACTTTTGATAATAAGTTATTTTGTGTAAGAGCTTTAACAATAAGTTGGGCAGTTGTTCTATAATTTCTTTTCTCATATATTGGATCTGTTCGTTCACTTAATTTTAATGGGCCTCGGTTCATTTTTGAATAACCATTTAATTATAAGTAGCATAAAAGTAAATAGATACACAATGGGTAAAAGGAGTACAATCCCGGACAATTATCAAAAACTATCCCGGACCTCCCCCACACAGTGAAAAAAGAGTACATGTCCGGGAAAATACGGACGGATGGCAACCCTAGGTACACCCATATATAAGAGCTTCGCCCTCTTCTTCTTTTTTCTGTTGTGATCTTCCTATCTGTTTAATACGTTCTAGAAATAAAGATACTTCTAAGTAGGTACGTACTGTATATGTAATACCTATTCTCTTATTAAACAGCACGTATACATATATATCTAAAAACAAGTCTCCAAATGAGTTTGCTCTCTGTCCTCAAAAAGATATTTCCATCTATGTACCTAGGTAACAGTTAACACTTCTTATAACTACACCGTCATCTTTTAACACCAGTCAGTAGCACTCATTCCTAGGCTTGGCTTTAAAATAACAAACCAGTTCGAAAGAATGTTTCAACTAAACGGGATTATGCAAAAGAGTCCATCCGAACAATAAAACAGGTTTAGGTAGTAATGAACTGATGAAGATCAAAATCATAAGAAACCACAGAAATGACTTAACCTGAAAAGAAAAATAGGTATTCTAAAAGCGGACCAACGCCACGAAGCCTGGTCAAGAATCAAGCTGTGGCCAGCCAAGAATATAAACAAATCTCTACCTTTCTACGGGTATGGATATAGGTATGTAATTTTATTCCATTCCTAACTAAATACACATCACGTATTGACGGAAGTATAAGAAGAAGAATCCCGTTGTATAATCGGTCAACATAACGGTACAACAGCCAGGTAGAGAGTATTAGTGTGCGAACAGAACAGAACACAGTAGATACACGCATACAAGAGGTAACACATAAGAAACCGTTTTAAAAATGAAGACTACTTAAATGCCAAAAGTTTTTTGTTGCTGTCTAAATCAGGATTCCCTTTTGAATTTCTGTTCTTTGTTGAATGCATTCATACTTCTTCTTATTCCCTTACTCTCTGTTATGTTCCTAAAACTGCTTGGGTCTTATATGCGGGTATCTATATTCAAAGGTTGATTATATAGTCGATATAGTGGGTCATTGAAATGCGCAACACATTTTAAAAGGATTGCATCGCGTCACAAATATAATATTAAATGAATACGCCAACACTCATACATAATAACTATGTACATATTGAAATAAAAAAATGCACTCTGTTCGAAAAGATAAATGAAACAAAAAAGTCAAACTTGATAAAGAAAATAAAATCGCACTCGCCAGCAAAGAGGAAATGAATTATTAATATTTACTTTATTTTCAATGAAAAAAAAGGGGACATTGAGCCAAAGTGCACTCAAATTTGGCCAAAAACATAGGCTCAATATTTTAAACAGGCAAGTGTAAAGGTATAATATGATACTATTTAACAATTTGCCAACTTTAAAGTAGTTTACTAACTGATTCTTTATTTTAAACGCTATCTAACTAGTATCTTAATAAATTGCTTCTGAACACATCCAAAACAATGACAGTTCGTGCAAAAAAACTAAGTAAACAGACCTTTTTTGACGTTTGCAAATGTCAAAGAGTCATAAATGAATTTAGCGCGATACTATTTGATGATTTTAACTTTGATAAAATGTTAGAGAAAGTACATATGCTGTTAAATAAATTAATTAAAATTTGCAAAATCGTCGTTTAAACGAACTATCATACAAAATAGTTTTGAACATCGTTCTAATTCGACTAAAATCTTGCACCAATAAATCAATCATTTTAAGTTGCGGTCTACGTAAAAATATATCAAGTTATGGATTCGTAAATTACGGTACCTGCCATAAGTCTTTGACAAAAAAATTGTTTTTTCTCAAAAAGGTTCAAACTGATTTTTATCAAAAAAAATCGTCAATTAGGTTAGAAAGTATTGATCCATAGTGCTCGGCAGTATATGTACGAGTATATTATGAGTGGTAGGCAGGGTTCGAACCTCAGTCATGAAATTTCGGAGCAAATTTGAAAAAAAGTGGAGCAAATGCAAAATTGCCGTAGTAAATTTGAAACAAAAAGAAAATCCTTACTTTTTAGGAAAATTAAAACATACATACGAACATAATAAAATAGTATTAGCAAAAAAGAAAAATGAATCACAGGTTTCATTCGAGAACTTAGTATTATTTTCAAAAATTGTTTTGTAAAAATAAACAAATTACAAATTCAGAAAGAATTTTTAACAAAGGTTTAATGTTTTTTTTTTTTTCAATAATGTCATATTTGTATATAAATTAGACAGTTTGTCTGAGTAAATCTCAAAAAATCGGAGCGTTGGGGTAGATTTTTTTTTCCTTCAAAAGTGGACCTAATTTGCTCCAAACGGAGCTAGTTTCGAACCCTGGTGGTTGGTATAAGAAAGGCTGAGTAAAAGGCTTAGTGGAAACATAGGTGTATGTTACCTCCCAGAACAATCGTGAATTCTGAAAGGATGTTTCTTATAGTCTCAAAATCGAGATGTTGTCCAGTTTGTCGAGCGAATATTCTCGGAGGGTTGTGTTTCTGATTCTGGCTAGGTCTGCGCTCTCACTCCACCTCTTCATTCTTAAACTTTTTACATATGTAAAAGTCAGGTGTACTGAAGTCCAATCCGCTCCCATAGAGTTGTGAACCGATAGAATTCCGATTAACTAGAGCTTAGCTGAAATAAAAATACTTAATGCGTATTTTTTATTCGTCCATTAAACCGGACAAGTTTCAATTGCTGAACGTATGTGTATTGCGGCTTTTGAGTGAATGAGGGGACAAAATTCGGTCTAACTTGGACAGAAAATGGAATATGACAAGTTTTGGGCAATTTATCTGCCATTTCCTTCTCGCAAATATCGCTATGTTTGTTGTGCTGAGTAAAATCAACTCGTTTCGGGAACTGTTTTGACTTTCTAAATTGAGGAACTAACGTAAATTGCTGCTAAGCTGTCAATGAAGACATCAAAATTACTTTTTACTAGTTCTCATGTGGTAAGATTCTGCAGTATCTTAAACTACTAAATCTACTTCCATTTGAAAGTTAACGCAGAGATTTTTCTATTTAATTTTGGGTTATCGGAAAAGACGACTGACCATACTCCATGTATGTCTTGGAACTGTCGGTATAGACAGTATTTCTTTCCATCTATGGAAAAGGTCACTTTATTGATATCAGTGTGTGTGTATAGTATTGTTTGTTAGAACCTGTTAGATAGTATTCAGAATGGAGCCCTACAACTTATCGAAAAAATATGAATTACGGAAACTTCCTTTTGAACACCGTGGTAACGTCTACTGTCTTTCACTGTTTTATCGCTTTTTTATCAACAAAGTGTAAATGAAATCGCCGGTGGCCGTAAAACTCGTGTAGCCAGGAATGCATATCTGTTTACCTTTGAGCTGCAGACATACTGTAAAATATAGAAGTTATTTCTTTATCCGCACTACCGGAATGTGGATAGCTTTGCCCATCTCTATTTGTCCCCCACATTGTGATGCACAAGTTTTCAAGAACAATTTGCATCGACACCTCATTTTAACTGCTCTCCATTTTAGATATGCTAAACCATATCAATATAAGGGTTGTCATAATGCCTTGACTGTGTCCAAATTATAAAAAAAATTGTTATTTATTATTAAATGTCTGTGCCAATAAAGTTCACAGCAGAAAGGGAACGATTCCTATAAGCAAGGTGCTGTTGGCACAAATTATGCTAATGAACGCCAGGCTTTGTATTTAAGTTATGGTTTTAAAATTGGATGTCTTATATAAGTCTGTCCATTAAATCAATCATTTTTTTTTGTCAGACTTTGCTTGATGTTTAACCAATGAATAGTTTTGGGACTTGAACACCATTTATTTCCAAGAAAGTTATTGCAAGTGTAGAATCCCCTTTCGTAAATGTTTTCTCTCTAGTTTAGCTTAGGATCATATTCAAAATTAAGACAAAATCTAGTTAACAATCTGAAAAAAAAAAAAATCAATAAACACCAAAAGCAGGAAGGTACCTCTACGTGACTTAAGGTTAACCTTGACATGGCCAGTTTCTATATTAACAAGTCCCATTTAAACTATGAAATGTATCAAATTTGACAGAATCATAGCGATTGTAAAATTGCACTATAATTGGAGGCCATCCTTTTGTCAAGGAATGATCCCAGTGTAAATTCTTTGAACTGGATACCACAGGTAATAGCCAACTTTTCGTATATAAATTTTTCTCAATTTTCTGAAATTGTAACTGAGATAATAGATATTGTTTAAACATTGTATCTAGCTTATAAACAATATATTAATAAAATAAGGCCTTACAATTCCTATAACTACCTACATAAATATATTCCTAAATAAAAAGAACATTTTTAGATCCTAAAACATTGAGGTCTACTACACAATTCTTAAAAAACCTTTAAGAAATATCTTACTTTATTCAAAAAACAGTGTTTTAAAATAAATACGATTTAATTGCGTTTATCTGTCAAGCCAAACTTTGGACGTCGATTCCCACCGGGCGCCATTTAAAACAAAACAAAAAGAAGAAGTGACAAATCCTCAAAGAGTATTTCTTGTCCGAAAAAAGGGCTTCTCATTTTAGCCTTTCGTACTTTCCAGAGATTTGTGTGTTTGTCCCCTCCACATCCGGAATAGTTGAGAGTTGTAAGTCATTAGGCAAATGCAAATGCATTGCTCATGCAAATATCGATAAAAATAAAAATATCAAAATTGTTGTAAAATTAGGTACACTTATCCCAAAGAATATTTTTTTGAGAAGGGAACTTTGCAGAAAACCTCCGAAAAGTTTAAAATATTTATGTTTACATACATTTTCTATCTATGGTACAAACAATTATTAATCAATTTTCATTAAATCTTTGGCTTCGGAATTTCTAAGAAAAGTATGTTTTAAGAACTGATGTACATATATTTCTTTGCCAACTTTGAGTTCATTCTTTCCCGATGTATGCCAATTCGGATAGGACTGAATTTGTTGTGTTAACCGTAATCACTTCAGTTTCCGCTTTCCACCACAACAGTATCGAAGTTTGAATGAAGTACTGAGTGACAAACTTAAATCGCATTTATGTGAAGAGATATCAATACAAAAACGAACCAGCAGACACATACACGCAACCAAAGTCATAGCGGTAAAACTCAGGAACTGGAAAGAATCCATTGACAATGACAAAAGTAAACAAAAAAAAAAAACACGAAAAGAGTTGTAAGGTTTATTACTTTTCTGAGCTGTTTCGCCTTCGTTGAGGTGCTGGGCCTGGTGCTAGGTAATAATAATGACATGAATGTACCGTTGTTTTTGCAACTCGCAACGTACCTGTTCTGTTATATCTATCTACCCAACCCACAGTGCCACAGGCTTATGTTTTGTTTTGAAGTTTGTTTATTTCGCTAACTTCTTCGCTTTTTGTTTAAGTGGGACAAAACGACATAGGGTACAGGCGCAGGTACAGGGTATGTGATACGGTCTTGCGGTTTTTTATTTTTCTTAATGGTTTTAGCTTTTTCGACTTTTAATTGAATTTGCCAGCATCAGCAAAATGTTACTACTGCAGCGAAGGAGTAGGTACATACAAGTTACAAGTTGGTCGTAGGTCTTCTAGGATGAGACGTGGATTTGTCTTCACCGTCTACTTACATTTTTTTTCTTCATTGATTGACTTGGTTAGGTGTTGCTTGGGCTTGTTTCTTTCACCATTGTTGATGAAGTTTAATTAACGGTTCAACGGATGAAGAAGAGAATTTTAATCTGTGTAAGGAAATTGGAATTGACAGTGAATTTGTAGGAATACCTACGTAAGGTAAGAGAGTATTGTTTGCAAATGTTGCCAACTTGAAGAACAGTACCAAATCGTTGTTTTTTTTACTTACTAGGTAGTAAGTACCTTTTCTGCATACCTACCTTACCTACATGCCAATAGGCTATTGAGTAGAAACACTTAACGTAGGTAGGTATTAGGGTAGAAGTTAGTCTAAAACACAACAAAAGAAGATGGAAATGAGCTTTAGTTTTGTTTTGTTGTGAAATGATTAGTATTTTTGATTAACAGAGTTAAGGCAGATACCTACCTACCCAGGTTGGTAAGTTGTCTATTGAATTTGATATTGACTTCTTTATAAAGTTTCGTGTTGAATGCCGACAAAACTTAATGAAAAGAAACTCATCAAAACAACTTATGGATAAGATCCAGAGCTACAAAATCTATTGCTCATCTGCAATATTGAACCACTTAAACCCGTTTGAATGAAATGACTAACATCAGGATTTGAATTTCGAGTAGATAAATGCTCTTTATTAAGCGAATCTTGTTTTCACAGAAACCCCAACTAATGGTTAATAAAATTAAGAAAAATTGCTTAGTTTTTCTTGAAACCATTAAATGTTAATTGCTTCTTGGGCTCTAGTAAATGGCTATAAAATGTGAGATCAAAATTCAATGTTACCTACATATGTACATATGTATGTGAAATGTTGAAGGTTGTGATTATGATCGATCAGAATTTGTTTTTATAGTCTTTTGATTAAGGCGCACTCCAATGGGCCTCCATTTAAATATTCACAGAAATAGGGCCTTTCGAATAACTCGTCGATTTAAAATTCGTCTAGGATTTTAAAAGTCAAACACCTTCTCGAATCAAAACTGAAATGGGATGAGTGACACTAAAAAATCTTTTGCCGTCATACTTAATGGTATAAAGGTGGGTTCCTAAAATATGAGCAAGGCCTTACGAACACTACTAGTAGATACTATAGTACCTTTTGCCATGATAGTTAATAAAGTGCCTTGGACTGTCGTACCAAAGTCTGAGTTTGATTTACAGCCGCTGTTTATTCAAAACAAAAAAAAAATATTTTCAAGGGTACTGCCGCTTTCGAGGAAATGACAAATCCACCAATTATATCTCTTGTCATGAAAGGTGGTTCATATCTTTGCCGTTCGGAATCGGAAACAATTTAAAATGTCCAGCATTCGTGCTGACAAGTCGCACACAGTAATGGTTTAGAAGAGTAATGCTGGCGTCCACTATGTGCGCGATAAGTTGAACAAACATTGTTCAACTATTTATTCAACTCTTTCATTGGATAAACGAATTTACAACCTCTTACACTAGTACAGCAACTTACGTAATTCACGTTGAGCAACTAAAGTTGAACAAAATGCGTTTGGAGCCCCGTACACATAATTGACCAACTTTCCCATATGTTGATTAACCTTGCACACCTAGTTGATCAACTCTTAAAACTTATTCCAGTGTTGAATAGCTCCGTACACCTAGTTGACCAACTTACTCAAATGTTGAATAACCTCGTACACTAGTTAATAAACTTGTTCAATTTTGACAAAAAAAAAAAGTTTTTCGAGTTGATCAAATGCGTTTTCGATATGGTTGCTCAACCAGTTGATGAACGAGTTGATACCTTCGTACACTTAACCTCGGATCACTCGTTGGGGAACACGTTGAACGCACCACGATAAACAAAAAACTCAAACGTCAAACCAGAAATAATTTTGACTTCAGTTCGGTACATATGTACATTTACTGTCGACGCACGCCTTCGCTTTAAAATATTCTTAAATTTGCTCCGTATGATTATGATTCCCTCAAAAAAAAATGGCTGCCGGATTAATAATATTATAAAATGAATTGTTGCCTCAAAAGTGTCCATTTGTCATTTACTTCCAATTTAGGCAATTACATTTTCGAGGAAATTTGAGACCAAGCCAATTCCCTGGCATCTCGATTTTTATAAGAGGGGCTCTTAATGTCCCATATATTGGGCTTTTTCTCAATTGCAAAATTAATTCCGTGGTCCACTCTGTTTTTTTATCATCTTCCATGACGAAAAACCAAAATAAACTACAGTTTGCAAGTTGCAACAACTGCAATTTCACGGCAACGCAATAGTTCAACCACGTAGACACATTTCACTGCAACCAACGCAACGCAACACAATATTACGTCAAGAAATCCCAAAGAAAATTAAAAAGTTGAACAACGCGTTGAACGAATAATGTGCAACACATTATCTTGAAAATGTTGCTCAACGTGTTGATCGAACATTTTCAAGGAGCAACGCGAGCTCGGACACTACCCGTACACTTGTTGCGCAATTCGTTGAGCAACGGCCAACAACTAGATCCAACCCGTTTGTTGAACAGAATTGAAGGCACCGTACATTAGAGTTGAATTCGAAATTTGTGCGTTGATCGCCTAGTGGACGACCGACATAAGTCACTAGTTTCTGGTTCTCTAGATCTAGATGCTCCATGGATGAAAACTCTTGAAAAGTAGTGCTGAAAGTGGCAGGTGGGAATAAAATTTTGCGAGCAGCCACAGATTGTCAAAAAATCAAAGGAATTCACATACATACGAGTATAATGCACAAATAGTTTCTTAAACATGTAACAACAGTCTGCAAGATATTTCGGAAAATCTTTGCAATCGTGCGAGTCGAGGTTAGCCTTTGATTCTGATTGACATCTTTGTGGATAGTAGGCGTGGTTTTTTTGCTAGTCCATAAGGAATTGTAGAAAAAAACCGACATCGGGACTAAGCACTTTACTTGTAAATAAAACACCCACATACTTAAGACTATACAGTCTAAACTAAGTCTAGATAATTTTCGAGACTTAATCTAAGTCCTGATAAAAACGGTGATGCAAAATAATATTATCTTTATGTTATCGACAGTTTGTTCCGAGAAGCCAAAAGTGACGTTTTTGGATTTTTGAATTTGAAAAAAAAATGGCAGAATAAGGCAAAAGGTAAATTAATATATATTTTTGTCTACAACGATTTTTGTACACCTGTTTTTAAGTAGTTAGTATTCGGAAAAAGTAAGTGAGGGAAGAAGTGTTCGATCTGCTGGGAGCTGCGATGCTATGCAGCTAGAAAGGAGTTTTCTCATCCCAGAAAGCAGAAAAGGAATTACGAATACGCATTGTCAATATTATGGGGCCCCCCGAAGTTTTAAAAAATTAATTCAGTGCATTTTTATGTAGAAATGTTGAAAAAATTTCTGTTCAAGTTTTAAAGCTTTTCGATTTGTTCACGTTTTAGAGCAGTCGATGTAAAAATTAGAGTGTTTACGTTTTGGGATAGTTCACGTATTGGGGGCTTCACGTTTTCCAATGTTCACTGTACATTTTAAATAATGTTTTCTCCAATATCAGTAGAATTATATACTTGAAAAATTTGCAAATAGATTTTAGTTGGATCATAAGAGGATTATCTTGCCAACCAATGTAATAACCATATTGTCATAAGAACTATTCAAAACAAATCCTTACTGCATTCAAACAATTCCCAGTTTATCAAAACTTTTGACTTTCGTCACGGATAAAACTGATTCATCATTATTTTCTAGTAAAAGTCAGCTATCTTTTTGAAAATTGACAATCTAGGGAATTTCTATGTATTCAGTGGTTAAAAATGAGCGTGTTAACTTTTGAATGATTCTTATTTTAAACTAGAACTTCAAGGAGTAATTATTTCGTAAAGGTACCTAAGCTATTGCTTAGATAATAGCATATACATTTAATTTGGGTTCGAATATTTATCCATAAAATGAATAATTGCCAAGGATTTCTGCAAATCTCATATAAAAATCCAAGGAAATCCAAAACACAACACTAATTGAATGATTCTTATTTTAAACTAGAACTTCAAGGAGTAATTATTTCTTAAAGGTACCTAAGCCATTGCTTAGATAATAGCATATACATTCAATTTAGGTTCGAAGTATTTATCCATAAAATGAATTATTCTGAGGGATTTCTGCAAATCTCATATAAAAATCCAAAACACAACACTAATTGAATGATTCTTATTTTAAACTAGAACTTCAAGGACCAATTATCTCTTAAAGGTACCTAATCCCTTGCTTAGATAATAGCATATACATTCAATTTAGGTTCGAAGTATTTATGCATAAAATGAATTATTCTGAGGGATTTCTGCAAATCTCATATAAAAATCCAAGGAAATCCAAAACACAACACTAATTGAATGATTCTTATTTTAAACTAGAACTTCAAGGACCAATTATCTCTTAAAGGTACCTAAGCCATTGCTTAGATAATAGCATATACATTTAATTTGGGTTCGAAGTATTTATCCATAAAATGAATTATTCTGAGGGATTTCTGCAAATCTCATATAAAAATCCAAAACACAACACTAATTGAATGATTCTTATTTTAAACTAGAACTTGCAAGGACCAATTATCTCTTAAAGGTAACTAAGCCATTGTTTAGATAATAGCCTGTACATTTAATTTGGGTTCGAAAATTTATGCATAAAATGAATAATTTGCAGGGATTTCTGCAAACCTCATATAAAAATCCAGGGGAATCCAAAAAACAACACTAATTGAATGATTCTTATTTTAAACTAGAACTTCAAGGACCAATTATCTCTTAAAGGTACCTAATCCCTTGCTTAGATAATAGCATATACATTCAATTTAGGTTCGAAGTATTTATGCATAAAATGAATTATTCTGAGGGATTTCTGCAAATCTCATATAAAAATCCAAGGAAATCCAAAACACAACACTAATTGAATGATTCTTATTTTAAACTAGAACTTCAAGGGCCAATTATCTCTTAAAGGTACCTAAGCCATTGCTTAGATAATAGCATATACATTTAATTTGGGTTCGAAGTATTTATCCATAAAATGAATTATTCTGAGGGATTTCTGCAAATCTCATATAAAAATCCAAAGAAATCCAAAACACAACACTAATTGAATGATTCTTATTTTAAACTAGAACTTCAAGGACCAATTATCTCTTAAAGGTACCTAAGCCATTGCTTAGATAATAGCATATACATTTAATTTGGGTTCGAAGTATTTATCCATAAAATGAATTATTCTGAGGGATTTCTGCAAATCTCATATAAAAATCCAAAACACAACACTAATTGAATGATTCTTATTTTAAACTAGAACTTGCAAGGACCAATTATCTCTTAAAGGTAACTAAGCCATTGTTTAGATAATAGCCTGTACATTTAATTTGGGTTCGAAAATTTATGCATAAAATGAATAATTTGCAGGGATTTCTGCAAACCTCATATAAAAATCCAGGGGAATCCAAAAAACAACACTAATTGAATGATTCTTATTTTAAACTAGAACTTCAAGGACCAATTATCTCTTAAAGGTACCTAATCCCTTGCTTAGATAATAGCATATACATTCAATTTAGGTTCGAAGTATTTATGCATAAAATGAATTATTCTGAGGGATTTCTGCAAATCTCATATAAAAATCCAAGGAAATCCAAAACACAACACTAATTGAATGATTCTTATTTTAAACTAGAACTTCAAGGACCATCTCTTAAAGGTACCTAAGCCATTGTTTAGATAATAGCCTGTAAATTTAATTTGTGTTCGAAGAATTTATGCATAAAATGAATAATTTGCAAGGATTTCTGCAAACCTCATATAAAAATCCAGGGGAATCCAAAAAACAACACTAATTGAAATGAATACTCCCTGTTTAATGTAACTAAATTCCCTAATGGAGCATAAATGAAAATATTTCAGACCAAGTCCGAACCTCCCTGGTGACTTAATTATAAATATTCCTTACGTACCTACAAAGAGTATTTAATTTTGCTTTCATTAAGCATCTAACAAATCTTGCTAAATAATTAACTCAAATTCATCCTCTCAACCAAAAAAAAGTAAACGAAAAATAAAAACGGTCCAAAAGACCCTCAATTACATAACAAACGTCCAGTTTTGTGTATTTGTGTAGTGCCTTTACGTTGCTGGGATATTTAATAAATTTTACCCAACACCAATTATATAACTCATCCTTATCATTAAGGTCATCAGGACCTCACTTTACCTTAACATACTTCACCATCATCATTAGTTGAATGCTGCATGTGTATGTTTTGTTGGAAAGAAAATATTAAGCCAAAACAATTTTGATATTTGTTAAGGGGTGTGAAAGGATAAACTTTGACATTTATTGACCGGATAATTATGGTTTATGAGGAAAATTTGTCACAAAAAAAACTGTGAACGTTTCGGTGTCGACATTTAGTTACACAAACGTATAGGTACAGGTAGGCACAAGGACGACGAAGGAAAGGAACAAGTACACATATTTTCATCAGGTAGCGTGCAGTCCTTAATGTTGGCATTTACTTTTCTTTATTGGTTTATGATTAATTAATACATTAATTTATTTGAACAAGTTTGTTGGGCTGGAACGTTCATAGTTAATATTTACTTTTGTTTTGACAAAGCGCGCACTCAAATTAAGCTTTATTCTGAAGAAATTGAGGTCAGTACGTAATAAAAAAAATGTAATTTATTTTTTTTTTGTATATGTTTGAATCATGTAAAACAATTTTAATAAACGGATTAAGTAAAGCAAATAACTAGGTAAATAAATAAAAAATGTTAAATGTGTTTTATTTTAAAAATAAAATACAAAAAAAAAAAACCAAGTGCCCATTGGCACTCATGTTTAGAGTGATCTTTTGTATGTGATAGCTCAGGCAGAGGAAAAATTAGAACTTAAAGCTCTGAAGTTGAACATAAATGTTTAAGTTTGGAACTAGCAAACGGAACTGTGACTTACTTTTCAGATATCAGAGTGTGAATTTTAAAGTATAAAAGTAGAGTAACACATCGAGCAGCGAAAAGTGGGTTTGAGAGTGAATTAAGACCATGTTCCACACTGAGGAATTTTTGGTGGTCGTTAGATTTGTTAATATCGAAAAGATATAGGAGAAATAAAAGTGGCACTGTAGGTTAAAGACGACCCACTATTTAAGACCTTAAAGCAACCTGCCATGAACCAAATCGATCATGTGTCAAGAAATTAAAGACCTGGGACGTTGCTATATTTCCAAGAGCAAACTTATAATCTATCATTTATTTGTTGAGGCAAAATTGAGAGTTTGACTGTCTACCTTACAAAAAGAAATTGCAAAATGCTCTGAAAAAAAAAAAATTTCGACCTTCAGAAGAGTATTGCAATATGTGAAAATGCGGAATGCGAAAATGATGCAGCGCCTAACAAAGTGAGCGGGAGAAGAGTATTCAGTCAGGAGAGGAGATGGGCAAAAATTCTCTGAGTAAAGAAGAACACGTACACGATCTCCTAGCTTAAGTTTGTTGAAGAATTTACAAAGTATCGTAATAGAAACAACGGTCGGATTTTAAGACCGAAGCCTCTTCAGAACGTCGATGATTTCCTAGTCAGAAAAGCACAGAAAGCACTTAACATTTAATGCTGCCTAACATTGCAAGGAGATGGTAAATCGACATCACGTGGAGTGAGTAATATGTCACAATGGTAACGCAGCTCTAGTCAATGAAGAATCATTTCCAGCACCCAGTATTAGCAGAGGTGGGCTTGGGCTTAGATTTAAAAAAAAGACCTTAAAAACAAGATATTAAGAACAAAAGATTCGGACTTACTAGGAGAGTTTTTCCAATAACGAAAGTGATGTGTTGGTAGGAACCATGCATCAAATCATCAAGCATGTATGAGTGTTGCGAAGAAATCAATAAATTTTGTGGTGCAACAGCGCGAAGAGAACCATCACCTAGTGACTTACAACTCTCAACCATTCCTGTTTGCGTGTTGCCAGGAATGGAGGGGACCTACAATTTTCTGCCGATTCCGAACAGCAAATGAGCAGCACTTTTCATGACAAGAAATAATCTTAAAGGATTAATCAATTCATCGTAAGAGGCAGTACACCTCTGAAAAACTTTCTTGCAACAACTGGGAATCGATCCCAAGACCTTCTACTTGGCAGTCCAACGCACTAACCATTATGCCAAGGGGTACTACGATAAGTGCTCTATCAACAAGCCATATTCCTGCTAAACTTTGCATACAAGATACAGGGTGCAGCCCTGCAGTTTTACAAGCGACACGTGGGGGAGAGGCTGCTGCCAATTTTCCTTGAGTCAATTACACTTAATACAGAAACTAACGCCAATTATCCCTTAAAATGCTGCATGAGGTTGTTCTTCTGCCGTCAAAATTCTGAGCGCCATGAAGGTACGACTTACGTGAGTTCTCTGCAAAACCACTGTTACCGCTTCAACCAGTTAATTGCAACGTCTTGATCGTTGATAAGCGGCATTGCTGACGATCTTCCGTGTTCAAACAAATTCGACACCAAGCGAAAAGTAGTGTTTTAGATGGCACATCCGTTAATATGCAATATACTGTGTGAGTGTGTTAAGTCATTCTGCAACACTTCAATCGGCAAGTTCCTTTAAGACAGATCGATCGTAGAAGAAAATTAGGGAAAAAGCCAACGTATTTCAAGCCGACACAAACAACCTTTTAGTAAACTTAAAATTCACATATGGTAGCATTCATATTTTGGATCTCTCCCCATATGGCATGGCCGAACTCGCGATCCTGGACAGAGTGATCCTACACTGCATCGATATACGCGCTGCCATGTGTCACTCTTCCGAACTATTCCAAACATCCATAGAATATGGAAGATGGAAGATGGTCATGTGACTTCTTGAATCTAGTTCAGGATCCGATAGTCCTCAGGGCAAGCATTAACATGGCAGCACCATCTTCAACAAAGGTGTTTACTAATAGAGTAATGACGAGTCCTTCACGGCAATATTGAGCAAAAAGGTCTTAAATTGAACGAAAAAAAACAAGCATCTTTCCATCGGCTATTGTATAATATCACTATTGATATAAATGAACAGGAATAGTACATCAAAAAATGCTTAAAAATTTTTCGATAGCGAAACCACGAGTCTTCTCCAGTAGATACAGAAAGAGCTCGCAGTTAATTAATCACATAAAACTGTATCCAATTGCCAATTAGGTCATATAAATGACCTTTGGATTTAAGCTAGTTGTTTTATCTTCGTGCCAGAACAACGTCGGAATTGTCAATGTGGGCTCTGAGCATTGGAGAAGACAACAATTTAAATCTAATAAAGTAAGGTGAGTAGGTCAAGTGTAGACTGAAAAAAAGTAATTGAACGAAGCAAACAAAAGAATGCACATCTGACAGGCCTTTTTAACTTTCAACCTTAATGGATTATTTTTCAATTCTATTGTTGAGGTTTTGAATTTCTTGATAATGTTAAGATACGCATGACTTATATAGAAAAAACCACTATACATATTCATTCAACCATTTTTGTTTTTGTGTAAATCCTTCTATTTTCATATCAAAATTTATCTAATCGCATAATTTCATATGGTTCCGTTTGAGCAGGCTATCCAAACAAACACTTAGTTTCTACAATACATACATATGTAAGGGGTGCATCAAGTCATGTCCCTCAACAGCATGTCAATTTTGCGCCAAACTGCTTCCGAACAAAATGATAAAGCGTTCTCCATTATAAGGGTGTGAAATTCATACCCTAAACACAGTTGGTCTATGCCAACAAGAAGACGTACGAGTGTGTACTTCTATTGAATGGATACCCTACCTCTTCTTTATTTTTTCCGTGACTCTGGCTGAACCCGTGTCAATCAAAATATAATGCGGTCGGCGGCGGGGGCGGAGGCGCATTGCCTCCATAATTTATTATTATTGCTTATCTTTCCGTCGTTGCTCGTAGGCGAAGCCTACTCCTCAGCAAGACTCGTGTGTCAGATGAAACATTGTTAATTTGGCCAATGTGGTTATGTTTTTCATATTTCATATCACTTTTTAAGGGTTCGGTTCAGTAAGTATACCCTTAACACAAATATAATGAATTGATACAGAACTAATGCATGAAAATCAAACCAAAAAGGACGAAGGATATCGTATAGTTGACTAAAAAAAATATCAGCCGCTTGAACTTAACACAAAAGGTCGTTGATGACAAGTTCGGACATTGATTGATTATGATTAATAATATTGCAGTTTTGCTATAGTGTGTGTTTGTATGGATGGGTGGTAGGTCGGTCTAAATAATCAATAAGAACGAACTGATTAAGGGTTTTTTTTTTGTTGCGATGATTGCGTTATGTTTACACTGTCATATTTTATTATTTTCCCAAAATCCACAAACTAGAGGGTGGGGGTGGTTTCTACAACCCTTCGTACACAATTTGGAATATTTTGGTGTTTTTCAAAAAAAAGAAAATAATTGGATTCGAGGTAAACTAATCGAAAATATATGCATTGGAATCAATAATATTATTGGAATTTAGTTTATTTTATATTTTTTGCTTGCTACTGTTATTTTTGATTACTATTTATATTTTTTGATGTATGTACTGTACACACATAGATGGATATGATTTTAGATTGTGTTGATTTTATTAAATTAATATTGACAAGCGTCATAGATGATTTGCAATATCGATAACGAATTCGATTAATTTTGAAATTTGTTTGACAGATGTGGGGTGTAACTGTTGCGTCTCATTACGTGATTCTATTCCATTTTTGATTATAAGAGGGCAGTCCGATAAGTACTTAGCCTATACAAATTTTGGAAAAGTGGCGATTTATTTATCAACTCCTTTTAGCTCGATACACTTGATCCAATGATGCTCCAACTTCTTTAAACCCATCCGAAAAATAGGTTTTCTCGAGGTCTGCTACTCATTCGACTCAAATTTCTACCCGGCGAGTGATTTTTTCAAGTTTGCAAACAAAACAAATCGTCAGGGGGCAGCAGTTGCAGTTCGTAGTGCAATTCGAAAAAATTTGGCCATGGCTCTGAAGTGGTCTCACAGTTGCGCTTATTGCAGCTTTCTCATGCCCAAAATTTCATGGAGCATATGACCCACGGGGTTTTTGAGATGCCTACTGTTTCTGTTATCTCGCGCACCTTAAATCGGCGGTTCCCTAATACGAGATTGTAGATTTTTGACACGTTATCCTCCTTGGTAGCCATTTTCGGCGCACCTACCCGGAGCTCATCAAAAACCGATGTGCGACCACGTTGAAACTCGTTATACCAAATTTTTGACGGTCGCCATCGAATGAGAAGCTGCGTGATTTCTCTTCAAAAAACAGAAATCGAATTACAGACCGATATTGCTCTTTTTCCATTTTTCCGAAATTCGCGGACAAGTGGCTTCCACTCGTGGTGAAAACAAAACTTAGAGTCCGATTCGGCTGAAATTTTGATAGTAGAAAAAAGAAAAAGAGAAAAGGGAATGTACTAGATGATAGTGAATCTCTCTTGCGATACTGGCACCATCGGGCGGTGAGGCTAAGTACTTATCGGACCGCTCTCGTATGTGCAAGGTGTTCCCTATTCGAGATACTCGTACAGAAATGTTCTCGATTAAGAATGGGTCAATATTGAAATAGAATAAAACAAGTTGTGTGTGAGGTGTGAAATTCTATTTTTATTTGAAAGGCCCAAGTATGCCATTATGTATGGAATATGACATCGTTTAAATGTCGGCTCCGAGAAGTCAAATTTTCAATGTATCATTTAGGTTATGTTGACTTTGCGAGCATCGGTAGATTGTGGCTTATTGCCATTGCGACTTAAGAAAACCCCACAAGAAAAAGTCTCATTTGGTCAAATCGCAGGATCTTGATGGCCAATTCACGTTACCTCTGCTAGAGATAGCTCTACCCTCGAATAGTTCATGAAGAATGTCCATTGTGGCGCTCCATGTGAGAAATATCACCGTCCTGCTGGAACCACATGTCGCTTGCGTCCGTTTCATTCAATTAGTGCCAAAATAAAGTGGTTTCAATTGATATATAACCCTCACCGTTAACGGTGATGACATCACGCCACTAAGATGAAAATTAGTGTCTTCTCCTTGAAAGTATTTCTTGTTTAGATGATGTGGACTCTATTGTGAAGGACTTTATTGAAACTATTCTATCTTCTATAAATAGAAGCGTACCTGAAAGAGTTAAAAAAGATATGTATAAACAGCTCCACGCTAAAATTTTGGAACTGATTAAGCAAGAAATTTTCATAGAAGGAATTAATTAAGTACGGTTTCTCACTTCAATAAACTCAAATCAGTTACAAATCTATTGTAATGGAAAATTAAATAATAAGCTTAGCATACTTGATAAGAATGGAAAACCATTTTGGAATATCGTTAAGATTGTTAAGAGCAAAAACAGGAAAATTCCATTTAAAAAAAAAAACTCTACAACCACTTTCTTTTCAGGCGAGAAAGAAGCAAATGAACTTACTAGGAATTTATGGAAGCAGCATTGAGTCTATGTGGAGATTTTAATTGTAATATTTTGACCTCAATTTTGGTCAAAAATTTTGGTCAAATTTGTTTTCGCGCTGTGGATAGTGCTGATATTGTTGAAAGTGTGCTCTCCTCTCCCTAAGGTGTAATTCTGTTGGGCTGGATGAAGTTCACCCCTCATAATTAAAAATGATTTTACCAATTATTCGACCTCACATATCAGTCATTTTCATTACAACTTTAATATCGGGAGGATTGATTGGGGATCAGTGGAAATTGACTAAAATTGTGCCTATCCCGAAAACTCAAGAGGTGTTGAATTAAGATTAATTTCAATTTTGCCATTTTTATCCAAAGTTTTTGAAAGAATTCTTCAAAGGGAAATCAAATCACAGCAATCGGGATTTAGTGAAAAACAAAATTGTATCACAGCATTCTTGAGCGTTACTGACGATATAAGGCAGGCGTTAGAAAGAAATGAAGTAACCTTTCCAATGTTGCTTGACTTTTCAAAGGCATTTGATTTGACTGCATCATGTAAAATTATATGAACAGCATATGCAGCATTAAAACTTTTCATTAGGCGCTGCAGAATTACCTTTTTCCTATACAAGAAAACAAGCAGTTCAAGTTTGTGACAAGTTATCTGACTTTCTACCTAATATTACTGGGGTCCCTCAAGGTTCCATTCTTGGACCCTTATTGTTTTCGATGTACGTTAATGAGCTTCCATCTAAAATTAAGAATTGTTCATTTCATATGTATGCTGATGATGTACAATTGTACTTCGACTGTCCTCTTGAGATCATTGAGCATGGTGCTATAAGTGTTATCGAAGATTTAGAGAACAATGTACACTGATCCAATCTAAATGAACTTATTTTAAACCCAAAGAGGTCTACATGTCTGATAATTTCAATAAATAATTTAGCTCTTTCTTATTTTTCCTCGATCGTGTTAGCAAATGCTCCCATCGAATATGTTGAAACAGCAAAAAATCTTGGAGAAACTTTCAATCGCTATCTTACTTGGGATAACCATATTAATCTACTCGTCAGTGCTACGTACCTTGTGGGTAACTCAATCGCACGTTTATTACTTCCAAAGACATAGTTTATACCTATATTGATCTACAGGTCTAAAACTTTTTGGAACCGCAACTTTGTAAGCAGAAGAAAGCTAATTGCAGCTCTTAACAGCACTGTACGCTACGTATTTGGACTGCTTCTGGCTTCTCTATTCATTTGCTCGGTATGCCTTTCGATGATGTTATCTCCAGCTTCGCAGTGTAATCCTGTTCTCCGATATCCTCGCACAGGTCTCGTCAATTAATCCATCCATCCTAAAAGTTGAAGAGTTATGAATGAATAGGAAATATTAACTTAAAACATCTACATCAACATGTTGGAATCAGGTTTTTAACATTTCTCATAAATTCATGCCTTAAATACCTGAAAAAGAAGCAAAGGTTGTTGCGAGAAAACCACTGCAAATGTCTTTAAGTTATAGGCCAATAAGTTTGATCAGCAACATTAGTAAAAATTATGAAAAATATATAAAGGAACATATTTGTAACCATGTTTGTGCCAGATCTTGCAAAGTCAACAGGAATGATTTTAATAGATATAGAGAAAGCGTTTGATTCTGTTTGGCACAATGGAGTTGTTAATAAAATGTTAATTTTTGAGTTTCCACCTCATTTAATTAAAATAATACAAAGTTTCTTGTGTGGTAGATGTTTTCAGTTTATAATGTTTTGACTTTGGTGTTCCCCAAGGTTCAGTTCTTGGTCCAATCTTGTATAATCTGTATACATTAGATGTTCCTAAGCTTCCGTATTCTAAATCTGCTATTTTTGTTAATGAACCGGCCATATTTTCATCGTAGGAGTTCGCTCTCAACATTGAGAATTATCGAAGACATGCAATTTAAATATTGGAAACATTTTATTATAAATGGAAGATTAAACTGAGTACTGGAAAGATGCAAAGGACTTCTTTCTCACGAAAAAGAAAAGCAGTCTGTTTCATCTTTTTCCAATCGAACTTTGTTTATGAGGCTGAATCTGTTAGGGAGGTAACTTTCGAGAACTGTTCCAGTAATATGGATTCTCTTTATATCTCAGAGAGTGATATTTTAAATGAACTTTCTTCTCTCGACAGTTAGTTTACTGTTGGACTTGATAACTTGCCTCCTATATTCATTCACTCTATCCTCTTCAAAATATCTTTAACATACCACTCTCATGAAACTCTTTTGAAACCGCAATTTATAAATCAGTATCTAAAGATGATATTGAAAATTATAGGCCAATTGCAAAGTTACAGTTGATTCCAAAAAAAAAACTTTACTCATCATTATGTTCTTTTATATCTGAAGATCAGCATGGTTTTGTAAGTGGTAGATCTACTAAAAAAAATTTAGCGACTTTTACAAATTTTTGCCTATGCAACATGAAAAAAAAACACTTTCTGGTTGATGCTATTTTCACTGATTTTGCTAAAGCATTTGATCGTGTTCAGTTTCATGTTCATTCTCGGGTGGCCCGCAAGGAAGCCACTTGGGCCCTCTATTTTTCCTTTTATTTATTAATGATCTACCGAATTTCATTTCGGACTCGAATGGTTTACTTTTTGCTGATGATTTGAAGCTTTATATGAAAACTAAATTCATTTCGGAATGTTTGAAATTTCAAGAAGATATTGATGGGCTTACTAACTGATGTAAAATTAATTGTCTGCACTAGAATATTCGTAAATGGTCCGTAATGTTAGTTTCAAGATCTAAAAACCCAATTATGTTCGAATAGAAAATTCTCGGTGCGATCTGTTTCGGGTAGCGATGCTAAAGGATCTGGGAGTTATTTTTGATTCTCGTCTCAGTTTTGACTTGCATATGGACTTTCTGGCTTCGAAAGCAAATGCTATGCTTGGCTTCGTTTTTAGAAACACTTAAGAATTTAGGGATCCTCTTAAAACGCCCACTGGGTGCTGGACAGAATCCTGTAATAAGACTCTTGAGCACCTGATAAATACTTACTTCCGGGGCTGCGGGTCAAATGACAGCAACCCGGAAACAGAGTCCTACACAGAACACATTGTACCATCGCCATCGTATTCTAAAACGGATAAAAAGATCAGATGGGCAATCCATTCCTTTTCTCCGTATAAAAAACCTGGGCTTGATGGCATCTTCCCAATGATGCTACAGAAGAGCGAAATCCAAATAATACCGCTCCTGAAAAACATATCCCTTAACAGTTTAAAATGGGGATATGTTCCTTTATCATGTCGCGAAGTTAATGTCGTTTTTATTCCAAAAGCTGGCAAGCCCAGTCATACAGAAGCAAAAGATTTCAAGCCAATTAGTCTGACATCCTTTATTCTTAAAACGTTTGAAAGACTGATAGACCTACATATTCGTGGCACTCTGAAACTGGTTGATTTATCCCCAGCTCAACACGCCAACACTAAGGGGAGGAGTGTAGAAACGGCACTTCACAGCGTAGTTAGCACGATTGAGAAGACAATGAGCGACAAAGAATATACCCTTGCTGCGTTTCTTGATATTGAAGGAGCTTTCAACAACGTGAACAATAAAGCAGTAAAGGCAGCTCTAGAAGACAATAAAGTCGATAATACGTTGGGTTATGTGAATGTTAAAGAACAGGCAAATTAACTCGGAACTGGCAGGGATGCAGATGAGAGTATCCACATCCAGAGGCACCCCACAGGGGGGAGTTCTCTCATCACTCCTTTGGATGCTGGTTATGAACAGAATTCTCATTACTCTAAAACACTGAGGAGTAAAGGTAGCAGCCTAGGCTGACGATCTTGCGTTATTAGCGACAGGTAAATTTGTACCCACTATCAGCGAACAGATCGAATACGGACTTTTTAGAGTTAGTCGATGGACTAGAAAGTGCGGCCTGATGGTGAATCCGTCAAAAACAGAATTAGTCCTTTTACAAATAAGAGGAAAATACCAAGTTTCAGAATACCTTCAATTGAAGGCACTCCCCTGAAGATTTCAGGTCAGGCAGGCAATTATAAGGTGGATGTATTTGGCGATAATCAGACCAATACTAACAAATGGTAATTTGGTCTGGCAGAATGCAACTGAAAAAAGCACGAACCTCAAAACTCTGACAAAAATACAGAGACTTGCGTGCATTGGAATTACGGGTACCATGAGATCCACACCAACTGCAGGGTTAGAGGCGATACTCAACCTGATACCCCTAGACCTTTTCGTACAAGAATCCGCAGCATATAGCGCCTTAAGGCTAAGCCAGACTAATACCTGGAAAAACAGTGCAATAGGACATGCTCAAATTCTTCAGAAATATTTGGGTGATGGTGTCATTAGAGATTATACAACACCCGAAGTTGATTTTTATAAACCATTCCAAACTGCCTTTCCAAGCAGAGAAGAATGGCTGAACAACCAACCCTACGCCAGTAAATCAGCAATAGCAATCTATACTGATGGCTCCAAAATGCACACAGGTGTTGGTGCAGGCTTTTTCTCAGAACCTCTTGAGGAAAACAACTCACTTAGGCTCCCAGATCATAGCAGTGTCTTCCAAGCGGAGGTCCTGGCAGTAACAACAGCTGCTAGACAGGTATCAATGATAGCGATACCACGAGCTGATATCACCACTGTGATAAAATTTAAGCTTGTCTCTTGTTGTCGCGAAGAGCTTAAGGTTCTTTGCACGCAGCACAATATTAGACTCTGCTGGGTACCGGGACACCCCGGCATACCAATTAATGAAAGTGCCGATGGGTTTTCAAGACAGAGATCTTGTCAAGCAGAGATGGTAAGTATCCCACTCTGCAACATTAAACAGAAAATTTCAGATTTAATCCTAAAGAAATCCAATGAAAGGTATAGTCTTTTTGACACCTGTGATACTACTATAGAAAAGTATGGCCTTGCTTTAACAGGCAGAGGACTGACAAAATTAATTGATGATGAAGAGGTACATGAAGACACATCACACATTCTCTGTCATTGTCCTTCACTATGCCACCAGAGAAGGAAATGGCTTGGTAGTTTCTTCTTTGACAATCTAGAAGATCTTTCTAATATTTAAGGAATTCAAATATGTATTGAACTTCGTCAATGCCTCAAAATGGCTTCACTGATTAACAGAATACATAGATATTTATCAGAAAAGAGTGATCCTCACGCTTTAAAGTGTCTGCCAACATCACTAATTAGATCGAACCTTGAGTAGTGTTGCGTGATCTGGGGCCTGTTTCAGCGATACTACATCAAGTACAATGTATCATTTTGACTGTTGTAATACATCAATTCTGTTTCATAGGTACTTTCGATTTTCAGTTGTAGTACATCAGTGTAGATATGGATGATACACTGGAATTATTGGAAAAATGTATGATTCTGTTTCACAGCTTTTTGAGCTACATTGTTGTAATACAACTAACAGTAAAATCTTGCTACATTGATACACTATAAATGTTTGATGTAGAAGCAGTTGGAAAGAGTTTAAAGGATATTAGATACGTTATTAGAAAACAAAAATTTTAAAACATTATTTACGCAACGACATACGGATGCCTTTGAGACACCATGAATGGTCCCAACACCTATCGGCTTCCATTTCCAAGCCAATGAAGAGTTGAAAGAATTTGTTGCAGGGGTGACATCGTAAATTGGTTGCAATCAATTGGGTGAGCAATAAATGCTCCCAAGCGTTCAACCAAAAATTCAATACAATTTCTTGGCATTCGAAATCGCTCCACAAAATATGGATCTTCCGAATCAAAATTGATTCTTTGTAAAAATACATTACTTCTTTTTCATCGCGTATATCAAATTCAAAGTCATCATCGAAAATATTTACATATTTTTGTTAAATTAAGTTTTTTCACGAGATTTGAATTAAACAATAAACATGAAAACGTAGCTCAAATCAAATAAAAATATACAGAAGAAATGTCAAATGAACTACATCAACTATGTTTTCCAGGTACATCATACAACACTTTCAGTTTTATGTGTGAAACAGAAAAATGTAACTGATGTAGTTGTAGGATGTAGTTGTAAGATGTAGTTGATGTAGTTGATGTAATAGCGCTGAAACAGGCCCCTGGTCTCCTTTATTTAAAAAACGTTCTTTACGAATTGAACGTATTCAGGTATTATTAGGTTTAAAACCACTAAATAGCAGACTTTGCATTGTTTGCGAGAGACGTTATTTTTGTCATATGGGCAGTCCTAAGTAATTATCATTATTAAATACTTATATAAATACTTCTATATTCCTCGACATAATACTTATTATGGCCTGAACATTCCAATTTGTTGTAAGAAGAATTTCTGTTTACGAACCTAGTCGACGCCATAGACGAACAACTTAAAATATTAATCGATTTCTTGCACTCATTTTTGCAATGTATTCGTCACTTCACCAAAATGTTCAATAAAACTTTGTATTAAACTGAGGGTCCAGTAATTTGCAGCTTAAGTAATGCTACGAATACGTGTAGTTTACGAGGTATGGTGCTGTTATCTAAGACGAGATGTCTTGCGAGTAGAAAAGCCTTACACCTTTGCTCAATAAAGCAGCATTTAACGTGATCGACACACAAGCTGTATACAAGCGTAGTACCTACGAGTCTATGACGATATGCTTCATGTGCAGAAGGGTCTTACATATAACTTTGCTTGAGGATTTAACTATAACTATAGCTCAAACTCAAATATCTAGTCGGTTAAAATCGCACTTGTGTAAATATTAAACCTGAATCATAACTCATTTTTTTTTGTCAAAGAATAATGTAAATCCCTTCCAATTTCAAATTACCCACAAAATATGTTACACAAAACGACTTAAATGAATTATATTATTCATATCGTCTATACGTCTTGAGACCGGACGCGAGACGAACACGAAAGACTACCATGCCATTGATAGCAGCGCACATCAAAGTTACAATGACATCTACAACTCATAGATACTACACAGATACAATCACTATGTACTTGCGAACAGCTGTTAAATTTATCGCCTTTGCCTTGCAGATAAAAGATATATGACAAAGAAGAAATACAAATTTGTTTGGTTACATTGAGCATAAGAATGAAAATAAGGAGAACTCCTCTGCACTGGTAGTGTGTGTTGCAGCATATGTTTTGCAGTACAACAAGGATATACCTATTCCATAAAAAATGCACAAGGATATGGGATTATATGATTCTGTTTTTTTTTTTTTTTTTATTGTTGTATCTTTGAGGGTACTTACACAAGGATACGCAGCTTCTGTGTTCAGCTCTGTAGGTAGGTAGGTATAGCAGCTTGTTGAAAAAAAAAAATACATATATATTTTATTTTCCTTACACACTTTGGTTGTAATGTAGTTTTATGATTTCAAGGATATGCAATAACACATACCTACGAATGAAAAAAATCCTTAATGTGTTAATTTTATATTTTTATTTTTTGGACGGGAGTGACATCCCATCAGTTCCATTCCGACGCACCACAAGTCGTTTGTCTCTCTATGTGCTGTGTGATATCATGAATGGATTTAGTGGCTCTGTTTAATCCCTTAATGGATGCGCTATCTAAAGATGATTATTGTTATATGAACGGAATCCTTTCAAAGATATTGCCATAGTCAAAGACATGAAGAGAATTTATGGCAAAACCTACAAGTTTTTTGAGAGATGTGTGTGTGTGTGGCATGTCGCGGTGGTGGAATAAGCCTTGAATAATTTGCGTAATTTTTCAAAGAAAAACGCGTGCGAAACTGTGAATAAATAAAATCTATTTTATGGGAATGGTTTATTTTTGCTGATAAGCTTTTATACACACACACACACGCAGAAACTGGTATGCGAAAACAAAGATTTTATTACCTTGAAACATAAAGTCGAAATTCTGCCTACGTACTTATGGTGGAGTAAGGTTTTTGTTTTGATGAAAATCAATTTTGCAAAAAAGTTGCGGGGGCTCTAGATTATGAGCTCTATTGAATGTAAAAATGCTGTATAAAGGTGCTATGAAGAACTGATTTTCATTAAACTTTTAAATAAAACAGACGTAGATACCTATTTTTATATATTTTACATAAATTCATGTTAGATTCAAAGATTTACCAAAAAAAAAAAGAAAAAAAAAACTTACTATAAAACTAAATGTACTTAAATATTTGATTTAATATTAATAACAGCTCTAAACCAATGCTGTATTAAATCCATCAAACACTAAAACCGATCGATTGATATTTTTTCCCAAGATTCTTCCACTACGTTCCATATTTCTCGATTATTCGTAGGCTCAGTTTTCTTTACCTCACTTTGAAGATCACCCCATAAATTTTCTATTGGATGATCGTGCTGGCCAAGTCATGATCTCAATTCCGTTGACGCGAAACCATTCTTTATCCCCTTCATATTTCATATACGAAGGCGCTCCGATAAATACTTAGCCTACAAAAGAAAAACAAAAATTTTAGAAAAGTGGCAATTTATTTGTCAACATAGTCTCCTTTTAGCTCGATACAATTGATCCAGCGATGCTCCAACTTCTTCAACCCATTCGATAAATAGGTGTTCTCGAGGTCTGCAAAGTATGTGGCGATGACCTTCTCAATCTACTCAAATTTCTGCCCGGTGAGTGATTTTTTTTAAGTTTTCAAACAAAAAAAAAGTCGCACGGGGCCAAATCTGGAGAATACGGTGGATGGGGCAGCAGTTCGCATTTCAATTCGACCAATTTGGCCGTTGCGCATTTTGTCAGGAGCGAGCAAACGCGGCACCCATGGCACCGACAGCTTTCTCATGCCCAAAATTTCATGGAGGATATGACCCACGGCGTCTTTTGAGATGCCTACTGTTTCAGCTATCCCGCGCACCTTCAGTCGGCGGTTTTCCAATACGAGATCGTGGATTTTTGACACGTTATCCTCCGTGGTAGCAATTTTCGGGGCACCTGGACGGGGCTCATCAAACGTGGCGATGTGCGACCACGTTGAAACTCGTTATACTAATTTTTGACGCTCGCCATCGAAGTACACAGCATCCAAGCGCTCTTTGATTCCGCTGCGCGATTTTCCTTTCAAAAACAAGAATCGACCGATATTGCTCTTTCCATTTTTCTAAATTTATCAGACAAGCTGGCTTCCACACGTGGTGAAAACAAAACTACTAGTCTGATTCTGCTGAAATTTAGGCAGCAGCCGTCTAAGAGAATGTACCAGACGATACTTAATCTCCCTTGCGATATTAGCACCATCGGGCGGTGAGACTAAGTACTAATCGGACCGCCTTCTTAGGTATGTAAAGAGTGGTTAAATTTTAAGGGCCGATGTTGATTTTGAATAAAACACAAATTATTTAGGAAATTATTGACATTTTTTTTATTATGATAATATTGGTATGGTTCAATTATGTATGGAACAAAATATCGGCCAGCTCCATCCGATGGTACAAATTTTCGGTGAAGCTGAGGTATAATTGAGGTTCTATTCCGTTAATGTGCCGAATTATCTCATCCTTTAGCTCTTGAATTGTTGCTGGCTTATCGACTTACACCTTTTCTTTCAAATAACCCCAAAGAAAGAAGTCCAACGGTGTCAAATCACATGATCTTGGCGGCCAATTGACATCGCCACCACGTGCGATAACACGGCCATTGAATTTGTCGCGCGTTTCGTTAGATGTGTGGCAAGTGGCACCGTCCTGTTGAAACCACATATCGTCCACATCCATATCTTCCAATTCGGGCCATAAAAAGTTCGTTATCATCTCACGATAGCGAACACCATTCACAGTAACTGCTTGACCGGCCTCATTTTGGAAAAAATACGGCCCGATGATGCCGCCAGCCCAAAAACCGCACCAAACAGTCACTCTTTGTGGGTGCATTTGTTTTTCGACAATCACTCTTGGATTATCATTCGCCCGAATGCGGCAATTCTGCTCATTGACGAATCAACTGAGGTGAAAATGTGCCTCATCACTGAAGATGATTTTCATCGAAAATTGATCATCCACTGTTGCCATTTCTTGCCACCATTCTGACCATTGACCACGCTTGAAATGATCAAGAGGCTTTAGTTCTTGAGTCAATTGCACCTTGTAAGCGTGTAAATGCAAGTCTTTATGCATAATGTTCATCAAAGACGAGCGTGAGTTGAGGTGGACGGCTCTTCAGCCACACTATCGCGAACAGCAGCAATATTTTCTGCAGTACGAGCTGCACGAGCATGCACTGTTTTTTTCACATCTTCTACAGACCTAGTTTGCTCAAATTTTTGCACGATTTTTCCGATTGTGCGCACATTTGGAAGATTAAATTGACCGAACAAATCACGAAGTGCACGATATGCATTTTGATTTGATCATAATAAGCCTGAATAACTTTAACGCGTTGCTCGATTGTGTATCTTTCCCTGGTTCAAATTAAGTTAGTCTGAAATTCAGAAATGTCAAATAAAATGCAGAAAAAAACTTGACGTTTAGGTGTGGTTCACATTCAACATTATTTTATCGTTTGTCTTATCATTGCATAAAATCAATTTTATTTTTGGTTTAAATGAACATATAAATTCTAATAGAAAAATTTGATCTTCAAAAAATTTAGCTTGAAAACAGGAACCATTTTCAGGATGAACATTCATCAAAATCTATCATTTCAATCGTTAAATTATCACTTGTAAAACTTACTTACTTAGATGGCACTACAGTTCGGGGTGGACCAGGGACTCTACTCTACTAACAAGCTTTTTTGGTAGTTGTCGCCAGTTTCGCACGTCTAGTTGGTTGAGGTCCTCTCTCACTTGTGCGCGCCACCCGAGTCGCGGTCTGCATCTACTGTGCCGTCTCCCGGTGTTGGATTCGAAGACTTTCCGGGCCGTAGCATTTGGGTCCATTCTCTCTACATGACCTAGCCATCATAGTCATTGGACTTTGATTCGTTTGACTAGGTGTGTTTCGCTCTACAGTCCGTACAGTACACGGTTATTATCTTCTCTACTCCCCGTTTATGCAGAAGGGACCAAAGATCACATTGAGAATTTTCCTCTCTAAACAAAACTCTAGACTTTTTTCCTGAGCCTAGTTCCAATCACAAATCTGCATCCAAATACGCACTGCTTTTGTTCTCGATAGCAGTCGCCGCGCCGCAGTAGATATCGATGTCTTTTAATTTTCGTCTTCCCGGTCTGTCCCGTCGCATCTCTAGGAAGACGGTAATATCTGCTTTGTAGCAGCTTAGAGCTTCCGCTAATTGTTCGACTGCACGTGGTCTATTAAGATACCTTACATTTCACCTACAGATCCGAAGTTCGTTGCCCTTATTTCGTTTGCAAGTTTCGTCATCAGTGAATCCGTCCGCATCCGAGGCTTGTTTATGCTTCGCAACTATAAGTTATTTTATTAGGCCGGGAAGTCACTCCAATGGTACAACCCCCAACATGGAGGGCCAAGTTCTTAGTATAACTCCAAGAAGGAGTAGCCGTATATAAACCGCTCCGAATATGGCGGAGTAGCAATGTATTGTGTTCACAAAGTAGTTCGGTCTACGAGTAACTGGAAATGTAGTCGCCACCGTTGAATCCAACTGGGAATTCCTCCGCTCCTGCCTGGATGAAACGAGATGCCTTAGTAGGAACACCTCTCCCCCTTCCCCTACCTCGTTTGCTACCTAACACTTCGATATCTTACATTTTTGACGGCTTGCTTCTGAAACCTTGCTACCTGTTACAAACCGAATAATATAATACATACATAGACACAATTACTGATAAGTCAAGACATTTTTTACTCTTTTATGGTCCATTCCAACTAGATCTACTATACAAGGAAGTATAAATCTAATATTTAGCTTTCTATTGCAGCGTTTTTAAAACTTCATGAAAATCTACATAAATCGGTAATACCTCAACTGATGGACTAGCTAACCAAAGACCTAATTTGGATTGCATAACTTATGTCAAGATACCGGCGAAAAAAAAAAGAAATGAAATAAATCACAACCCAACGAGCACCAGGACTAGTTTTAAAAAATCTGCTTCTGCACTAGTTTTAATGTGCATAAAAAGATTATGCAATAAGACGTAACAAAAAATTTAAAAAGAATTTCTTAAGGTTAAAAAATATCACACCTGTGTGTGAATCACTATAACTACATACACGCGGTTTGGAGGTACATAATTTCAAAGGAAATGAATTTTTAACTATGTATTTTTTTCTGAACGAAAATGTCACCACATAGAAATACATATTAACTATACACGCCCGATGGCGGCATCTTAGATATATTTTTTTGCACGAGTTCGACCAAAAAAAATTAATACAAATATCCGTGTAGCCCCCAAACATCAAAGGTTGTCTAACAAGTATTTTTTTGTTTTTGATGTGATTTTATTTTTGCGTTAACTTTTTCTTATCTTATGTTGACAGAAATATATCGTTAAGTACAATGCATAATAGTTTCTAAGTAAACTAGATACTTCGGGGCTTTAAAAAAAATCGAGATAGATGAATCTGAAGTTGCAGAAGACATGTACTATTCCTGTTGCTTTAATATTCACACCGAGTGCAACTCAATACAATTCGATGTAGCTATCATACCCAGATACAAAACAGACCGACTGACCGTCAGACGGTTTACAACCACTTTTAAGGAATTCTTCATTTACCTACATAATGTAAGCTTCCATCAAGATCTCGAGTCTTTATTTTGACACGATGCCAATAGTTGGCTAGTAGACGAATTGAAAAAAAAATTGATTATCTACTACGCCCACCACAACGCCCATATTCGCAATCGAAATTTTCCCATCTAAATTAATTAAGCTTTGGTCAAATACTGTCTAAGAAAATAGAAAGTTGTTTTCGTATGAAATACACCCACGATCACGACTTCTTCTTTGAGCTTAAAAACAGTAATCGATTTATGAATAAATTTACGAACTTTAAGTTTATCGATAAATATTTTGATTTCTAGAATTTATTTCCACTCTATAATATATAGATTGTCTCATTGTGTAGTTAAGTAAGAGCCAGCTAGGGTGTTGTGGGATGTCAAATGGGGTTGAGATGCTGTCACTATAATAATACATATCTACTCTAAGTGCAGAGGGTCGATAATAAGTTTATGTTGCTGTTTGTTGATTTAAAAAATAAAAAAAAACTACATACAAAAATATTTTCTTTTTTTGTCTCGTGGCTCATTGCATATTATGTGTGAAAACGTGACATTTTTTCATCGTGAATGGTTCATAGATTACCAACCAATGGTGAAAGATTGGCAAATAGTTTTTTTTTTTTTTTGGCATCCTCACTTTTAAAGTTGACGGAAAAATTGACAAAATTTGATTGCAACACGAGAGATACCTGAATGAAAACATAAATAATATAACCTTTTTTTTTTTTAAATGTGCTTAGTGCTGAAAGAATTTTATTTTATTTTTTAATATGCACATGGGATGAGAAAAAAGAATTATACAACTAATTGAACTGCTAAGGATAAAAAAAAATACACTCGTAGAAAAATATACCCACATTAGGGTGGGTCAAATTAAACGAGCTTTCCGTTTATTTGTAATTCGTGAATTTATGGCAAAAAAAAAATAATGAAATCATAAATGAACGAATGAATTGAGTCTTACGTTAATTTAGTTTGGTCAGACTTTGAGATGAGACCACTATTTAATAAATCGACATAGGCAAAAAATTTTTAAATTTCAAAAATCATCTCAAAAGCCTTGGTCCTATTTCGATCAATTTTCACAATTTAAACGTGGGAAGTGACGGCAGTGTTATTTTAACAAGTTATGTATATGTCCTTAAGTGGGCTTTAGGTTCATTTTATTCAATACTTATATTCAATAACCGATAAAGCTGCAACGTTTTGTGTGTGTTTGCACCCTTCTTCAGGCCGTTTTACTTGCGACTCGTAGGTACTATAAGGTAAGTTATGCATTTGTAAAAAAAACGAACTCGAGATTTTGATCAAAGTTGACATTACGATGATAGCGAAGACCAAAAAAGTGGGTCTCGCAATTCTGTCTGTCTGTCTACAGCCTAAACGACTCGGCCGATTTTCTTCAAACTTGGTAGATACATATGTGTTTTAATTTTTTCCCCCAGGATGTTTTTTTCTTTTTTTTTCAAGACCAAATATAACGGTACCTGCCATACGATATTTTTTCGAAATTTTATAAATATTTTTTTGTTCTCAAAAACTGTCCCACAGATTAAAAAAAAAAATTAATAAAATTTCATTTAGTTAAACCTAGGTAATGGTTGAAAAAAAAATTCCATTTTTTTGTTTTTGATTTTCTCAAAAACGGTACGAGCGATTTAAATCATTTTTTTATGCTAAAGCTCCCCAGTAGTTTCAATATTATAGTGTATTCAAATTTTCAATTTTTTTTTTTTGGATTTAAAAAAAAATCAATTTTTTTTTTTTAAAACTCAATGTGTATTTCGAAAACGCCATGCTCGATTTTCTTAAAACTTGACAAATAAAAGTTTCTTAAAATAATCTACAAGATATGAGAAAAAAAATTATTTTATCTAAAACTAACAGTATAGAATAAGCTGGGGTACATTTGACACCGGGGCACATTTGACTTTGCGTTTTTCGGTATGATCGTGCTCTTAAAAAAGAAAAGTTCGTATGAAGGAAGAAGCTTAGTTTGATTTAAAGAAAAGTTACGAAATTTGACAGTCTTTCTTTAACTCTTAGTGAAGTAATACGTGTTTTCGTGTTTTCTGTGTCTCTGATCTAATTTTTGACCACCGCTCCCGGGGCACTTTTGACAAAATGACTTTTCTTAGAAAATATTTTTCTTGAATATGTTAGCAAAATCTTGAATAATCAATAAATCAAATACAAAACAAAACATTGGGATACATCGGAAATACAGACTTTTAAAAACTAAGTGTCAAATGTACCCCCTTCTCCCCTGCCCTTCATACAAATGTTAAAAAATGGTTTTCGAAAATCGTATTTTTCTCGAAAACGGTTCCGAGAATTTTGCTTAAATTTTTCTTTCTTTCCATTAATTTTTGAGATCTATAATTTAATAAAAAAACTTGAAAACAAGATATTGCTGACTGTATACCATAGAACGATTTTTTAAAATTTTGAATTTCTCATTATCGGCATAACGGATTTTAATGAAATTTTTTAGAGAGAAGGTTATAAAAAGTTTAAAAAACGTTGCATTTCAAAACTTTAAGAAAAATATTTTTTTTTTTTAATTTTGAAAAAAAAAATCTATTTTTTTTTTTGGAAAATTCAATATCTCGAAAACGGCTTAATATTTTGTTTGTAAATTAAATTTTTATTCGAACAATAATAAAGACTTTAAATTGGCGTACCAAAATTTTTTTCTTAAAAATGTTTTAAGAATTTTTTATATAAAAGCTTTTTTTTTAAGAAACCACTATGAAGACTTATAATAAACCTATGTATATTTGCTTGAATCACATGGCATCCGTTTTTTTACCCCCAACTACTAGAGAAGTTGTTTCAGTCATTTTAAAAATATGCTTATGAACAGATTTTCCCTAATAACATTCATTTTTGAAATTCTTGAGTCTATTACATAGGAGCAAGTTCGTGCGACCCAGTCGTGCATTTTATTTTTATTGAAAATCAATATTTATAATAATTAATTTAAAAAAAATCACGAAATCAGAAACTTTTATTTTTATTAAAAATTAATTACGATTTTATTTATATCCAGTTGACTTAAAGTAGTTTTTAAACTTTATCTGATGAGCTTGACTTAGCGCTGTTCATTTAACCAGAACTTTGTGTTCATATTAAAAAATTTGTATCTTGATGTATAAAATAAAACTTCATATAACGTGAAAATCCTGTCTTTCCTCACAGTCTCTCCTTGAAAGCTCTCGATTTGCAATTTCACAAAACAAACAAATTTGACATTGGACACATTTGTCAATAAGTAAGTTTTGACATTCCATTCTACTGCGTCTTGCGGGCTAGACTCTACATTGTGTTGAAATTAGAAGATATAGCTCGACAATCGTAATCAAAGTTAATTTCAAAACTTCCTTATTTATTTGTGTTGTAAAATTGCAAGTCGGGGAGGAACTATGAGGAAAGACATTCTAAATCTTAACCTCAATCAATTTATAACATTGATTTTCGTTTTAGTTTGAAATAAATATTTTTCGTGGTAATGAAATTTCAAGAAAAAACATCAAATGTACATATCTAATCCAAAAACTTGTTTTTTTATTTTCATATACATAGATACAAATCTTATTCTTAAGTCAATCTATATTCTAATTATTTCTTCTCGTGAATTTAATAGCCTCCAAAGTGTCCATGACATTATATTGTCTTTTGTGTTATAAGACAACAGAAAAATCACTCACATAAACCTCCCAAAGCTCTAAAAGTGTTATTAACTTTATTAATATTCTCGTTTGGTGCTGATTTCCCTGATATGTATCTACGCATCGAGATTATTCCTAACCTACAGAGCATAATAATCACAGAAAAGATAGAAGTGAATTTCTTAATTAATATTAAAGATCTTACAGTTGTATTTTTTTTGTTTACTACTTGGGAAGTTATGCATTCGTAAAAAAACTTGTTCCAGATTTTGATCAGACTTGACATTAATTGTGGTAGAGAAAGTGTGTCTCTCTATTTGAATTACATCATTAAGGGCTTTGCCGATTATCGATTTTTTTTAATCTTTTTTTAAGACCAAAAATAACTATACCAGCCATCTATTTTTTTCGAAATTTTAGAAAATATTTTTTTCGAAATTTTAGAAAATATTTTTTTCCCAAAAACTTCCACATATAAAAAAAAATAAAAAAAATGTATTTCAAAAAATTAAATTATGGCATGACTGACAGTATACCTATCATAGAACCACTTTTTCGATTTTTTACTTTTTCACTATAGAAATATTGGATTAGAATGAAATTTTTTACAGAAGTTTCTTAAAATTTAGCAACACATTGCATATCAAAATTTATAAAGTAAAATAGACGACTGGGTCGCACAATCTTGCTCTAATGTAATAGACAAAATAAACGTTATTTGAGAAAACTATTTATAACCATAAGATTATTTTTTTAAACTCTTTTTAGTAGTGAGAGATAAAAACAGAATGCCATGTGATTTCTTAAGCAAATATAAATTTAAGCTAGAACAGAAATTATCATAAGTCGTTGTAGCGATTTCTTAATTAAGCTTTTATGTAGACAATTTCAAAAACATTTTTGCGAAAAAATTTTGGTATGCCAACTTAAAGTTTTTATTATTGTACGAATAAATATTAAATTTAAAAAAAAAAATATTAACACGTTTTTTAAGATATCGAATTTTCAAAGAAAAAATTAACTACACATTTTTTCTTAAATTTTGAAATGCAATGTTTTTTTTAAACATTTTGAAACCTTTTCTAAACAAAATTTCTTTAAAATACGTTATGCTCCTAATTAGAAATTCAAAATTTAAAAAAATCATTATACGGTAGGTACAGTCTGTAATATCTAAATTTCCAAAAAAAAATTGTTTCAATTCAATTTTGTTTTATTGAACACACTATTTACAATTTGGATCATAGGGGGCCTAAGTATATACAGTAGGGTGTGTCACTTTTGTATGGCCGCAAAAAAGTACTCTTGTTTTTAAATGTAATAGTGCTCAAAAGTTGTATTAGGGTCTGAGGTTTAAGAACATGTAAAAAAAAAATAAGATATCGTTCGTCTTTGGCTCGCTCAAATTGGTTGTAGTTGAAAAAAAAAATTTAATTAACAGTAATTTTTTTTTTTTTTTTTACGTAAACTAAAAAAAAATAAACAAAATACAGAAAGAATTTTTTCTTTACAAAAAGATATACCACGATATTGAAGGTGGTTCCGTTGATTTTAAAGAATTTTTTATGTAAAAAAAAAACGATTTTACATAAAAAAAATGATTTTTCTTCCTTCTTTTATTATTTCATAGCTCCTTTATCAAGAGTTCAATTTAAACAAATATAAGCTTACAAGTGTTTCCTTGCTATTATCTTTGACTTGAAAGCCTAAAACTATTTTATATAATTTTTTTGTATCCACACGGTGCAATTTAAAACAACACATATTTCAAAAATCTCGAAAAATCAAAATTTTTTCATATTAATTAAAATGAAAATTGTAAATGCAGGATTTAATTTTGATAAGCAATGCAACTTTTAAAAGCTATTACATTTGAAAATACCATAGTTGAGCACTTTGACACACCCTAATATACAGTGACTTAAGTTTAATTATTTTTATACAAAATTTACATGACAAAAAAATTTAATTTTAAAGGTCGGTTGACTGTATTGTCCTCAGGGTGTTCATTCATGGTTATCAGTGGTGATTTTTGTGGGTTGTGGGCAGGGATGGCGTTTTAGCCGCGGTGGTAAGCTGACCCAATGTCAGCGTAGAACGAGACTACTTCCTCGTTGTCCATGATTACGTTGTCATCCAGAGTTTCCATCACACTGAGGTACCTCGGCTCGGGATGTCGTTGTTGTGTGGTCAGGTCATCCTTCTCAAAATCTGATTCGGGTGGTCGATGACGTTCCCCATTAGTTTCTTCGTTGAATGAACTAGATATTTGTCCAGTGGGATTAAATTGGCTTCTGTGTAGAGATGCTCGTTCCTGTAGTGTTTCTGTCGTTGACGGTCGAAGTAGAGTCCAGTGCAGATCCTCAGTATCTTCCTTTCGAATAGTTGAAGTTCCTTCATGGCTGTCTTCGAGAGGGAAAACCAGATTGGGAAGGAATAGCTGATCACTGGTCGCAACAGCTGCTTGTAGATTAATATCTTTGTCGGTTGGCTAAGACCTGATCTTCTTTTCAGCAATGGGTGCAAACGCTGAAGGTCCAGCTGGCCTTTTTCAGAACATTTCTTGAGTGCAGGTTAAACCTTAGCAACTCGTTGAAGTGCAAGGTACTTGACATTTGGTACTTGACATTTGGCTTTGCCACTATGGAGGATCCGTCAGGGAGTTTTAGGACCAGATTTCTGAAAATTGATGCGGTGCGAAGGCCTCTACCAGTTGAAGGTCTCCTGAAGCAGACAAGTTCCGATTTGGAAGTGTTGATTCGGATGTCACATTTCTGGTAAAATTCTGTTGATGTTGGTTTCTACTTTTTGGACAGCGATTAGTAGTGACATTGATGTGGCGTAGGTGAGCGAGTCATCAGCATACAGAGGGTTCTCGCATCCAATTGGTGAAGGTTGGTCTGAAGTCATCAAGTTGTAGAGGAAGGGGCCTAGTTTTGAGCCTTGGGCGACTCCAGCTCTGATGGTCTTCATGTTTGACTTGCAGTTATCTACTTGAACGAATATTTTCCTGAAAGATAGGAAAGAAGAGAATTTTTATTAATGGCGGAGGTACTTGCATAAGATGAAGTTTGTGGATTAGGCCGTCTATCCACATGCTATCGAATGCTTTCTCGACATCCAGAAAGCATCCGACGGTGACACGATTACTGTTGAGGGCTGTGGTGATATCGTATTGGAATTTTACCAGTGGATGCAAGGTTGAGTGTTTTTCTCGAAAGCCGAATTGCATGTCAGGGATGATTGAATTTTCGCAGCAGAATTTCTTCAGTCTTCGTAAGATTAATTCTTCCAGTAATTTGCTGATGTTGTTGAGAAGTGATATTGGCCTGTAGTGGGAAACTAAGTTGGAAGCACCTTTCTTCGGAATTGGCACAATCTTCGCTGTTTTCCACTTCTGGGGGAAGTAGCAGTTGTTGATGCAGTTGTTTAAAATGATTGTGAGGAAAATCATTACCGCATGTGGCAGCCTTTTTAGGATGGAAAGGACCATCTGGTCCAGCAGACTTTTTTGGCTTAGAATTGCCGATCATTTCTACAACCTCCTCTAGATTGCATAAATGTAGACTATCGGTGGGATGGTGGGATCATTTGCTGTATTGATGATATTAAAATTTATTTTATCCGGATTTGGCTGCAGTGTTTGTTGGACTGTTGCCTCAACTTGTAAGAAAGTTTGGTCAGTTGGTGAGTTCGGTGTGAAGTTTCCTTCGAAGTATTCGGCGAACGCTTCCACCTTGTTTTAATGATGGTTTCCGGTATTTGTGGCTGTTTTCCAACGATGCTATTGATGTTTTTGAAAGCATCTGGTCCTGGCTTGATTGCTTGTAATCTCTTCTGGTATTGGATATTATTGTGGTATTGAATGGAGTTCTGGAACATGATGTTGACTTTCTGTAGCTTTCTGTAGATTTGTATTCAGTTCACTTTGATGGATCCGCTGGAGACGTTTTCTTAGACGTTGTCTGTGAGTATACAGACTTTGAACGTACTCGGGAAGGTGCTGGTACCTATCTTTTGACGTTTTAGACTGTTTTTGCTTGTCCAGGGCATCAGATACGGCATGTTCATAGTTGACAAATGCTGCATCGATTTCGGTATCTAGAAAATTCCTGTCTGAAGGTGGGAGAGTTAAGCTGTCTTCTATGTCTCTGTGAAGTTTATCAATATCCAGCCGTCTGAAATTAATGAAATTCTCAGGAGCTTCTGTTTTAAGGAGTATGGGTTGGTTGAGGTTAATCGATAGTTGAACAGCTTCATGGTCAGAGTCACTATGCAATAATGTACAGACATAATTCCTCATTTCCGGAAGAGTGTGCGAGGCCAAAAAAAAAAATTGTATTGAATAATAAATCGTAAAAATTATTCGAAAAAAAAAGTTATCAAAATTCTAGGCGCTGTTTTCGAAAAAAATACGATTTTTGAAAGCCATTTTTTCTCAGAACTTGTAGATTGTAAGAAAACTCTTTTTATTATCAAGTTTAAAAAAATATGTTTTCGAAATATTGAGTTTAAAGAAAAATTGAATTTTTTTTTTTTAAAATCCAAAACAAAGGCTGTAGTCGAACAGACAGACCCACTTTTTTGTGTTCTCTATCATCGTAATGTCAACTATGATCAAAATCTCGAGTTCGATGTTTTTACGAATGAATAAATTGCCTTATGGTGCCTAAAAGTCGGAAGTAAAAACATATACATATGTATCTTTGGGATGTTTGAAAAAAAAATTAAGTTTCAAAACTAAAAAAAATATTTATTTCTTAAATTCGATATCTCATAAACGAGTCAATGATTTATGTTTCTGAAATTTAATTTTCAGTTGCACAATAATAAACCTTAGATTTGGCGTGCCAACATTTTTTTTTTAATATGTTTTAGAATTGTTATGTACAAAAGTTTGTTTTTTTGTAAAATCAAATTACATTGATTTGGGTTTTTTGTCTTCGCATATGCTCTGTTTTTATATCCAACTTCTAAAGAACTTGCTACAGCCTTTAAAAAATGAATTTTATCATAATCCTCTCTTTTTCTCAAAAGATTCGTGTTTAAAATTCAAAGTCTCTTAAACATACATAAGCGTAAATTCGTGCGATCCAGTCGTGGATTTTATTTGATATGGTGCTATAAATCGCCATGATTTAAATGTCGCTCGCACCTTTTAAAATTAAACATTTGCATAAATTTTAAATGTGGATTAAAACTTGTTTGTTAATCGGATTTCTCGATGACACACAAACAAAACAATCACTTAATTTCTAATCTAATTTTTTGAAAGGAACAGATAATCAAAATAACAAATTCGTTAGTTGTGTTTCAACATAAATTTACAATTTAACGACTAAATTATGAGTGAAAGGCAGATTTTGGGCTTTTTGATGGAATTTAAATTTAATTAAAAAATCAAAAATAGAATACAAATATTTTAAAATTAAACGAAATTTGTTCAAATCAATATTCGAAAAAAAAAAAAAAATATTTTGAGAAACAATAATTATAGTACAGGTTTTCTCATTTTATTTCAATGACGCTTTGTATTTAATGTGCTTTTGTAGTTTATAATTCCATCAATAATAAATTGCATTTACTCAAGTTCTCAACTTGGCTATAGCGACATTTTTGTTTCGGAAACCATTTGTCCATTTTTAAAAAAATGAATGTCATCCATGATTGCTGTCTGGGACATGTTTTTTTACATTCTTTTTTTTATCCGTTGATATATTGGTAAGTAGTTTTACTGGTTTTACTAGAAAACTTGTTGTTAAAGTTTTTTTTGTATTTTTGTCATGTTATTGTGATTCCTGATGAATTTCTTCTTGTTTTTTAGTTTAATTTTGACTTTAATTAAAAAAGTAGAGATCTATAGTGATTACAGAATGAAAAGCATGTTTACACGTTTGTTTTTGTTTTAATTCCTGTTTTTAAGATATGTAGGATTGTTATGAACCTAACCTGTATGTTTACCTTTTTTTTGTTTGATCGCCTGGATTTAATTGTTTTCGGTCAATGACAATTTTTTCCATCAGATATAAAAGAATTCAGAGAAACTAGTTGGCGAAATGTTCCGAGAATGATATGGGTAACTTGTTCATAAGTTTTCACTTTTTTATATCAACAAATAGCTGAGAAAAAATGTACTTTAGTGCATTGAAAATAAAAAAATCGTGAACAGTTTAATTTATTTAATTATTTTTTCGTTGGTAAAATTTTAAATAGATTTTTTTTCATATTATAATAGTCAACGTAAAACCCATTCGTTCACAAGTGTATTTTTTTGTCATTAAGTCCATTGACTTCATTCGTTTAAATATTTCCCGCTTCAATTATTTATTCGTTGCGTCAGCGAATATATTCGTTGCTGAGTATATTCGTTTCGTGAACGAATTAATTCGTCAGAGCGAAGAATTTATTCAGAAAAAGTTAATTTGTTGAGTCAACGAGCTAATTGGTTGAGTAAATGAGTTACTTCGCTGAGTCAACGTGTTTATTTAATCTAAAGGTTTATTGATTAGATTAAATAAAATATTGAATTTAAGCTTAAATCCGATTTGTTTAAGGTTTTTAAGATTAAGATTTGACAAACGATAAGGTACCAGAGGGCACAGGCAGATCGACCATAGATTCAAATATTCACATTGATGAAGGTCCTGTTAACGACCAACGAATTTCAAGTCGAGACTCATCGTCTCATTTTTCGACTTTAAAGCCGTATATGATAGCATTTTATGAAACCTATCCCTTTAGCTTGTGAAGTAATTGAAAAGTAGAGATAGGTAAAATATCTAAATATTACAAGAAAAATATTAGAAAAAGTCCAGGGGCTCGCGTTTATCTGCATTACGGGAGCAATGAGAACCTACCCTACCGCGGCTATGGAGGTTGTCCTCCATCTATTCCATCTACACGAGGTCATCAGGAGTGCAAAATTCTCAAAATAAGGGACAGGCAAAATTATTGGTTTCAGGAAAAGAGACTTAATCAGCAGGACCACCGTCACAATACTTCAAGACAGCCCAATAGATGATATGATCAAAAAATATAATTTCGAGAAAAACTTTTTTACACAGCTAAGCCACAAATAGATTGGGTAGGAGAAGAAACAAACTACACCCTCGAAACAAATACCATCAAGTGGTACACTGATGGATCGAGAACAAGCTAAGGGACTGGTGCAGGAATAGTTGGGCCTAGAACCAAACTTTCCAATAGGGCCTGAGCCCTATTGCGGAATTGGAAAAAATGTCATCAAAAACAAAATTGAACAAGAAGAGGAGGCAAGCAAATCCAAGAATTGGAAAGAACTCCCAAAGCTGAGGAAGGCAATACTACTACTGGGCAATTACAACCAGCAAATGCATGAGGAAACACCGGACAACATACTAGGAACATGGTGTCCACTCATGCACCAAAGGTCCATCTGGGACAATTGCAGGTGGAAGAGAGCAACCTATCCTCTCTGAAGGTGCCCCAAATACTATAGGATTCCTAAGAGCAATAGATTTGGAGGAAGAACTGTAAGATAAGCAAGCTCATTAATTTTTAAGTGAGGGCAACATATATCTCCTGGTCGCAGTGCAATACCCTCAATACATAATTCATTCATTCATGACAGCATTCATAGTTTGGGAGGCATTAATGGTGGAGGGCACTATATTCAACAAATCTTTCCAACTCTTGGGGTATGTGGACGATGTCGACATCATCGGCTGTTCCAAACTTTCTGTAATAGGGTCCTTCATGGCTGTTGAATATCAGGCGAGACTTGTTAGTCTTGAAGTAAATGATGCCAAGACCAATTCTATGCTGTCAACATACAAACAAAGATCTGGCCACTGATTAGGGCAAAATGTCACTATTGATAGCAAAAATTAAGGAGTTAAAGAGTTCATCTGTCTCAGAGCTTATATTAACTCCACGGACGTGGAGATACGACGAATAATTACCCCAGGAATCAAATGTGTGCGCTCTCTACAAAACCTTTATACTACCAGCCCAGCTTTACGGCGCCGATTGCTGGACAATAAGCAAAAAGGGAAAGATGGATACTGGGCTCTTTGGAAAGAAAAGTTCTTCGACGTTTAATTGTTCCTTTGTGTGAAATGGGCAGGTGGGGGTGTAGAGTCAGTAGTAGTTTAAGGCATGTCCGGGGCTCTGAGAGACGACCAATGGACTTGTGTTGCTACCAAACCATACATCGGACCATGGCAGCGAACGTAAGTCCATGATTATGCATGGCGTGTTGGCATGCCAGTCCGAGTACAGCATGCGTAATTGCACGATCATAATGGGTGGCGGCTAGCATAAGGCCATGGTTGTTGGATGGTGGTGAGGTGGTAAATGCATGGTTCATGGTCTTGACTCCGACGAGCTCGTCCACTTCGGTTAGCCGGTATTGCTACTATTCAACAATTCTGAGCTCCAGGTTCCTATCGACCTCCTCGTGGTGCCTGTGGATAGGTTAAGTAAGTAACTAAACCAACTAGATGGGAACATCCTGGACGGTCGATGACCTTAAAGTAGGAATCCGCTAAGGAGTGTGTAACAACTCACCAGAGGGTTGCACATTCTTGGTTGATGTTCATAGCTGGGTGTGTGTATATCTTGGGCTGACAGGCCCTGAAGTTTTGCAGGAACTTCATCTGTAAGTGACCTTATGGTGGCGAAGCTCGACCGGAAGCTATATTCTGGTTCCACGGGAGATAGGCGACAGCGTACGTCTTCGGGCTCTCCTATTCTATCTTCGGATAGAGAGGTGCAGCTATCGCGTGCGTGCTCTCTTTCTCAGACTATCTATTAGGTAGGCCCCCTAGTGGGAGTATCGTGGTGGATTGGTTTATTCCGAATGCGGAGACATATGGTTTTCAGGCGTGCCTTGATTCAAGAGGTGTTACATAGACCTCGCCTCCTAAGCAAGAGGTGTGTTCATGACTGCAACATGTCACAACTTTGCGACCAAGATGGCTTCGGCTATGTCGGGGTTAATGGTCAGGACCCAATCTGACTCTGATGGAGGTAGGCATCCCGTGGGATTGAGCCATAATCGGCAGGTGCTCACGTTAAACCAAAAGACGATTTTGTGTGCCAAATGGGCAAATAGAGGAGAAGATATAATCGCGAACTCTATCACCTGCACAAGATGTGGACATTGTCCAGAAAGCCAAAACACGTCGACTACATTGGCTCTTTCACATTGCACGAATGGACAACAATGCTTAAGCTTAGAGAGTCTTCGAATCCCAGCCTCTAGGTTCGCGGCGACAAGAAAGACCGAACTTCCGATTTAAATACCAAGCTATTGCGGATGCCAGAGCGCTTGGCATGGATGAGTGGTAGCAGCGTTGTCGGGATCGTAGAGGATGGAGAGCTGTCGGGTGTCAATCAGAGGCCCTTCATGGATCGCTAGCCGATTAAGTAAGTAAGTAGACGATATGGTGAAATTTAATAAGTGGTTGTATGGTCAGGTTTCGTCTGGTCTTTTCTTCTCTGGTCTTTAGTTTTTTACAGGTTGTGTCGTGGTGGAAATAGAAACTTTGGTTCGCAACGTGCAAAACGGGTCACATTGAACGGTTTCAAATCTGATATTGAAAAACTAAATATTGATGTGTCAGAGTACTCCGTTTTACCTCTGAGACTCTTTCATATTAATCAACTATCAATCTGAAATTTCTAATCCACAAAATTGTTTAGCTAAAGAAAGTAGCTTTTTATATTCGTTTTCTGGTCCACAATCTACTACTAAAGATTACGATTTCGACATCTATGAGCAAAAAACTGGTATTTTTGAATTTCGATCAAATTTTAAAATAATGGGGCATTTTAAAAAATGGATCTTCAGACAAAAACTTTCTTTTTACAGATCCTTACAATCTAAGAACTGTGCATACATTGGTTTCAGACAGAGAGCAACTTTAACTAAAAAAGGACATATTCGTCATTTTTGATTGTTTTTCCTTCGTCAAATGGCGATATCTCCTAAGAAAGTGATCACATTTTTCGTAAAGAATGACATGTTCTACGATTTTCGAATTCATTCACCGTTTTGAAAGTTATTGGTTTGCCAAAAACGAGATCTGCGACATTTTTGTATAGAACAAGAAAACAAAAATCTACCTTCTTTAATTTCGGATTGGAATATCTAAAACTAAAAGACTATGCTAAATACCTTTTTGGGCTTCAATACCTGATTCTGAACCGTAGGCAAACTATACTTCTCTTCTTCTTCTATTTGTTTTTTGGTTTTTGTTTTTGATACCCAAAACTTTGCAGATTCATCAAACTTCTTTAACATTTTAATTGGATCTTTTCTCAAACCCCAAGTGCACTAATCTCGGCTTTTCCGCTCTATAATCCAAAATTTTTCTTGAATTTTTATTTTTTGTGAAGACCAGTACGTGTATATGTATGTATGTATGAACATATATGAAAAGTAAATAGACCCCGTAAGCACATCATACGTACATCCACTCATTTCATGGTACTTCTCATCGTTCGCAACTCAGCAGATGAAAGGTGATAGATAGGTACAACCCAGAAATTTGATATTCATTAGTTTTATGGTAATAACGACGAACATACTCGTCTTGCCCTCTTCTTGTCCTGTCCGAATTTCCCTAATGAACGAATGATTTCATGTGTGATGACTTGGGGGCAGGAGGTGATATGTGTATTGTATATAGTATTATGCATATTTATATTCATGAAGGGGTTGTTGTTTCTCCCGCTGAAGCTTCGACGCTTTCGTCGACTTTGTCGGCACAACATATATATTTTTTTTTTAATACTTTCACTTCAATAAACTTCTGTGTGCATAATTTATATGTAATAGCTTTGGTTTTAAACGAAAAATTCTACCCTACCCTTTAACTGGTGGTAAACTTGATTTATGGAAAATTTTTTTTTAAACTCAGCCAAAAAAGAAGTTAACTTTTTACGGTGGAAAGTATTATTTTCGTTATTTTTATAAAAAGAATTTCGTTGATGAAGTTTCTTTTAGACGAGTTAACGGGGGTATGCGTGAAAAGATAGCAGGGCCGTCGACTTAAAAAAAACACGATTTTGGGAAGAGGAAATGAGATGATTTTGTAAGACATTTTATTGGTGCTAAGTATAGGACAAGCTTAACCGGCTTAGCTACATAAGTGACAGATGTTAGTGCAAAAAAAAAAAACGCAAGACACAAACAATTTCCAACTTTTTCAGAAAACTCAATGGTGGGGGTCTGTTTCAGAAATCATTGTCTTTCTTTCAAAATCTCGTGAGATCAAATTTTACAACATATAAAGTTTAAATGTTACAGATAAAAAAAAACGTTGAATTTGAATATCTATGTTCCGTGGTTGTGTTATGTTGCCTTTCGACTCTATTAAACAGTTTTAAAAGCTTTTCTGAGTCCTTAGAATTAAATTTTTTGAAAAGCGGTTTTTTGTGTCTCAAAAATTGAAACGACAATCAGAATTGATACAGAATAAGCTGCAAATCGAGGATTGAATTGCGAATATTTTGAATTTCTGTTTGACGTGACGTGACTTCTTTGGATTAAAGAATCACATTTCTTTCATATTTTTCCTTCAAATTTTCAATAAAATCGAAGAAGCACTTCAAGTCTTTTGCAAGATCTTTATAACACTCTCATCCATTAGAGCTTCTACCGCAAAAGTGATTTTTTGAGAGTTTTCTTAGTGTTTTTCCTACACACCTCCATCCGATGGTCTAAAGTTTAGATGACGCTGAGGCATAATTGAGGTTCTATGCCGTTAATGTGCCGAATTATCTCATTCTTTAGCTCTTGAATTGTTGCTGGCTTATCGACGTACACCTTTTCTTTCAAATAACCCCAAAGAAAGAAGTCCAACGGTGTCAAATCACACGATTTTGGCGGCCAATTGACATCGCCACCACGTGAGATAACACATCCATTGAATTTGTCGCACAAAAGAGCCATTGTTTTGTTAGCTGAGTGGCAAGTGGCACCGTCCTGTTGAAACCACATATAGTCCACATCCATATCTTCGAATTCGAACAACCATTCACAGTAACTGCCTGACCGGCCTCATTTTGGAAAAAATACGGCCCGATGATGCCGCCAGCCCAAAAACCGCACCAAACAGTCACTCTTTGTGGGTGCATTTGTTTTTCGACAATCACTCTTGGATTATCATTCGCCCGAATGCGGCAATTCTGCTTATTGACGAATCCACTTAGGTGAAAATGTGCCTCATCACTGAAGATGATTTTCTTCGAAAATTGATCATCCACTGTTACCATTTCTTGCCACCATTCTGACCATTGACGACGCTTGAAATGGTCAAGAGGCTTTAGTTCTTGAGTCAATTGCACCTTGTAAGCGTGTAAATGCAAGTCCTTATGCATAATGTTCATCAACGACGAGCGTGAGAGGTGCAATTGTTGGGCACGACGACGAGTTGAGGTGGACGGCTCTTCAGCCACACTATCGCGAACAGCAGTAATATTTTCTGCAGTACGAGCTGTACGAGCATGCACTGGTGTTTTCACATCCCCTACAGACCTGGTTTGCTCAAATTTTTGAATGATTTTTCCGATTGTACGCACATTTGGACGATTAAATTGACCGAACAAATCACGAAGTGCACGATATGAATTTTGACTTGAATGCCCATTTTCATTATAACCCTGAACAACTTTAACAACTTTCCATGGTTTAAACTGAGTTAGTCTGAAATTGAGAAATGTCAAATTAAATGCAGAAAAAAACTTGACGTTTAGGTGTGGTTGACATTCAACATCGGTCCTTAAAATTTAACCACCCTTTAGTTTTGAAACAAGATTTAGACAGCCTTTCGAAAAGAGGTAAATACTTCAAATATTTTATTTTATTTTTGTTGTTCAATGTTTTTCTATGTTTTTTTTTTTTATTGATGCCATCAATATAGAAGCTCTTTGGAAAGGTATTAAAACTTCTCTCTTATATTTAATTGTTGATTGCTTCCTAATTTGCTGCTAATTAGTTGGCATTATTTTAAATCAGTGATTCGATATTTTCTGTTTTTTTTTTTAGATCCTCTGCTAATTTGATATGAAGTTCTATGTTTTCTGGATGCATTGCTTATTTTAGATGAAGTTACCTTCCCAGCTTGCGTTAAAACTTCCAATATTTAATATTTTATTGCTTCACTATTTCCCCTTAGGTAGTTTTTAAATTTTTCGTTCTATGTTTTTTTTTCGGCAGTGTTTCTGAGTTGATATGAAGTTCTATGTTTTCTAGATGCATTGCTTATTTGATATAAAGTTACCTTCCGAGCGTGCGTTTAAACTTCCAATATTTAATATTTTATGGCTTCGCTATTTCCCCTTAATTAATTGTTAAATTTATCGTTCTATGTTTTTTGGCAGCCCTTCTGGTTTGCCTTTTACTATCTTATAATTATGTTGTGACATTTTTTAAAGAATTAAAACTTTATTTTTGTTTGCTTCCTAATTTTCTGCTAATCATTTGTCATAATTTAAAATCTCTATGGTTCGATGTTTTCTATGTTTTCTTATTTTATATGAAATTGCGTTTAAACTTATAATATTTAATATTTGATGGCTTCGTTTTTTGCTTGCAATTAGTTGTTATATTTCTAATTTGTCGTTCTATGTTTTCTATGTTTTTTCTTGGTAGCTTTCATTATTTTTTTAAATATGTATCAACTTAAGTATTCTATGTATATATTTGTCTTATTTGATAAGAAGTTATGGACACAACAAAAAAAAAAACATAGAAAATATTTGAGAGACAACATTGAAATTTTCACAACTTATTACAAACTCTGACACCTTAAGCCTTAATCCGTTTTTGAAGGCTTACTTTGATTACTTGATGTTAAATAAGCATATCAATAAAACAAATAAGTATATCAATAAAACAAACAACATTTTAAGACAAAATTAAATTAGAGCTGTCAAAAGTAATTACGGGCAAATTATCAATTATTTGCTTTGATAACTTGACACGCATGATTGCTCTTCATATTAACTTTGTTTAATCCTTGCCCATTACAGACTTCTTAATGTGCCATCTTCTATCGGGTGTAACATCTACAATGACAGGTTTATTATTTTTTAGGCCCTACGGGGAGGTTCCTGCAGAAATCAAGTTGACCAATGCGAACTCCTCAAGCTTAGTAATTCTTTTGGTCATGTTTCTTGTTTCTCTCAGGACAGGTTTTGTGGAAAATCTTATTATTTAGATTAGTGAAATGTTACAAATTTTAAGACCTCGGTTGAAAGGAAGAATTAATGTACTGTACTGTAATGTATTTGCTCCGGGCCTGGAAAAACAAAGAGTTGAAGTATTTTTGGATATTCGCTTTTATTTTCGAGTGTAATAAGATACTACAATCGAACCAGTCGTGCCCTTTTCCAGGTTCGTCGTTTTAAGACAATTTATTTAGTAACATTAATACATACTGTAAGTGTACATCGTACTGTAATAATAATTAATATTATTTACGCTGATGACAGAATTTTCAATTAGAATTATTTCTCACCATGGTGCGTGTAAAATGTTTATTTTCAACGCGGAAATTTTAGAATAATTTAAAACTTTGTTTTGATTTTTGTATTTTTTTTCCTTTCTTGGCACGATGATGAATAAATAACTGTTCTTACCCTTGCTTGGTATTTATTGCTAAGTGTCAACCAATTAATAAAACAAATTTGGTGAAGTGTGAGAACTCGTAAATGAGTAAAGTAGATTATGACGATTATTTTTTCTATGTAAATCGATGGTTCTCAATATTTACTTCCATATAACTAATTTTTTTCGATTTTCTCAAAAACGGTACATCGGATTTTGATTATTTGTTGTATGCTACAACTCATAAGCAGTTTAAATAGCCGTGAATTTGGAAAAGAAGCACTAATTACCTTTAGGCAAGATCGTCTTTAGTTTAACATGAGCAGCTGCCTATTATGGCTCAATCCCACTGGAGGCTTACCTCCATTTGGAGTCAGATTGCGTCCTGACCATTAAACCCGACATAGCAAGCTATCTCGGTCGCAAAGTTGTGATATGTTGCAGGATATGCACACCTCTTGCTTTGGAGGCGAGGTCTATTTAACACCTCTTGAATTCAAGAAAAGAATCTTGAAAACCATATGCCTCCGCATTCGGAATAAACCATGCCACCATGATGCTCCCCCTAGGGGGCCTACCTCATAGATAGGGTTTGAGCCGATGGTAAAACTCAACCTCCGTCTCAAATGAATATAGCTTTCGGTGGAGCTTCGCAACCGAGGTCACTTACAGATGGGCTCCTTCAAAACCCTGGGCCTGTCAACCTTTAGGAAACACACCAAGAAAATCGGCCGGGATAGTTACCAACAACTTAGTGTGCTTCCTATCTTCACTCGCCTTGCGACGAACTAGTAAAGATGCTCCTAGTCTTTAGTTTACCTTACGGCAAACAAGGAAAGACACTCCTATCTTTTATTTATCTTACGGCAAACTAGGAAAGACACTCCTAGTCTTTGCTCACCTTACGGCAAACTAGGAAAGACACTCCTGGTCTTTCCTACTGCAAATAAGAAACCCTAAAATACCTTAAATAACCTTAAAAGTCTCGAGCCACGTAAGCAGCCGGAGACCACCAGTTAACTCCCCGTTATAACCCAGTAGAACCTTAGAAGTCTCAAGCCACGCAAGTAGCCGGAGACCTTACCGATTACACCCTTCACACCATCGACATCCCTTAAAACTTGGAGAGTACCCTTGAAATCTTCAGCCACGTAGTAGCCGGAGATTCACCAAAACACACCCGTTCCAAACCTATCACAACCTTGGGTTTTCTTAGTTGTCTAAATCTCTAGCTAATCGAGCAGCTAGAGAATAGACGTAAGCCCCCTACCGCGACAAGGTGAAACCCGTCAAGGGGGATATTAACTTTTGGACAGATAAATTCTGGTGGATAGATGAGATTAGTCAGCCATCTGACGAGTTTTGAGCATATATCTATAAATACAGTTTCTTTTTACCGCCAAGAGAAAAAAAGTGTATTTAATGAAAATGAACTAGTATGACACAGAATCACCAAAAGGAAACATTCATTTTGAGCCGATTGCTACCATGCTTCATAGGATTAAGCACTGGGATTTAATTATGTATATATTGAAAATTTCATCAAAATCTGTCACGTCATTTTGGAGTTCATGGGCAACATACACTCAGGGATTTTTATATATACCTACGAGAAATTCCCGCTGTTCGTCGGTTCCAACACTCGTTTACAATAACACTCCTGTAACTAGCTCACAAAGAAAGGCAAATTTGCTGCCACATAGTGTTATGACTCCTCCTGTTCTTGAGAGCGTAAATGGTTTTATGGGACGAATCTTTTTTCGCACTCGTGCAGTTGCAAGAGTCTTAAAGGATCTTGAAATACACAAATCCGCTGGTCCAGATGGTATATTCCCTATTGTTCTGAAGAGGTGTTCTTCTACGCTGACAAAACCATTGCGTAAGCTTTTCTATCTATCCTATTCCTCTGGACTCTTTCCGAGTGGATGGAAAACAGCATTTGTCCAGCCAGTCCCTAAAAAAGGCGAATTCCCCTCACCCACAAATTACCGACCAATTGCACTTACGTCCCTTCTTTCCAAGGTCATGGAATCCCTGATTAATAATCAGCTTAAGAAATATCTTGAAGAACGAAAGCTTCGTAATGACCGGCAGTACGGCTTTCGTAGCAACAGGTCTACTGGTGATCTGATGGCATATCTCACCGAAAAGTGGAACAAATCCTTGCACCATTTTGGTGAAACCAAGGTTATTGCAATTGATACGAGTATTTCTAAAGCATTTGATAGAGTTTGGCACGAAGCTCTCTTATCGAAAATGCGTGCATTTGGCATCGATGAATGTCTACTTCATTGGATTAGAAATAACCTTTCAGGCCGGTCAATTCGTGTTGTTTTGGACGGTTTTAAGTCTGATATTCACAAAATAAATGCTGGTATGCCCCAAGGCTCTGTTTTGTCTCCGACTCTCTTCCTCATCTTCATCAATGATCTCAATGATCACATCCTTCATCTTCGGAAGTGGCTCTGCAACGGCAGCATATTATACTCGTAAGTTCATTAAATTCCGACCTAGACAGCATTGTAGAATGGGGTGTTAGAAACCGCGTGGAATTTAATGCTTCGAAAACCCAAAGCTGTCTCCTGTCTGTTAAGCGAAATATTCCACCCCTGCCATTATCCATGGATGGCACTTGCATCGAGGAAACCGAAAAGCTTTCCGTTCTTGGTATGTCTATTACAGACCATCTTTTGTGGCATGATCACGTACATATTTGATGTTGCGAAAAATGCTGCGAAATGCTTAGGTTTCCTCAGAAGATGTAAGCAGTTTTTTTTCCCCTTCTGATCTGGCTACAATTTATGAGGCATACATTGGGCCTAAGCTTGAGTATAACTCCCATATCTGGGCAGGTGCTTCTAAAACTGACTTGCACCTCTTAGGCAGAATCCAAAACAGAGCCCTTAGACTAATTGGAGACAGGTCTATTACGGAAACTTTTGTTTCTCTCGAACACCGTCGTAATGTCTCTTGTCTAACTTTGTTTTATCGCTTCTTCTAGAAAAGGTTCTCAAATGAAATAGCCAGCTGCATTCCTCCCTTGAAACAATTTCGCCGTAACACTCGTCTTGCTAAGAATGCCCATCAGTTTACCCTTGAGCCTAATTTCGGGCGTACTGTAAAATACAGAGATTCATTCTTTAGCCGTACTACTAGAATGTGGAACACTATACCTCACTCGATTTCCCTCCCTCATTATGATGTACAAGCATTTAAAACCAATGTGCATTGGCATCTCCTTTAAATCCCCTCCTCATTTCCTAACTGCTCGCGCTGTGTTATTATAACATTATAAGGGTATTCATAACCCCTTGAGTGTGTGCTAATTATAAAAAAAAAAAAAAAAAAAACAAAAAGGTGGAACATTCAAATTTTCGAAAGAAAACATTTTGATCTTTAGAAAAAATTAATTGTTTTTTTTAAAACAAACTTCATATTTCGAGAATCACATGTCCAGTTTTTTTTTTTTTTTAACTTGACATATGACATTTTTTAACACTTTTTAAAAGTTGTAAAAAAAGTTTTTTTTTTAATCCAAAAATATCACTACCCACCATACAAATGTAAAAATTGGTCTCTAGATCTTTTTCGCCAGACCAAAAAATATGATTGAGACACAGTTCAAGAAAATAAACATTACATAAATTATTACTCATTAAGTTGTCTCCCAAATTAAATGTTCCGCACAATTTCAGAAGAAAACACAACCCAACCCCCATACGTTACAAATTGCCAATTAAATTCTTATTTACGAACACATTATTCGCCCCGAAGTCACTTAAACTTTATTCTGAAAGGAAAATATATAGTCCCACTATAAAACTAAGACAACAAAGAAGAAATTAGAAAAAAAAATGCGAAAAATTATTTTTTTTTTTTGGAATAGATACAACATAACAGTTCGTATGAAAAAAAAAATATAAACTTTTTAACGATTAATGCTTCGATAAATTTCACACAAAACAACTTTTATCCATTATCGTTGTTGTTCAATTGGTTTTGGATGTTGAAATAGATGATGGTGGTGAATAGATGGGGGATTGTCAGAGGGTTTAAAATACACAAAATAGCGACCTCCAACACGCAAAAGCTACGAGTATATGCGGGCAAATAAGTTAAAAAAAACTTGGAAGGAATTGTAGTTTCTGGTTTTGTTAGAGAGTTTTAGACAATTTGTAGATATTGGAAAGCGAAGGTTTATGTCCCTAGCTGGCTGTCTCCAGTTTGGCACGCAAGTTGTGGTTGATCAGGTCCTCTCTCCCCTGTGTGCGCCACCTGAGTACCGGCATTCACCGTCAAGATTAGATTCGAGACTTGACCCAGTCATTTCAGTCGTTGGACTTCAATTCGGTTGAATTGGTCGGTTTTTCTGTACAGCGCGTACAGCTTGTACTCCCCACCAATGTATGTAGAGGGGACCAAAAATCACTCTCGAAACATACTAAAACATTATCATATCCACTTCTGACAAAGTACAAGACTCTGAGGACCGGGATGATAATATTCTTATGAAGAGACTCTTTTATATGCTCAAGAGGGTACTTTGCTACTCAATTACCTTCTTAGTCCAAAGAAGCAGTGATTGGCAAGAGTTATTCTTCATTTGATCTCGAGGCTGGTATTATTGTCAAAGTCCTTAACTACCTTGAAGTTGCAGCTATCTATAGTGACATTCCGTCGAAGACGTCGGTTTTGGGTTTCTTTTCGTGATGACACCATATACTTGGTCATCTTCTTCGAGTCCATCTCAATGATCACAAATGCGCCCGGGACATCACCCTTTATTCTTGCAATATTCTAGTGAAAGCAATACCATCGACGTGTCGACGTATCCGAGTGATTGGACGAAGCTTTGTTGACGCAAGAGACTTGCTCAATTCATTCCAAAACTGTTCAAGAATTCATATGACAGGGCTTCGCCTTGTTTAAAAAATTTTTTGACATCAAATTCATCGGTGAGATCTTTTCCGACCTTGATGTCATACTGCACAAATGGACAAGTTTTGCTAGGGATGCTAAAACTAGACGTTGCTCTATATAGTTCGTTCCTATGGATGCTATCATATGATGAAAGTATAGGTGTCGATTTGAAGCTGCTGGGTTTTTTTTTCCAAAATCTGCCGTAATGTAAATATTTGGCCGATGGTGAAGTTTGCTGGTCTAAAGCCGCCGCATTGATTTGAACCCATCAGGTTGTTGACGAAGGCTTCGGACGTTAACATAATATACGACAGAAAGGACTTTTTTTTTGCGATGTTGAAGGGACTGTTGCCCCTATAGTTGGCCTAGTTCAGAGGGTCTCCTTTCTCGATTTCTTCTTCTTGATATATATTTTTTTTTTTTTTTTGTGGAATCTTCATTGACACTATGACACTCATAGTAGTGTGAGATTTCTACTCACTAAAAAACACCTCCCTTTTCTTCGTGCGACTACAACTAAGTTACCTTATCAAGTAGTTTTAATTTCATTATATCATAATCACGTTTGGCAGGAAGCTCCCCACTGAGAGGAAAGCGGATACTCCTTATGGCCCTAGGTCGAACGGTCTGGTTCTTTGAAGGCGGCGCACAAGGTTTGCCTTATCAATTGTTTGTCGAATAATTCTATTTCTATGGTCATTTAAGTGAGTTCGTAGCTTCCCGGCGAAAACTGCTATTTCATCTTCAACAGTTGGTAGTCGTAAGTCTCTGTGTAAATCACTGTTTCGATTCATTAAGACCAATTCGCCATTTCTTAGTCCATACCGAAATTTTATCTAGAGCTCGTTGGAGCTTCTCGGTTGCAGATCCAACTGAATCGGATATTGCAAGTATAGCCGTATCGTGTGCAAAAGTACCTATTATGGTATCTTCTTCTTGAATAATATCGCTAGTGTATAGTACAAACAGAATAGGACCGATAACACTTCCCTGGGGAACACCAGCATTGATTTCCTTAAAATCCGAATATTCCCTCCCTTGCTTAACTTAAAATAGCCTATTTTCGAGGTAGGACTGGTAGGTAGGATGTAATATATTTCATCCGGAAAGACCTGTCGCAGTTTAAACTTAAGGCCATCGTGCCAGACCTTGTCGAAGGCTTGAGGGACGTCTAGAAATGCGCTTGAACAAACATACATTTTTTCCCTCTAGTGATTTCTTAATTTCATTTTGTACCCCTGATCAATTGTTGAGTGGCTTTTCCGGAGACCAAATTGATGGTTAGGAATAAGCCGCTTTTCTTCGATAATAGGAAGTAGTCGCATTAACAAGATTTTTTCAAATACCTTGGAGATCAGTGGCAAGAGGGAAATCGGTCTATAAGATTTCTTTTCGTTCGGAGTGTTTCCCGGTTTTGGAACCATTAAAACTTCTGCGACTTTCCATTGGCGTGGAATGTATGAAAGCCTTAATGCCGCATTCATAAGGTGCTGAAGTTTAATTGCTGATTTTCTAGGTACTCGTAGCTCTTTAAGCACGCGAGCATTTATTAGATCGTACGCAGGAGCTTTATTATTTTCAAGATTTTTAATAGCTTGATAAAGTTCTGATAACGTAATATAAGAATAAGAAAGTTTTCAGATGGCCATTGGATATCACCATGTTCATTTATCAACGCCTGACAGTCAAAAGGTTTAAAAGTTTCCTCTAGATGTTCAGCAAATAAATCGGCTTTTTCTCAGCAAATAAATCGGTTTTTTCTCTATCGGATTTAGCCCATCCACCATTATTTTGTCCGATTGGTACTGAATGTATTTGCGGCTTTTCAACATCTTTTATAGCTTTCCACAATGAAAAGTTCGTATTTTTATCGGCAGTCAGACCTTCAAGAAAGGTAGATTTTTTGAGTATATTAAATAATCTTGAAATATTTCCTTATCAAATTTTCCAGACATGCTTATCATTCTTAATAAATAACTATTCCTTATAACATGTAAAGACTAGTTCTTTTATTCTAAAAGTTTATCCATCTGTCCTTCAAAACTAAAGACAGATTTTCCAAAGGACGCACAAAATCCGATAAAATGTATTCCTCTTAAAGCAATCAATCTTATTAAAGTGTTAAATGCTATACCATTAGATATACCGTATGAACGTGTTTGGTAATATATAATATATTCGCATTAATTACATATCTAACACATTTCGTAAACAATGAAAGCAAAATAGCTCATACTCTTTTATTTTCTTACTTTATACAAGGTGATTCTAATTTAAGCTAACAATCTTCTAGAGTTGAAAGGATAGGCCAAAAAATCAAACCAGGTCAATTCAATTTTAGATTTTTGAATTTCTGAATTTGATCAAAGATCATGATTGTGTGATCAGGATATCGATAATCTCGAGAGATAATTTGGCTTTTTCAAACGTTGGGCGCCAGTTATAACTATCACTGAATTACATCAATAAACACTTTTAGACGTTTGGAAAGTAAAATCGATGATAATTTTGATGTACAAATGAAGTTGCTGACTTCAATTCTTAGGGTCCAAGTTTGTAACTTGTTGAAAACAGCTACTTTTTTGGGTGAAAAGAACGAATATAATTATTAATGGTCTGATGGTTTCTAATGGAAAAATGTCGAATAAATTTGGTAGGCCTATGTTTTGGATTTTTACTTATTATAGTTCTAAAACTTACTCTTAAGCTTAATTTTCGCCGTCACATATCGAACAAGTCTTTCCTATGAAGTTGTAGAAAAACAAATTCGAACCGAATTTCTTGAAGAAGATGCATACCAATGTCTTCGAAAAAATCTGATCAATATTTCCTAAAAAGTGCTTGTTATAAAGATGCCCTTTTAACACAAAGCCAAAAAATTGTTTCAAACAAAACTAGAATATTTAAACAAAAAAGAAAAAAAACGAATATCAATAAACTGTATTGGACGCATGAGATAAAATATGTGAGACAACAACCTTCAGTCTCAGAACATCCTGACACACATCTTTCCTATCCTTCTTTCTCTTCCTTAATCATAATCCCTTGAGCGCGTGTAGATTATAAAAAAAAAGAAAAAAAAAGTGGGTTACTGGAGTTACTGAATTTGTACTCACGCCTTAGACGAATAAAGGCTTTATAGATTACAGCCGAATCAGAAGAGGTGACAAACTTCTTCCATTGTTGAAGGAAGTTTAAACAGTTAGCGCCATTATTGGAGACTTCGAATGTGTGCCCATTTTACAAAAGGTTTATTTCTCACATACCAAAAACTGTTCGGCTTTCAAACTGGAAGTATCGGTCATTCATAGCTGGACCGGGCATGGGTTCCGCTTTAACGACTCTAGCTGTCTCTAGACAGCATTAGGTTGTTGACTTCTAACTTCCGGTTATTTTGGATACAAATTATTAAGCCTGTTAAGAATGTATAATTACAATTGCAAATATAAAAACTGAAAATCTAAAGTCGTACAGGTCGCACGAACTTGCTCTTATGTAAAAGACTAATAACTAAAAAAAAATTAATGTTAGATACTAAACAAAACTGTTCATAACCGTTAGTAGTTGGAGCTAAAAACAGGATGCCATGTGATTCAAGCAAATATTAGCTTATGCAAGAACAAAAATTATAAGTCGTTGTGGTGGTTTTAAAAAAAATAAGCTGTTATTAACATATTTTTTAAAACATTTCTAAGAAAAAAAATTGTTTTGGGCCAACTTAGTTTTTATTATTGCAAGAAATTTTAAAAAAATATTGAGCCGTTTTTGAGATAGATTCCAAGAAAAATTTGATTTTTTTTTAATTCAAAAATATTATTTTTAAAGTTTTGTAATGCAATGTTTTTCAAACTTTCATTAAAATCCTTTAAGTCGATAGTGAGAAATTCAAAATTTGGAAAAAATGGTTCTATGGTAGGTACAGTCTGTAATATCTTAATTTCAATTTTTTTTGTATTAAATTAAAGATAGTAAGAATTCTAGGTGCCGCTTTCGACCAAAATACGATTTTTGAAAAACATATTTTAAAATTTGTATGATACCGTTACTTTTACGTAAAATAAAATTTTTCTCACATCTTGTACACTTTTATTTATCAAGTTTAAAAAAAAAACTAGCATGGGGTTTTCGAAATATTAAGTTTTGAAAAATGTTGAAATTTTTTTCAAAAATCCACAAAAAATTCTTTGGAAAATTTTAATACACAATAACATTGAAACTGCTGAGGAACTTAAGCATAAAAAAAAATTATCGAAATCGGTTGTACCGTTCTTGGGAAAATAAAAAACAAAGAAATGGTTCGATGGGGGGTACCATTAATGAGCATTTTTCAGAATTGTTTTTTCAACCATTACTTAGGTTAAACTAAATGAATTTTTTTTTGTATTCCTGTTTTTAAAATCTGTCGAGCAGTTTTTGAGAAAAAAAAAATATTTTTAAAATTTCGAAAAAAAATTCGTATGGCAGGGGTAACGTTATTTTTTGTCTTAAAAAAAAAAATTAAAAAAAACGTATGGGTGGAAAAAATTAAAAAAAACTATTTACCAAGTTTAAAGAAAATCGGTCGACTCATTTAGGCTATAATTGAACAGACAGACCCACTTTTTTCGTGTGCTTTATCCTCGTAATGACAAATTTGATCAAAATCTCGAGTTCCATTTTTTTACGAATGCATAACTTGCCTTATAGTACCTTGTAAGTCGAAAGTAAAAAAGCACTCGAGATCATCAAACGCTGTCGTTCTGTTTCCAAATTCAAAATAGTCATTCTCAAAAACCGAAAGTTTTGTGACTTGGGTTCAAAGATATCGACTTTAAATATTTATCAATTGATAATTGACAATTGTAATAGGGCATAGGGGTAGTGTGTACAAATCACTTCTGATTAGATTTGTTAGATCTTTTTTTAAAACAAATATTTTTCAGAGTGAGATTAAAGATGAACTAGAATTTTTTACCAAATTTGAAGGGTTAACTCGCACTGAAAAATTAGATCTTACAAGTTATTCAGGAAGGCCATAGAAAACAAAAAAGTCTTTAACTGAAAAAAGTGGTAAACAAAAATCCCGATTGAATGCAAATATTTTCTATCTTGATCACCCTGTTTACATATAGGTATTCGCATCTGTTTTGTTCGAAAATTTTCTCATCTCATCCAAATATTTAATAAACTGAGGATATACGAGTATGTGGCACAATAACAACAAAAGCAGGGAAAAAAAATTACGAAAAACCTACAATAGATACCTGATGAAAGGCACGCAATAAATTACACAAAAATAATAAACATACAAAAAATTTACATTAATCTTGCATCATCAACGCGCCTTATCGTCATTATCATCGCCGTTCTTCCCCTTCTCAATAAACCCCGAACCCCATTCAAACGCCCAATGCATGGTATTCAATCACACAGGCAAGGGTGAGAATAGACATAACAAAAAAAAAACAACACATTTTTATGTTTAGGCAATTCTTAGTAAGAATATACATACATATATTTTTACCCGAAGTTCATCTGTAGCTTTAGCAACCACCCCATCACCTTATTCTTGTCGACAATCGCTCGAACAGCTTTTGTCTACCCACCACACTGTTATACCGCTGGCTATCAAAATGCTTGTGGGTAATTAAAAATTCTTCCTTCACCGAACAAGAAGACCAAATGGATTTTTTTTTATGAAAATGAAATCAAAACAAAAGAGATTCATTCTCTCTTCAGTGCGTTTTGTGTTGTTTTAAAAAAATGTTTTTTGTATATCTTTTTAAGAAAATAGGAGTATAGGGGTTGTATGGAGATGGAGGAGCATCATACAATACATAGTGGGTGCTATACTGGCTGTTGGCTGCTGGCTGACATCCCTGAGCAAGGAGTTTGGGGCTTTTCTCATCTTTCTTTTTGATGAGCGTAATCAGAAATGGGGACATAACGATGATATGATATTTTATTTATGAATGTGTGTGTTTGCTTAGTATCAGAAAGAAAAATACAAAATAATGGAAAATGCTGTGAGAAGAAAACCAAAAAAAAAAAAAATATGAGAAAACAACTAAACTGAGCATATGATTATTATTAATGAGACGTCAAGTAGGATGTGTGTCATAAGTTTGAGGATATTTCTGCAAGGATATGGCAATGTGGGGGCTTGAATGCGACGATGGACGATGAAGAACAAAATAAAAATATATACATATGTATGTACGAAAATGTGAATGAAGAACTAAACAAACAACAGGAATCCATGTCATCGCAAATAAATTGCTAAAACGACAACGAAGAGTTGTATCTTTCTGCTTTTGTGTTTATGGAAAAATCTCTTTTATGGAGATATTTTATAGGTATTTGCTTCTTTTTTTTTTTTAATAAATTATGGACTGGGTTAGATAAACGGTTATATTTATTTTTGTATTTTTTCTTATGGTAAAATGGGTAGTTTGGATTTTGTTTGCTTCATTAATGTGCGACCTAGTCTTTGAAAAAATCAAAAGATTCGTCAACTTGAGTTGGGGATGGTTTTGTCATCGTCGCCATTGCATATCATTATGACAAAAATATGTACTCAGATATTCAAATATTTGAACAATGAAATTAGAAACAATCGTAGATATACATAATGTAGATGTGTAGATTCAAAAAAAGAGAATATAAATCTGACCCAATTTGTGTGCTCAAAATTTTTGTTAAAAGATTTCTATTTAAGAAATGTACCTACGAACAAATACTTTCAAAAAAAATATATATTTTTAGAAAAATTTTGTTTGCGAAAAGTCGAAATTCGTTAGGTACATGTAGACCAACTTTTATGGATTTTATATCTGGCCTAAATTCTTCAATATATAATATATTACTAAGCGATAAAACGTTCCTCTCTAACTGAACTCACACTGGACGATTAAGAAGCTTGTGACGATTTCGCTTTATCACATGTGGAAGAGCATTTTGAAAAATCGCGAAAACCACATCAATATGGCTAACGACAATAAGACCAAAATCCTAAAATAAACGTGATTGAAGAAGTTAATATTTATAATAAGAGTTACAAAACCTCACGTGTGTCATAGCAAGCGACGTACATATCTTAAAACGAAGGTGTAGAACTTGTCTCTAGAGGCATGAAATACTAGATTTTATATGCTCTCTTCTGCTCTCTGGATATTGGAATAGACTGTAGAAGGTACAGGGTGGGTCAAAAATGACTTCCTGATTTAAAGTGATAGATTAAATTTTTTTTAATAATTTATTTTTATATCACAAAGTATGATTTATGGAGATTTTTTTGGGCTAAGTATAGAATATAATGTCCTTCAAATGTGCACCAGCTGCATGCTCACAGAGACGGGCTCTTTCTAGAGCGTTTTCCATAACCAGCGCCTGTATTTCAGCACGAATGTTCTCATTCAGCTGCGGGATAGTAGTAGGTTTATTAACGTACACTTCACCCTTCAAATAACCCCACAGAAAAAAGTCTGGTGCTGTCAAATCCGTAGAACGTGGAGGCCAATTAAATGCTGAATTTTCGGAAATTATTCGGTCGCACAAAATTTCCCGTAGTAGCGCAAGCTGTGTGCGCAGTGTCTCTATCCTGCTGAAACCATATCTTAGGACTATCAGCAATCGCTAGCCTCGATCATAGCCCGATACCTTTAACCATTTATGGTAACAGTATTGGCGGCATCGTCTTCAAAGAAGAATGGGCCAATAATTTTTTGCTGAAGTTATACCACACCAGACTGTGCACTTAAGTGAGTTTTTTTATTAATGAATCCATTGAAGTGGAAATGAGCTTCATCACTCATTATTTTGCTGCTTTGCTTGTAAACGAACAAGTATAAACGTATAAACAACAAGTTCTTGAGGACCTCCTGGCTTCAATTCTTGCCCAAATTGGATTTTCTATGGAAACAGCTGCAATTCGGTTCTTAAAACTATTCGTAATGAACTGCGGGACACCCTGAGTTAACCACATCGCCTTCGTGTCGATGTTTCTAGACTCTCCACAACACTTGCAAGAATGCGTTTCACATTCGCTTTAGTTCGGGCAGTGCGAAGTTTTCCAGCTGGAGGAAGATCAACTACAGCTCCTTGTTGACGAAATCGTGCCACCAGTGCTTAATCATATACGCAGAGGGTGGATTCCGCTCATTAAAATGACGTTATCGGCTCTTTCAGTTTAAATAATCGAGTGATTATTTTCAAAATAGAATTCAATTAGTTTGGTCCTCTCTAAAGCGCTGTACTTCATTTTAGTGAATCTCCCAAGTTTGTTTTATAAGTACCTTACAAAAAAAAAAAAAATTAAAACAAAAGAGTTGTGATTTTTTCAAATTAAGAAGAAACTTTTGATCCACGCATTAGGTATTAAAAATACATGTCATATATTATAACACACGAAAGGACTCACCCTAAACTACATATTATGTATCCATTGTTTCTTATTATGTCTAAAGTTACCTTTTTTATTAAAACTCAAATTGTTAGGCATGTATGTCTATACTTTGCCTCTGAAAGGTCTAATTTTGAGTACTGCGAGAATTTACTGTTATGTTCAGAGATTGCTTCTTTAGCCGCACTACACGAATATGGAATGCCTTACCTGACTCAATAATTCCCTCCCATTATGATATTCAGATATTCAAAACAAATTTTCAATGGTACCGTTGGGGGTGGTTTTGGGGAAATGAGTTTTATAATGTATTTTTACTTGAAGTTTAATTCATAACTAACAGGGTCGAACTATTTAATGTAGGTAATTCTTTAATGTAGGCCAGGCACATCTATTCTTTTTCTCGCTGATTCTGGGCATGCTACAGAATTTTGAAGACCACAAAATTCTAAATATATCGAAATGTTAAAAATCTTTTGCTCCACAAAAATTTTCTTATTTATATTTTTTCGTTAAGGTTAACATAGAATGAGATAAACGTTAAAAACCATTTTGTATAATTTCGACAATAACTCTTTTTTTTCAAGCTAAACAAAAAAAAACTACTTTACGACTGATAAAATTGCAGTAATGCGTCCTTAATTATTTATTTTCAAAATGGAGGACAACGCAGACATTTAATTGGATCGAATTTTTATAGATTTAGAATCTCCCAGAGGTAAACAAAAAACACGATATGCTTCTAATTAATTGTATGCAAATAAAATTCAATAGATAATCTGAAACAAAGCTAGAACGGAAGCCTGTCGGGATGAGAGTGGGAATATGGTAGTGGACACGCAGTCCGTGCTGATGATCTGGAAATAACACTTTTCCAGACTGCTGAACGGCGATTAAGGTCAAAATTCCGCAGCTAGGCGGAACATTCCATTCAACCTGGACGATGATGATCAGAATTTCCGTCCACCTGACCTAAATGAAGTGCGGTCAGCGATAGCCAAGCTGAAGGCGTACAAAGCTGCTGGTGCGGATGGCCTGCCAGCTGAGCTATTCAAAGCAGGTTGGGATGACTTGGTAGGGAGCATGCACCAACTCATTTCAAAAATTTGGTCGGATGAAAGTATGCCCAATGAATGGAACCTCCGCAAAAAAGGAGATGCTCTGACGTGTGCCAATTACAGAGTCTCCTCAACGTCGCATACAAAATCCTGTCGTCTGTATTGTGTGAACGCCTAAAACCGTTTGTCAACGAGCTGATCGGCCCCCATCAGTGTGGTTTTAGGCCCGGCAAATCTACCCTGGATCAGATGTTCACACTTCGACAGATTTTGGAAAAAACCCAGAAGTTCCAAATTGATACACACCACCTTTTTATCGATTTCAAAGTCGCGTGGACAGAGAACAACTATATAGAGCCACGTCTCATCTCGGAATCCCTGCCAAGCTCGTCCGCTTGTGCAGGATGACGATGGAGAAATCACGCTGCTCCGTCAAGGTCGGTAAGAACACCATCGAACCTTTTGATATCGAGAAAGGTCTGAGGCAAGGCGACGCGCTATCATGCAGCCTATTTAACATCGCTCTTGAAGCAATTGTACGAAACTCAAACGTCAACAATAGAGGTACAATTTTTCAAAAGTCAGTTAAACTGCTTGCTTATGCGGATGATATTGATATCATTGGGAGGACGAAGCGAGCTGTTACCGGTGCGTTTGCAAGTATTGAACTGGAGGCGGCGAAAACGGGTTTGGCTGTTAATGAGGACAAGACGAAGTATATCTCAACATCGTCGACTCGGACAAAACGTCACGATGAGAATAGGTATAACTTCGAAGTCGTCAAAGTCTTTGTCTACCTGGACTCCACTATAAGGCCCGGTGCACACATGCGTTCTTTTAACGCGCGGTACCGCAGCCTGCGAGTCTTTTTACACGCAAAATAACGCGCGATGCCGCAGCGACATCCCACTCGTGTGTGCACCACTCAATTCATTTGTGAGTACTGTATGACGAAAAGCCGTTGACGCTGCGGTACCGCGCGTCAAAAGAACGCTTGTGTGCACCGGGCCTAACATCGCAAAACGACATCAGTGCAGAGATCAAGCGAAGAATTACTCTTGCCAACCGCTGTTTCTTCGGGCTAAGAAGGCATTTGAGTAATAAAGCCCTATCTCAAGGAACCAAGGAGACCTTGTATAAGACCCTCATCATCCCGGTCCTGCTGTACTGTTTGAAACTGATGAAAATCTGCTTGGGTGCTTTGAAAGAAAAGTTCTTCGTTTGATCTTCGGCCCAGTCTGTATCGATGGAGTATGGAGGAGAAGGTTCAACAACGAGCTGTACGGTCTTTACAGCGACGTTGACCTACTCAAGAAGCTGAAAATACAACGGCTGAGATGGTAAGGACACGTGGAGCGTATGGACACCGACGCACCAGCCCGTCGAATCTTCGAATCCACCCCTGATGGTCTGCGCAGCAAAGGAAGACCCCACCGCAGTTGGCTCCCACAAGTGGAGAGCCACCTCAAACAACTTGGAGTGCGTAACTGGAGGCAGCTAGCTAGGGACCGAGCTAGCTGGAGGGGCTTGTTGGTTGAGGCCCTAGTCCACCCTGGACTGTGAGCGCCATCTAAAGTAAAATAAAATGCACGACTGAGTCGCACGAACTTGCTCCTATGTAATAGACTAGGAATTTTAAAAACGGATGTTATTAAAGAAAACTGTTCATAAGGATAAAATGAATTTTTTAAATTCTTTTAGTAGTAAGAGATAAAAACAGAATGCTATGCAAATATAAATTTATACAGGAACAAAAATTATAAGTCGTTGTAGTGGTTCATTAAAAAAAATAAGCTTTTATGTACAAAATTTTTAAAACATTTTTAAGACAAAATTTTGGTACGCCAACCTTAAGTTCTTATTATTGTACGAATAAAAGTCTAATTTCAAAAAAAATAATACTAAGCCGTTCTTGAGACATCGAATTTTTCGAAAAAAAAAAATTACTTTTTTTTTTTTCTAAAAATTGAAAAAATATTATTTCTTAAGTTTTTAAATGCAATGTTTTTTAAACTTTTTTTGGAGCTTCTTTATAAAAAATTTCGTTAAAATCCGTTATGCCGATAGTGAGTAATTCAAAATTCGGAAAAATCGTTCTATGGTAGGTACAGTCAGTAATATCTAGATTTCAAATTTTTTTTTATTAAATTATAGATCGTAAAGAAAAGAAAAAAAGTTTTAGCAAAATTCTCGGAACCGTTTTCGAGAAAAATACGATTTTTGAAAACCATTTTTTAAAATTTGTATGGAAGGTACCGTTAGTTTTAGATAAAACAAATTTTTTTTCTTAAATTTTGTAGATTATGTTAAGAAACTTTTATTTGTCAAGTTTGAAAAAAATCGAGCATGGGGTTTTCGAAATATTGAGTTTCCAAAAAAAAATTTTTAATTTTTTTTTTAAAAATCCAAAAAATAAAAAATTGAAAATTTGAATAATGTAATAATATTCAAACTTTGGAGGAGCTTTGGCATAACAAAAATGATTTAAATCGGCTGTACCGTTTTTGAGAAAATCAAAAACAAAAAAAATGGACCCAGGGGGGCTACCAAAAATAACAATTTTTTGTAAATTTTTTTTCAACCATTAGCTAGTTTTAACCAAATAAAATTTTTCAATTTTTTTTTTTTAAATTCTGTGGGACAGTTTTTGAGAAAAAAAAATATTTATAAAATTCCGAAAAAAATCGTATGGCAGGTACCGTTATTTTTGGTCTTAAAAAAAAAAGAAAAAAACGTCCGGGGGGGAAAAATTAAAACCCATATCTACCAAGTTTGAAGAAAATCGGCCGAGCCGTTTAGTCTGTAGTCGAACCGACAGACAGACAGAATTGCGAGACCCACTTTTTTGGTGTTCGCTATCATCGTAATGTCAACTTTGATCAAAATCTCGAGTTCGATTTTTTTTACGAATGCATAACTTGCCTTGTAGTACCTATAAGTCGCAAGTAAAAAGTAAGTAAGGTAATCTGAAACAAACTCAAACGTCGTTTTTAATGCTCCCAAATAATGCCATTGAAGAGCAAATAATGTAATTAAAGAGTAAAATTAAAAATTTTCACCCCTTTTAAGGCTGTTAATTGTTAAGGTTTTCAAAAATATCTATTAATGTTGTGATACAAACAGATGAAAATTATTCTGAGCATACTTTTAGGTGTTCAATCTCAAATACGTCAACCCTTTTTCGCCATCAACTCAGATTTTCGGGATAAATCTACATTTTTTAAATATCAACTGAAAATCCATTAGGGTGGGGCATAATTCCATAATTTATTTTATAATGAAAATTGAGCATAGGTCTATGATTTCTTTAATTTTTTAATTTATTTATTTTTTCGAACACTGAATTCTTAAGAAAGAATTTTGTCTTTTAAATTTTTGTCTCAAAATTATGGTTTTGAAAATTTTGTCAGCTGAATTTTCCAAATAAGCAAACAAAGTATTTTTAAAAAGAAATTTTTCGGATTTATGTCCTTAATGATTTTGACATAATTTCTATGATCAAATTGTGAACGTATGACCGACTGAAAAGGCACATATCTATATACATAACCTGTATGTGCACATGTATAGAGTCATTTTTCTTCTCTGTGGTTCCATGGAACATAAATCAGCATTAGCGCAGGGATACATATCCTCAGAATAGGATATCGCGTTATTTATTTTATAGTATTTGGAGGAGATCAGTTATTCAACATAAAGCTTCTTTTTTTTTTAGTTCAGAATAGAGCTTTGAACAGAGTCCGAGCATACCGAGCATGTTCTGAACATCTTCTGAACCATGCGTGCCCTGAGTTGTTTTTGAAACATACCTGACCACTAAGCTATCACCAGTTGTTTTTATTTCGATCTGTCAAATGCGTGTGTTGACCATATGAGCAGATGGAGTAAGCTCAGTTATTTTGTTCTGAGCTCAAAGAGTGCACTCTGAACCCACTCAGAACGAAAAAAGAAACACATATTCAAAGCTCTGAACACTCTGAAACACAATTTATTTTTTGACAACTCAGGCTCTGCTCTGAACTAAAAAAGAAAAAGACCTATAATGTTTGCAAAGCTCTGCAAAAAAAATTAAAACAAAAAGTAAAAACCTCTCCAGCTTTGAGCTAATGCTATCCAATTTGTGTTTGACTTAATGTCCAACTTGTTTGAGACATGATTCCATAATCGATTTGTCGACTAATGACCGATCCACCTCATCGGGTATTACATACCCTGTATGATTCGAAAGAATATACAAAAATTAAAATTTCATTTGTTCTTTTAAATAAAATTAAATTCGAAAATTACACTTGACATCAAAACATCTTCAAAACGTAGGTACAGTCAAAAAGTTCATAGAATTAAGCACCTACTCGTAACTTCTTTATTCAGTAAGGGGCGTATCACTTTTGAATAATTAAAAACGGTAAAAATGTCATGCAAATGGCTTTTATCATTTTAAACGTTAAATCTTAAATGCTCCGCTTAAATTTGTTATTGGTCTATAAAAATACATGACGGCAACCTTGGTTAGCTCACTATGTGCGTTAATTTTTGTTTGTGTTATTCTGTCCCTTCATTTACGTAGGAATGTAATTATTGGCATCTAAAGGATACATTATTTTCCGTTCTGCTTTTATTTTTGGCCTTTTGATTACACTTTTTCTATAGCGTTTGCGCTCATTATGAGGTCGCAGTGTTGCTGGTTTTTATGATCCTTGTGTATACCTTGCATATAATTATTTTTTGTATGAAAAAGTCTTGATTATGGTAATTATTTCATCAAAATATTTCCTTATTTTTTTTTTCTTATTAACCTTAAACAAATTTTCCCCCACTCAATCAAAGGAAATGTCAATCTTTTGAAAGTTAATTGGATTTTTTCTTCAATCACTGTCATCGTGAATGTTTCAGTCTTAAAATTTAACATTTCTTTATGAATATTACTTATTTCATTTAAGCAAAAAAAAAAAAAAATTCTTGAAATAAAAACTAATGTTCTACTTTTTTTTTCTCTTTTCAGGTAAGTGATACCAAATGGCATGTGTCAAGACTTGATAGCAAAAGATGTCTGATCTCAATCGATAACTCAAATGAAATCGAAAAATGTTTTCTGTCAATCAAACAAATTTTTCTTCCAACACGAAAACCGCACCACTCTCGTAAACATTGCCTGGGTAATCGAAAACATAAAAAAAAATCTCGTTTATCTGCCAGTATTTTTTGAAGATCTAATTTTGAATTTTTATGATTTATTTACTTTACGCTTCTGGTTGTTCCTGTAGGAATGGATTGTTTATAAGTATTTTACAATTTTATAAAAAAAATTATTAGGGACACATGGAAGAGAATATTGATTGGACAATTAATCAGAAGATTTCCATTAAAAAAGTGTCGGGGTTGTGGAAAGCTATTCGTAACCGTCGTGATTTTTCGTTTATTTGAAAAAAAAAAGAACAAAATTAAAATATGTGCCCGACTGGATCGGACGAACTTGTGTTAGTGGTTCAGTACCATGATGTGGCTTGTCGCTATAGACATGAGCCTTAAGATAGTCCCACAAAAAATAGTCTAGAAACGTTAAATCGCACGATCTTGGCGGCCAATTGACCGGGCCCAAACGTGAAATAAACTGTTCGCCGAACTGGCCTCTCAATTGGTCCATTGTTACGCGTGCTCTGTGACATGTGGCACCGACTTTTTGAAACCACATGTCATGCCAGTCAAGCTCTTCCATTTTGCGCAAAAAAAAATTTTTTACCATCGCACAGTAGCGCTCACTATTCCCAGTAACGTTGCGATTTGCATCATCTTTGAAGAAATAGGGTTCAATTATTCCGCCACACAGCCCAAGCGCCAGTTCATGCATTAGTGCATCGAATTTTGTTCATTATTAAATTAATTTTTTTTTTATTTTTGCACGCACTAAATGTGTTATGACTACTCTTAAAATGTTTGAGCACAGTGCGAAGGTTTTAGGAAAGTCTGAATATCTTAACATTCGTGTAGTGCGGCTGAGGAAAGAATCTATGAATTTAACAGTACGCCTGAAGTTTGTCTCAAAGGTAAACTGATGGGCACTTTCTGACGGGCGTTAATTACGTTTAAATTGTTTAAGGGTGGGAATGCAACTGACAATTTCAATAGAAAACTGTTTATAAAAATAACGTTAAAATAATGAAAGACAAGAAACTAGAGCTGTATAAATCATTCATTTCAAATGATCGAATCGTTCAACAATCGATTACGAAAATGATCCGATCATTTCAACCGATCGATCATTCGATCATTTTCATTTCATTGAAATGATTCAATACTGTTCCTATTCGATTTTAATTTCGATTTCGATGATAAGATTTACTTGTGGCTTTGATAGTTCTCACAAAATACTCCATTATTGTAAGCCATAAATTGCCAAATAACATTGAATGATGGCTACTTTGTACATGGATTAAAATGTGTCAAAAAATTTAAGAAAAAGAGATTTTATTTGTTGCTCCGGAGAGCAATTTTAGGGCTTTTGGCTGACATTTGTTACGAAACACACTTTATACGTCAAAACTGAATTCGTTCTCTATTCGTCAAGTCATAAACTGTCAAATTCAAATTAAAAAAAAAAAGGTATTTTATTTGTTGCTCCGGAAAGAGCAATTTTAGGGCTTTCGGCTAAGATTTGGTACGAAATACTCTTTGTACGTCATAACTGAATTCGTCCTCTATTCGTCAAGTCATAAACTGTCAAATTCTACAAAGGATGGCTACGATGTCGATGGATTAAGAAACGTCAAAAAATACACATCAAACATACCGGATACTGATACATCAAATAACATCAGTTCAACCCAACAATTGTTTTTGCGGCCTACAACATCAACAACCAGCTCGATCAATCATGTTCTTCAATGCCGAGTTCAATCCAGAAATTCCAGTCCATCGTCCGTTTGGCATTCATAATCCACATTGATTGAATCGGAACAAATGGAATCGAAACAAATCATGGTTAATCGAGTTAACTGATATCGAAAATCGAGACTCATTGAAATGATTGAGATTGAAATAGAAAATCCAGAATCCAGAATTGAGAATCATCTAAATGATTGAGATTGAGATCGATTAAAATGATTGATTGCGATCAACAATACTTTTCGATGATCGGATCAAAAAAATCGAATCGATCCTGATTGACACAGCTCTACAAGAAACATTGCGACGGTCCTCAAAAGTTTCAAATGCTTCTGTTAAACCTCTATCAACTATCATTTTGATAAGTGAATTATTGGAGCACCTGCCCAAATATGGGAACTGTACTCGATCTTTGAATGAATATATGCCTATCAGAAGGGGTACAAAATTTCATGCAACGTCGAAGAAAACCAAGGCACTTAGCAGCGTTTTTAGCGACGTCTAATATGTTGTCATTCCATACAAGGTGGTCTTGGATGCACAAACCGAGAACTGAGAGCTGTTTGATTTTGTCAATTCAAGTGCCGTTCATGGATAGAGGTACGCATGGTGGGTTTCGCTTAAACGACAGAGGGCACCATTGAGATTTTGAGGCATTAAATTCTTCTCCATTTGACAATGCTACTCGTATCTTGATTAGAATTTGATGAGCTTATCTTACACTGCCTGGAAGTCCACATCCGAAGAAGATGTAGATATCTGAAAACAAATATGAGAAGCTGAGAGTACTGACGTCAGCAAAACAATTAAATGAATCAGTAGTTTCAAACAAAAGATTATTGACGACTGTCAGAAAGAGATTCGGAGACAAGTCGGAGCCTTGTGGCACACCAGCATATATTTTATAAATTTCAGACGTAAGATCCATCCAATACAACTTGTATTGAGAAATTTCAAAGGTAGTTTCTAATCCATCGAAAAAGAGATTCATCAATACTAAATGTAGCCATTTTCGATAAAAGAGCTTGATGCCAAACTCTATCAAATGCTTTAGAAATAGCAAGTGCAATAATCTAACTTTCTACAAAACGATGTGAAGATTTGTGTCACTGTTCGGTGAGATATACCATCAGCTCATTGGTAGACCTTGTCCTACGGAAGATATACTGCGTGTCATTAAGAAGCTTTTGTTCTTCAAGATATTTCTTGAGCTGATAATTTATCAGTGCAATTGCACGATAGTAAGAGGCGGAAAAAGAATCACCTTTTTTAGGGATATTTTAGACAAATTCTGTTTTCTGTCCACTCGGAAAGATATCTGAAAAAACACCTCTTCAGAACAATTGGGGGGGGGGGATACTCTCCGGGTCAGCGGATTTGTGTGTATCGAGATCTGTCAGTAGGTACTCTTGCAACTAAACGAATACGAAAGAAGATTTGTCCCATAAAATCATTAATGCTCTCAATTACAGGAAGAATCAGGACAGCGTCAAATTAACAGCAAACTGTGTTTCAAGCAAATTCGTTTTCCTTTTGATCTGACATAAGGCGTGGTATTGAAAACGAGCTTAGGAACAAAAGGCTAAGTAGTATTTCGTACGATTTTTACAAACGACCAACAGTTTTCACTTCCTTGGGATATTTTAGTATTTTTTGTCTTGTCTTAATGCAAGAATTTGGTTTTTAGAATTACAAGTCTTTCTAGTTCGTTTGAACTTCTTCCGGTTTTCCTCAGTAGGATTGGCTTTATAATATCGGAAACTTACTTCTCTGATCCTAATAACCCCTTCACAGCTCGAATTAAACCATTTCGGTTCAAAAGACTAGAGTTCACGTCACTATCGGGAAACCGTAATGGCCAGTTGGAAGTTCCTGAAGAAATTGTTGAGACCATCCCAGTTGGCTTTCTCGGATTGCCAAACGGTTTTCTTGGGAATTATTTCTCTAACTAGGTCTTGTTGACAACAAAAATTTGCAGATATGACACAATGGTCGGACGTGCCTAGTGGTGATAAAACATTTATAGTATACTATATGTCGGGATCAGAGGTAAGAAACAATTCTAGTATAAATGAACGAAACAAAATTTATTACCTCCACGAAAAATGTGTTCTTTAATGAAGAAATGTACATTCGCCCAACGAACTCGATTATTGACTGAATTTGGTTCAGTGGCGTAGACACAGATGACAAGAGTTATGGACCTGAATATTTTTCAAAGAGATCCATCAATTCTGAGGATATTTTTGTTTTTCGGAACTCTTCTTCCACGGAACATTAGAACTAACGCTAGCACAACAACATTAATTCATTTATTCTACCTAGACTACCAAAATTTATTTCTGTCCCATCAAGAATTAATACGCCCACAAATGGATATACATACGAGTACATATGTATATTGAAAATTTGTATGAAGGTGCAATTCTTCCGACATCGAAATATATTTTAATTAAAAACATATAATTCTCTTAACGATTGATGAACCAAGCAACCAATTCAAAATACACTCCAATGCAATTTTATCCGAAAATCAATATTGATGCCGGTAATAATGAGTACATAATTGAAAGACCCTTTAACCATCCGTTTACTCATTTGTAAAATTTATCATTTATAAATTTTAATGGTTGTCACATCAATCGCGAACACGGATGATTTTATATTTAAATATCCAGAATTATAATAGTAAAGGAAATTGGTTGATTGCACTGCAATATAATTGACGGATAATAACGGTGTTTGCTTTCTGTATAGGGAAAACAGGATGTATGTTAACGGCAGTGAATGTGAATGAACATTCGAGAGGATAAGTTTTAAACCATTAATTGAATTTAATGATGAATTACTACCCATTTATTTCTATTAAAAAAAAAAATCATATGAAACTGATTTTCTTGTTGATTGGCAACAGAAATCGATACAATATTTTCGATAACACCATTAAAAAAAAAAAAATAATACATTTGTCTGTACCTACTGGATAAATAAAATTTAATTAATTCTTATATAATTGAAAACAAGTTTTAAAGGAACTTTTTGTTAATCTTATTGACTTGCTTTTAAAAACTCTGTTTTCTTCATCACAGATACGAAATTAAATCGATATTTGAAGAAATCAAAAATACAAGCTACAAACAAAAGCTCGAATTTCTTCTCTAGGGGCTCACATAAAATCGACTGGCGGTGAAATAAAAAACAATTTTTAGAATTTAATATTTTATTAAAACTTCGACTTGACCTATTAAAAATAAAAGAAATCAATACATAGACCTATGGTAAAAATGCATCTACACAATGTTTATATACCATGTACCAGATCAACAACACATCGCAAAGTTGCTAATTTTTTTGTGTTAAATTGAGTTTTAAAAAATACCCAATTTTAATACTTTCAATAAACAATTTATCAAACTTTAGAAATGTTAATCTGTACCTCTATCCTTCAACTAGAAAGTGTGAGCCTTTACCAAAAACAATTTCTCATTCCGTTTCTTCTATCACAGACTGTGCAAACACATGTATGTACAGTACATACATAACCACCTATACGTAAAATAATGAAATTGTTTAAACTGAAACAATTTTATTAAATTTTTTTTGTACCGATTCTCAGAGTTAAAAACTCAATTAAAAAATCATAAAGTTTTTGGTTATATAAAGTGTTTTTACGTTTTTTTTTTCCCTTCTCCTTCTTGATTGATCTTTTTTAAACTGTGCTAGTAGTTTGCAAAGTTAATCACTAATTCTATATTTATGTTGAGTGGATTCTTTATTTTTTATTGCTTTTTTTATGATAAAGGAGCAAGTTTTAATTTGTTCGAGCTAAATAAGAAAAATAAATAAATTAATATAATATATTTCTTAATATTTAAAACTTTCCTTGATTTCCTAATTAAATTAAAAGTTTTTTTTTTACATTTTGTAAAGAAACATAGAAAACTTACTTTTGAATAAATTAAGAGAGAAGAATAAAACATAAATGTGTGAAAAGTTGACATAGATTACTCTTAAATAACTTAGACATAAGGGTGGGCCAAATTTAAGTTTATTTTTGAAAATGCAATAGAATGAACAAAATTAAATTTTGTCCATGTATTATGGGCTTATTAGTAGGAGCAAACATTCCCATTAATTATGGAACACAACGTCGTTTAAGTGGCTGCCTCGGCTGGCTTCGCAGTAGCGCATACTGTCACTCCAATTTTCCCAGACCTTGTTAATGGTTTCGGGCTGTAGTTAAACTCACGAATTACCCGGATGATGTTGGCCTTAAGTGCTTGAACCGATTCCGGATTGTTGGCATAACATCGGTCCGTCACGGTTCCCCACATAGTCTAAAGTTTAAAGGGGTCAAACGCAGCTCCGAGGCGGCCAATTGACATCGCCAAGACGAGTTGGGAATTTTGTGCGCAAACGATCGATTGTGGCATTGCAAGCCAGCCATCCTGCATGAAACCCAGAGGTCGTCCAATTGTCTTCACTTTTAGTATGTCTTACCTGGGTCTGCATATCATATCAAATGTTGGGGATTTATTTAAAGTTTTGCCAAATCATTCGAGATATAATGCAGTTAGTTAGATATCTAATTTTTTAAAAATTGAGCGAATATTGGCCTTCGTAACTCCGAGAGGAATATTGACGCTTTCCGCAAGTTAGTCATGAAGGGCCGATACTTTCTTGGCCCGTTCATTTTCATCAATGTAACTATGACCCGAAATCTAGATAAGCGTGATAGTGAGGTTAATATTCATATCCGGCCTTGCTGGATCAATTTGCAGGATGATGTACCAGAATTAATGGCATTAACGATAGAGAGATAGAGATAGAGATGATACTTCCAAGGTATTGGAAGCTCTGTACTTTCTCTACCGGTTGTTGAGAAATATTTATGAGAGAAGATGACTGGGTTCCTAGGCTAATCATCTTTGTTTTGCCGGAGTTGATTTTCAGCCCCACGATTTCAGCTTCTCTCTCCACCCCTGTTGTCATTTGGTGGAGATCCATGATCCTTTGAGAAAGCAAGCATACGTGTCGTCCGCATAGTCAATATGTTTCAGGTGAGCCGTCAGAGTCCATCGAATTCCTCCGTTTCCCGTCAAGGCCGCTCGCAGGACATCGCTTATCACCAACAGAAACAATATTGGTGACATAATGCAGCCCTGTCTGACTCCACTTTGGACTTCAAACTCTTCTGACAGTCTCCCTTCGTGCAAAACGTGACATTTTGATCCATCATAAGTTGCCTTAATAATAGCTATTAATTTAACCGGGATACCCCTTTTGCGTAAAGCATGCCAAAGAAATTCTCTATTGACGCTATCGAAAGTCTTCTTAAAGTCAATGAATAGCATTTCATTTTTAGATCTGCTTTGAATAATTTCTCTGCTTCTCTGATGGCCTTTAAATGAGCTTGAAAAGCACTAGCAAATTCGGACCGACGAAAAGACCTAGATACTCGTATATTCAGAGTCTCGGAAAAGATTCCTGAACCAACAAAACACAACACTCCATATTTGAGCCATCAGTAAAGATCGTGTCGAAGTCTTTCGTCGAGACGTCATTATCCCAGTCTTTTTTGCATGGGAACATTGCCTTAAAATCTTAACTGATTTTCATTTTAAGGCGCAGTTGTCAATGGGAGTCGAAAATACCTCTATTGGGATTAACTCATTGATATTGCTGTGGCCATAAAGTTTGACAGTCGATAAGTTGTAATACCCGATCGGAAAATATTGGGGTCATACATTTTAAAAGAAATTGTCGATTAACATTGGTCTTGAATATTTGCAAATTTGAATGTCAAAGGAAAACCGTGCCGGGCAAATTATTCCATAATAGCGTTTTGTGCGGATGAACTGATGAGCATTTCTAACAAAACGGATATCACGATGAACTGATTGACGGGAGGAATGCCACTGGCTACTCCGAGTGAGCATTGCTTGTAAAAGAAGCAATAAATCAAGGAAAGACATGAAACATTCCGACGACGGTTTTCAAGAGATAGGAATGAATCCATGATAGCTCTGTTTCCTATCAGTTTTAACGCTCTGTTCTGGAATCTATCCAATAAATGAAGAGACATTTGGGCTGCACCTGCCCAAAGATGTGAATCAAATATAGTCGAAATGCTCTACAAGATACTCAATATGTAAATCGAATGATAACATGTGCAGAAAAAAGCCTAAGACATCTGTTAAGCAAGATCTTAGAGATCCCTGGGTGCCAACGCCAGCAGTTCTTTGTACCCTCTTGAATTAATCGATGTTACATATGGTTTGGTTAGCGGATTTCAACACTCAATCGAACCATTGTGAGGATCGATCGTACCACGGGTGTGTACGTCCATAGGATCATCTTAGATTGGATATCCCCCTTATTACGTCAAGTTTGAAGTATTTAAATAAAGAGTTAAAAGTTTTGGGCATCTAAATTGTTGATTGTCATACTAAAAACGGGATTGACCGTGCTGTCAATTTCAGATGTTAGTGGTAGGGCCATTTTTTTTTCCAATTTTGATTCAGCTTCCAGAGAAATATGAAAGCCTCCAACCTATCGAATGATATCTTGTTCAGTTGAATGCGTTGACCTATGCCATTATGCAAATTATAATTATCGTATACACTGCCCTTAGCAAGTTTCACATTAATGAATGCGGTTTATTCTAATTTATTTAAAAAAAAACAGGTCCTATAAAATTAGAATTTCTTCTAAATAGGGCTTCTTCGACATTTTTTCCATAGAATGTAAAAATAAAAAATAATGCAAAATAAATTTGCATACTCTTTCGCAGACCAATATTTACAAAACCACCTTCCTTCCTACTCAACTGTCGCTGAAGCCTTAATATTTTTTTCTTCGTTTATTTTCCGCAATAATTCCGTAGTTTTCGCTCTTAGAAGCAAACGGACGAACAGACGAACAAAACGCTTCCGACGCAACAATTATATTTATGAGAAATTCAAGTAGCAATTTATCTGATTGCTCTGCCCACTCACTCAAGTAAGCAGGCAAATTATTTTAATACTGTCGTCTGGAATATTTAAAATTCTCCAAACTCAAAAAGCATGACAAGAAAAAAAAATATTTATTATTATTATTATCTTTCTGAACAGACATAAATTCCATCTCCCCAAGTTTATTACTCTCTTTATAGATACTTTTGCCCCCATTCTCAGATTTATTGCTAAAAATCCTAAACTTTTTTCTCCATCTTTATCCTATTCCGAAATTTACACAAAGGGCTCGCTTATTTAAATCGAAACCAAAAACCCCCCCATTGCCCTGCCATAGTCCTTGTTGTGATATCGCTTAATAATTGCTGGCATAGATTTGCTACATTGGTAAGGTCTATGCTTGGGTGGTCTTTGATGTTGGCTAAAGAGTGTGGTGGTGTTCAAGAGTGCTTTGTCTTCACACATCTTGAGCGATGTTGTACATGACATTTTTGTGAATGACATCTCAAATTAATTGTCTATTGTTGCGCTACTCGACGAAAATTTATAATTCATGATGCATTTGATTACTCATCCTGAGTATGAGCAGCATCTATGTAGATACATCAGCAAGTCCATCATTTACGCTAATTCAGATTTAAAATTGAATTAAATCTGCCAACTCTGCCATGATGAACAACAAAAAATGTTTCATCGAGAATGCGATGACAACACAACAACATGAATATGAGTAATTCGTTTAAATAAAATGTAGATACATTTTATGTGTATTATAATTTTAGACTCATTTTGTTAAAAATAGTACACTGGGAGAAAATCATTTATAATAAAATCAGTCCGAAGGCAGCTATTAATTATTTTCATTGTTTTAATATGGATGATTAATGTGTGTTATTTATTAGGAATATACAAATCTAGAAGTAACTCATTTTTCATTTTCATTATCTTATCTTAAATTGTAGAAAGATAAAGAATTTAAAATATTTCAATTAATTAGTGGATTAATTAATTAAACTGTTCGATTCTGGTGATCAGAAGGCACCGACTTAAAATACCCAACATTTTTTAACAGCCTTATGTTGCTAGCTTTTCAATAAATTTAAACAGCTTTTGGTATTGCACTTAGCCGATTTTTGATGAGGAAAGATTGCAGAAAACTCTATAATAGAACGCAAACCTCTAAAGAATCTTCTGATTGGGATTCCTATAAAGATTCCCTCAAGATGTATAAAAAAGAACTGAGGAAAACCAAGCAGGTGTCCTGGAGAACTTTCTGTAACAATATAGAAGGCAACTCCTAGGCATCAAGGTTAAGAAAAATCCTCTCCAAAAATCCAGTCATGCCAAGTTGCCTAAAAAACACTGACGGTTCCTGGACAAACTCAAGCGAAAAATCGCTCAATCTGCTCCTGGATGTGTACATTTTCCAGATAGCTCTCCGTTCGTTAATAACACTGTTCCTACCAACATTGACAGTAGCATAACTCTTCCACAAGGTCTGATTACAAAGGAAAAATTAAAATGGACAATCAACATCTTCAATCCGTACAAATCTGCTGGGCCAGATTGAATAATTCCAGCGGAATTACAAAAAAATTCCGATATCTTAATACCCATTCTGGTCAACATCCTAAATGGTTGTATCATTCTGGCTTACATTCCGTTGTGATGGAGAGAAGTCAATGTTCTTTTCATCTCCAAAGCTGGCAAACCTAGTCATGTTAATTCTAAAAATCTGAGACCTATTAGCCTTTTATCATTCCTTCTTAAAACATTTGAACGTCTGATTGAAATCCACTTGAGGGCAATGATTGAAGATTGATAAGTCCTTACTATCCAATGCAACAAGGGAAATCAGTAGAAACCGCTCTACATACGCAGGTTCGTACTATCGAACATTCCCTTCATCACAAGGAGTTCACCTTAGTTGCTCTCCTAGATATAGAAGGAGCTTTTAACAAAGTCGACGAATCCGCAATCACATCTGCGCTGTCATTTCTGAAGGTAGATAAATCGATCAGTAAATTGATAAATCATATGCTGACAAGCAGGATTATAAATTCAAAACTGGGCGATTTTACTACTCGAAGAACTGTCAGTAGAGGTACGCGGTGTCCTCTCTCCTCTCCTCTGGAACCTAGTCGTTAATGAACTACTAATGATTCTCGAAAGAGAGGGGTACATGGTGATCTGGTAAACATCCTAACACTGTGAAGGAACTCCTACAAAATGCTTTAAACAAGCTTACTACCTGGGCAGATCAATGTTGACTCGGTGTCAACCCCCACAAAACTGAACTTGCCCTATTTACCAGGAAATATAAAATCCCACACATAGACCCTCCCTACATCAAAGGTATACCGCTTAAATTTTCAGAGAAAGCTAAATATTTGGCTCAACTCCATCCGCTGCACTTGATGTTCTGTTTCATCTCATAGGTAGGTAGGTAGAGATGGTAGTCGCCAGCCCTGGGCCCGCGACTCAATTTGCGCTGGGGTGCGCCGTTTTGATACCATTTACTCGTGTCAACCTAATAAGGATTTAGTACGGAAGAATATGGCTTTTATATACTTTAGCGGAGCATTGCTAAAACCATTTTGTCGCATTCAGAAAGATAATCAGATCTTTGATTTTCTTCTCCGAAAGTTCGCTGGGGTCATCGAGGAAGGCTTTCCCAAAGGAAGCCATCCTGTAATTTGCTAAGGCGGGGCAATCGCAAAGAAAATGAACCACAGTTTCTTTTTCTTGTGGATCTCCACAACTACGGCAGTGTGGGTTGTAGGGGATGCCTAGCTTTCTTGCATGTTCACCTATGGGCCAGTGCGCGGTGCATATTGCTGTGATCCTGGCTATGCTGTGATCCTGGGTCTGCATATTAGATCGTTGGAACGTGAGTTGTTGTAAGTAGGTCATATCTTTCTTCATATGACACAGTTTGTGAGACTGCTCCACCTACGGTTGGATTCATTGAGAAAAATCGAGAAGATTTTTCTCTTCATAGCACCAAGAGGAATATTTACGTTTTCCGCTAATGAGCTATGTAAGGCGAGCCTTGCCGAGCTAAAGCGTCAGCCTGTTCATTACCCTCTATGTCACTGTGACCTGGAACCCAAATGAGAGTGACCTGGAGGTCAATGTTCAGACTCGCCAGTTCGTCCCGACATTGCTGGACAAGTACTGAGGTAGATGTAGATGATTTAATGGCCTTAATGGCCGCCTGGCTATCTGAGCAGATAGCTATATTTCTTAATTGGTTTTGGTTAGATTGGAGCAACGTGCATGCCTCCTTGATTGCTAGTATTTCAGCTTGAAATACACTCGCAAAGTCTGGTAGTCTGAAGGACTTGGAGATGTTAAAGGACTCGGAAAAAATTCCTGAACCAACACCGCACTCCATCTTAGATCCATCAGTGAAGATTATCGAATCGAAATCCTTTGTAACAACATTATTTTTCCAATCCTCTTTGGTGGGAAAAATGGCTTTGAAATCCCCGCTTGGGCCAAGAGGAGGTACGCAGTAGTCGGTGTTCGATAGGAAAATATCCGGAGGAATCAATTTTGTTAGGTTTCCATGACCATAGGGTTCGGAGAACCAGCAATTAGATTCTTTAAGTCTTACAGCACTGCATGCCGCTAGGTATTTTATATGAAGGTCGAGTGGCAGAAGGTTCAGGATAACGCTTCATCTTCATACCGCTAGAAAAAAAAATATTTAGCAAACAATCGGCCGCTGGCACAGCTATTCGGCTTAAAGCCTCCTCGCAGTGGATCAATAATTATATTGGCCACTTCACTATACTGAACTTGTTCACATCTCTACCTAATAACGTCGATTACACCACCCCCCATCCAAAATTTAATAAAAACTTTCAAGTGTCCATCCCTTCAAGGTCTATCTGGGAAAATGAGTCACTGTTGATAGACGAAGCGATTCATTCCTACACAGATGGATCTAACACCGGTGGCCCCGGTGAAGGCGTATACTCCGAAAGATTAAATCTTTGTCTATATTTGCGTTTCCCAATCACTGTAGCGTGTTCCAGGCAGAGCTTCTAGCAATAAAAGAAGTCCTCGCTTGGCTCAAAGAAAACGTGATATCGACCACTGATATACGTATCTTCTCAGACTGTCACGCTGGCATAAAGTCATTGGACTCTGTCTCCATTCACTCACTAACAGCCCAAAATTGTCGATTGTCTCTAGTGGAGATGTCAAAACAGTTTAACATTCACCTTATATGGGTGCCGGGGCATAGGGACATTCCAGGAAATTTTAAAGCCGACGAACTTGCAAAAAAACTGAACAATCTTACCTTTGTTGGATAGCAAATCTAACATCGGTATACTCCTAGCTACTTGTAAACTTATGCTAAAACATGATACCATAAAGAAAGCTAACCATAGATGGACCAGCACCCCAACTTGCCAGTCTACGAAACTAATTTGGCCATTGTTTGATGCTAAACGCTCAAAACAACTAATTTCTATTGATTGCATATTAGCTCCGTTATAGGTGTCCTTACTGGACACTGCCTAATAGGAAGACATGGTTTCCATCTTGGAGTTCCTGCAAATGATTTTTGCAGAAGCTGCATGGATGAAGAAGAAGTGGTATCAGTTTCGCACCTTCTATGTTCTTGTCTTGCCCTAACTTGGGAGGCTTCTACTATAACAATCCTAGTGATCTAAGTCATTCCGACATTCACTGTCTCAAACGCTTCATTATTAGCTCAAAATGGTTTAACGAGTAAGGGTGATTTTTGAAATCCTGTGGTATCACAACGGACCAAATATTGATCTAAGTGTGTTGGCTTTTCTGGTCAGCAGCCACCTTAACCTAACCTAACCATCTATGCCGGCTAACCCTAACCAAAAACGTAGGTCTAAAGTATAAGTTCCGTGTAGCCTTGTACGGTTACACTTATCGTGTAGCACGTTACCTTACAGAAGATTGCATTTAAGACTCTGTTTACATTGGCAATATTGCGTATTTACTACATCGTGTTTACATTGGAAACTTTGAGGCGTCTCAAAATGAGTTTAATGGATTCAAATTTCGATGTAAGTACTTTCCATTGATAGTTAAAACTAAATATCTTCATTCCCACAACATCCTTTCACTCATATTGAAAACCGACGAGACAATTACTGTCAAATTCCATGACAGGTTCATTCACTGTTTTATCCCCTTTACGTTAGTGATGAACCATTGCATATTTTGTAATGTTCCGGAAAAATGTATTTTCAGAGTTGACATTTAAAAAATCCGAAAAATTTAGTTTTTTTTTTTATTTTCTGCTCTGGAAAATGCATTTTCAGAGCAATCGGTTGACATTTGCAACAAAATATTCTCAATATGTCAAAATTTTTTTTGTCCGTTATACGTCAAAATATAGATTTTTCTTCATCTGTGAAGTCATGAACTGGATTATGACTACGATGCCATTAAATTAAATTTTTCGTTTTCCCCGCTTATATTGACTTTGACAATTTCTATTACAAGATAGATAGATGTCAATCGAGAGCGCGTGAAATAGAGTAGACAAACGTCAAAAGGAAGATTCAGTTCAGTGAAAACGTGCTTGTTGAACAAATTTCAGAACGTGAACGACCCTATTAAATCTCCGAGAAAATAATTGTAGTCTGACTGCTTTTTAACGATACAATATCACCTTGCAATTTTTAAGCTTGTATAGAGCTGTGCCAATTGTTCATTTTAAAAGATCGAATCAATCAGTGAATGATTGGTTCAAGAATTCGATCGTTTCAATCAATCGTACATTCAACCAAAATTATTTTTTTATCCAGCCGTTTCGTTCTGAACGAGACCAAGACCAATACGAAATCTTTTCAATCGTTCATTCAACTCTCGAAGCAATGTGAAAATGAACGAAAGTTTGGTTTTATCTACTTCTTTTCGACTTCGTTCATGCCATCGTCCAAAATATATATTCCGTTTCATTTCCATTCCTATTTGGTATTGTGAAATTACCAAGACCAAGTTGAATGAACGAAACATAACTTTCTTCGTTCGTTTCGTTCACTTTATGTTCATCGGTTTCAGTGGCAAGAGATTGACATTAGGATTGATTGATTTGGTGTATTTTGATTGTGCAATTCTTTAAAAAAAAAAGTACCTCAATGTATTTTTTTTTTTGTTAGAAAATTGCATTTCTGGCCACCTTTTAGGTTGCTGCAAACAGAACGAGTTTGAACTGTTTCCTTGAAATTTTCTCTGAGTGTATTTATTTTCCGTCTCCGAATACAAATTCCATTTCATTTCGGATGCAACAATATAGCACCAATTGTATAGATCTTGATGAATTCTCACTCAAAAAGGGTGGTGAGAATATCAGATTTACAACCCACCATATTTTTGTGTCAAATGGGTGGACGGTGGTGGACATACTCAATGCAATTCGTCTTGTGTTGTCTGCTTAAATCATATTTAAATGTGACAATTAATAGTTTCACACATATTCAAGTGGACAGTGTACTCAAATTTAATTGAACTTAATTGCCATTATGCCGTTTTGTCATACTGTATATAAATAGTACGAGTATAGCGATAATTTAATTATATTATACATTTGTCCACCTCATTGTGCATCAGAGTCTCATTATACTATATTTTGTTGTGGGGCGGGCTGTTTTTTTTCTTTTAATTTATTTGGGCAATGATAAAGGGTGATGGCCGGCGCGCGATGGCGGAGGGGGTTGGGATGTTGACTTGAATAATCCTTGGATACGCTGTTGTTGAAATTAATTGGACATGTAATTTTTAGTTGGGTTCAAGTGATCACTCTTTGTGATGGTGTCTTGGGGAGAGAAGAGATATTATGAATGTAATGTACTAAAGAGTCAAATAATGTATGTATGTATTCACAATCGATTTGTGAGTTTTGTTTTTGGGTTTTGTGTTAATTAGTGGATTCCATTTAATTAATTAGATTGACATTTATTCTCAAATGAAATTCGCAAAAGTGAATATTGCAAAGAATGCCTTTCCGACATGAGCAGAGGTGAATTATTTATATTTCAAAAGTTTCGTTCGGCAAAGTATCTTTAATGAACAGGGTGTATAAACAAGGTTAAGGAAATCTATGTATATAATATGCAGTAGGTATACAAGTATCGTATTAGTATGATACTATTTAACAATTTGCTAATTTTAAAGTAGTTTACCAACTCGTTCTTAATTTTAAACATTTTGTAACTAGTATTGTACCAAAGCAATTTTCTTAATAAATTGCTTCTGAACACACCTAAAACAATGACAGTTCACGCAATAAACTAAGTAAACAGACCTTTTGTGGCGTTTGTAAATAGCACGATACTAAAAAAAAGAAGAGGTGTTCGATGATTTTAATTTTAATAAAAGGGTTAAGAAAGTATGTATGATGCTGTATTCGATTAAAATTTGCAAAATCGTTGCTTTAACCTAGTTTCATACTAAAACAACTTAAACATCTTACTAATTCAACTAAAATTTTGAGCAATTTATTTTTAAAAGGCTCAAAAACTAAAGAAGGTGGAGCTAAAAACCAAACCGCACTACGCCACTACGCAAGTACCACAAATTATAAATCGTTGTCTGGGCTTAAGAAAAAGGAATAAGTTTTCAGACACACAATTTTCAAAACTATTTAAGAAACAATTTTGGTGATCCAGCTTTAAGAAGTTTTGAATATTGTACAAACAAAAATTGAATTAAAAAAAAACAAAAAACGAATATTTACCCGAATTTTCAAAACAAGAATTGATTTTTTTTGAAATCCAAAAAAAAGCAATGTTTCTTTCATCCAAAGTCATGATATCATTCGACTATGGTGGGATGTTCGACCTCGTTACTTAGGCTACTTCTGAAGAGATATGGATACCTTCAAATCACCTAGAGTCTGCTAAATGGGATAAAAACGCATCTTACATTCGGATTCAGTGACTCCAAAAACATAAGAATCAACTGGTTCGAGCCCCCCAAATCCCGATTTACTGTCGATACATCAGCCAAGAAATCCAAAAGGAGTATTTGACCTTGGAATATCTTCCAGAGGTCATTTCAAACAACAGGTCTAGATGAATTTAGATGTAAAATATTCCGCTCCTTCAGAATCCGGGATCAAAAATATCATATCGTTAGATTTTAGGGATTGACCTTGGTTTGACCTTTATCTTTAAATGTTGGGGTCAAAAGAAACCCGGATTCGAATTCAACGATGCCAAAAACATATATATATATATATATTCCTCCCCTCAAACAATTCAACCGTAATACTCGTACTTCTAAGAATGCTCATCAGTTTACCCTTGAGACCAATTTCGGACGTACTCTTCATATGCCCTTAAACCTGACCTGATCGGGTCAAACGGACTCCTGATTTGAAATCAGCGAGCCAAGAAACCTATAAGACACAAAGTCTCATCCAAGAGTCAAAGGACTTTTTTTTTTTTATGGGGCTCTAATTATTTTTTGGATTTTTTTCAACCGTGAAATCTTTTGAATTTTTCTTTTTTCAAAAATCAGTACTTTTTGTTTTGAGAATAAAATTATTTTATGAAATTGTTTAGAAGGTAACTTTATTTTAATTTAAAAAAAAAAAAGATAAAAGAAACAAACTTAAGGGCGGAAAATTTAAAACTGATATCTGCCAAGTTTAAAGAAAATCAAGCAAACTGATAAAGAATTGCCAGACCTACTCGTATTTACAAAATTCCCGAATTCAGATCCGGGCTGTTTCCTGACTATGGAACATGGCGACGAAATCCAAAGAGAATCTTTGTGATTTTTAACCTGAAAAGAATTCAAGCATGTTTTTAAAACTTTCTAAAAGAACGAATTAAATTTAGTTTTAACGTACCGTTCTCGGTCGGTGGCTTGGAGCTGAGTAATCTTGGAAAATTAAATTTCCACAACGGTCGGAAAATTTGCTCCAATGTTGGCAAAACACCTTCATCAACGATTTCAATGTATTTTGCAGCATTAACAGTAGTTTCCAGCGTAATAATGGCCTCAACACCAAACATTGTAATAGCTCTTTATACCATCACATAAGGAGAATGTTTAGCATAAGACAAAACACATTCATCCGAATACCTTTTCTCCTTTTTTGCGACGGACTATCGCATTGCCATGGGGGGTCCGAACAAATTAAATTTGGATTCATCCGAAAATACAACTTGTACCCAATTATTTTCAGTCCAATCCTTATAAGTTTTGGCCCATTGCAGCCTTTGTTCCTTTAGTTTGCAAGTAAGCAAAGGCTTTCTTGCACGTCGACGAGCTCTCAATCCTACATTGTCAAGCAGTCTTTACATGTACATGATTCTGTCACTTATTTTTTTTTTTTTGAGACTGAAAATGTCTTTTGATGTCCCTATAGCAAGTTCAAATCGATTGCGAATTGAAAGTCGGGAAATAAGACGCTCTTTTCTTGAAGTTGTCGATTTAGGCCTTCCGCTTCCAATTTTGCGCGAAATTGAATTACTGGACTGGTAATTCTTGATAGCATTACGCACATGCCACTCCTTGGTACCAATCTAACGGCGACGTGCTATTTTCCTGTTGGAAATATTTTCCTCATGTAAGGCTACAATTTGAGTCTTTTCTTCTAAAGATAAAACCATAGCCAAATAAATCAAACACCGGCCTCTCAAGTTTACTCTTACTCTCAAGTTTTTTTTTTTTTTAACTTGGTGCAAAAAGACGTTGATTTAGTGTCCAAAGTGGTAACGACCAACAAAATTTGCGTTTCTGGGGCACAGATAACACAGGAAATGCAGAACTTAAGTAGGTTTTACGTTGAGCACCTGTCAGTTAAGACTCGATCTCACTACTTGGCCTAGCAAGCACTGCGGGTTCGATTACCAGCTATCGAACAAAGCTCCCAGGAAATAGTCCCAGTTGCTGTTTATCTTTTCAAGAAAGGTAGCCACGCCTTTCCAGCAAGTGCAGATCTTGATTCCTTGACAAAACCAACTCGACATTGCCGCCACTAAACAATGTCTCGTATAGTAATGCCTCAGAGTACAAGTCAGCCTCCATACTGTTCCAAATTTGCACTGTGTAGGCAGTACCACCCTTGGTCCGTGTTTTTTACTTGCGATATAGTTACTATAGGGCAAGTTCTGCATTTGGAAAAAAAATCGAACTCGAGATTTTGATCAAAGTTGACATTACGATGATAGCGAAGACGAAAAAAGTGGGTCCGACAATTCCGTCTGTCTGTCTGTATGTCTGTACCTCGAACTACAGCCTAAACTACCGGAGGTATTTTCTTCAAACTCGGTAGTTAAGGGTCTTCGGTGATTCCCTAGAGGAGTAATTGAATTTTTTTTTTTAGCTCCAAAACCAAGGGTACCCCCCGTACACCTGTAATACAAAATCTTATTTATCTCGAAAACGGCTCTAACGATTTTGATAAAAAAAATTAGGTGTGATATTATGGACATGGACTACATTTTGGTGAAAAAAAAATTTGGGGGGAAATGTTATTAGGGGTACCTGTCATAGAACGGTTTTTTTGATTTTCGAATTTCTCACCAACGGCTCTAACGATTTTAACCAAAATTTTTATGCAGGAGCTGCTTTGCATTTAAAAAAATAAAAACTAAAAATTTTTTCGAAAAAATAGTTTTTGGATTTTTAAAAAAATAATACAATTTTTTTTTTGAAAATTCAATATCTTGAAAACCGATACACGATTAAATTTTTAAATTACGTTTTAAAATGTATTTTATTAAATACTAACAATTTGCATATCAAGTTTTTTTATAAAAATTTTAAGGAAAATTTAGTACACAAAAAACATGTTTCAGTGTGTCTGTATGTCTGTACCTCGAACTACAGCCTAAACCACTGCACCTATTTCTTTCAATCTCGGTAGTTAAGAGTCTTCGGTGATTCCCTAGAGGAGAAATTAAAATTTTTTTTTTAGCTCCAAAACTAAGGGTACCCCCCATACACCCGTAATGCAAAATCTTATTTATCTTGAAAACGGCTCTAACGATTTTGATAAAAAAAATTAAGTGTGATATTATGGACATGGACTACATTTTTGTGAAAAAAAAATTTGGGGGGAAATGTTATTAGGGGTACCTGTCATAGAACGGTTTTTTTGATTTTCGAATTTCTCACCAACGGCTCTAACGATTTTAACCAAAATTTTTATGCAGGAGCTGCTTTGCATTTAAAAAAATATAAACTAAAAATTTTTTCGAAAAAATAGTTTTTGGATTTTTAAAAAAATAATACAATTTTTTTTTTGAAAATTCAATATCTTGAAAACCGATACACGATTAAATTTTTAAATTACGTTTTAAAATGTATTTTATTAAATACTAACAATTTGCATATCAATTTTTTTTATAAAAATTTTAAAGAAAATTTAGTACACAAAAAACATGTTTCAGTGTGCCTGTATGTCTGTACCTCTCACTACAGCCTAAACCACTGGACCTATTTCTTTCAATCTCGGTAGTTAAGGGTCTTCGGTGATTCCCTAGAGGAAAAATTGAAATTTTTTTTTAGCTCCAAAACTAAGGGTACCCCCCATACACCCGTAATGCAAAATCTTATTTATCTCGAAAACGGCTCTAACGATTTTGATAAAAAAAATTAGGTGTGATATTATGGACATGGACTACATTTTGGTCAACAAAAATTTTGGGGCAAAATGTTATTAGGAGTACCTGCCATAGACCCGTTTTTTTTATTTTCGACTTTCTCATTAACGGCTCTATAATAAAAAATATTCGAAAAAATATATGTTGGGTTTTTTTGAAAAAAATTTTTTTTTTTAAATCAATATCTTCAAAACCTATGAACGATTATTTTTTGAAATTATTTCCTAAAATCAATATTATTTAATACTTAAAATTCGCATCCCACATTTCTTTCTTGAAAAATTTTAGAGAAATTTCTTATATAAAAAATTTATTTAATAATAAAACGTTTTTTTTTTTTAAGTTTATTTGCATAAATTCATACTTTTCCGGAAACCAGACGGCAATTTTATGCATTTGAACATTATTATCTCATTAAATCTTTGTTTTATATTTATAAAATGTATCTTAAATTCCAAAGTACTTTTACATAAGAGCAAGTTCGTGCGATCCAGTCGTGCATTTTATTTATCTAATTATTGTTAATAACAATAGCTAACCGCGTGACTTGGTAAGTATAACCACAGCCACCTCGAGCTCTCTATATAGGGCCTACCCAATCGATAATGAGTCCAAGGTTTTTACACCCTGGGGGCTCTAATTAGTGGGGATAAAATCAATAGATCTCATTATCCCCGAGGTATCCAATTTGGGTTATCAATCTGCACAAATATTTTCGATTAGTCTTCTTCGCCTTACAATGAACCTTACAATGAACTAGGAACGATAGTCCTAAGCAATCTTTCTTAATCTTCAGGCACCGGGTAGGACCATCGATTATTCGGATTGCTAAACCAAGACATCGAGCAAAAGAGAATAACTATCTCAGTGCTTTTCTTCATGTTATGGCAGTGACTCCCCTTATCACTTTATTTGTATTTATTCACCTTACGGCGAACTAGGAACGATAATCCTAAGAGATTTCTTAGTTGTCTAAATCTCCAGCTGGGTTATCCGGAGAAATAGACTTAAGCCAAACACCACCCCCCCCCCCCACCCCGACAAGGTAAAACTCGTCGGGGGGGGGGGGGGGTCACATGAAATGCCAGAAGATTTCTTGCATCCCTTCGAAGTGACTGTTTTGTTTGTCATTTGCAGTGCAAAAGTGATTGGGTCTAATTTTCTGAGGACGCCGCCGCGCCGCCGCCGGTGGATCCACCGTTAACCAAGGTAATGAACCTTACAAACAGATGTTAAACGAATTTTTTTTTCAGCAGGCTACTACATTGTGGCTTAATTATTGTTGGTTCCAGCGGGACGGAGCAACTGCTCACACAACTCGGACAACGATGAAATTCTGAGACAATAATATCAAAGAGCCAAGGAATCTCCTGTTTTGGAGGTTTAAACTGTCCGTCCTGATTGCCAAATCTAATGGCGTAGTGCCAGACTTATCCTCTTGAGGCTGTTTAAAATCTCGAACTTACCTACACAAACCACAAGTCTTTCAAGTCTTGAAAGCTAACATTGAAGATAATTGAAGAAAAAATCACAAATTTGAAGCAAGATGTTTTGCGGTCAGCTATTTAAAATGCCGTAAAAGGGGCACAAATGTGCATCAACTGGTGAGGTCTTGTAAACAGAGCTCATTCTAACAAAATGTCAGTCAATTGGCATTATGACATCACATTTGCACCAGCCTGTACACATCATCTTTCAATCAAAAACCAGAATTTTAAAGAGTACTAAATTTAAAAAAAATCTTTAGGTCTTAAGCTACTCGTATCCTTCAATATTTGATCGGATAATGTAGTCATATTATTGCCATACTAAAACCCATAACTTTCAAATACAAAAGGAATTTTTAAAATCGGGTGCCATTTTTCGTAAGTACTCCATTTCTACCTATTAGTATATACATATACATATAAATTTAGATCCTAATTCACCCTCTGAAAATATTTTTCGAACACAAAAAGAATTTTCAAAATAATGAATTTGAGACTGATTCGAACATAGAAATATAGTTTTTGAATTCGGCGAATGAGCTAAAACGACAGTTTCAATTAATTTCCAAAATTTTCGTATTACTGAATCTGACGGCGACGAATGAAAGTTGAACGAACGCGATAATAATCCCTGCACCACCGACATTTTGTTCAACTTATATGGTATTACTGAATTCGCAATCCATTCGCACTTCTAAAAATTTCTATCATTTTTCATTCGCACCAATTTCGAAACGAATCTGAAGTGAATTTTTGATTAAACGAAAAAAACGAGTAAAAAAAAAAAAAAAACGAAAATAAACAATGGAAAGCTCAAAAATATAAGTAAAAAAAAAAAAACAGCACTTGGTATTGAACCGTCCCCCATCCAAGTACTAACCACCCAAAACGATGCTTGATTTTGTTGATCGATAGCGATACTATTATCAAAGCCTAGGCCGGTTGACTAAATGTCTGTAGCTGACAGTGTCGATGTCGATACGAAAGTTCATAAATGATAAGGTAATTTTAGGAATCGACAACGTAGTTCATGCGGCGAATTTAATAAATTCAGTTTTAGAGTGGATGCGAAAGGTGAACGGATCGAGTCAACTCACCGGGAGTAAAATTCTGCGAATTCTATAATCGACATGAATAGTAATTGAAAGGGGTCTGCTTTGAAAAGGTAACTAACTTGAACACTAAGTTCTGATGTCTCTGCCAAACAAAAGAATTATTTTAATGATTTTATTGAAGACGAAATTCCTCCAAACGTTCTGAACTTAAAAAGCAGTACTCACCCTTATTGGAATTGTCACTTATCAATTGATAATTGATAATTATTGAAATACGATATTTGAAAACTGAATTTATAAACGAAAAACTGTCCAAAAACCGGAATTTTTGAGTTTTGTAAAATAGTGACTCTCGGAAAATTTCTAATATTAATATAGCAGAGGGTCACTTATTCTTCTAACTTAACCTGTTGTGTTTCTCGATGACATTTAACATTCAGCCGTCAAAAGTATGGCAAAAAATGTTCTTGTCTTTTTGTGTTCGAAATATAAGCAATATTATTGTAAAGCCTTATATCAACTGACGGATTTACTTAACACCCTGTATTGCTCTGTACAAGTGGATTTGGAAGACCTAAGCAACAAACACTTTTCTATCCTTGAGTTTTAAAAACAATGCCCCTCAAAAAAGTTATTTCTCATTCCAGTCCTGGTGCTATGTAGTGAGTTATGTGGGGAGTTATGTAGGTAGAAACGTTGGTATGTGATTCAAGCACAAAGCGGCTCATCTCATTTATACACTTTTCTAGCTCTTTTATTGTTGAGAAGTTTTGTTTTGTTTTTTTTTTTTTTTTTTGTTCTCAAGTGGTACAAATACTTTAACCGACAAATTTCTTTGTGTAGGTAGGTATATCTGAAAAGGACCAAGCAGGGTATATGGTGTCAGATTCTCTGTAGAGTAGGTTTATAAATTGCTAAGGGGTACTTGTGTCGCGAAACCAGTCCGATGCGATAAAGATGATGATGTTCAAGGATAGAGTTTTGAAACATTTTTAAGGTGCCTGGCATATTTCAACTGCAGATACTTCTCTTTCAAAAATGCCTTAATAAATATACATAACATAGATATAGATATAGTATCTCAATGGGTTGAAAATGGAAAAACGAATAAAGAAGTATAATTGTGGACGAGTATGATTTCCTTCTTCTACAAGAAAAAAAAAAACAAATTCAATAGTACGGTTTTGAAAATATATCTGTAGATACTCTCATGCATAATATCTTTTAAAGATTTGGCTTAATTTAGCTTATGAATATTTAAAGTGAAATGAAACAAATAGGAATTGAAAAAAAGTTCTATTTGTGCGGAAAAGGATACTCTGTTATATGTATACCTCTCTTTGTAGGGTTGGCCTATCTAGATGTAGCATCAGATAGAAAATTTTAACCATGTACAGCCAAGATATAGGTTTCCTACTTGCGGATGTTAAAACGAAAGTGTTCATTTTTTGATTGCATTGGATCATATAGATGATGAACAAGTCCGTATTGCGTGCCACGCAGCTGATTCCAAAATGGATATTCTGCACAAGCAGAACTTTTTATTTTCTTATTTAATTATTTATTTGAAGGCATTCAAGAGAGGATACTAAAGAGGAAATTTTATTAACATATAATGAAAACAATGGAGGTCCAAGTATGGAGCCTTGTGGAACCCCTCTGCTCTCTCACATAGAAAGCTAGAAATTTCATTACCTAAAAGATAGCTTGTGTTCTAGACTTCAGATAAGATGACATGAGTTTAACTGCAGACATTGAGAAACCAAATAGCGGCAAAAGTTTGCTACAAAGGTTGGTATGGTCAACCGTGTCGAAGGCCTTCGAAAAATCCAGTAAAACCAAAAGTGTTATTTTGTCTTCATCCATAGACCCTCTAATATTGTCCACAACGTCAATAACTGCAGAGATACAGCTATGGTGCTTCCTAAACCCAGATTGCATTGGAGAAAGCAAATTATTGGTATTGATGTAAGAGTTAATTTGTTTCTGAAGCACTCTCTCAAATACCTTTGATAAACAACAAGGAAGTATGGAAATGGGCCTTAAATCTTTACTGGTAGGACTTTTAAGAATATGTATAATTTTTGAGCTTTTCCATTGAGGAGGGTAGAAACCGGTGTTATTTAAAGTTAAAAAAACGTGCTCTATTCCTGAGAGAAGTATAGGTAGAATAATTTTGATAAATTTTGGATGAATTTCATCAAAATTAAAAGCATTTGATTTGACAGATAGCAAACATTCAACGATCTCAGAACTGCCCACACAAGAGAATTCAGATCTAAGCCAATACCAATACCATACTCATGAAAATTAGACCTATGCGTGCCATGCTGCAAACGACCATGAATGATGTCATATTCAAAAAAAATCTTTGATATCTCACTCACAACTTGTTTCGTTCAATTTTATCGTCTACCCTTCGGCATTGGAAAACCGTTTATAAGCGACCATAACTAGACTTAAGACTCGACCATGTGGACCTGGATTCAATTACTCCAACGGGTAATCGCACTTCTGTGAACCCAAAGGGAAAAAACCATTTAAAATTCCAAACTTCTTTGTTTTTTAGGATTGTTCTCTCAGTGTTCGAAAAAGGCTTAGTTCGAACTTACTCACTTTACTGTACTTTATATGGCGCTCACAGTCCAGGGTGGACTACGGCCTCAACCAACAAGCCCCTCCAGCTAGCTCGGTCCCTAGCTAGCTGCCTCCAGTTACGCACTCCAAGTTGTTTGAGGTGGCTCTCCACTTGTGCGCGCCACCTGAGGTGGGGTCTTCCTTTGCTGCGCAGACCATCAGGGGTGGATTCGAAGATTCGACGGGCTGGTGCGTCGGTGTCCATACGCTCCACGTGTCCCAACCATCTCAGGCGTTGTATTTTCAGCTTCTTGAGTAGGTCAACGTCGCTGTAAGGCCCGTACAGCTCGTTGTTGAACCTTCTCCTCCATACTCCATCGATACAGACTGGGCCGAAGATCAAACGAAGAACTTTTCTTTCAAAGCACCCAAGTAGATTTTCATCCGTTTCAGACAGTACAGCAGGACCGGGATGATGAGGGTCTTATACAAGGTTTCCTTGGTTCTTTGAGATAGGGCTTTGTTACTCAAATGCTTTCTTAGCCCGAAGAACAGCGGTTGGCAAGAGTAATTCTTCGCTTGATCTCTGCACTAATACCGTTTTGCGATGTTATAGTGGAGCCCAGGTAGACAAAGTCTTTGATGACTTCGAAGTTATACCTATCCATAGTGACGTTTTACCCGAGTCGACGATTTTGAGATTCCTTTCTCGATGATAGCATACACCTCGTCTTGTTCTCATCAACAGCCAAACCCATTTCGCCGCCTCCAGTTCAATACTTGCAAACGCACCGGTAACAGCTTGCTTCGTCCTCCCAATGATATCAATATCATCCGCATAAGCAAGCAATTGAACTGACTTTTGATAAATTGTACCTCTATTGTTGACGTTTGAGTTTCGTACAATTGCTTCAAGAGCGATGTTAAATAGGTTGCATGATAACGCGTTGTCTTGCCTCAGACCGTTATCGACATCAAAGGGTTCGGTGGTGTTCTTACCGACCTTGACGGAGCAGCGAGATTTCTACATCGTCATCCTGCACAAGCGGACGGGCTTGACAGGGATTCCGAGATGAGAGATGACTCTATATAGTTGATCTCTGTCCATGCTATCATATGCGACTTTGAATACGCAAGCTATTAAATCATCTCGGGCGTAGTAATAGAGATTATTCCAACGAAGATCGTCATTGACACACATACCGAGTACTGAGAGCTTTTCAGTTTCTTCGATGCAAGTGCCTTTCAATACCAATGACATGGAGGATCCATTGAAAAGCCGAGGATACAGTTCTCGGCAAAACAATGAACTGGATTAGATGTTTCAAACAAGAGATCATTTATAAAATTGAGGAAGAGAATCGGAGACAAAACGGAGCCTTGGGAACACCAGCATTTATTTTGTGAAGATCAAACTTGAGTCATCAAGAAGTTTATTTCTAATATAAAGAATATCTAAGGGTTTCATTGATACGAAATGCATGCATTCTCGATAAAAGAACCTGGTGCCTAGCGCTATCAAATGCTTTAGAAATATCAAGCACAATAATTTCACTTCCTCCAAAACAATGTTAAGATCTGTTCCACTCTTTAATGAGATATGCTATCAGATCTCCAGTGGAACTGTGAAAGTCGTATTGCTGGTCATTCAGAAGCTTTCGATCTTCGAGATATAACTTGAGCTGATGATAGACCTGCGATTTCATAACCTTGTTCGGTAGAAGGAGCGGGAGGAAGGTCCACTTTTTTTTAAGAACAGGCTGGAAAAATGCTATTTTACAAATTCCAGGGAAAGATTCCAGAACAATGAAAGCGATGAAAAAGCTTACACAATGGTTCCGCCAGAGGTGTAGAACACCTCTTCAGAAGAGTGCTGAGTATACCATCAGGATCAGGATCAGCTGATTTGTTTATATCAAGATCTCGAAGGGTTCTTGTAATTGCACGAGTGCACAAATATTACCTTCTCAAGTACAGGAGGGTCAATGTTTCTGTCAGGCCAGCGTAGAGCTAGACGCAAAATGATCTGCAAGTACATTTGCCTTATCTGAAGAACCAGTTGTCGAGTTGTCTAGCGTTAGAACCGTAGAAGAAGTTGAATTTTGTACACTCTTGACAAATGACCAAAAATTTCTACTGTCTCTCGAACAATGTAGGATTATTTGCTTTAATTTCTGGACAGTGGTGCAATGGTTTCTGATTTGTTTATGCTTTTTCCTATTTTGCTCGTTTGGGTTGACTTTATAAGAGCGAAAACTTACTTCCTTACAGCTTGTGTCGAACCAAGACTTTTCCTTAGGTTTTTTAATCCCAATTTTATTAGGAATAAAATTACATCCAGACCAATCAACGTCTTTAATGGACTCCGACAAGGGGACGACGGTTAGGCCTGCCTCCTCTTCAACCTGGCGTTGGAGAAAGCAATCCGTGACTCTTGCACGGCAAGTAGAGGGACCATCGTCAACAGGTCCAGCCAGTTACTATCTTACGCAGACGACATCGGAAGAACCGAACAAGCTGTACACGATTCCTTCATCCAGATCGAGCAGGCGGCACAAAATATGGGACTGCACATTAGTGAAGGTAAAACAAAGTACATGGTGACGTCGAATGCGAGAGGAACAGTTGGTCAAACAATCAAGGTAGCGGAGCACGAATTTGAAGTGGTGCAATCCTTTAAATACCTTGGGTCAATAGTAGCAGCCGATAACAATATAGAAGAAGAAATGCGCGAGCGGCTTCTCAAATCCGACAGTGCCTACTGTAGTCTGTCAAAGCTCTTCAAATCCAGAAATCGCGAAATCTCACCAAAACTTCAAAACTGCTGCTGTACAGGACCATGGTACTGGCAGTACTCACATATAGATCCGAAACCTGGGTGCTTAGCAAAAGGCACTCCGTCCTCTTAGCTGCGTTCGAGAGAAAAGTCTTAAGTTGGTCCCATATGTGAGAAAGGACGATTCCGGAGAAGGTACAATCATGAATTGTACGCAATCTACCTTGAAGCAGATATCGTGACAAAAATTAAGCTCGGTTAGACTCCGGTGGGCGGGGCACCTAGCTCGCATTAGCGAAGAGGAACCTGCTCGGAAAGTTCTTTGTGGTACATTCTATGGTAGACGACAGCGTGGTAGACCATGCTTGCGCTGGAGAGATGGCGTAGACCAGGACGCCCGAAGCCTTGACCGGGATAAGTGGAGAGACTTGTTGAAAGAGGCCAGGTCCGGAACCCGGTTGTCGAGCCGATGATGATGATGATGAAAATTACATGTCTCAAGAAAAATCACTTCTGTGATCATATCAATTCTGGCATCAATGTCACTATCGAGGAAACATATTGACCAGTTAAAGATTCGAAAAAAGTCATCCAGATTTGCAAAGATTTGACGAAAAAAAAATCAATTTCGCTTACATTGCTCCGTTACTGCTAAATTTAATTCGATATTATCAATAAATTCATGACAATCATGATCATAACATTAACACCTTGCGGATCATCATCGAACAGTGCGTTGAATATCGATCACCACTTCACCTGCTGTCCATCGATTTCAAAAAGGCGTCTGACAGTGTCAATTGAGAATTTATTTGGCTTGCCTTGCGCAGGAAGGGCATCCCGGATAAATTGATCGCTATAATCAAGGCTACATATGAAGGATCTAAATGTCACGTTCTGCGTAAAGGAAGGTTGTCAGAGGAGTTTGAAATCCAAAGTGGCGTTAGACAAGGTTGTATACTGTTACCAATACTGTTCCTGTTGGTAATAAGTGATGTGCTGCATGCAGCTTTGTCGACTTTAAATGGAATCTGCTATCACACCTGAAACTTACTCTCTCATAGAATCATAGATCTCCATCAAATGACAACAAGGGATAGAAGCCGAAACCGTCGGGCTTAAGATCAATACGGCAAAAACTAACAGGATCAGCCTTGGAACTTCTTCATCTACTCAAATAGATATTTCTGGACAACCAGCAGAGACGGTAGAGAGTTTTCAATACTTTGGGAGTATTGTCTCTGCTGATGGCGTGACCGAACTAGATATAACCAGCCGAATCGGGAAAGCAAAGGCTGCGTTCGGAATGCTGTCCAAAATATGGAGAAACAACTCTATAAGCCTAAAGACCAAGCTACGATTGTTGCGCTCCAATGTAGAATCCGTGCTTCTGTATGGATGCAGCACTTGGAAAGTAACACCCACTGTCACAAGAAAGCTGCAAACGTTCGTAAATAGATGTCTGCGAAACATCTTGCGGACTTTCTGGCCTAACTCCAATGATGAACTTCATGCGAGGACATGTCAGGAACCCATCGACTCTAGGATACGAAAACGTAAGTGGCAGTGGATTAGACATATGCTTCAAAAAGCCCACGAGTGCATTGTGAGTCAAGCGATGCAATGGAACCCCTTCACGCAGCGAGGCAGAAGGGTGGGCCGACCCAGATGTACTTGGCGAAGAACGGTCGAAGAAGAATCAGCATAACTGGGGAAGTGTGGAGAGAGCTGAGGTACATCTCCAGAAACCGTACACGATGGCGCGTGGGAGTAGTAGAGGCCCTATGCTCCGCAAGGGGAACCACACGGACGTAACAGGTCCGAGGACCTAAGTAAGTATGCTGAACTGAACTGCTGATATCTTAATCTTATGTTTGGTAACCACCTTCAGTAGATACAGGCAAGTTATTGAAAGTTCATTGCCGATTGCCATCACTAAATACAATAAGTGAATTTTTCATCGACTTTAAAAACTAGATATCTTACAAAAGTGATTGACTTTTTCCAGAAGACAGAAGCCTTTGTTTAAATTATTAAAATATTTATTTCACGATTACAAAAAATATAAATTGAATGCATTACTCTCCGGCTTTGGGTCCGGGTGCGTTTTAATTTCGGATCAAGCTGCAAGCCTCTACCACCCACTTTAGTCAAAACCATCCTTCCTTTTGAAAATTTTATTTAAAAATGTCTACGTTAGCTTAAACGATTCTCATCTGAACGGTAAACAATTTCATAAACCTATCCACACGAAGGAGGTCTGTAGATGTAGATAGTACCATATTGTTAAATTAATAAAAAGGGGCATGAGTTTTGAATATTTACGTTTGATTTATGTGTTAAAGTTCCCGACACACGAGGGGCTTGAAAATTGTTTACTTCAGCAAAAAAAAAAAAAGGTGTCAGAATATAAAATGAAATTCTGCCTACGGAAAGTATACCGCAAAACTTATATTACTTATATATTAACCCATATAAATATAGAAATCGATAAATCATAATTTATTACAGGATTTTTTTTTTGTTCAATCGTTCTTATATAAAGCTCATGTGTGTTCCATCAATTTTTTTTTTTTTTGTTCATCTTGTCAGGACAAAAGTTGCGTTGCGCTGCTCCTTTCATCAAGGACTCTTCGACGATAGATTTATTTACTTTTTTTTTTTTGTTCATTCGTTCCTTGGGTGTTGGTTTTGTTTCCATGAATTATTTCTTCGGTTGGTATGATGAATGACGTTCCTGGCTTAAGGATGAAAAGGATCCCATTCTTTATGTGCCTTAATTTTTCTTTCATTTTTGACGTCACATCTTCTTCGTCGTCGTCGTCATCGTTATCCGTTGTTGGATGGTGTCCTAGATGTGTTATGATGTGTATGTGCTTGGATTTTGTGCGTATAAGTTTATTTAATCGGTGATGGATGGGATTTCTTTCTTGGGTGATAGCCTATGAAAACGGTAAAGATGTGTGAGCGTCCTTGGACGGCTGGGTGGCTTTGATGATATGCTCAAAAAAACACTGCTATACACTACGCCCTTTAAAAAAATCAAAACTAGAAATACAGATAGATATAAGGTCGACAAACTTGAGGGTGAGATTAATTGTTGTTCATTATGGGCACAAAGATCTGATATATAACTTTTTTGTGTTCTTTTCTCATCTCTGATGTTGTTCATGGGTAATGATTATTTTATTTGATAAACAGCAACAGAGGGTTGGTTATCAAATCAAGACAAAATGTAATAAAAAGAGATTTATTGGTGATGCTTTAACATTGTTTGCCACGACAACAGAATTGAAGTTATATTTATGTGACTTTATCTCTTCGCAATGTGGAGTACAAATACATCCTTAAGAACAAATTTGGAATTATTGTTAAGAAGGTTTATTATTATTTTATAATTAAAATACCTCAATTTTGGATTTATTTGCACCGTCGGTTCTAAGGCGAGTATTTGCATATATGTATGTATGTACCTGCGTAGGGTGTGGTATAAACATGTAGATATGTACCTATGTATAGGTCCTCATTAGAACATAATATCAAGTAAAGCCATCACTTAGTCTGAATGGGCTTTGTTTACATTTTTAGATTGAACAGCTTTATTTTGTTAAAATCCAAATTATAAAAATAATTACACATTTCGATCTCTTCGTGGTTGGCAAAATGTTTTAAGAAAAAAAAAAATTATAGCTCCAGGAAAAATGTATAAACATATTCTAAGAACAAACAAAAATGTATGTAGGTACCCATTGCATAAATTACTGAATACCAAATTGTTGTACTGAGTGCACATTGGAATCAGGATTTCATATCTCTGTTATGGAAAAAATAAAGAATTCTATCGACGAATTCCATAAATATGTATTGAATACCTTTAAACACTGTACTCGTCGCAATACTAGATACTACTTATTTCATTGTAATTTCATGTAATGTGTGCAACTTTTTGTACTCAATACATATCTGTTAGTTGTCTTCGCTACGTACGTACATAGAAATATTTAATTCTATTTCTCTTAATGTGTCAAGACTCCAAGTGACTACTCTAATTGTCTTCGTATTTATCTTCACTTTACGGTAACTTTACAAATTCCTCTAACAACGCTATTTAAGCCAAATACAAAGACCCTGAATCCTTCTTCCAGTTTGTTAAATAAACGAAAATTCCCCATCTCTCTCTCTTTCAATAATACAACTTCAAACGAACCACAAACTTTTTTCTAGTTTTTTTTTTTTAACAATCTCTTAACGACGACTCCTTTATACCTGATTGTAATTATCTTAAATATTTACCGAGTTTCTCAATGGCCCATATTTACCTCATAACCAATTTCTCATCGAAAATAAGAAAAATCAACTCAATGATTAGTAAATTCTCGGTCCAGATGGTATTCCCGCCTTTTGACCTCTCTCAGAAATCTTTGATTTATTCCCTCATTTATGGAAGACCTCTTTCATAACCCAAATACATAAAAAGTGCCAAAGTTTGAAATTATAAACTATTGTCCAATTGCTAAACTTTTACATATTCGCAAAATATTTTCGTTGTAAGTCTCTCATTTCTCCACAACGACAAACCTTGTTAAATACGTATCCTACAGCCTCTCAGCTTAGAGAACGGAAAGGATGTCGTCGTTGTATCAACCGATTTCAGTATGGCCTTTGACAAAATTTTACATAAGCTTATTCTATTCTAACTTTTCACCCTTTGGTTTGAACCTAATTTCTTAAGATGGGTTTTTTCTTACCAGAAAAATCGTTACTACAAAGTTCGACCCAGAATTACCTTCTCTGATGATTTCTTAGCTACCTCCGGGGTCCCACAAGGGAGCGACTTAGGACCTCTACTTTTTATTCTTACTATTAACGATATTGAAATGGTCATCAAACATTCCCATAGCTCACTACGCCGACGATACCAAGTTTTTGAGCACCATTTCTTCCACACATGATTCAACTCTTCTATAACTTGATCTAGTCTTGAAATAAGCGTCCATATCGAGACCGACTTCTAAAAACTAACTTCAATACGCTGAAAGAACGAAGAGCACTAAGCGACATTCTCTTCATTCAAAGGCTTCTTTCAGGATTTGTTGACTGCTCAACTCTCTACAATTCCATGTCTTTCAACACTAATTTCCGTAATCTGAGAAATCCTCGTCTCTTCTCTCTGCATACCCACCGTACCTATTATGCTATAAAGTAAAATGTTAGAACTGTACTCCGTAAAAATAACTTTTTTTTGGAATTACTTAGTATATTATTTAACTAAATCAATAAATATAGTTTATATTCATCACTTAACTTTTTTTGATAAATCCTTCATTTTTCATTTAGATCGTGCGTGTTAAATATTCATGTAGTCATTACATATTTCACCGCAGCTGATTCATAGTTGTGAATTGAGTATCTATTTGGTTATAATCTATAAAATCTACACGAGAAGTGGTCTTATTCCATAATTTATATAGACATTCAGTTTCATTTGATAAAAATATTGAAATGTAACCAGTACACATCAACTGTACTCAGTACATTGTTCCATTTATCTTTGATTACAATCCCGTGCCAAATGTCAAATTAAAAAAAAAAAGAGTTAATATTTTTAATATAGAAAAAAAAATATTTGTTTATCACTTAACAGTTTACATCGAGCTAAAAAGTCCTAGATAGGTTATGACCTGAAATTAGGTGTTAACTATGTACTATTTAAAGTACATAAATGTAAAATTCCAAATAGTAGTTGCAACTGTTTTCACTCTTCGAAAATAGTAAAATTATTTAAAATTGAATTTCCCAGAAGAGCTAGTAGAAGTGAGAGACGTTCCATCTATTTGATAATTTGAAAAATCCGCCCACTTCCACGCCCCTTGCTTCGTACTCCTTAATCTAAAATACGTTGTTTGTGATCTATTTGAAAAATTAATTTTAAAAATGTCAAATTGCCTCATCAAATCCACATAATTTTTGTGTATTTTGATTTCAAATCATAAAAAGCTTGTCCGGTGTACATTATCTTTCACCTAATGAGGTCGGTCAAGTTTGTTTAAACGCGACAATTTTTTATTATTTGAGTCATTGCAATAATTCGTGTCTTACAAGATTGGTAAGGATAGTCACTCTTTCTAATCTTACGAATAGATTGTGAAACACCCTGAAAAATATCGTTTAGGACCACAGTACGTCCATTTTAATAGACGTGGTGGGTTTATATTTATCAAATTAATCATTCTTATTATTCTTGCAAAAGGGACACTTTGTAGAGTAATTTTATTCCTATCTCATTTGTTCTCATTTATTTGGCATAAAATTTGTATAACAACAAAAAAGCAACTAAACACTTATACCTTATACCTAATACAAACAAAAAATACACACAGCAAAATAAAAAGGGACAAAAGCTTCAGCATGATAAATCGTTGTTGCGCCATTTTGAATATAAACTTAACACTTCATTTCTTTGTGCCCGTCTAAAATTATATTAAAAAAAAAAGAAAAAACTCTAAAAAATAAGACGACGACAACGAAGAAAAGAAACATAAATTTCCTAAACGATCCTTGGTTCGACTAACAATACTGCATCATTCATTTAGTCTTCTCTTCAGGACTTTGATATTCGAAAACCTTCTTCTTTCACTGTATAATAAACTGTATGCAATATAAAGGACAACATTCTCTAGGAAAACTAAGTAGATATACACCTCCTTCGTCTGCCTCTTCCTTCGAATTGACGAGACGAATTTCGCAAACTCAGCGCCATCTATTCATCTTGTTCCCACTTTAGAATGTCACTTTATTCTTAGTTGGTTGGTTAATGATGTAAATTTCTGTTGACAGTTTTCATCTTTACCGTTGCCTCTGCTGCTTTTCTCTTTCATAAGACTTATAAAAAATACAAAACTTAGAAATAAGAGGAAAAGGACCAAATACAAAAGGAAAATAAACAAAATAGGTACATAAGAGTTTTTTTTTTTTCATTCTATTTTGTCGTCGTCATCTACATATACATCACCCAAAACAAGGGCTGAAAACTTATAATACAAATGGACGTTTCAAAAGGACAAATGAGGACGTTTAAGTGCATGAGGTTCCACACTCTAGCTAGCTTTAGCTTTTACGCTATTTAAGCCTTGAGGTGGTTCACATGGCAAAGCGCATTCATAATTCTGCTTATGGCTGTGCGTCATATGAAATGTGCCTTAAATGGAGCGGTGGGCAGGACATGGCATGGGTGGGGAAGAAAACGACAAGGATGCTGCTTGTTGTCAGCAATATCCATTTAAAGGATCAGTTTGAATGTAATTAGCTGTGAATAGATTTTGAAAGTGCTTGAGAGTGAATAAAGTAATCTTATGTTGTACGTCGTGTTGTACGTGGAAATATAATGAGGTGAATAACTGATATGTAAACTGAATATGAAATACTGCTTGTTGTAAGGTAGATTGGAAGAAATAGGTGGGAGGTACGATAATTCAGTGGGTTAATGAAAAAAAAACTATTTTGATATAAGAATATCTGGGCTAAGAAATCCAATTTGGCAAGAGTCATTTTAACCATTTGAAAATCTGTGAATCCATCGAAAGATCGTTGCAGCAATTTGTTGGAATCAAGTCAATTTCAAAATCAAAATGACCGTACTTCATCGATACCTCAACATTCGTTCTTGAACGATATTGCGAAGTTAACCCCTAACATGCAACCTAGTGAGAATTTTACCGGATATAGGTAACTTTCTAGGGTCTATATATCTCCTTTATTTTCCGTCACTCTCTATGTGGTGTAAAATACTCCATGTAAAGGCTGGCCAAATACAAGTTTCTTTTTAAAAATGCAATAAAATTAACAAACTCAAATTTTTTCCATGTATTCTGGCTAAATTAGTGAGAACAAACATTCCCATTAATTATGAAACACAACGTCGTTCAAGTGGCTGGCTTCGCAGTAGCGCATTCTGTCACTCTAATTTTCCAAGACCTTGTTAATGGTTTCGAGCTGTAGTTCACGAACTGCTTGGATGATATTGGCCTTCAGTGCTTGAATGGCTTCCGAATTGTTGGTATAACATCGGTTCTTCATACTAGTCTGTGTGGTATGGCGCGCAATCCTGCATGAACCAGAGACCGTCTAAATCCATGTCTTCAATTTCAGTAAATAAAAAAAGTGGGTTAACATAGCTTAGTAACGCCCATCGTTGACCGAAATGTTGTTCCCAGCCTCATTTTCAAAGGAAAATGGTTCAACGATGCCACCACTCCCCAATACGCACCAAACAGTCACTCTCAGTGGGTGCATTGGCTTCTGGCGGGTTTTCCGAGCCCCAGATGCGGCAGTTTTGTTTGTTAACGTATGCGCAGAGATGTAAGAAAAGATGATTTTTCACCCAAAATCGTTGTCAAATTCAAGCTGCTCTAAGGCTCAAACTGCGAAGCGATAACGAAGCGGATGGTCGTGCGCCTTCAATTGCTGAGTCAATTGGACCTTGTAAGCGAATAATCCAAGATCTTTGTGCAGAATTTTCATCACGCTAGTGCGTGAAATATTGAGCTGTTGAGATCGATAACGAGTTATTGTTGGTGAATTGAGTCTCATACTCTAAGCAGTCACATTCTCGTCTGAGGACGTTAATTATGAGTGTTATCTACTAACTTACCAGTCTCACGAGCTTTTTGCACAAACTTGCGTACAGCAAGCGCGGTGGGTGCTTCATTTCGGCCGAAACTTCTTTTTAAAAATCGCACTGTTTGGGCTGCACAGCACTAACTTTGGAAATAAGTTTTTAATATTTCCCAACGTTATTCAAGCGTAAAGCGACTCATTTCGTTCTGGGAGGTATGATACTGAATTCCTGTCAAGATTTCCATCGGAAAATAGCTGTCAGTATCAAAATAAACTATGATTTAAAAAGAAACCACTGGATTGCACACCCTGTAGACTATTCATTCTTCACGACTTCAAAGTCGTGCCCAAAATTTTGATTTGAAATTGATGCTGCTGTGACAAGTGAATGGTACCAGTTAATCAGGTAGAACCTCTCCTTAGTGACTTAGTTTCTTTATCATCAGGAACTATATCATGGAGATACTCTTGAAGGATTTTTCGTTTCCTCGCAAAAGGCAGTATTCCTAAAAAAAAAAAGGAATTCGAAATGCAATTTGCTGTATTTGAACCTAGAACTCGAGCGTGGTAGTTCAAGGCACTAACCAATACCGCAACAGGTACTTCTAGTGTTACGAATGTGATAAGTTATTGTTACTAATGTGACCAAATATGATTTTTGCACAAGGACAGACCAAAAGAAGATAAATAATTTTAATCGGATATTCGTGTTTTGAAGTTTTTCTCAGCAACAAGTGAAATTATTTCTTATTCCAATGTTAGACATGAAAAAATGGGGAACTATTATTTGGTTAGAAGACGAGAACTATGTAGATTCTTTTATTAAGGTGCGAAAGCTGGTACGTTTCGAACTATATTAAAAATTATTATCAGAGTTCTGAACTTCAAGAGAGTGTTAAAAGAAATGCCAAATATAATTTTGGAGAAAAATTATATGTGGTAATAGCGACCCATACTGTTAAACACAACGTTAAGTTTTCTTTGATTTACATTGACGAGCTTGCAAACAAATTCATATGCCTAAGTCAAGATCAACGCTACGAGAGTTCGCTGACAACTTTCTGTTGTCCAAGGGGAGGACATTGCTAGCTAGCCACAGTAATCGAAGAGTCCTATATGCTTTGCCTACAGCTTCTATAATTTGGCAATTTTAGTACCAATTGGACATTAATTCCTCTACCATACCAATTGGAAATTAATTGAATATCGTCAGCAAATAGGTGCTGAAAAAAAATATCGGAGCCAATATTGATCCTTGTAGAACTCCACAATACTCGTATGTGGGTAGAAAATCAGTAACCTCACCAGCAACAAGAAAATGAAGAAAATTTATTCATTTTCAAAAGCTTGTATCGCATAACCTTGTGATCAATAGTTTCAAATTCCTTCGAGTAATCGAACAATACCCAAAATATATCTTTATTTTCATATTCAGAGCGTTTCTTTATAGTCTAATAACGTCGAATAAGGCTGTTGTACTTCTATGACCTGCACGAAAACCTGATTGTTTAAAACACTTAAATACTTTTAAGGATGATTAACTGTTATAGATGTGCGTGATAAAAGGCAGGATTATTGGCAGTATTGCTCTTTGAAATATTGAATTAAGACATTCAAATCCAGTAGCGTTTGTTTCCAAAGACATAAAACTTACAACAATCTCATAAGGGCTTACTCCAGAAAATCCAAAATACAGAACGTTCACCAGAAATGATTTGACATAAATTAGATGTGTTTGGAATTGATGAAATGATGTTATGATTAATTTCTGTGGTGTCTAAGACCAATCGTTTATTGACAATTTCTTTGAGATTTGTCCACAATTTTCGGTTGCTAAGATGCATACAGCAAGTAGTAGTTTGGAGTCCTCAGTCCCACAATTCACAATTCAGGGTTCTTGGATTAGGACGATGTCTTCTCCGCTGCTGGATAGACGAAGAAACAGGGACCCCGAAGCCTTGATAGAGTGTTGGAGATTAATGTGAAGAAATTGCAGTATTTTTGCTAAAACCCTCCAGAACAGCCTCCAACACGGTGTTGTAAGAGTCTTCCGATCCAGAGGATGAGACCAGAAAAGCGTCCTCACTCAGAAGATCGAACTCCATGTCGGGAAGACCGCTGACTGTTTTGGACATCTCCACTGTCGCCGAAGATGACCTGTATGTCTCTTCCTCTACCAGTGATCGGAAGGTGATAAATGCACACGGATCTACAGCAGCAGCTTCGACTTCATTAGAGGAAGTGGATGTACAACTAACATCCGCGTCCTTTTTATACACCTTCAGTGTGATGGTCTCAAACCCAAAGCTAATCACACCTTTAGTCTACGCCAGAGAAGGACTCCTTATTGAGTACAATAATTGCACCTCTATAGAGTCCCTTTTTCTCCTCCAGTTTCGCAACTTTCCAGTTGTGAGTAGGAAGGGATGGACCCAGGCTGGAGAGTTCGGCTGTTGCCATGGCGTGAGCTCTTGGTCTGCACGGCATTTTCTCCTTAGCAACAACCTCGAGCCTAGCACCAGGCCAGACTTCCCCTAACCGGCTAACGGCCACCGATAGAAGATCACACGATCTCTGATCGTCACAAACCATGAGCTTAACATGTCATTGATGCCAGCTTCCATCGTTTGTAATTGGAGGTGGTCCTGGGTTCTCCATCATGATACTCATGAATCTCAATTGGAGCTTCCCCTTGACCACCTGCCAATTTTCCACAGAGATCGTGCCATCGACGTCGTTTCCGTCAATGATCGCGACCACGATTTTATCTTTAACCACATCACTGAAGGTCTTATTCCCTCCACAGGGATGTGATGGAGCGCTGATGTTGTGTACTTTGGGGTGTTTGGGTACTGAAATTGTGCCCTCCATTGACCTTTGACGCTTTGACGTAAAGTCAAAGCGTGGTCTGGACGCAATTGTTAGCTAAAAAGCTTTTAGCCCAATTAATTTTTTGCGTCATGCTGAGAGTTTCCCTCGGCGCCAAGTTGTTCACCAACCACCTTGAGAATTCTCTTAGCATTGCGCATGTTCTTGTAGAAGGTCCTAGAATGGTTAAGCTTACGCCTGCCCTAGGGGGACTTTTTTAGGATTTGTGGTGTTGTTAGAGGTGGAGGGACCATGCTTCACAGTCCTACCACCGCTGAAATGAGGCAAAGAAGTTCGGGAAGGTTTACTCTCCCTAGTGGTAGCAGGACCATGTTTCACAGTCTTACTACTACTGAACCGCGGTGTCGAAGTTTGGAGAGGTTTACTCTTAGAAGTAGTAGTAGAAGAGCCATGCTTCACAGCCCCCCTATTACTAGAAGAAGGTATGTCTACCTTATCTTTCCTGCTCTTGCTTTCGGCAATAGGACTGTGGGAACCCACAGTACTACCACTTCCAGCGCATGTCGGAGAAACCTGACCTGTCTCCAAGACCAGGACTTTCCACCATCTAAAGAATTAATTTTTTCCATTTAGATCCCACGAGTAACGGAGAAGGGTTGGTCCATCTGCACAGAGATCCGTATATGCAGATAAGGCTAGTTAACCCGGAGGTCGCCTGGTATCCGGATACTCCGTTAGCTACTGAGCTAGTTTTATGATTGGGCCCTCAGCCAGACTGATCATCGGCACGGATCGTATAACACCTTAGATCCAGCCCAATTTGGAAAATACAAAAATAAGGGAAGGAGAGAGTGGGCAAGGAATCAAACAGTATGCACCGTTCTGAAAAGAAGGACTTTTAGGGTGGTAGAGGAGCTGGTAACATTGGATAGCTTTTTCGCCATTCCATTGTGGGAGAGGGAAGGATATAAGGAGGGGTAAGAGAATGATGAGCGTCCTTTGGTTTCAGGACTCGAGAATCATTGACCCGTGATTACGTGTTTAATGAATTCGCTTTAACTATTTATATTTACATTTTGGACGAAGGAGCACTGCTCAACCCAATACCTTAAAACTTAATCCCAAAAATCCCTTTTGGTCAAATCAACTTAGCTGACATAGATGGTAGATATTTTTAATATGATACTTTTAGAATAGACTATATCATGGCTATAAACTTGTATCTAACATTTACATAGCACAATCCTTAATCCTGCGGTTCAAAACGAAAGTACGTCGGCTTACAGGACACCTTGGTAAATAGTATATAATTACACAAAGCAGTTTCTAATAAATACCTACCCTACCAGCAACATTCGTCCTTTATGTCTGTATATACGTACGTACATGTATGTAGGTCTCCTAGAAATAGAATGTTTATATTTGTCTTTTAGCGGTATTCAGTCAAAATAAATAAAATCCGTTAGCCTTTGAAAAACAAAGTTGAAAAATTATAAATCACAGCAACCTACCTGGCAAGGCAGAAGGAGCAGCAGAAGCAGTTAAAAGGAATTCCATCCGTGTGATATCCTTTCAAGTTTGTCCTTACTTAGGGTTTATATGTGAAATTATTTTTTTTGTGTTGCTTTTCACTATAGCTGAGCATATTATAGCTCTAACTCTGGGTCCTGATTTTGAGTGAAATGTGAGAATGTTCACAAGCTCTCACACACCGGGGGTGTTGTACTTTATTTTTTTCTGGATACTGTGTACGAGTTTATCTACCTTATCCTTTTGGTTCTTGGTTTTTTTTTTACGGTTTTTAAATTTTCTAAACTTTGTCTATATGTAGGTTAAGAGCAACGATACTCGTAGCCGCTGCTGTCGTTCTTCGTCGTCAACGCCTGTATTCTACGACCCACAAAAATGGAAATATAAACTTTAAAGGAAGCAGATATGAGAGATGCGATAAAGGAACAACCGCACATATGTACATAACATATATACTTCCTGCTATAATTTCCGGGAAAAAAAGGATTTAATATCATTCCATATAGGTGACCCAACATACCACATACAGTTCGGCTAAGGATACGGATAGAAGTTGAGTTGGTATACTTGCCAAGTTCCGAACCACACCCTTACAATGACTATAGGTATCTATTTAAACAAATCCATACAGCCACAACTTCTCCCAAGGTCCAGAGATACAAGAGCTTCCTTCCTTCTGCTCAAAAAAAAAACACCCTTTATCTCAATTCCAACATTTTGCAGCGTACCTCGCCCTCCGGCATGTAGGTTAGGTACAGATACGGTTATAAAAACTTTGTTAACCGGGCGTGAGCACGGTTTTGCGGGAAAAATGATGTAAAATTGTTTGATTTTATTTTCGGGTTGATTTCCTTCTTATCCTGTCGTCTCGTGTCCTAAAGATACACCAACCACACCGAAGTATTCCAGAGCATATTGTGCTTCTATATCTTCACATCGAAAGCAAAAACTGCTGAAAGGTTACTTTCTGTGATTTTATTTCGATTTTTTTTTTATGGAAGTATATTAGGAGGGTGCTTAGGATTTCTTTTATTTTTGTATTATTTTGTCTGTGCAACCCTCCACGTTTTTCAAATCGTTGCGATGTTTTTGGTTAGAAAAAAAAAAAAAAAAAAAAAAAAACTTAAGCTTTTAAAGATGACGTTTTTAAGGGGTGATTTACTTGTTCGCCTTTCTGTTGATTTCCCTCGAGATTTTTCCGGCCGTATGGTAACGTTTATTTCGGTACAACCCCCCTCCTTATATTCACTGGAATTGTTTTGTTTTCACCCTGACAAAATTTGTTTTGTTGTTATTATTATTATTATAAGGGCGGATGAAAGTGGAATATCCACAGACAAAGTTGTTGTATCTGATAGGAAATGCCGATACAAATTAGGAGCTTAGTGTGGAAAGTATATTTTAAGGATGTAATTTTGCAATGTAATCGAGTGGAAAGTGATGGAAATTAGGTATTTGAATATTTCATATTTTATTTAAATCAATATCAAGAAGGGAAAAGAAAAATCCCATGGGTAGTTGGGTAGAGGTATTGACAAAAATCTTTCTACAGCAATTTTTTGTTTTTGTATCAAATCAAAGGAGGAATATTCAAATCATGTCTTTTGTAGATGGTTTAATATATTCAAAACAAGAATCCAAAGGAGTTGGGAACATCTACAAAGGGATCAGTTTGGTAGCAGCACTAAGAAGAACTTAAATTATAAATATGCAAATGATACAAGAGTGATATAATGGGGTGACAGAATAATTTAAAATAGAAGGATTATCTTAATTACTTTGTAAATAGAAAGCAGGAGGAGGGGAAAAAATATTAATATTGTTTTGTAATACGAGAGTGTTAGGTTCTTGACTCAGAAACAAAATATGTTCCTGTACATAAACCAAATTCGTACGTTAATTAAAATTTCATTGAGACAACGAATTTGAATTTGAATTTAAATTTACATATGGATTTTGTATGCAGTAAGACAGGGATTTATAAGGAATTTGTTGTTTATTGGCTTATCCTACCTATCCTTGGAATCTACAAAAAAAAGGTGATTTCGGTTAAGTCAATCGTTGAAGGGGTTTACAGGGCTTCGCGTTGGGCGCCATTTCAAATTTGACATAAATCGATTTTTTATATAACTTGGTATCATATTAATTTTAAATTTGGTTATGCAACAGCTCGAAGGGAACTAGGACCTAGAGGCTTACAAGTCTCAACCATTCTTTTATGCTTGTTACCATGAATGGAGAGGACCTACAATTTTCTGCCGATTCCGAACGGTTAATGAGCAACACTGTTCATGACAAGAGATACTCTTAGAGGATTTTGTCAATGCCTCACAAGAAGTAGTTCACCCATGAAAAGCTTTTTTGCAGCGCGGCTGAGAATTGAACTCCAGACCTTCTGCATGACAGTCCAATGTACTAACCATTATGCCAAGGGGTACTAGTTACTAGTGAGAATTCAACCATTTTCAATTCACACGCACCATGGACATATGATGTCACAGCGTAATCTACAAAATTATTATTTTTCGTTCATCTACAGTTCACAGTCAGTCTGTACTGAAAATGTAACATGAGGACTTGCTTGGATAAAGGAAAATCACCCCCTCGGTAATACGCAAAGTCAGACGACTCCAGTCGTAGACAAGTAGCGTTGAATCGGTCATAGCTTTAATTGCTTTCTTGGAGCTTCCACTCACCAAGTGGTTAGGGGGCCCTAGTTCGAAGAAAACGTTCTAATTGCCACCAGGGGATTTTGGTACATGTTGATCACTAGGGGTCTATAACCCGCTGAATGGGGCCATCAGAGACGTTTCACCTACTGATCTACCAGAGTGAAAGGCTTCTGTGTCGAGTGCCAGCAGTGGCCTAGTACCTGTTGACTAGTGCAACCAGGGGCGAAATAGCTGCTGTTTTACCAGAGCGAAAATGGATGTCTTGGCGTTGACCCGTTGACCATCCCTGTGTGTCGGACTCGTTACATACCGACTAAAACTCCTCTAAAACCCTTATTGCCGCCTGACCTACCCCCGGGACTGCTCTTTGCATTACTTTAGGGGGGTTGTCATGTTTCCCTAGCGGTATCAACTAGCGGGCTCAACTGTTTCCCGATCATTTTCTTCTTCTCTTTTTTTTTCTTCTGAGAATATACTCTGTAAAGCTACAGATGTCTTGCATCTTCTGGGATGATGGCGCCAGTACTTCTTTCCAAGTCTTGACGGAGGGACTCCCATCTTTTGCACGCGAAGAAGGTATGGTTTGCATCGTCTTCTTGCGAATCCCCGTATTGGCAGGCTGGACTGTTAGTTTTTCCGATCTTGTGGAAGAAAGCATTGAAATAACCGTGTCCGTTGAGTAACTGGGTGACGTAGTAGTTAACCTCACCGGTCGTTCCACTCAGCCACGTTCCTGATCAGCCTCGCTGTCCATCTTCCTCTGCTTTCTGAGCTGCACCGCTCTAGCCACTTCTGAATTGTAAGTTGCTGGGCCCTTTCGGATGCCGCTTCCAATCCAATTTCTGCCTTTTTTCGTAGACGTACTTCCTTTCTGCCGCTAAGAGATCGATGGGTGTCACTCCTGCGACTACAAGGAGGCTGGTTGTGACACCGTTCGGTTGGAGCTGGCTACGCGTAGAGCTCCTCGTCTTTGTACTGCCGCCATAAGTTTGCGGTACTTCTGTTGTTTAAGAGCGTCCGCCCAGATTTCCCTTCCGTATAAAAGGATAGCGTGCGTCGTCGAAATTAGTAGTCTGCGCATACTGGCCGTTGGTCTGCCTACATTTGCCATTAATCTGCTCAGTTATGCTGTTGTTTTTGACGCTCTTTCTGCTGCTGCCCGTATTTGTGTCCAAAAGGTTAGTTTCGTGTCCAGCCTTAGTCCCAAATACTTCACTGCGGCGTTGCTTGTTATCACTTCGGTCCCGATTTGGAAATCGATTTGAGTGGGAATTCTCTTTTTTGTCAGAAGGACTATGTCAATTTTCTCTGTTGCCAAGCTGAGGCCATGCTCATCCATCCATGAGTTTGCTCGTCGCATGACCTAGTTCAGTTTTCTTTGCGCGTTTTCGGTGCCTCTTGCCGTGATTACCGCGGCGATATCGTCTGCGTACCCTACCAGGAAGGTGTCTTCAGGCATCTCCATGCGGAGAATGTCATCATAGGAGATGTTTCAGAGGTCTGATGTTATTTTCTTTCTTTGTGGGCCGTCTGAGGTTTCGTAAATCAACTCTCAATCCCTAAGATAGTCCTTCACCATCCGCAGGAGATATACTGGAATGTGGAATATCCTTTCGAGTGTGTCTAGTATGTCGGTCCACTTAGCCGAGTTGAAAGCATTCCGTACGTCCAAGGTTGCCAGCAAAACTATCTTCTTAGAGTAGTGGCTTCCTTGTTGGGCGATTTGAACGGCATTCACTACTTCCTCCAATCGCAGCCTCTCCTGAAACCATACTGCCTCTCTGACAAATCACCTGACACTTGTACCCCCGCTATCAGACGTGGTTTAAGCAGCTTTTCCAAAAGCTTACCCGCGGTGTCTAGCATGCACAGAGGCCTGTATGCCGATGGGGAATTAGGGTCTTCTTTGCCTTTGCTGATCAGCACCAAGCGTTGTTTTTTCCAGCTCTTGGGAAAGATGCCTTCCACGAGGCAGCTGTTGAACATGTTGAGTTACTACTCGAGTGGGGGCATGTTCGGGCTGTCACCTTTCGTACTTCTGTAGGGATTCCGTCGGGGCCGGGAGCTTTTTGGTTTTGTAGCGACTGTGTAGCTATAGTCAACTCTTTTTCACTTAAAGCTGGAAGTTCCTGTCGTTGTGCCAGTGTGGTGTCGGGTAGCCTGACAGGATGAGTTGGAAAGAGTGTATCCACGATGCGCTCCATCTTCTCTTCATTTAGCACAGCGGGTGCCTTCTGAGCTCCGAGTTTTCGGGTTACGATCTTATAGCCTAGTCCCCAGGGATCGTTGTTGACTTCACGACGGAGATCCTCCCATTTCTGTTTCTTGCTCAAATTAATGGCCCTCTTGAGCTCGGAGCTTTGGGTTCTGAACTCCACAAGGGCGTCTTCTATTGGTTCAGTGTGTCGTCTTCTTCGCCTGGTTACTATACGCCGGAGTTGTAGACATCTATAGCGAAGCTCAGCTATCTCCTCTGTCCACCAGTACACTGGATCTCTCTTTCTATTGGTATTTCTTTTTCGGGGCATTGAAGAATCGCAAGCGAGCCAAATTAGTTGCATCGTGGCTTCAACTTTAATTTCCGCAAGTCGTAGAACGTGGAGCATGGCTCTTTCTCCTTATTCAATCACGGAATTGAAAAGGTTTTCTTTGAGCCTTTTTTTTTGTTCCACCCTGATGCTCGTGTTTGGCTCCCGTTAGTAGCTCGTTGATTTCCTTCTATATCAAGACAATGTCCTGGTGGTCGCTGCCCGTGTAGTCCCCGATGACTCGCCAGTTTTTTATCATTACAGATATAGATTCCGTCGCGAAAGTGACGTCTGGGATAGTGCCTCTGTTCCCTGGTCTCCTAAAAGTTGTGGGCGTTTCCTAAATTCACTACGTTGAAGCCACGTCTCGCGGCCATTTCGAGTATTTGCCTTCCTCGAGAGTCAGTAGTTGTCATTCCCCACTCATAGGCTCTGGCGTTAAAATCACCGGCAAGCAGAATACCTCCTGGAACCTCACAGATGAAATCCTCCAGGTCATTAAATTTTTGGCGGAATTTTTCGATCCTGTCGTTTGGGCTCAGATAGATGCTTATAATGGTGAGTGTCTCAGTCATGGGTAAGCAAAACCTCTTTGTGCTCCTTGGTTTTTCAGGGGGAATACCCTTGCGTTCGGTATACAGATTGCAGCGGATCCTAGCGAGTCCATTATCCAGTTTGTCTCTTTGTCTACGTACTGTTCACTGATGATGAGGACGTCTATTCCCTATTCTTTTGTCAGTTTAGTCAATAGGTTGTCAGCCGTTCGACTCGTGTTGATGTTTCCTGCCTGCTGAGGCGGGTGCCACAAGTAGCCTAGTTCCTGCTGAATAGTGGAACCAAGGGCGTGTTTACCTGCTAAATTACCAGAGCGAAAGCCTGTTGTGTCGAATGCCACCAGTAGGCTAGTTCCTGTTGAATAGTGGCACCAGGAGCGTTATAGCTGCTTATATACCAGAGCAAACGCCAGCTGTGTGTGCTGAGTGCCACAAGGAGCCTTGTAACTGCTGATTATTGCCACCAGGGGCGTACAGCTGCTGACCTATCAAAGCGAAAGCCTGCTGTATCGAGTGGGCCGACAGGCGCCTAGTATTTTGCGAATAATGCAACCCAGGGCGTTATACCTGCTTGTAAGTATCATCAGGGGTATTGTATCTTACGAAACCAGATCCCAGGCGACCAGAATCCAGATAACCGGGAGTATTAAAATCCAGTTAATCGGGATACTAGAATCCAGATAACCAGAATTCAGATTACATGATTCAAAAATTCAGCGTACATCGGCTTATAAGTCTGGAGGCCGACCGCGATTTTAAATATGATTTCTTATAAGCTTGGAGGAATGAATGAATGAATTACGTATTGGAGGTATTGCACTGCGACCTGGCAATTTATTGTGCCCCACTTAAAAATGAATGAGCTTGCTTATCCTAGAGTTTCTCCTTCAAATCTATTGCCCTTAGGAAACCTAGTATTTGAGGCGCCTTGAGAGAAGATAGGTCGCTCTCTTCTACCTAGAATTGTCGCAGATGGTTTTTCCTTTGGGGCATAAGTGGACAACATCTTCCTAGTATGTGCCCTGGTGATTCCTCATGCATGTTGCAGAATCTACATGTGACACTTCTTACCATACCAAGTAAATTTAGGTGTCTTCTAAGCTTGCAGTGTCCATGTAGGGATACCTGTTATCATTCTTATGTTATTTCTACTTAAGTTAATGTAGCTTTCAAAACGTTGTTGATTGTAATTGTTCAGTAGTAGTTTGGCCTGCTTTAGCTTTGAGAGTTCTTTAAAATTCCAAGATCTGTTTGCCTCCTCTTCTTGTTCAATTTTGTTTTTGATGATATTTTCTCCTATTCCGCAATAGGGAATAGGCCCTGTTGCAATGACAGTAACAATCATAAGCTCGAGAAAAACCAAGCCTTGACGTCCTTTTGACTACTCAGTTGTAATGGAGAAAACCTAGACTTGTGTCACGAATCTGACAGGCTTAGATGTGAGGCAGTGTTTTCATGACAAGAAATACTCTAGGAGGATTTTACACTTTCTGGAAAAAAGCAGTGCCTCTGAAAGAAAAAACTTTAACTTTTTAGCGGTTCTAGGCTTAAACTCGAACCCCATAACTCCGTTGTGACACTCGTAATCACTAACAATTCCATCAAGTGGTACTCTTATAGGTCTCTTTCTTTATACAGATCTGTACCGTATTAAAATATATTTCCTTGTAAACTATACTTCAAATCAGTTTACCATTACATAATCCAATCAACGCCTTACAAATTCCCACTGTACCAGTCCCAACACAATGTCCAAATTTGTATCGTATGCATTAGCTGAAGTGAGTGCAGCTAAATTGTATACCCGAAGAAGATGTGGTCACATTTATCGTTGAATAAATTGATCCGAACACATCTCCTCGTTGCTGATGATGATTACATTTATATGAAAATGGTGATGACCTGGAAAGTGGACGATATGAGAAGCAGCTTTATAGTAGAAATGGAAATTTGTTCACTCCACATTTAACAACCTGAAACCATCACAAAAACCGTAGATACGTCCGCCCGGCGGCGGTGGTCGTGTCGGTCTTCCAGTATCCATTAGTAGCGATCTCTTTCAATCAACTTGTTTGCTGTGTCTCTCTGAGACGTCATATAAAAGCAACATTATCATGTAGCTTGAACCTACATCACCCCACAAGTCCGCCCCCAAACATGATGTATAAAACGCTTGTAATCATCTGAGCGGTACAATTCTCTCAGATGCCGATGATGATGATGAACTTTAATGAAAGTTGATTGAGCTTGATTAACTTTTATTAGTTTTGTCCGAGAGAATTGAGCAGACAGATGAGTTTGTCTAAGTGCTCGTAGTGTAGTTACATGCAGATACAGTTATTAGGGTCACTTGAAAGTAGATCTACATGGAACATTATTACCCCAGTTAATAGGAAAATTCACTTAAATACACACGAAAGTCCAGCATATAACGTCAGGATGTCAACCAACTAAGCCCTTTGAGGCCATAACCCTCTCCATCGAATATCACAATCATGTACACGGTCTTGTCTGGTTCATCAAGTTAATTAATAAAATTGAAGTCGTCGCTTCCTCGCGCATTTTGCGTTTCTGATTTTGATGTTTATCGCCACAAAGAATTTATCTGATGCGTACTCAAAGCATTCATAATCAGAATGTAAAGGGGTTGGGGTTGGTACTTTACTCAATTTACTGTTAAATGATTTGATGGACGGAGATTAGGGCTACCCTGTACACCTTCATGTTTTGATTTTCGTTTAGTGTGCTTTTAGATTTCAAATGATTTTGATTTATATGTACTATGTGCTCGTAGGTAAGCTTCGGGAGGACGTTATAATGAAGTCGATTTAAAATTGTAAAGTGAAGTAGATTTTGCAATTGAAGGGCCTGGTGTGCTTTGTATTTGCCTGACGATGTCCAAAATACTTCTCTCAACGAACCACTACAGTTGTATTTGCGAGGAAAGATTACTGGAGATTTACTTTGAATCGGCTTATTGGCATAGGTACAAGAAATAGTTATTTAAATGTTATGTGCAGACTTTTCTGGATTCGACAGAAAGGTGTGTAGAGAAGAGCATGTTCAGTTGACAACGATTTTATTTTTTGTTTCTGACCGTGCGTCGTTTACGATTAAGCTAATTGATAGGGAGTTAAATTATAACAAACAGCGAATTTTAAATCTAAAATAGGTTTAAAAAAAATAATACAAACTCATAAAACTCCATCAGTGGGAATTATATAAATTAGATTTTATAATTTTAAGAAATATTTTCAGAGAGCATTGATCAGCGAAATCAAGCATCATTGTGCGTGGTTAGTAGTATGTACTTGAATAGGAGACCGTTCAATACTAACCGTGTGCTGTTGACATTTGTTTCTTCTGTTGTTCTTTCTTTCTGTGTGTCTCTCTCTTTTGTAATGTCTAAGCCGATCGTCTCAGTGCTTTCAGTGTCTGCGGAATAGTGTAATATGTAATGTAATGTTTCAATTGGGTCTTAAAACGTGTATTGTTGTTGACTCCCTTGATTTGACGAGGAAAAGAATTCCACAGGCGTCAAAAAGATAGAGTGGTTGGGTTGTGAACAGGATATCCGAGAGCAAGGATAAGGTGCGAAACTGAAAGTATTTTCGAGTGGCATGTTAAGTAACCAATTCGAAAAATTTTATATCCTGTCGTACCTATGTAGTCTAGAGATGTGTATCTAATGAAGTTGTTGAAGACGACATTGAGCTTTATTTTGCAGGCTTACTAACAAATGAAGAACATTTCGTTCCCATAGACTAAAATGGGAAGAATTAAACTTTTCGCAAGCATTGCACGCGTCTTCATCGGTGGGTATGACTGATAGACCCAGAGTATGCGTAACGTTACGTACATATGCCTTAGCGACTATACCGTTAATGTGCTTATTCTATGGTAGATTGTGCGTACAGGTTTTTCCGAAATTTCCAGAGGAACTCACATATTCAACAGTTGTGTTATTTAAAGTTACTTGAGGGAAAAAGGTTAAATATAAAATTTTGATGTCTATGGGCTTAAAGCCCATTAGTCTTAACCCAAAGTGGTAGTTTTTCGAGATCCTCACTCATGAGGCAAACACCATCTTCAATGAGACCAAGACCGCAGCCGTGGAATATTGTGCATCGGCAGCATGCTCGTTACAGTTATAAATGACGCAGGGAATATCATTTACGTAGAGCAAAAAAAGTAATGGGCCAAGAATAGATCCTTGTTGAACTCCACTAGTGGTAGCGAAAAAATTGGGTAATTTGTTATCTATTTCAACGGCTTGCAAGCTATCAATTTAATAGTAAGATATGAGTCTTACAGTATCAGGTGAGAAGTTATAAAGCTGGCGAAATTTATCTGCAAGTTTTTCGTGTGCAACTGTGTCGAATGCCTTTGAAAAATCTAGAAGAACTAAAAAACTTACTTTATCTTCATCCAGTGCTTGACAAAGGTCCTCAATTACATGTAGCAAAGCGGTGACACAGTTGTGTTTTTTTTGAAAGCGACTCTGACTTGCACTTAGAAGATTATGCGTTTTAAGAAAATCGCCCATTTGATTTTTCAATTTACTTTCAAAAACGTTTGAAAGGAAAGCTTAAATTAAAATCGGCTTAAATTAATACATTTAACATTTTTGGGTATGTAGATGGCATATTTTAGGAAACTTTTTTAAAATAAAGTTCAAAAACTATTTTTCTTTCTCAAAAACGGTACAATCGATTTTTATCATTTTTATGCTAAAGCTCCCCAAAAGATGCAATATTATTGAGTATAAAAATTTCCCAAAATTTTGTTTTTTTTTTTGGATTTACAAAAAATCAATTTTTTATTTCTAAACTCAATGGTAAAACAATTTCAAACACTTAAATTAAAACCAGCTTTAATTTAGCTTTAAAATAGGTCTCGACTCTAAACAGTTCGTGTAACTTTAAAACTAGTATGTAAAACGCTTCTTTATTTTTTAAAGTATGTTATTATCTGTTTGACATTCGGCACTTTATAATAAAAATAAGAAGAAAAATGTTTCCTGAAGAGAGTAGGTTTTACAATACTTGAAGATTTTTAACTTTTAGGAAAACCTAAAGTATTCAAAATTCGAGCAAATCTGTTTGAAGATATTGAATTTTATGCATCACGGTTCGGATCTTGGTCAGAAATCTTAATATGAGGCAGCCCGTGACGAATCATGGTCTTCCCATTTTTCCAGAACTAGAAGTCCTGGTTACTTAACATTTTTATGAAGAAATGCACACCAAACTGATGTAGGTAAGTACATTTAAGATTTCAGACACTAAAAAAACTTAATAGTCGACTTTAAAAATGAAGACTTTTTACGTTTTTTTTTTTTTATTATTGCCTTTCAGTTTGATGTGTTTGGTTGTCAAAGCTAAGCGACTTTAACAAAATTGCTAACGTTTTGTTAAACAAGTTCTTTAGTTTAAAGAGATCTTTAAAGTATTTAAATTTAAGAAAAATTCAAACAAGAGTTTTTAACTAAGGGACTGCTTTAACTAGAGTCATTTTTATTGCTTAAACGACAAGTGTTTTTGCACAAATATTTCAAAACCCCGGTGCTCGATTTTCTTTAAACTTGACAGTTAAAACTTTTTTAATACCATCTACGAGATGTAAGAAAAAAAATGTATTTACTCTTAAAATTACGGTATCAAACATACAAATCTTTATTTTTCTGATAACAGTACTTAGAATGTTGATTACTTTTGAAATGAAGACATTTACTGACCTACTGACATTTTACTTTCTCATTATTGGCATAATGAACTTAAATGATTTTTTGTTTAGAAGATTCTAAAATTTTTTTAAAATATTGCATATCAAAACTAACAAAAAAATTATCAAAAACGGGTCAATCATTTTTTTAAATCTAATTTTTGTTTGCACAACAATAGTTTAGGTCCAACCACTAAAGGAGTTGCTTAAGCCATTACAAAAAAAAAAAAAAAAAAAAACGTTTTTCTCTAAAATCATTAATTTTTAAAATTCAAAGACTGTTCACCATAAGAGCAAGTTCATGCGACCAAGTTGTGCGTCAACTGTCAAGTGTCACTCAATACGATCGTGCGCTCTTTATCTTCATCAAAGCAGAGTTACCATTATCATTATCAATTGCAAGCAAGGAGCTTTTTCAGTGGTTTTTATTAAGGAGCTTTTGGGATTTGAAGCTTTTGAGAACACATTTTAAGAAGATGAGTATGTTGAGTGTGGTCGTATTGCTTTTCAACTTAAAAAAAAACGCGCCTATTATCTTACCACTTGGCGTTGTGGGAAAAGGTAAATTGAATATTGTTTTCAGTCGTTTTGAATTGGCAGACGGTAGCCCTACGCGTTTTTTACTATCATTTGCGGCGATTTATAATGTAAACTACGGAATCCCTGTGAGAGCCTTAAAAGGCGACACCCTTATGCATGGCAATGCAACCAGAATGAGAGACAAACGTCCTATCTTCCCTGTACTGACAATTTTTGTTGGACAGAGTATAGGTTAAGGCTCTCAATGAGCTGAGCCGTCATTAGCTTTAATTTATATATTTTAATGGTACCTTTTTTTTATCAAAAGCTTTTCAAAAAAGTAGATATCCTTAATTTTGATGACAAGTTGAAAGGTGTAAATTAATCGAAAACTCGTTTAAAAAAATGACAAGACAAAATTATAGGTTATAACCAGGACCTAGTAGCTTACAACTCGCAACCATTCCATTTGCGGCATGAGTTATATCCTGACCCATTTTTAAATCTTCATTTTTCTTGCTTACATTTAAACTCATAACAAAAATAGAATTTTTTTTAATCAAAATAAAAAAAAAATACGTGAATCATTTGATAACATGTTTTTTTTCTGAACAATTCTATGGTATTGAAAAATTTCGACATTCTGTTGATGATAAGAAAATTGTAATAAACTCACTGGAGGAAATATGATTTTGAAAGAAATGCGAATTTAATTCAGTCTTATCAAAAATCGTTATATTGGTCAATGACACTTTATATGAAAAGTCTGAAAACCGTCCGGTGCCGTCATACAAGGCAAATCTCCAAAGAATTCAAATTTATTTAAAACATTAACAGCGATTTTATTTTGATGTCATTTCAACAAGAAAAAAAAAATCTTCGTCAAATTAAAAAAAAAACAAAAGCACAAATAAAAATCTTTTAAGACTCCTTCATTAAGAAGCAACAAAGATTCTCTATTTACACACTTTTAACTTAAAGCTTTGCAAGTCTTAACTAAGGATCAGACTATGTGCCTACTGTTTTAAAGGCAATGTACAAACATTCTTCTATTTGCCGACAGTCTGCTTCTCTGTAGGACGACAAATTGTCTGCGGCTTATTGAATGTTGAATGCACAGCAAGGGTAGTAAGTATTGGAACAATGAAAATGAAATCTTCGGCAAGGAACTTACTTTTGCCTTGCATTTCTGCAGTATATCAGCTTATGTGACTTAGAAAATCTTGATCTTTAAATTTTTCATTTAATTTCTTTTTTTTTTCTATTTTTTTATTTATTCAAAATTTGAATCGATCTGTCAAATACTGCTACGCACAATTTGGTTACTCACTTAATCTTTTTAACATTGAAAGCCGACGGTACAAACTGACAGCAACTGGCATTTGATTTTAAAAAGAGGCTTAAGGAATAAAAACGGTTCGAAGGGTGTGTTGTGTATTTCTGGTTTGTAAAAAAATTTGAATAAGTGAATTTTGCATTTGGAATGTTGACAAAGAATCAAGGAACTAGGAAAATTTGAGAAGAATTTTTATGGGGGGAAATAACCCAAGAGGAGACTCTCTGTTGTTGATAGATGGTATGGGAATTCATTTTAAGGAATACATTCTTAGGATATTTGTTCGAAAACATAGGATAGATATCAGAGCAGGTATTAAAGGACATTCAGATGACATATGCACATATCTGAAATTCTTTTGACTTATGGCTTCGATACTTCCCAGATTTTATATACGCAACTCTTTTGAAAGGGCCTAACGGAATAATTCCTTAGATTTGCCCAATCCGTTCAGTTATTCCAAATAAACAAACCTAAAGGATAAATGAATCGGTGATTGTTAAAACAACATAAGTGACATTTTTGTTTTTTTACAGGAGAGACAAAAAACCTTATATTTTTTAGGAGATTTTTAAAAAAAACTAACTTTGTTTTTTGTGTTGTTTTAACACCCAACGTTTTGTTGAGAGCCAAAACAACTCAAATACGTTAAGTTATGTTGTTTTTACACTCAATTTGCCACGTAAGTCTTAGCGAAATCAATTGAATATAAAATACCCCTTGTGGTTGAATGGAATAGTAAAAATACCACGCAACAACAATGTTTAAAATTACTTCCAAAGCTAAAATGGAAAACCGAAAATGTGAGTACCTATCAAATAAACTTTCAACTTTATTTCAGAAAATACACTTTCCAAACAATCTACTGAGATATTCTCAAATGAAATTAAGAAATGTATCAGAAGCTCTGCAAATACTCAATCATACGGAAGTTTTCCAAAATTCAAACAAAGGTGGTTTGATAAAGAGTGCTTGAATGCCCGAAAAAAAACGTTCGCACTCTTAAAAGCGCTACGTAACTGCTATACAGATGAGCTTAAAAGGAGGTATACCGAATCAAACACCAGATACAAACAAATATGCCGTTCAAAGAAAATTAACTATGAAAACGCCCAAGCAAAAACTCTTAGTCTTGCCAAAAGTTCAAAAGATTTCTGGAAAATAGCAAAAGAAATAAATGGATGCATTTTTGTCATAGGTACAAGTGTCTCTGCAGATGATCTCGCTATCCATTTCAAAAATCTCTTATTTAATAATTCAAAATTATCTTTTGCATACGCAGAGCCATTAATTACAGTTTCAGTCTTGGACTCCGAAATATCCATCGATGAAATTAAAATCGTACTTGAAAAGGCCAAAAATGGAAAAGCACCAGGAGAAGACGGAATCCCATATGAGTACTTTAAAAATGCAACACCAACTTTCTTAAATGAACTGAAACAACTATTTAACACAATTTTCGTAACTGGAACTATACCTTCGTCGTTCAAAAAATCTGTTATTTTCCCTATTTATAAGAAAGGTGACCCGAACAACGTCGAAAATTATCGTGGTATATCCTTCATGAACATTATGCCCAAAATTTTTTGTGGTGTCCTCTTGAACAGACTGGAGAAATGGGTTGATGACAATAATATTTTAACGGAATTTCAAGCAGGATTCAGGAAAAACTACTCAACTGTAGACCAGATATTCGTCTTGACCTCGATAGTAAAAGCCTTTCATGCTAGAAACAAGAGGATTTACGCGTTTTTCGTTGACTTTAAGGCGGCTTTTGATCTTGTTAATAGAAGTGCACTTATATATAAACTATCCCAACTTGGTATCTCTTCAAAATTTCTAAATGTTATAAAAAACATGTACAGCGGTTCAGAAGCAGCTATTTGGGACGGAGCAACTTTTTCACAATGGTTTGAGACGGATTCCGGTGTTAAACAAGGATGCCCTCTAAGTGCTTTACTTTTTGCATTATTTATTAACGATATTGGACAACATCTACCAGGTGGGATTAGAATCGCCAATACTACTGTCAACGTTCTTCTGTATGCAGACGATCTCGTAATACTATCGGAATCAGTTGAAAACCTACAACTTATGATAAATCGGTTGTCAAATTACTGCCACACATGGGGACTTAAAATTAATATTGACAAATCTAAAATTATGGTTTTCACGCGATCTTTACGTAGTCAAATTAGAGATAGCTGGTTTTTTAATGGAAGTCGCATCGAAACCACCAAAGAATACAATTATTTAGGAGTAAAACTAAACCCAACACTAGATTTCAAAAATCATTTAAGAGAAAAGGCGAATTCATCCCAAAGTTTGATCAACATGACATGGAGGAATATGTTTTCAAATCGAAATGTGTTAATGTCTGCCAAGTACAAAATATTTGAATGTGTTGTCAAAACCTCACTATTGTATGCTGCTCAGGTTTGGGGAATAGATGAGTTTGAAGAAGTAGAAAAACTACAAAGAAATTTCATAAAAAAAACTTTTTATTTTACCAAAGAGAACCCCAAATTATGCAATTTACCTAGAAACAGGCTTACCGAAACTATTTACCAGCACCCTTAAACTACAGGCAGACTACATTCTTAAAGATCTTTTACACCCAGACACACGTTTGACCAAACAAATGCTATTATATGAACTGAGAAATAAAGATTGGTGGGTCTTGAAATGGCAGAATATCAGTACTACTTGTGGAGAAACCTTTGAACTTGATCGCGACAACCCAGTCCAACTAAAAGAAAACATTTACAATATAATCCAAAAACACGAAGATTTTGTACGAAAAACATTAAAAACCGAAGCTCATCAATCTAAAAGTAGAATTATATACTCTCAGCTTAATTATAATCTATCAAATAATAACTACTTTCAAGATGCGTTGACCTATAAAGAAATACAACTTATATTCAAATCAAGGTGTGAACTCTTGCCTTTAAATTGTAACTCATACAACGGTAAATTTGATCAATCATGTACCCTTTGCAATACCCACGCAAAAGAGGACTGCTTTCATTTTATAAGTATTTGTCCTATATTCAGCAACCAAAGAATGACATATTGCGGAAAAAAGAGCTTAACAATGCAAGAAACAGTACAACTATTAAATGGTACCAATTGGAAATCACTATATATTTTTTTAAACTCAATTTATAAATATAGAAACTTACTAATGACTGAATTTATTTAAATTATATAACTGTAAATTAAAATCACTCAGTATAATTTTGCCAATCGAGCTGACGGCTAAGCCAGAGCTTTAAAATTCATTTATTAAAACTATGTAATAGATAAAACGATAAATAAAATGAATGAATGATTACTTACTTACTTAAAATACAATATAAAATAACAAATTATTAAGATTTCAGTATTTTATTAAAAATAAAAACAAGTACAAAAAATAAACAAAAAATTAAAATACAAAATAATGAAAAATATAAAATCTATTTTAACATTATTTTAAAATGATATTTAAATGAATTTATGCAAACAAACTTTAAAAAATCGTTTTATTAGATATTAAATAATTAAATTTTTTAAAAAAGAAATTTCTTTAAATTTTTCAAGAATTTTAAGTATTTAATAATATTGATTTTAGGAAATAATTTCAAAAAATAATCGTTCTTAGGTTTTGAAGATATTGATTTTTCAAAAAAAAATTTTTTTTTCAAAAAAACCCAACAAATAATTTTTCGAATATTTTTATATACAATATTATTTTAAACTTAGGGGGAATCCTGCTGAAAATTTTTGGTTAAAATCGTTAGAGCCGTTAATGAGAAAGTCGAAAATCAAAAAAACGGTTCTGACAGGTACCGTTAATAACATTTTGCCCCAAATTTTTTTTTACCAAAACGTAGTCCATGTCCATAATATCACAACTAATTTTTTTTTATCAAAATCGTTAGAGCCGTTTTCGAGATAAATAAGATTTTGCATTACGGGTGTATGGGGGTACCGTTATGTAGTTTTAGAGCTAAAAAAAAATTTCAATTTCCCCTCTAGGGAATCACCGAAGACCCATAACTACCGAGTTCGAAGAAAATAGGTCCAGTGGCTTAGGCTCTAGATCGAGGTACAGACATACAGACAGACATACAGACAGACACACAGACAGACATACAGACAGACATACAGACTACATACGCTATCATCGTAATGTCAACTTTGATCAAAATCTCGAGTTCGGTTTTTTTTCCAAATGCAGAACTTGCCCTATAGTACCTACATATATGTATCGCAAGTAAAAACAACAGTTGGCCTACTACGTTTTGCCCGCGTTGGGTGTAAAAAGAAATTAATTGCATGTACTAAATGTGTTTTAGCACTCATTTGTCAAAATGGCAGAACAGATATGTTGTTTTAACACTAAATACTGATTTCGCGCTCGAATTTAAGTGTGTTTCAGGTATAAAATTATGCTAGTTTTGCTCTCAACCTATAGCTCTACCCCTAAGCAGTGCAAAACCATAATAAAAGTGATTTCGAAAAATGTGTTACTTATGTTGTTTTAACAATCACCGATTCAAATAATAAAAAAACAGTTTTTTAAGTTATCGTATTACATTCAATCCTTCGAGCAATCTCAAGTGAAATGACTGATATTACCTAATTTCTGTAAGTGTAATTCTCTACTTGCATTTCGAAGGCCAGAATTAGGTAGTATTTGGATCACTAAGTCTTAACAAAATTTTTGGAGAAAAATTCTCTTAATGTTTCGAAAAAAAAAAACTGTAACTTTTAGGGTAGAATATCTAGAAAACCTACAGTAATTGAACTTGAGCTTGAAATTGCTCGGCAAATAATTAAAAACAAATTTCGTACGGTTGTCCCTTACGGTAGGACACCAACGAAATGTATAGTGTCTCTTTATATAAGGGTTTCCAATATGAGTTTCTGAACTTTGACAGTTGATTACGGCCATATTGTTTTTACTTGCGACTTATAGATACTATAAGGCAAGTTATGCATTCGGAAAAAAATCGAACTCGAAATTTTGATCAAAATTGACATTACGATGATAGTTAAGACCAACGTTTTTTTTTTTTTTTTTGTTTTTTTTAAGACCAAAAAGAACGGTACCTACTCGTACCATACGGTTTTTTTTCGAAATTTTATAAATATTTTTTTTCTCAAAAACTGTTCCACAGAATTTAAAAAAAAATTGAAAAATTAAATTTAGTTAAAACTAGGTAAAGGTTGAAAAAAAATTTTCCAAAAAATTGTTATTTTTAGTAGCCCCCCTGGGTCAATTTTTTTGTTTTTGATTTTCTCGAAAACGGTACAGCCGTTTAATTCATTTTTTTTTATGCTAAAGCTCTTCCAAAGTTTAAATATTATTACATATTCAAATTTTCAATTTTTATTTTTTTTGGATTTAAAAAAAAAAAATCACAATTTTTTTTAGAAACTCAATATTTCGAAAACCCCAAGATTGATTTCTTTCAAACTTGACAAATAAAAGTTTCTTTATATAATCTGCAAATGTTAAAAAATGGTTTTCGAAAATCGTATTTTTCTCGAAAACGGTTCCGAGAATTTTATTAAAATTTTTTTTCTTTTGGTTAATTCTTACGATCTATAACTTAATAAAAAAAATTTGAAATCTAGATTTTACTGACTGTACCTACCATAGAACGATTTTTTCGAATTTTGAATTTCTCATTATCGGCATAACGGACATTCATGCAAAACGTGTGACAATTATACCAAAAGACATCCAATTGGCCAGACCCATCCGTTAATGAAATTTTTTATAAAGAAGCTCCTAAAATGTTTAAAAAACATTGCATTTCTAAACTTAAAAAACTGCATTTCAGAACTTAAAAAAATATTTTTTCAATTTTTTTTTGGAAAATTCGATATCTCAAGAACGACGTAGTATTTTTCTTGGAAAATTTTACTTTTATTCGTACAATAATAAAAATTTAAAGTTGTCGTGCCAAAATTTTTTCTTAAAAATGTTTTAAAAATTTTGTACATAAAATCTTATTTTTTTTAAGGAACCACTACAACGACTTATAATTTTTGATCTTGCTTACATTCATATTTGCATAGCATTCTGTTTTTATCTCGTACTACTAAAAGAATTTAAAAATTTTGTTTTATCCTTATGAACAGTTTTCTTTAATAACTTTCGTTTTTAAAATTGCTAGTCTGTTACATAGGAGCAAGTTCGTGCGACCCAGTCGTGCATTTTATTTTATATATTTATAAACTAAAGGGTTCTTGACTACTCTTGAAATGATTGGCCACAGTGCGATCGTTTTAGGATACTTGGAGAAGATTTAAAAAGAGATACCGATGGACATTGGTTTTGAATGTCTGAATATCTAGCTATTTCATCAACACACTGTTTATACAAATAACGGTATAATAGTGAAAGACAGGAAACATTAGGGCGGTGATACATCTTTCAATTTGGATCTTATTTATTAAGTCTGCAATGAAAAATCAACATAGAGAGTAATAACGTTCAACAACGTGAGCAAATGGTTAAACTATTTTACGAAAATGGTTCTTCTGTTCGAGCAATATTTTGCGCGCTTCGCCCGTTTTACGGTCGTCATAAACTTCCTTCTCAGCCGCTGCAAAGAAATTTTTCACGGGTGTACTGCCTTTTACGAGAAATTGAAAAATCCTCTTAAGCTATCTCTTATCATCAAAAGTGCAGCTTATTAGCCGTTCGGAATGGGCAGAAAATTTTAGGTCTCGTCCATTCTTGGTAACACGCACACAGCAATGGTTGAGAGTTGTAAGTCACTAGGTCCTGGTTTTCTTCGAGCTGTTGCATCACCGATTTATTTTATAAGCATCCTTTTGAGATAAGTTCAAGTCGACCGGTTCAGTGAACAATCAGCTAAAATCCGTTCGTTAAGATCTACCAAAACAGGCAAACCATTCTGCGCCGCCCACAACTCCTCGATCTAGGGCAGGCTAAAACTTGGTGAATTTTGCTTCATAGCTGGGTTTACACACGTAGAAAGTTCAAATGACTCAAGGGCTATGAGTTAACGACCGTAAATAACAACATGAATTCGCTAACTGAGCTCTCAAGCAATTGAAAGGTTACCTCAATTTCAGTCGAGAAATCATATTGACCGACAAGGACCAATTCTGGATAAATGGATGCGTCTAGCAAAATTGTCGAATTTGGGACGATTACAAACAACAGCAGATGCAATAGAATGTATTACATCCAAAGAAAGTCACTGTTGGGTGTGGATTTTGGATTGGAGTCATCATCAGCTCATACTCTTTTGACAATGACATTAGGTAGGCCATCACCGTCAAGGGTGAGCGCTATCGGTCGATGATAAGCGAATGGGATGATATATGGACACTGACCACATGTGTATTTCAACAGCACGTCGCGTTACGTGCCACAATTGACATTTCGCACTAGCGATTTCCGAACGTGGTTATTTCAACGTCAGAGTTATGGAAAAATGCGCACCAACCTGCGAAGTCGCTTAAAACGTTTAATTTTTCATTTGAAACTCCTGGCTTCCTAATCATCATTTCATGATTTTTCAGTTGCTCAATTTTATCTATGTGTCGGTTTTTTGACAACGAAATAGTAAAATCTTGCGATAAAATTGTTTATATATTTCTGAGAATGAGGATATCTCAAGAGCATTTTCCAGAATTGACGACACTCCATTAAAAGTAAAATGTTTCCAAAGGATTTTATAAAACTTTAAAAGGAATCCCATAAGAAATCTATTTTCTATTTATAGAACCTCTATTTGAAATAATTCCAAACAATAAAAGCATAAATAAGAACGCACATACTACATCCGTCACATTTGAAAACTTCGAATTTATTTTATTTATTTCACCCGATCAAAATATGAACGAAATTTATTAATAAAATTTTGCCAATTTGGCAAATATTCAAAATAAATTTTAACCGTTGGCTGCAATCGCATAATCGATTATGTTTGCGTTTGCTTGCAGCCCCTGATGAAATAACATGCGTTACAATAAATCGCATTCACAACATCACTATTCACTGTAAAAATATGAATATATAAAATTTTTAGCATGAAGTGTTAATATTTATATTTTGTTCTGAAATAAGATTAAAAAGGGAATATTTAATCGAATTGATGAAAGCTTTTGGCTGTGAAATGTTTGTATTTTTAAATTTACACATACACACTACACAGCTATGTATTTATTGACACACGAAGATCTACGCCAACATAGGTGTATGGCAATGCTGTGTCTAGCATTGCAAAATATAAAAACAATTTGTGGTAAAAAAATTCTTTATCACATAATTTTAAAAAAATATGGTTGGGAACGAAATCGCAAATCCCAAAATATCGAAAGTCCAAAATCTATTGTGAATCACCAAAATGCCGTATGTTTAAAAAATAAAAAAAAATAACAGTACGAGTATTTTTCCTACAGCAAAGGTTGTTACTTTTGGCTTATTTGGCGGAATTATTTCTCAAACTACTTGGTTCGTTCTTGTTGATTCTCAGTTCCTGATATTAGGTAATGGGGTAAAGCTTCCTATCAAACAAAACAAATGTGAGCAATTTAGTGCAAATATTGGATTTTAAACGTTCGCCATTCTATATCTTGGGATTCATGACTCAGTGCCGATTTCCCTTTAAAAATGCTGCCTTTAAATTCAAAACTTTCAGTAGGAATTTTATTGCAAAAACCAGTCCTTCGTTTTTGAAAAAAAAAAAACTGTTTTTGTTATCTTGATTTCTAAGCATTTACATATTTTGCGTAGAGTAAAAAATACAAGCATACTTAATATCACAAAATGCATGAGGTTTCCTTTTCTTGTACAAATACAAATGAATTTTTTGAAAATTTTAAAACAAATAAAAACATTTGACCATCTTCCATATATATCAAACTGACAATTTTTCTTAGTGACACCTTTAAGTTTTTCAGTTAATTTTGAAAAGCGTATCAAACATTCAGAAACTGCGTATTATGATTGTCTGTAATGGTTAGTTTGGTGTACCTGAAGGTAGTGTACTGCGGCCTTTACTATTTATTCGCATATGAAACAATTACATTGGAATTTGTATAATTAGTTTGAGATATTATTGTACATGCATATCGCGTATACTTAATTGGTTGTAAAATCAATTAAATCTTAAGATGGCTAGATCTTGTTGTAGGCTTAAACAAGTGTCGCAAATTCGGCCATTCTCTATCAACCTTAATAAATGCCATGCCAAACAATAAATTTTTCATTAAAAAGAGGATTATTTCGGAGATCAAAAGTAGTGAAGACAAATCGCTCCTTTAAAAAAAATCACTAGCGCAAAATTTTAGTCGAATTAGTGCGATGATACTTAGTTGAAACGATAATTATGCAAATATTAATTAAAGTTAAAATCATCAAATATCTATTTTGTATCTTTACACACGTCAAAAAATGTCTGCTTACTTTCGTGTTGTTTTTGCACGAACTGACATTGTTTTAAGTGTGATCAGAAGCAATTTATGAAAAAATAGCGTTAGCTCGATTCTACAAAATGTTTAAAATTAAGAAAAAGTTAGTAAATTTATTTAAAGTAATCAAAAATGGTATCATAGTAATACTTTAACACTAGGCTGATTAAAATTTTGCGCCATGAAGTTTTAGTATATTTTGACAGTGCTGTTGCTGCTTCGTCTTTATATTTTTATCTACCCAAATTTCTTACACGACGAATCAAAAATTATAAACTATAAACCTTTTCTGTCTTTCTATTTTGGAAATAGCGCCTTCTTTCCTTCTTGTCATCACTCTTTTTCTTTATCTTAACCTAACGTACTTCCTGCCACCAAAAAGTATGTAAGTAGTTAGCATATTGTTAAAGCCTACAAGTTGGACGCTTATCTTCATGTACAGATTTCCGTTTGCCGGCAAAAAAAATCTTTTAATTTTATGTTTTGTTTGAAAGCTTCTGCAACGACTAATGCGATAAAAGAAATTCTTGGAAATTTCTGTTCTTAACACTCTGGGTAACTCGATTAAAGTTACATATTTATCGAAACAATCCTTATTTCCATAGGCGATTTTTCTTTCCAAATAAACTGAATAATTTTATAGTTTGGAGGTTGGAATTTTTTTCTTTTTGGAACAGAATTTAATTTTTCATCATATTTGGGGCTTTTAAAAAAAGGCACAGGGACGAAGCCTAATCAAAATATGTCTATACTCTGTCCAACAAAAATTGTCAGTACAGGGAAGATAGGACGTTTGTCTCTCATTCTGGTTGCATTGCCATGCATAAGTGTGTCGCCTTTTAAAGCTCTCACAGGGATTCCGTAGTTTACATTATAAATCGCAGCAAATGAGAGTAAAAAACGTGTAGGGCTGCCGTCTGCCGATTCAAAACGACTGAAAACAATATTCAATTTACCTTTTCACACAACACCAAGCGGTAAGATAATATGCGCGTTTTTTTTAAGTTGAAAAGCAATATGACAACACTCAACATACTCATCTTCTTATAATGTGCTCTCAAAAGCTTCAAATCCCAAAAGCTCCTTAATAAAAACCACTGAAAAAGCTCCTTGCTTGCAATTGAGAATGATAATGGTAACTCTGTTTTGATGTAGATAAAGAGCGCACGATCGTATTGAGTGACACTTGACATTGACACTCTTGACAGTATCTCATCAGCAGTGGGATATGACGGTCGCGTTGGGGTGTACAACTTTTTGCAAAGAATTACAACAACAATTCCTTAAGAAAAGTCAGTGGCTTGCTCTTTTTTTAGTGGCATTTTTCCTAACGCATTGTAGTGAGGTTGCATCAGGCGCCACTGCTTTAGAAAAAGCTCTCCCATAAGGCTTGTACTGACAATTTTTGTTGGACAGAGTATAGTCGTTTTCGATTAAATTTGACAAAACTCAAATCAATAATAGGGATATAGGTAGAAATGGTTCATCTGAATTGGAGCTTTCTGATGTTTTGAGCGCTCTTTGTGGCCTGAATCCTACTTAAAAACTGGGAACTGATCATAATCTGAAATTGTGTTAATAGAATGCTGTCCTTAGGTCTCGTAATCACTTCTTCTCATTTTTAATCATTCCTTACTCAATGAAACTTATTTTGATGATTGAAAAACATCTCTTACTATCCCGATCTTAAAATTTGGTTCGAAGAATTATATAAAAACTACAGAGGAATCTGTAAGCTTTTTAATAATAACAAAACTATTCCAAAGTTTGGTTAAAAATAAACAAATTAAGGAGCACATTTCTGAACATCAACATGGTAATATTGTTGGTCGTTCGATAACATCCAACTTAGCTGTCGTAAATCGTTAACGAATTTGAAATGGCCAACCAGGTGGATGTCTTACACAATTACTTTATCAAGGCCTTTGACTCCGCCAATCATGATATATACTTATTAAGGAGCTAGATAACTTTGGATTTCATTTATTTTTGCTGAACTGGATGTCTTTCCTGATTGGCAGAACACAGCTAGTGATTATTGACAATATGTACTCTAGAACCAATTAATGTTTCTTCAGGTGTTCCACAAGGAAGGCATATTGGGCCATTGCTTTTTATAAATTTTATAAATGACGCAATATCTGACATAAAATTTTAATATTGCTTAGTGGACGCAGACGACCTCAAGCTTTTCTTAAAAATATTAAATACATTTGCGCAAAATTTTAGTTGAATTAATACGATGTTAAAACGGTTTCAGAATGAAACTAGCTTAAAATAACGATTTTGCAAATTTTTATCGAATATAGCATTATACTTTCTCTACACTTTTATTAAGGTTAAAATCATCCAATACATAGATATTCTAAATTTTTTAGTATTGTGCTAGCTTCTCTTTGACATTTGACATTTACAAAAAGGGTCTGTTTACTTAGTTTTTTGCACAAACTGTCATTATTTTAGGTGGGCTCAGAAGCAATTTACTTACTAAGAAAATTGCTTTAGTACGATACTAATTCGAAAATGCCTAACATACAGAGTTTGTAAACTACTTTAACGTTAGCAAAGTGTTAAGTAGTATCATGCTAATACCTTCACAATAGGTTGTTTAAAATTTTGCGCCATTAATGATTGCCTAAAGTCACAAAATGACGTTCACCAAATTTGCAAATGGTGCTGTAATAAGGGTCTTTATTTGGAGATAGCTTGCAAGCCAGAGTTGATAGACTAAAAGACCTTTTTGTTATATTAAATTCCAATCTTACTTTGAATTTGCATATATTGATAATCTTATTTTAAAGGCCGGCTCTACGGTAGTATTTATCAAGAGAAGTTCAAAGAATTTTAATGATCCATATATGCTCTTTCTTAATATTGTTTTCTGCACTAATGAGGGCTATTCTTGAATACGTTCATACTGTCCATATTGAAAACCTTCAAAGACGCCCTCTTACAATGCACGATGCAAATTTCTGCATACGTCGCCTTTGAAATCTAGAAGATTGGTAGACGACATTCATCATCATCGGCTTGACAACCCGGTTCCGGTCCTGGCCTCTTTCAACAAGTCTCTCCACCTATCCCGGTCTCGAGCTCACGCCATCCAGTTGCGCACCCCAAGGCTTCGGGCGTCCTGGTCTACGCCATCTCTCCAGCGCAGGCATGGTCTACCACGCTGTCGTCTACCATAGAATGTATCACAAAGAACTTTCCGAGCAGGTTCCTCTTCGCTCATGCGAGCTAGGTGCCCTGCCCACCGGAGTCTACCGAGCTTAATTTTTGTTACGATATCTGCTTTTAGGTATATTGCGTACAGTTCATGATTGTACCGTCTCCGGAATCGTCCTTCCTCACATATGGGGCCAATAATTCTCCTTGAGACTTTTCTCTCGAACGCAGCTAAGAGGTCGGAGTGCCTTTTGCTAAGCACCCAAGTCTCGGATCCATATGTGAGTACTGGCAGGACCATGGTCCTGTACAGCAGCAGTTTTGAAGTTATGGTGAGATTTCTGGATTTGAAGAGCTTTGACAGACTATAGTAGGCTCTGTTGGATGTGAGAAGCCGCCCGCGTATTTCTTCTTCTATATTGTTATCGGCTGCTACTATTGACCCTAGGTATTTAAAGGATTGCACCACTTCAAATTCGTGCTCCGCAACCTTGATTGTTTGACCAACTGTTCCTCTCGCATTCGACGCCACCATGTACTTTGTTTTACCTTCACTAATGTGCAGCCCCAGATTTTGTGCCGCCTGCTCGATCTGGATGAAGGAATCGTGTACAGCTTGTTCGGTTCTTCCGATGAGGTGGATTTCGTCTGCGTAAGCTAGTAACTGGCTGGACCTGTTGACGATGGTCCCTCTTGTTGCCGTGCCAGAGTCACGGATTGTTTTCTCCAACGCCAGGTTGAAGAGGAGGCAGACCAAACCGTCCCCTTGTCGGAGTCCATTAAAGATTTTGATTGGTCTGGATAGCAATCCGGCTATTTTTACTTGGCTTGTTACGTTGGTCATGGTCAACCTACATAGTCGTATCAATTTATTTGGGATGCCGAATTCTCTCATGGCTTTGTAAGGTTATAACCTGGCTATGCTATCATAGGTGACCTTAAAGTCTATAAACAGATGGCATGTTGGGATGTTAAATTCTAGACATTTTTCCATCGCCTTCCTAAGGGTAAAGATCTGATCAGTTGATGATTTGCCTGGAATGAAACCACACTGATATTGTCCGATGACGGTTTTAGCGTATGGGGTTATCCGGTCTTGTAGGATAGAGGAGAGTATCTTATAGGCGGTACTCAACAACGTGATACCTCTATAATTGGTGCACGTTGTGACATCTCCCTTCTTCTGTATGGGGCATATTAAACCTTTTCGCCAGTCTTCTGGCATTTCTTCCTGCTTCCATACGTGCACTATAATATCATGAATTGACTGACGTAAGGCTGGCCCGCCGTGATGGAATAATTCGGCTGGTATGCCATCGGCTCCCGGGGCTTTGTTCTGTTTAAGCCGGCCTATAGCCTTCTCAACCTCTTCTATGCTTGATGGCGGCAACATAGTGTAGTCTTCTTGAAATAGTGGAGCCTCCACTTCTGCAGTGAGCTGACCATTTAGCAATTCATTAAAGAAAACTTACCATCGCTCCAGTATGCTTTCAGGATCGGTGATCAGATTTCCCTCTCCGTTCTTGCAGTATTTGCAGCGTGGTGTGTACTGCGTCATGTTTCGGACGGATTGGTAGAACTTCCGCGCCTGGTGCGGACCTTGCTTTTGGCTATTTTCTATTTCACAGATTAGTTTCTTTTTTTTTGTGTCTGTGAAGCCGTTTTTCTATTCTTCTGAGCTCTTTATATTCCTCTTCGCGTGCCCGCGTCCTATGAGATTGTTGCATTGCTCGGTACGCAAAATTCGTACGTTCAGTCGCTAGCTTGCATTCATCATCAAACCAGTCGTTCCGATTTTTACGACTGTTGCCTAAGATGGAGTTGGCAGTACTAATGACAGTATTTTTAAGGCGTGTCCACTTCTCATTTACGCCCAGCATACTGGCTCCAGGACTTACTCTCCCTTAATCAGGTGTTTCTAGGGCGAGTCCTAACGCATTACCAAAGGTGTTACTGGTGTTTTCATTGCGCAGGGCAGCCGTGTTGTTGTCCAACCTGATCGGCGGATGCAATACGTCTTCGACATTATTTACGTTAAAAACATATTTTATGTAGTTGCACTCAAAGCCATGTATGTACTTCTCTTTATGCTCCTTCTAAACCTTCTTCATAGAACCAATTATGGTCTAAATGCACCAATATCCATCATATTTAATTTAGTGTCTCAAAATGTCCACCTGATTAATTCAAGAATATTTTATTTAATTTACTGTCACAATTAAAATTATTTATATTTATGCATAAAAAAACTGCTGTATCATAAATTGAATTTTGCATTGTAATCTGTAAAGCTAACCTGGTAGATGAACAAATACAAAATTATACCACTGTTAATCAATTAATATTAGAGGTGCTAATCTAGTGAGCTGAAGTGTAACATTCAAATGTTGAAATGTAAGTGCATAGAAAATCGCAATTGTTTAACTCGAACGCCATAAGCAATTCTCGTTACGATATTTTTGTTACTTTCCAGCTCTGGGTGGTAAATTAGAACGAACTGTTCTTTCCAGACTCTTATATTTATCATTACATTATTTAAATGTTTTAATTTCTTAATAGGTTTCTTTTTTTTTTTTTTGTTATTTCTTATCCAGTCATTGTTTTGGTGTTTTTGTTGTTGCTTTCCACCATCATAGCAACATTAACGTCGCAAGGAAGTTTATTAAGTCATAAAATTAGAATAAAAAGAAACGTGCTGGGAATTTCATTGTGAATAGACTCCTTTGGTTTTTCTTTTATATTTTTGGCATGCTTTTTGCTTTGTGTTGCGCGCGAAATAAAAGTGTCGTTGACTTGAATTTATCATTCGATTCATTTAGTCTTTGGAATGGGATTCTTGTCAATTTAAGTGCTGCACAGAACTTATTGTCTCTCAGACTTGGTGTAGTTTTTTTTGTACTGTTAACTGTGAAACACTAATCTGGATTTTACTTATAGCGACTAGAATTTTTATGATTTCTTCGGCAGGGTAGTTTGGATAGAATCGTTCGATTTTTCAGTTGGATTCATTTGATTCTGTTCCCTAATGCACAAAATTTTGAAGCTTGTTAGCTCTTAATATGAAAACACTCTACACAAACTGTGAAGAAAACAGTTAACATGCCCGAAGGACAAACAAATGTAAACAATCAAGTCAAGCCCTCCCCATTCATGTTGACCGTGCCATCCATCCTCTTATATTTTCTGCCCATAAAATCCATCACACTCCATAGACCCTCAAGTGGGATGAGAGTGTGATATTTGATGATTATAACTTCAGAAATTAAATCGTCTACATTAATGGTATAAAAATTTACGACAAGTAGTCTAGGATCCATTAGCGCATCACGTTCGTCGTCGTCGTTGTCGTCATCGGCATCGGCATCGGTGGTTGTTGGTCGTCTGTTACACGATTATATTTAACTATAGATATATCTCTATATACAAAGTAATAGTGTCCTCGTTATAAATAAGAACGAACGTCATGTATTACTTTAACTCGTCTCTAACCGACAAATAAACAAAAATTAAGCTCTTAAAGAACATTAAAACAATTATGTTGGAAAATGTTATTTGATAGCCAAGTTTCAGACGTGAAAGCAGAGCATTATGTCATTTATAACCATGGTGGGGGCTTTCGAGATGAGTTGCTATACCTACCTACTCGTATCTCTATGGAACATATTGGGCTGTGTTTTTTTTCTGGTATTTTTGACGACACGACATCGCAACGACGGCGACGGACGTTGGAAGATGATATAATCTGAAATGGTTTATATCTTATATGTGACACAAAACAACCACGCATTTTGGTTTTATTTCGATATAAGGATTCTTTTTCTCTTGTAGAGCTAGAAGTATGTACGTACGTGGGTACTTTTTATGTGTTATATTAACGATGAAAGATGTAACGAGATAAAATAAAAGGAACCATTTAGGTCGTTAGATTTTTACGCGTTTGAACTTAATGGCAAGTTTATTTCGCGTTTGTCAGCATAAGGAAGGACGTGGAATTATATATCCTCGAACAACTAAATCAATATCAAAATTTAAAAATTTATGTTTAAATAAACCTTAACATGGGAATCCCAAGGCACACTCCACTTAACCATATCTGTACGAAAATACAACGAAACATATCATTTATTTAACGAATTTTTAACGAGTATTCAGTCGATGCTAGACTTCATTAGTTTAACGAATTTTTGTTGATTCACGTAAATACGAATGGGTTCATACTCTAATTATTTTGTTCGTCGAATCAATGAAATTAATCGATAGCATACAACGCATTCGTTGATTTATGATTCATTGAGTAAATGAGACAATGAATTTTTGCTTTAATTCAATGAATTTATTGGTTAATTCAATGTACTTATTCCTTAATTCAAAGAATGTATTCGTATAGTCAAATCAATTCATTCGTTAATTCAATGCAAACAAATTTATTCTATTCGCTTAGAAAGGAATTTATTTATTTAGTCAATGAATTTGTTCGTTGAATTTGAGAATTAATTTATTTAAAATAATATTTATTTACTCAATAGTATTAAATTTATAGTTCAAGAAAGCTTTAAGTTGCCCCTAAAGCCAGAAAAGAATATGGGATTGGTTAAGCTGCCTGTATTGAAGTTAAATATGAGGTTTTCAAATAGGATGTATCAAACAATAGACAACAAATATCCGAATGCACTTTCATTTAAACAATGAACATTTTAAAGTACGTTTTTCATTGGGCCAAGAACAATTCTACTAAGTTTATCAAGTTAATGAAGGAAAGAATTTCTATAGTGACTTAAACTTTCAAAGATTCCTTCGAGTGTTGTTAGTCGGCAAGAATGAAGGAAACATATTCTTTTTTAAGATGAGAGGCACTTTATCATGACAAGTAAGACTTTTGGACGATTTTTCAGTTGTTCGGAAGGTTTTTCGCAAATGAAGCCTGGTCGGAAACTTAAAAGAAAAATCTAAAAAAGTGATATGGTTCGTGTTAGGAGATCATAACTTTAGTTCTTATAGTTGGATTTTCAAGATTAAGTTCTTAAAGTCACAGAAAAATAGTAGGCTAAATTTTTATATTAAATTTATTTATATAAAAATTTTACTCTTCAAACGAAGCGTTGTACTTTTTCTTCTATCGCCCAAAAACCGAATCATAACGTTGTGAAAATGGCTATACACCTCCGAAGCCTGATCTAAAGTTACCTTTTATTTTAAATCAAGCACCATACCATCCTATCGAACCATGGATTGATTATGGTTTACTAATCACACCGTTTTGCCGCACCATCTTACCGAGCCGTCTTACCAAAAGCAAATTTGTATATATTTACTCGTATACTGTGTTACCGAACCACGAGTTATTATACACATCATACTGTTACGGTAAGATTTACCGCAACAAAAACCATTCTTAATCTTGGTTCTTCAAACCTTCTTCGACTATGTTGTTTAGTCATAGTCTGACTCTCGATATCTGTTTTCCCCTCCACCCCAACCATTCCCATTTTTCGACCCACATTTTGAGTCCGTTGTCCTCATGGAGCTGGAGAGTAGCTCAGAGAGGATGACAAAATAGGTACCCTATAATTCGATCGTGTTGAGCCAGCGGATGGGCTGGAGACTCGCACGCCATCTACATAAACGAGGAAGCTCTTTCGAAGACAACAACAGAACGAAGCATACACGTACACTTAAAGTGGATTTGAGGACAACACAACATCAACATAATTAAATTAGCTTAACTTACATTTTTGAACACGGCTTTGAGCCCATCGTAAAATTTCTTTCCTTAAAACTTAACTTAAATAACAGACCAGCATAAAAGAATGGAACGCTAAACGCCATCCCTTCAATACCCCCAAATCTGCACAAAGGTCCACCGAATAGTAGATTGCGCGTTAGGTAGTTTAATTTGAATATTTGCCTTCCTTCTTCGGTTTCTCAAAATTGTTTAAAGATTAAATACTAGTATTGGCTCCTTTTTCGAATTAGTTGAAAATAGTAAATTTAGTAGAGTAGCTGAGAGAATGCTCAGAATATTATCTTCAACTTTTTATAATTTCTTTTTATTTTTCTCAAAAATAGTTATTATAAAAATGTTAGGGTACGGCCTTGGATTCGCTAAGTTTTGGGACAGCACCAACAACTTGGGGAATTCTTTGATTGTGTGGGTGAATGAGAGTTTCGTTGGAACTCAACATCGGAGTGGTACCGTAACCGAGTTCCACGAAAGCTTTTGAATGAGTGTGTGAATGTGTGAGTGAACGAGGAGGCCAAGGAGAAATAAAAGGCTAAATGGTTAAACTAATTTTCTGGTTGACTGTCTAAGCCGATAGGCAATTTGAAATTTTGAAGAGAAGGAAAAAGAAAATATAAAAAGTTGAAGAAAATAGAAAGTGTTGAGAAAAGTAGAATATTAGTTTTTGAAAAATAATAATCTTGATTCGAAAGAGGAGGTTTTAAGTGGAAAGGTTAAGAATCGCCAGAACGGGGCGATTGCAATCATTGAGGAAGGAAGAAGGAAGGAAAGGAAACAAGATCCAAAAAGGAGGAAAAGATAAGTAGAGTGCTAGGTTATAAAAGTTTTAATTTAAAAGTTTTAATTCGTTGATTAAAAGTGTTGTGAAGTATTAATTCGGTTGACCTTTGATTTCGTTTTATTAATCTCAAAACTGTGAGACTCGCGAACCCCTATTACCGTAGTTTGATTATCTGTTTATTTCGGGACCGAGTGATAGCGGTCCATTCTTGCGGTCTACATTTTTAAAATCCCCTTTGTTTCATATTGTACCTACATATAATTTCAATTTCATTTAATCGCTAATTAATTCATTTGATTTCAATTGGTTTCAACCAATTTAATTTTGTATTTGTAATTTCTTATATTTGAAAAAATTCCAGGTTTTAATCCAGGCGTAAGCCACGGTTTCCTGGATATTTTTTAAATAAAATATTCTTTTCCCATTGGAAATATTTAAACTTGCGTTTCCTTCAATCATTGAAGAAATTTACAGCATCCCGGTCAAGGCAAACGACCCTAAACAGTTTCCTGGCGCCCACCCCTCCCACGTAAGTACGCCCCAGTACTTACATTTATTTAGTTGCCTTTTTTATAATACCCAAATTCGTCTTTTTATTCGATCTGAGTTGTTTACCTTTTTTTTATCACCAATTTAATTCGACGAACCCACCCCCAGCTGACTAGCCGGTTAGCTGCGTCGTAACACATCGCAGTTGTTGTTGCAATATTTTGTAATCTCTTTCTCTCATAATACTTCGTTGATCTTTTTGACATTTCGATCATATCCCTCGCGTGTGCCGGTTGCACAATTTAATAATAATTAATTCGTTTGGTTTTGTCTTGTTATAATTATAATTGGATTCGCATAATCCAAAGTCGCGGTTTTAAAGTAATTCGTCATCTTAATCATCCTAATAATTCATCATAAAATTCGGGTTAAAATATTGCAACAATACGAGGGCGGTCCGATAAGTACTTAGTTTCACCGCTTGATGGTGCCAGTATCGCAAGAGAGATGTACTATCGCCTTGTACATTCTCTTAGGCGGCTACTGTCAAAATTTCAGCCGAATCCAGCTTGTCCGCGAGTTTTAGAAAAATGGAGAAAGACCAATATCGGTCGGTGATTCGATTCTTGTTTTTGGAAGGGAAATCGCGGAGCGAAATCAAAGAGTGTTTGGATGCTGTGTATGGAGACTCTTTTCCTGCAATGGCGACCGTCAAAAATTAGTATAACGAGTTTCAACGTGGTCGCACATCACCACATTTGATGAGCCCCGCCCAGGTGCCCCGAAAATGGCTACCACGGAGGATAACGTGTCAAAAATCCACGATCTAGTATTGGCAGATCGCCGATTGAAGGAGCGCGAGATAGTTGAAACAGTAGGCATCTCAAAAGACCGCGTGGGTCATATCCTCCATGAAATTTTGGGCATGAGAAAGCTGTCGGAGCGATGGGTGTCGCGTTTGCTCACTCCGGACAAAAAGCGCAACCGTGAGACCACTTCAGAGCAGTGTTTGAAATTGGTCGAATTGTACTACGAACTGCTGCCCCATCCACCGTGCTCTCCAGATTTGGCCCCTTGCAACTTCTTTTGTTTGCAAACTTGAAAAAAATCACTCGCCGGGCAGAAATTTGAGTTGAATGTGGAGGTCATCGCCGGCATGGAGGCCTACTTTGCAGACCTCGAGAAAACATATTTTCCGGATGGGTTAAAGAAGTTGGAGCAAAGGAGACTATGTTGAGAAATAAATCGCCACTTTTCCAAAATTTTTGTTTATCTTGTGTAGGCTAAGTTCTTATCGAACCACCCTCGTATATCACACCGAACCCAGACACCATTTAAATACCTCCATTCATGTAAGGAATACGGGCAACCAGATGTTGGCTCAGCTGAGCATGTATGACGTTGTTGTTAGTTTGCTTACTTCTCTCAGTTCACACTGTCTTTTGGCTGAAATATTAATTCGTCTTCTACTTTTTCCTGATGTTTTGTATCATTCTAGTGTACATAAAACCAGACCAGATAGTAGTTTCGAAAAATTATTTTGGGTTCTGAACCCCTGAACTTAAGCGGCACCTTTAATCTAACCTGTAACCTTTAACTTTGTATGGGAGCAGGAAGAAATGCCAGAAGACTGGCGAAAAGGTCTAATATGCCCCATACATAAGAAGGGAGATGTCACAACGTGCAGCAATTATAGAGGTATCACGTTGTTGAGTACCGCCTATAAGATACTCTCCTCTATCCTACAAGACCGGATAACCCCATACGCTAAAACCGTCATCGGACAATATCAGTGTGGTTTCATTCCAGGCAAATCAACAACTGATCAGATCTTTACCCTTAGGCAGGCGATGGAAAAATGTCTAGAATTTAACATCCCAACATACCATCTGTTTATAGACTTTAAGGCCGCCTATGATAGCATAGCCAGGGTAGAACTTTACAAAGCCATGAGAGAATTCGGCATCCCAAATAAATTGACACGACTACGTAGGTTGACCATGAGCAACGTAATTAGCCAAGTAAAAATAGCCGGATTGCTATCCAGACCAATCAACATCTTTAATGAACTCCGACAAGGGGACAGTTTGGCCTGCCTCCTCTTCAACCTGGCGTTGGAGAAAGCAATCCGTGACTCTGGCACGGCAACAAGAGGGACCATCGTCAACAGGTCCAGCCAGTTACTGGCTTACGCAGACGACATCGACATCATCGGAAGAACCGAACAAGCTGTACACGATTCCTTCATCCAGATCGAGCAGGCGGCACAAAATCTGGGGCTGCACATTAGTGAAGTTAAAACAAAGTACATGGTGGCGTCGAATGCGAGAGGAACAGTTGGTCAAACAATCAAGATTGCGGAGCACGAATTTGAAGTGGTGCAATCCTTTAAATACCTTGGGTCAATAGTAGCAGCCGATAACAATATAGAAGAAGAAATACGCGATCCGAGACTTGGGTGCTTAGCAAAAGGCACTCCGACCTCTTAGCTGCGTTCGAGAGAAAAGTCTTAAGGAGAATTGTTGGCCCCGTACGTGAGGAAGGACGATTCCGGAGACGGTACAATAATGAACTGTACGCAATCTACCTTGAAGCAGATATCGTAACAAAAATTAAGCTCGGTAGACTCCGTTGGGCAGGGCACCTAGCTCGCATGAGCGAAGAGGAACCTGCTCGGAAAGTTCTTTGTGGTACATTTTATGGTAGACGACAGCGTGGGAGACCATGCTTGCGCTGGAGAGATGGCGTAGACCAGGACGCCCGAAGCCTTGGGGTGCGCAACTGAATGGCGTCGGCTAGAGACCGGGATAGGTGGAGAGACTTGTTAAAAGAGGCCAGGACTGGAACCCGGTTGTCGAGTCGATGATGATGATGAAGGCTTTAGCCTGAACCGATTTTGCTTCTAGTCTTTTGCTAGGAGCAGGGTCGTGTCCCAAATGATTATTTCTGTGGCTACCCTTCTTCAAAGAATACAATAGACAAGCTTCTTAACGCGAACGAAGTCCCGATTTTTCCTTCGATCTTTTGCTCGAGGCATGATTGGACCTTAAACCCGTATATGAAGTATCATGCTATTTTGTTGTAAGAATCTTCATTGTTAATTATTGTTAAGTAAATAAAAAGATGCAGCTGGTGAAATTGTAAACGCTTGTAAAAATTAATGAAGATTGAATTGATTTGGTTATTTAGTGAATTTTAAAAATCAAAGGTGGAAGGAATTAATTTATATGGAGATCACGATAGTACCGGAAACACTTATTTTTTTAAACACCTTAAACTGGTAATAATTATGAACTGATTAGCCATAAGAAATATTTAGGGAATGTGACTTTCGGCATAACCGAATCTTACGAATTGGAATACCGTTCTATGTGCTATAAGTTATTTCAAAAACTTTCGACTCGCGGGCCAATATACAGTCCTTAATTTAAACATTACTCATAACTTTAGTATATATGTAAAATTGTTTGGTTGACAGAAAGGCTTTTAAAAATTATTTCAATATTTTATTAAAACTCAATGATTAATTAAATTCTTTTTTTTTTCTCTTTCCAGGTAAGTTTCATGATGACGAACGATTCGAATTAAAAACTAAAGGGGTAAACGAAATTCCGTTGACTTATCTACCCTTTCTGGATGTATCAATTTCAAACTATGTATAAAAAGTTAAAAAGCTTTTACTGCCCATCATTCCCTTCTGTTACCTCAATAAAACACTCAACAACAACAACAAAAAAAAGTACAACCATTTAAAAATACCCGGGAAAACTTTCACTACCAAATTAAATTACCGAAATAAAATCGCGTTTAAGTACTTTGTTTTGGGATTCCTTTTTTTTGGGAAATTTACGAGGATATTTATTTTTTTTTTTTAATTCAATAAAAGTGAAATATAACATAGGTAGTCGCCCGCAGCCGCCGCGCGCCGTCTGGTAACGGAGCGGAGCATTAATTTATTCCTCTTTTTCAGCCGACAAACAGGTGTGATTTCTTCCGCAATGTAATTGCTGGGAGAGAAATAAAATTCCACAAAATTCAAATAGCATTTAAAAGTGTTGCAGTTGATGGTTGCTGGTACTTTTTTTTTTTTAATCGAAACCAAACCATTCAACGGTACGCATAATAAGCTTAAAGGGTTTTAAGAGGTCAAGCGTTCAGTGCACGTTTATTTTTTGTGTATGCCCAGCTTATTTAACTTAGTCCTGACTGCTGGTTGATAGGTAGGTAGAAGTTTCAACCTGAGGTAGAGTTGCGTTCATGTCTTTAACTCATTTAACTCGTGACAAATTTCAAAAACTTTGTCCTTGCATGTGCGAAATATCCTGGTGGCTTGAGGCGTAGTACGAAAAATTGCATAATTTTGTCGGTTTTTACATGCATACATACTTAGATATTTTGTAGGTGTATGTTTGTTTTTTTTTTCGTGCTAATAAGCAGGAATTGTATGCTTGGTTAATAGGAGGAAGGAGTTTAGTTTAAATTATCCTCTTCTTATAAAATTAAAATCCATGAGGTGTAGAAACCGTACATTATTCCATCGAATGGTTGCACTCGTGATTTAGCTTGTTAACTAAAAGGCTATTAAATACCCCCACTTCAAGTTTAATTGCATAATTAAATTTCACTTAAAATACATCCGTTTTTGACATTCCATGTGCACTCGTCGACTAGCCAGACATGTATGGGGTAACTTTTGTCAAGGTAAAGGACGGATTCAATCTTGAAATACAAGTAAGAACAAAAAACAAACACTTCGATAATTAGTTTCCGCTAACATTCTGCTTATTAACAAACCGTTCAAGATCAAATGGGGTTTCATTGATTATTCATGGTGTGTTCTATGGAGCATTCATTCACATATTGTGCCCTTTTTAATTTTTAAATCGCTTTATTTCAATTGATATTGATCCTAAAGTGTTTTGGCAAAAAATATTGAGCTTGAAATTTATACCTAACATTCCCTGTCAAAGCCTGCACGGCACACAGTAAATGAAACAACAAAAAGATATTGTTCAAATGTTTTATCCAAATAAAATTTTCAAAAGTTATACAATTTAAAAAAAAATTAAAAATATTGCACTTTAATAGGCTTAAATTTAAGTTTCTTAAGAAAAAAGAATCTACCGAAAGTGTTTAGTTCAAAAACAGTCACATTTTTCATTTCCAGCTTTAGGCGTTTTTCTTTTTTAGTTTAGTATAGAGCTCTGAACAGAGTACGAGCATGTCGAGCATGTTCCGAACCTCCTCTGAACCAAGCGTGCTCTCAGCGCTCTGAGTATTTTTTTTTTTTTGAAACACTTAGCTGTCGCCATTTTTAACTTCCCATAGGGAGTTATTGTAATCGGTCCGATTTGTCAAATTGGAATTTTTGACATTTCTCGACGTTTCAAGGTCCCTAGAGGCTATATCAATCATTTTTAGAGAGATGTCTGTGTGTGTGTGTGTACGTACGTTCGTACGTTCGTACGTTCGTACGTTCGTACGTTCGTACGTTCGTACGTTCGTACGTTCGTACGTTCGTACGTTCGTACGTCCGTACGTTCTCGTACCATTTTTCGTCGTCGATATCTCAAGAACGAGTAAAGATATCGACTTCAAATAAATTTTGTTTAATAGATAATAACTTCAAAAGAGGCTGAAAGGGCGTTTATTAAAATTCAGTGAGTAGTTTTTTCACTATAACGGTTTAAAAAAAAAGTAAAAATTTTGGTTAGTTTCAAATATCTCACGAAAAAATAATGCTATTGATTTCAAATAAAATTCAATGTACTCATTATAAGGTCATACAGATTTGGTATGAATTTAGAAAAAAATGAACATACCGTTATTTTTTTAAATAAAAAAAACTGAAAAAAAAAATTTCATAACCCAGATATTCTAAGAACGGAAAACAATTTGAAACTCAAAATAATTTTATTTTACGAAAAATAATGTGTTTGACAACTGGTGAAAATTTCAAAAAAAATCAGTTTACAGTTTTTTTACAAAAAATAAAAAACTATATAAAATTCTATTGAAAATTGGTAAAAATTGTTTTTCGACTCAAGTTTCTCGAGAACTAGTAGTGATATTGACTTCTAATTTAGTTTATTTTATACATAGTATAATTTTGTACAATTGGTAAAATTTTGACAAATATTGAATTAATAGTTTTTTTTTTTAAATAAAAAAACTATTAAAAATTCTAGTGAAAACTAGTTAAAATTGTATTTCAAGTCGAATTTCTTGGGAACAAACTCCGACAGTGCCTTCTAAAGTATGTTGTTTTATACATCGATACCTTCCCGTAAGAATGTATACTAAGCGACATTTCTAAAATTTTGCAGGAAACGAAAAAAACGAAGAAAGTTCGTTGGCGAAACCCAGGCCAAAACGTGGCCCTTAACATATATTATATTTCCTCATCAAAAAGTCATTTTCGGAAAAAGTTTCGCTTAGTACATTCTTACGGGAAGGTATCGATATAATACAATTATTAACATATGGTTAAATTTTGACAAGTATCGAATTGACAGTTTTAACAAAAATATAAAAAAAAATCTACTAAAAAGTGGTAATATTTGTTTTTCGACTAGAATATCTTGAGAACGAGCAATGATATTGACTTTGCAATTATTTAATTGTATACATAATACAATTTCTAAGAAATGGCTTATATTTGACATAAATCTAGTTTTAGAGCGGATATATTTTGTAAGTACACTTCCATCAATAACCAAACCATATCTTTTATATTTGAATATTTCGTTTTTAATTTTTTTTCAATTAAAATGTTTGGAACCGAAATAATAAAGTAATTTCTATAATATAATATTAAAAAACACGGAAATCTATAATTCAGTATATAATATGTACCTACCAACTGTACCAACCTTCTTAGTTATTACAAGTTTTCAAGACCACAAATGGGAAGTTATCAGTGTGGGTCGCAACCAGCCTCTTTTTATTTTTTTAATTTCCATCTGTCGAATGCTTGTGTTTAGCATTTTCCTCTGTCTACTCAGTTATTTTATTCTTAGCTCATAGAGTGCACTCTGAACACGCTCAGAACATGCTCAGAACGAAAAAAGGAACACATTTTCGAAACTCTGAACACACTGAACTAAAAAAGGAACACGATTTATTTTTTGACAGCTCAGGCTCTGTTCTGAACTAAAAAAGAAAAACGCCTTTTGTAGTTAATTAGTGGACTTAAACATCTCACTTAAATGAAAATAAAATAGACGATTCGATAGCATGATCTAAGAGCAAGATCAAGAATTTTGGAATTTAAAAATGGATGTAGTCAGAGGGAATGCAAAAATGTCATTGCTTAAATTGCTAAAATATCCCCTAAAATAGTTTTAGTTGAAAGAAAAAATATGAATTGATGCAAACAATTATGCAGGGTGCCCTTAATTCGTGCATAATACTTTAGGGCGTGGTTCTTGAGAACCTTCTAAGAATATTGTGCTCCAGCCCACTATGGTCGTGACGTTAAGAATTGCTTAGATTAGATTAGAAGAGTTCGGTAATCGTTGGATAGGAAGAAATGGGCCGTCTAACTGGCCTGCAAGATTTCCTGACCTTACAGTATTGGATTGGCAACTATCATCAATTAATATTCGCAGCGAAATGCCACAACGGGCTCTAGCATGTATACAAAACCAAGGAGGACACTTTAAACACATGTTATAACTCTTTTAGTACACACATAAAATTAAGAAAATATCTAAATCCACAAAAAATCATTTTTATTAATAGATCCTTTGGAGATTAAAGCAAAAAAAACACTTTTTTAATTTTACATGTCTCAGGTTTTCCGAAGTATCATAAAATCTACCGGTTTTCTGTAAACTTCTCATTGAGTTTTATTTCTATTATTGTTACCTTCATTCAAAAAACATAGTAAAACGGCATGTTTATTACGCATTTTCTGAAGAAAATTGAACCCAAAGTAAAATAAAATGCAAGACTGGATAGCACGAACTTGCTCTTATGTAAAAGTACTTTCGAATTTAAAATAAATTTTATAAATATAAAACATGGATTTAATAAGATTAAAATAATGCATGGAATTGATTGTTTTCTGGAAAAGTATAAATTTACGCAAATAAAGTTTAAAAATCGTTTTATTAAAGTAATTTTTTATAATAACAAATTTCTTTAAAATTTTTCTAGAACATAATTTGGAATGCCAGTTTTATGTGCTTAGTAATATAGATTTTAGGAAATAATTTCAAAAAATAATTGTTCACGCATTTTCAAGATATTGATTTTTCAAAAAATTTATTGGATTTTTTTTTGAAAAAACAAAAAAAAAAATATTTTTTTGAAAATTTTTATATACAATATTATTTTAAACTTAAGGGGGCTCCTTGTGAAAATTTTTGGTTAAAATCGTTAGAGCCATTAATGAGAAAGTCGAAAATCAAAAAAAAAAAAAAAACGGTTCTATGACAGGTACCATTAATAACATTTTGCCCCAATTTTTTTTTTACAAAAATATAGTCCATGTCCATAATATGGGGGTATGGGGGGTACCGTTAGTTTTGGAGCTAAAAAAAATTCAATTTTTTCTCTCGGAAATCACGGAAGACCCTTAACTACTGGGATTGAAGAACATAGATCTAGTGGTTTAGGCTGGAGGGAGAGATACAGACATACAGACACTGAAAAATGTTTTTTGTGTACTAAATTTTTCGTAAAATTTTTATAAAAAAAATTGATTTGCAAATTGTTAGTATTCAATAAAATACATTTTAAAACGTAATTTAAAAATTAAATCATGTATCCGTTTTTAAGATATTGAATTTTCAAAAAAAAAAATTTGTTATTTTTTTAAAAATCCAAAAACCGGGAAATGTTATTCCCTCAAATTTTTTTTTTCAAAATGGAGTCCATAATTTTTTTTAGCAAAATCGTTAAAGCCGTTTTCGAGATAAATAAGATTATGCATTACGGGTGTATAGGGGGTACCGTTAGTTTTAGAGCTAAAAAAAATGTCAATTTCTCCTCTAGGGAATCACCGAAGACCCTTAAGCACCGAGTTTGAAGAAAGAAGGTCCGGTGGCTTAGGCTGTAGATTGAGGTAGAGACATACATACATACAGATATACAGACATACAGACATACGGACATACAGACAGATATACATACAGACAGACGGAATTGTCGGACCCACTTTATTCGTCTTCGCTATCATCGTAATGTCAACTTTGATCAAAATATCGAGCTCGATTTTTTTTTTCAAATGCAGAACTTGCCCTATAGTACCTACATATATACTATAGGGGTAACCGGGGATAGTTGGCTCCAGGGGCAAGTAGACTAACCGCCAATAACTTCAAAACAAAACAATTTCTTTCAAGTTTATTCTTTTTATTACATCAAGCACAGCTGCTTGCTTTAGTTTCGTGTTGTCTCTCGCCCGAGTCGGGCGTCGTTCGGAGGTTATCGCGAAAAAACAAATTTTTGCTTTCGTGAGTAATTTTTTTGTTTTGTTTTCTTTTTCTTCTTTCGTAAGGGTGCTTGTGCCTAACGTCAAATTTTTTTTAGGAAAAAGAGCAAGTAAGTGTTTGTAATCATAACACCTGGTAGTTTTATGTTCATTTGATTTCTGAAAACCGAAAAAAAATCATTGAATGCTGAAAGACCGATCGGGGTAAGTTGACATTTTTTTGGGGGGGTAAATTGACTCATTTTTTGTTTGGTAATTTCTAGAAAAATGAGGACATATGTAAGAAAAACATCATGAGGGGCGACTAAAATTACAGAATTGGAACGTGCGTGCCAGCTTATTTGTGGAAAAGGAAAAAGCATACCATCTGTTGCTCATAACTATGGTATTCTATACAAAACCATGCAACGATATGTGCAAAAATTTAATTTGTTTATTTAATTTATTTTTTTTATTTTATTTTTTTTATATGCATCGCTTTATATTTTCCGTATAATATTAAATTTTTGTTTCAAATAAAATTAATTTTTAATTCTATTTGCTTATAGTTTTAGTATTAAAAAACTGGAAATAAGAATATAGTCAACTGACCCCATAGCCTTAGCCAACTTACCCCGGTTCAGGGGTTATTTGACCCACTTAAGGTCGTTTTGTAAAATTATGAAAAAAAGAAAACATATTTTTTTATAAAGCAAAAAAGATGTTTTATAAAAGGGCATTTAATTCGTGTTGATATCTTTCTTAGTTTTCTTTAAAAAAATATATAAGACAATTTTGAGTCTACTATCCCCGGTCTCCCCTACATATATCGCAAGAAAAAAAATTAGCATGGGCAGGAAAAACGGAACATGCTAGAAACTGGATATCTCAAGACCGAGATAAGATATCAAATTTGTTTAAACGCAATTACAAAGGCTAGTATTTCTTTTAAAAAAAGACCTAAATAAAGTTTCTATCATTAGTACTAATAGTGTAATTACCGTTAACATGGATCAGGGTATACCAAAATAAGTCTTTTCTTAAATCTCCCATATATGATATAAAAATTGGCCCTTTCTTCAGAACGAATTTTTTTTCTTAGAATATACAGAAGAAACACCCCCTAAATAAATATGCATGAATTAAGAGACACCCTGTGTTTAAAAATTTATATTAATTTAGTATTATATTAATTTTGTTACCAATTTTTTTTTTTTAAATCATTAGAGGCGTTTTTATATAAGATTTTTCATAACTACTATATGGCAGGTACCCATAGTTTTGTTGTTTAGAAAAAATTCAATTTCCCTGAGTTTGAAGAAAAAAACCTTCAGCGGCTAAGGCTGTTGGTCTAGGGATAAACCTACCGACCCACCGTGTCATCTAGTATCGTAATGTCAAGTTTTATCAAAACCTCAAGTTCGACTTTTTTTTTCAAATGTAGAACTTGCCCTATAGTAGTTTCATGTATCGCAAGTAAAAAGTGATTGCATTGGATTGGTGGATTTTGGTTGCCAAAATTACAATTATAGTACTGGTTTCACAGTAAGTGACATTTATTCTAAAAGGACCGTAAAAATGGTCGAATTTAAAATATAAAGTTTTAACTTTTTCACTCCTATACTCTACTCTGTTCATCAAAAATTGTGAGCACATGAAAAATAGTTGAAGTAGAAAAAGCATCCATAAACCTGGAAATATCAATGATTAAGGGATGGCGACCCTGAAAACGCTAAAAAAAAGATATAGCTTATTGAAAAAATCATTACAGTCAAAGTGAGAGGAAAAAACCGACAAAGTATAGAACATACAGTCTTGTGCAAATTAATTTGGGACAAGCAGATTTTTGAGCATTTTTTTCATTTATTTTCAATTAGTTAATAAATAAGTATAAAAATATTAAATTAGTACTTTATATGCCCCCCTTTAGCATCTATGAGTTCTTTACTCGTAACTCTCTTCGGCATTGATGAAATTAACTTGTCGTATACACCTTAATATTTATATTAATATTTTTCTCCGCGAAGAATTGCTTCATTTTTTTGGACGTGTGACACGGAGCAAGATCTTGCTGAAAAATGGTTTCCTGCATGGAAGTTCGTCTGTGGATATTAGGAAGGAGCATATGCATTAGGACAACCGCATACTTGGCGCTGTTCATCATGCCTTCGATGGGCTTTAGGCTTCCAGGATCCTCAGACGTGAAAAAATCCCAAAACATAACTTTTGGCGGGTGTTTAGGGGCTTAGAAGATATGTCCAGGTCGGAGTTTTTCTTTGTCACTTTTCCTCACGACACTTACCCTGTATACTCGGACCTTGAAATGCCTCTCGTCCGAGAAAATTACTTTTTCCCAGTCCTCTGCAGTCCAATCTTTATGCATTTTGGACCATCTTAATCTTTTTTTGCGCATAGCGTCTGTCAAAAGCTGTTTCCTTAATGCTCTTCGAGCCTTTCGGCCCACTTCTAGAAGATGACTTCGAACTGTTGATGAATCCACATGGAGTACAGCTGTCTCCAAGTCCCTTTGAAGCTCACCACTTGTCTTTCCAAGATTTATGACGCTGTCTCGGACCAACATTTTGTCGTCATTGGCCGTTGTTTTCCGTTTTCGACCACATTTGCCCTTTCTCCGTGTTTCAACTGATCCTGTTGCCTTGTGCAATGCAATTATCCTACCGACGCTTGATTTTGCTACACCTACAGCAATCGATATTTCCCTAATGGTTTTTCCTGTATGTTCATGTAAAGCGATGACTTTTGCTCTGCTTTCCACCGAGATATCCATATTTTTCTTGAAGCCGAAATATTGATAAACAGAGTACCTACTAACATGATTTCAAAAATAATGCCATTCTTTTCAAAACCCTTAGAAAAAATGCGACCTACCTTCAAAAAGGCATCAGAAATATTTAAATAGAACTAATTCATGGAGCACTTACCAAAATATTCAAAAAGTTAACACAATAATCAAAGCCTACTACCAAATTCATTTGAAAATTTGTTTGTCCCAATTAATTTGCACAAGCCTATACATGAATTTCATCAATTATAGCGAAAATGAATAAAAAGGGCCTCATATAACTTCCCTGAGGTACACCTGAGTGAGTAGTGAATCAGTTTAAAAGAGAATTTCTTAATTTTACCTGGTTCGGTATATTTTTAAGGTACAATTTTTCCAATTTTCTAAGGTTCCGAGCAAATTAGTTGGTCTTCAAAACTAAAGTTCGATCTTCCTTTAAAAACAAAATAAGTACAAAGTATTCAAACGTCTTAATAACTTCACTACTACTTTTATTATTGTTTTTTATTATTGTTTTTGATCGAAACTAGGGAATGCGATTCGAAGCCGAAGAACCTCTTGACTAGAGTATTGTTGTTCATTCGCTGGAAGTCATCAATCCAATGAAGTACACTTTTTAAAAATGAATTTTTGGACTACAGTCACATATTGGAACAGCTCATAAGGTTCCCAGTTGTTGATTCTTCTCCATCCGTGGATGAATTTTTCTTCGAAAGAGCCAAGTATCAGATCTAACTTTCTGCCTATTGTTCAACAGTAGGAGCCTTAAAGCAGAAATGGAATTATAAAGATGCTTGCATTCTATGCCGATCAACATTGTTTACTTACATTGTCGATCAACATGGTTAAAATTTTAACCTGTCCACAAAGTCTTAGTTGGTGTTAACGTGTCAGTAATGATTTCTAGATTAAAAATAATTTCAGTACTTTTTTATCGAGAGCTAATCTTCTCATCTGATCAATTCATCTTACCAAAAAAGAAGTAAGAATAAGTTCCACAAGTTTAAATAATGTACCTACTGCAGACAAAATAAATCTGACAGCTGATTGTCATTCATAAAAATTTTAATTTTCATTATAAGTGTGCGTATTGTGTTTTCAATACCATGGGACGATATGCTAAATTATTTAAACTTGAATCAAGTGTTCGAACTGTTTTTTAATCTTTTGCAAATTTCAATCTACTAGTTTATTTCCAATAAAGTAGTTAAATCCTTTTCTAAGCCTCCCTGATGGTAAGATAATTTGTCCCTGCCACTGAGTATCATATTTAAAATGTCATCATGATTTGAGTATCCCCAATAATTTCTTATTCAATAACTGTATCTTATCTGTTGAATCAGACATTGAAAAGAACACTCGAATAGGAAATCTATTGGTTTTCCAAATTGCATGCAATATTCTGGAAATATATCTAGTGAAATTGAAGTGATTTGTTTGCTGATAACTTTAGTTCTATTTATTCAAGGTGTGAAGTGAACTACAAGAGTTTTCTCCTGTTGAAATTGTTAATTCAACTTACTTAAGCAATTCAGAAGTTTTAAATGCATTATTCAACATTGACATCAACAAAAGTGCCGGCCAGATGGCATAACATCTATCCACTTTGTTTGATTTTCAATCAATATTTAAATGTTGGGACGTTTTTGAAGTGTTGGAAGGATTCTTTCAATACTTCCAAACACAAATCCGGATCAAAGCAAAGTGTGATAAATTATTGACGAGTCAGTAAAGAACTTAATTTTATGATAAAAAATATACATAGTTTCCGATTTGGAGCACGAATTTGTCAAGGGTTAGTCCACTGTTACAAATCATACATTATTGTCTGATGCTGTTATTAATAGTGTTAGTAATTCATTACAAACGGACATTATTTTCAACGATTTTGCCAAGGCCTTTGATAGTGTAAATCATGAAATTCTTATTTTCGAACTTTATAGTATAGATTTTCACTTAACTTTTGTTAAATGGTTATTTTCTTATTTGATTGATCGAACCCTGTTTGTTTAGAGAAGTGGATGTTCCTTCTAAGGTTCCCCAAGAAAGTCATTTAGGTCCGCTGATGTTCATTCTCTTCATTAATGATATTCCATCTTGGCTAATATTTTCTTGGCAATGTACGCTGATGACTTTAAAATTTGTCGATCCATTAAAACTCCAAATAATTGTCTTCTTTTTTTAAATGATGACCTTCATGCATGATGTAACGAAAATTGCTTAATGTTAATAAGTGTCGTCAAAGCATACTCAACTAGATGTCTGCTTTTCAACTTTCAACTGCTCGATTCAAGATGCAAATATTTTAGAATAATGTTTATTAAAGGCCTTGTCAGTATCCATGTTAATTGTTCCTTTTAGAAGTCTCTGTGATAATTTGTATTTCCGTGACAATTGATCTAGACTTAACTTTAAGAAAATATTGATGATTGTTTTGCAAAATGAACCACTTAATATTTTTACATTTATTTATTTATGTTAAATTTTATTCACTCAACACAACTTTTTTTCGATTCCTACCCATTTGAATCGGCTCAACAAAAGTTGATTTGCGCTGTTGATCGCTAAGTCTACACATATGTACCTAACATTAGTAATCAGCGATGTTGATTTATACAAACCGAAATAGGAGCGCTACAAGGGGTTCATTACAGCTAACTACATTCTTTGATTATATTTCGAAACTGGGACCTCTGATTTCTGTGAAGCAACTTTTTCTCACTTTCTTAAACTTCAAAGAGCTGTTTGACTACTTATATGGAAATAAGATCAAATATACTCGCACATATTTCTAATTTAAAAATAAAATGTAGGACATTGAACTCATAAAAAAACTACAACAAATTGATTTATACAATTTAAGTTTATCTACTAGGATAAAATAAATAGCACATTTCATAAATAGCAAATAAAAAACATATTAAATAACATAATTTTAACATAATTTAAAGAAAATATCCCGTATTTGGTTGGGTTACCCTTATTTTTAATCACAGCGGAACGCTGCATCGTTTCATATACGAAGGTACTGAGTACCATGCTTGCAGAACTTCCTCTTAAAGTTTGTCGAAATTTGAAGTATTAGTTTATAGCTTCGTTCACGATATTTCACAGGTTCTCAATAGAATTACAATCTTAGGCGGCAAATACACACGACACTTGTGTGCACACCGGTATTTCTACACCGGTGCGTGTAGCATTCCACCACACACGGCATACCGAATCGTGCACACTTTAGTTGTGCAAAAGGTTTCTAATCGGAAAGATCTTACCATGAGTGCCATTTAACCAAATATTAAAATTCTACACTTCTCACACCACAACGATTCGGCTGCAACTAAATAGCAAATGTGCGCGCACATCCTCATACACATCACACCGATCGAGACACCGACACCAAAAATCAAAAACTTTTGATTTTACTCACACAGTGTCTGACACCGAAAATCGGTGTGTGCACCAGCCCACACACGGCACACATTTCCGTACACCGACACCGGTGTGCACACAAGTGTCGTGTGTATTTGCCGCTGGGCTGGGGCTGGCTTATTCCTTGACAGCGATTTTTTGGGTGGACCGAATTGATTTAATTTACACTTATCGCCCCATAAGATATTTCTCCGCCAATTTTGAACTTTTGAAATATGCATCCTTGCTAACTGCAACCGACGATGCGTGACAGATTATGCATAGAGACGTCTGTGTTTTTTACTTGCGACTTATAGGTACTATAAGGCAAGTTATGCATTCGTAAAAAAAATCGAACTCGAGATTTTGATCAAAGTTGACATTACGATGATAGTGAAGACTAAAAAAGTGGGTCTCGCAATTCTGTCTGTCTGTCGGTTCGACAACAGCCTAAACAGCTCGGCCGATTTTCTTTAAACTTGGTAGATATAATTTTTAATTTACCCCCCCCCCCCCCCCCAACCCGTTTTTTTCTTTTTTTTTAACACCAAAAATAACGGTACATTCGATTTTTTTTTCGAAACTTTATAAATATTTTTTTTTTTTCTCAAAAAATGTTTGACAGATTTAAAAAATAAAAATACAAAAAAAAATTATTTTAGTTAATGGTTGAAAAAAATTTTCCGAAAAATGGTTATTGAAGGTACCCCCCAAAGAACCATTTTTTTTTTTTGTTTTTGATTTTCGCAAAAACGGTACAACCGATTTTGATCATATTTTTTTTTTTTTGCTAAAGCTCCCCAAAAACTTGAATAGAATTGTGTATTCACATTTTAAAAAAAAATTATTTTTGGATTTTTAAAAAAAATTTGAACATTTTTTTTCAAAACTCAATATTTCGAAAACCTCATTCTAAATTTTTTTTAAACTCGATAAATGAAAGTTTCTCAATATAATCTGCAAGATGTGAGAAAAAAAAATTATTTAACTTAAACTAAAGGTACCCACCATACAAATGTTAAAAATGGTTTTCAAAAATCGTATTTTAAGATATTACAGCTTGTACCTACCATAGAACCATTTTTTTTAAATTTTGAATTACTCATTATCGAAATAACGGATTTTAATGAAATTTCTTTATAGAGATGCTTCTAAAAAGTTTAAAAAACATTGCATTTCGAAACTTAAAAAAAATATTTTTTTGAATTTAAAAAAAAAAAAAAAAACATTTTTTTTTGGAAAATTCGACATTTTAAAAACGGCTCAGTATTTTTTTTTGGAAATTTAATTTTCATTCGTACTATAATTAAAACTTAAAGTTGGCCTACCAAATTTTTTTCTTAAATAATGTTTTAAAGATTTTGTATATAAAAGCTATTTTTTAAGAAACCACTACAACGACTTATAATTTTTGTTCTTGCATAAATTCATATTTGCATAGCATTCTGTTTTTATCTCTTGCTACTAAAAGAATTAAAAAAAATAATTTTTACTTTTAAAAGTTAAGAATATACATAATTTTGAAAATGTATTAAATTTGCAACGGGAACAATATGTGCTATTTAAATTGTCCAGACCTGAGTGAACCTTGTTTACTACAATTTGACTTTTTAAAAATCAATTTCAAGAGAAGTGGTATCCCGTTATTTTATATTTAAAATCCAGTTACTTTACAGTTAAAATCTACAACAAAAATTATCTTAAAGAACCGGATTTAAAAATACACTTATGTTTTAAGGCGTAAAAAGAATTTTTCAACAGGAGTGTGCTATTTATTTTGTCGCCACTGTATATATTGTTAAATAAATTTCAGAGAAATACAAAAAAATCGCGATACTTACGAGGGCGGGTCAATAAGTCCGTGACTTTTTGAATTTCTGACCTCTTTACTGAAACAGCAACACTGCTCCTGTCAATAGGCATCTGTCAGTTGACTCCTGTCAAAATTTAAACTTGCTGCTGCAGTTAGTTTGTGTTTGACAGCTATTTTTATCAGACTACTCACTAATTTGAGGAGAAAATGGAAAAAAGTGAATTTCGTGTGCTTATTAAGCATTACCGAGACCAAGGCTAAGCTTGATAAATACTATGGGGACTCTGCACCATCGATTTCAATGGTAAAAAGTGGTTTACTGAATTTCGTTGTGGCCGTACAAGCACTGAAGATGCCGAACGTCCTGGACGCCCAGTTGAGGTCTCTACACCCGAAACAATCGAAAAAATTCTATATGGTGTTGGCCGACCGAAGATTGAAAGTGCGAGAGATTGTGGAAGCCGTAGGGTGTAGGGATCTCGCATGGCTCAGTGGGCATGAGAAAGCTTTCCGCAAGATGGGTGCCGCGTTTGCTCACAGTCGACCACAAACGCAATCGTGTAACAACTTCACAGGAAGGTTTGGCGTTGTTTAATAGCAATATGGAGGAGTTTTTGCGCCGTTTTGTAACCGTGGACGAAACATGGATCCATCACAACACACCAGAGACCAAACAACAGTCAAAACAGTGGGTTTCTAAGGGTGAATCGGCGCCAAAGAAGGCCAAGTTGGGTTTGTCAGCCAATAAAGTTATGGCGACTGTTTTTTGGGATGCACGCGGGATAATCCACATTGACTACCTTCAAAAGGGAAGAACAATCAATGGGGAATATTATGCCAACTTATTGGACCGATTCAATGACGATTTGAAAAAAAACCGACCTCATTTGGCCAAGAAAAAAGTTCTTTTCCACCAAGCCAATGCAAGGGTGCACACATGTGCAGTTGCCATGGCAAAAATCCATGAATTGGGCTATGAATTGCTCCCTCATCCCCTATTCTCTAGATTTGGCTTCAAGCGACTACTTCTTGTTCCCAAACCTGAAGAAATGGCTTGGTGGAAAAAGATTTGACTCCAATGATGAAGTCATCTCGCAAACAAAGGCCTATTTTGAGGACCTCGACAAATCATTTTTTTTGGAAGGGATAAAAAAATTGGAGAAGCGTTGGATAGAGCGTTGAAAAATAAAATTATTTTTTTATCAAAAAATCTGTGTTTTATTCCAAAAGTCACGGACTTATTGACCCGCCCTCGTATTTCAATTGAATCTTAACCTCTCTTCATTTTCTCCATTCACATTTCTGTTATGAAACCACTTCACAACCTATTTGTCGTCACATCGCATCATTGGATGCATCATAGAGAGTGTGTTCAGTTAACAAGAGAAATGATTTCCTCTGACTCGTTCATTAAGTATTGGTATATTATTCCCACTAGGAAGATTCCAAGAAAAGTTCTTCAAAAATTTGTTCCCTGTCTATATATGCTCTGGATAAACATATCCATTAGATATGCCACGAAAGGTTTTCATTCTTAAAAGACTGTACAATACATTATTTTTTAATTTGTAAAATAATGTTAAATACTGTTTGGTAACTTTTATTTTTTATAAATTGCTTGTTTCTTATTTTTATATTGAAATAAAAACAGTATTATCTTCTGCAATGCCAATAAAATCGCTATAAACGTAACCTATACCTACATCCCAATGAATGTGTAATTGATTTGTGTGGTTCTGTTCCATTTGTGTGTTTCCAAAACTCCATATTCCATTAACAGTACCGGAGTAAATTAATAATTCATTCATAACAAACTCTCCCGATGGACATCACAAAAAAAATCGTTTCCTTCCGGAAATTTCAGCTTATTGTGTACACAATTTCTACCTTAACCAACAAGCGAATAAATAAAAAAACAACAAGCTCTAAAATATTCAATTACAACAGGGATCACTGCATTGAATGATTGCCACATTGGGATAAAATCGAAAGGACGACATGGCTGGAGCTAAGGGAAGCTTGATGGGATCCATGGTTTAATTCATTCAGTTTTACACTCAATAAAAAGAGAAGGGAGCGTGTTCGAAATTTTTAAAAGTATGAAAAAAAAACTCTCTTTTATCATTTATACTGAATCTAAAAGGTCTTGTTGCTGTTATATTTGTCTATTTGTGTTTTGTGAATGCATTAATAGAATTCAGTGGAACAGGACGACAGGATTTTCAGAAAAAGACCAAAATAGACACACTGAACTGACTTTCCTTCACTCAATGTACCTATTCTAAAAAACAACCAAAAAAACCGGCGAGGAATAAGAGAAAACAACATTTTAAGCGTGAGCAAGGAATAGGTTGGTATCCTGGCAGACTGAGAACGGGAAGGGCGTAGTAGAAATAGGAAAACAGGAAACAAAAATCGCGTCTACACTGCTTCCAACTTATAAATATTCATTCAAAATATTTTCACTTTATTATTCTATCTTTTTTGTGTCCATATCGTCGGGATTCTCTGTTATTTCCTTTTATTTTGTTTCTTTTCGCCATTTTTGAATTGTTTTCCATAAATGAATAGACGAAGAAGGTGAAACAACAGTTACATCTCCCACGAGTGGGATGAACGTGTCTAGATAGATAGATACAAAAAAACCTGAAATTTAAGAATAACAAAAATAAAGAAAAGTATTCCAGAGACTTTGGGTGGTGGCCCTGTTGTTCCTTAAATTGTGAGAAATATTTTCAGATTGAAAAAGTTCATAAAAGGTGTTGCGATAGGAGGTTGGTGTATGTGCTGCTTTATGCCGTGTTGTAAGTCTGTCTACCTATACACAGCCATAAATATTTTTCCAGTGGCGTCAAAGTGCACAATAACCCCAAAAGGTAAATTACCTAGTTGACAAGTACAAACAAAAAAAGTTTTTGTCATCATACAAAAGATATGACCGTGTCGTCGACAATCGACCAACCAGAACAGAAAGAAAGATGAATCCTGTTGCGGTTGTGGTCAGTCGGGGGTTGAATTGTTGCTGCGGATGACGACACCTTACTTCCGTTCATCCATTCATCTTCCGGGCACGTTTAATCTTTTTTGCATGTATTTTATTATTTCGTATTTCGCAGTTGAATAAAATGTCCTCAATATCTTTTTTCAAGCAATGAGAGAGGTAAAGTTGGAAAGAGAGCGTTTGTAATAGTTTTAACTTTAAAGCAGCAACGGCAAGGCTGGAGTTTTTCAAAATTCAGTAGTTACATTTTCTTAAAGGATTAATAGCTTGAGAGAACGTTTCGACTTGAACTGATTTCATTAAAATAATTGTACGTTTACCTATAAATGTTTCTTCGATAAATCTACTGTTTAAAAAAAAATCAATAATACCTATGTACCTCTATTAAAAAAAGTTCTCTATTCTTTTTGATAGCTTTGGTTTTGTTTTGACTGCTTGTTAATCGTCGGATAAAATAAAAAAAATAAATAAATTTGGAGCCTCGTTAGCTCGTGAGGACCCATGACCTAGCGACTTACAATCATTTTTTGTGCATGTCAAATCTTAAAGACTAAGGTGAAACCTTTTTGTAACAAGACATAATCTTGGAGTATTTGTCTCCTAATCGCAAGACACAGTTTCCCTAAAACAATTTGTTCTATGGTTTTTGTTAGCATAGGCTTCTCCTTCTCCAATATGACAGCCCAACAATACTTACTAGAAAATAAACTCTTTTAAATACATATTATACTTTGATGAAAGAAGAAACAGTCAAAAGCTCATCAGTAGTATGGATAGACCGGTGCTAAATTTGATGCAACTCCTAAAACCTTTTTTGAAATAAAAGATCAATGCTTCAGCTATTAAATCCGTCTAACAAAGTCCAAAAAAGGCATGGTCGGAAGTTGTTAAATCATCGAACTTTGACAAAACCAATGTTGTTACAACTTACCCCGTTCTAGAGTTAAGAGTATGTACCTGCCCAGAAGTGTCAGATGGAACAGAAGGTCCTATGCAGCCTAGTAAATGGATTGTTTTTTTTTTTTTTGGGTAAAAGTTAGTTATTAGATTTTATTAAGTTGATCAGGATCACGACAATCGAAAATACTGCCAATCAGTATTTAAAAATCGGTCTCATAGAAAAAATATACCTATAGCCACTGAGTAATGCGGGATGGGGAACTATTTCGATATTCTTTTTTGATTCGTACCCCAAGGAATATACTCGTACGAGGGCGCTCCGATAAATACTTAGCCTACAAAAGAAAAACAAATGTTTTGGAAAAGTGGCGATTTATTCCTCAACATAGTCTCCTTTTAGCTCGATACACTTGATCCAGCGCAGCGATGCTCCAACTTTAATTCATCAAAAAAATATGTTTTTTCGAGGTCTGCAAAGTAGGTCCCCGTGGCGTCGATCACCTCCTCATTCGACTCAAATTTCTGCTCGCGCCCGGCGAGTGATTGTTTCAAAAAGTCGCACGGGGCCAAATGTCGAGAATACGGTGGATGGGGCAGCAGTTCGAAATGCAATTCGATCAATTTCAAACACTGCTCTGAAGTGGTTTCACGGTTCCGCTTGTTGTCTGGAGTGAACAAACGCGCCACCTATCGGGCTTTCTCATGCCCAAAATTTCATGGAGTATATGATCCACGCGGTCTTTTGAAATGCCTACTGTTTCAGCTATCTCGCGCACCTTCAATCGGCGATCTGCCAATACGAGATCGTGGATTTTTGACACGTTATCCTTCGTGGTATAGTCATTTTCGGGGCACCTGGGCGGGGCTCATCAAATGTGGCGTTGTGCAACCACGTTGAAACTCATCATCATCATCGGCTAGACAACCGGGTTCCGGTCCTGGCCTCTTTCAACAAGTCTCTCCACTTATCCCGGTCTCGAGCCGAAGCCATCCAGTTGCGCACCCCAAGGCTTCGGGCGTACTGGTCTTAGCCATCTCTCCAGCGCAAGCATGGTCTACCACGCTGTCATCTACCATAGAATTTACCGCAAAAAACTTTCCGAGCAGGTTCCTCTTCGCTCATGCGAGCTAGGTGCCCTGCCCACCGGAGTCTACCGAGCTTAATGCCCAAAATTTCATGGAGTATATGATCCACGCGGTCTTTTGAAATGCCTACTGTTTCAGCTATCTCGCGCACCTTCAATCGGCGATCTGCCAATACGAGATCGTGGATTTTTGACACGTTATCCTTCGTGGTATAGTCATTTTCGGGGCGGGGCTCATCAAATGTGGCGTTGTGCAACCACGTTGAAACTCATCATCATCATCGGCTCGACAACCGGGTTCCGGTCCTGGCCTCTTTCAACAAGTCTCTCCACTTATCCCGTTCTCGAGCCGAAGCCATCCAGTTGCGCACCCCAAGGCTTCGGGCCTACTGGTCTTAGCCATCTCTCCAGCGCAAGCATGGTCTACCACGCTGTCATCTACCATAGAATTTACCGCAAAAAACTTTCCGAGCAGGTTCCTCTTCGCTCATGCGAGCTAGGTGCCCTGCCCACCGGAGTCTACCGAGCTTAATTTTTGTCACTGCTTCAAGGTAGATTGCGTACAATGCATGATTGTACCGTCTCCGGGATCATCGTTGAAACTCGTTATACAAATTTTCGACGGTCGACATCGCAGGAAAATAGTCACCGTACACATCATCCAAGCGCTCTATGATTTCGCTGTGCGATTTCCCTTCCAAAAACAAGAATCGAATCACCGACCGATATTGCTCTTTTTCCATTTTTCTAAAATTCGCGGACGAGCTGGACTCCACACGTGGTAAAAACAAAACTACGAGTCCGATTCGGCTAAAATCTTGACAGTAGCCTTCTAGGAAAATGTACTAGATGATAGTATATTTCTCTTGCGGTAGTGGTAGCAACGGGCCGTGAGGCTAAGTACACATAGATTTTTTGAATTGGCAAAACACATATTCTGTAATGAAAACCGGGTTATTAATGCTTATCGTTGTTCGGTCTTTATGGAAGATTCCAAGCCATACGAAGGGGTAGAGTTAGGCATCTATTCAGGTAACCCTTCTTTGAACAGATTAATAAAGCTTCTAAATTTTTGCAGTGTATTTCAAGCGGCAATCAAAGGAATTTCCTGAATGACTATTAAGTCGAAACTAGTAGATTGTTGACGTAATATGCTGTGTTTTCTCCGTGCAACAAACATAGTTACCCTCAGATAGGTCCCGGGACATTGTGATATATACGTGAACGAAATGACAGATGAACTAGCCAAAAACGGGTCCGAGCCAAACCGATACCTAGGTTCTTATGGAACTTGAGCAAGAGAAAGTAAAATTCGCCAGAATTTCCTTGAGGCTGCGGTCATCAGATGGTCAATAATTATTACAATTGTTGGGTTTCAAGGAAATTTAACTCATGTTAAGCAAGCCTCAACTATCCTAGACCTAGAGACGGTACCCCTGAAATTTGTTTATTTTGTTTTTAGGTGGCAGCGGGTGTTAGAAATCGAATCCAGACCTCCGACAGAACAATCCACTGCTCTTACCAACATACCAAGGGGCAATTCAACTATTGGATCCAAATACAGGGATTTAAAGCACCTTGTAAAAGCTTTAAAAAATTGCAAATTGTCACTTCAAGTTTTGAACCTTCCACGAATTAAAATTAACCACGCACCTAAAAAATGTGCAAAGGTGCAAATGGTATCAAAAGAAATAACATTCTTGTCTCCTCATTGTTTGCCTTGATTCAATGAGGACTAGTCATCATTTGGGTAACTAACTATAACTATACTAATGCTCATTGCTTAGTGCGTGTATGCTCTATGCGGTTTTGAGGTTTATCTGGTTTTCTTTCGATAGTATATTATGTACATACCTATACAAATGAATGGAAGGATAAATGTTAAAGTACATTACTAACGTTTGATGTGGTCGTCTATTCCACTCAAGGGAATGGTATATATATGTATGTGTGGCTTGATACTAAAAGGGTTTTTTATTATTTTGCTCTATCCTGGTAATGTTAAGCTATGTCTTTCGTCGTTCTTCTCATCGTCACCTTCAGCGTCTGCATCCGACTTAAGGGAGCATTTCATCCCATACGCGGGTCAGCTTATATCCTTGTTTTAATGTCAACAGAGATCGTACGATAAACATAATAAAGAATACATTTTTAAAGCTGAGAGAGAAAGCTATAGGTAAATATAATTTTTTTCGTTCACATTCCCTTGTGTATACTTTAAGGGAAATTGCTTTTTTATTTTATTTTATAATTTTTTGGCATTTTTTTTGTGGGTTATTTATGGATACTCACTTTTTACCTCTTCTTTGTGCAAAACGGGGTGTTATCGGACGCTATGTCGTAGTAAATATATCTGGCTAACAAGATGACATACATATATGACTTTTATGGCGGTAAAGTCTTCGATTTGGACAGACAAATAGATTTCTTGTCCCAACTTTTCCTTAAGACATACATATTCTCAAAATCAGGATCTTAACAATCAATTTGAGTTTTGCCATGTCAAACGTTTTAAGGATCTGAGAAGACTTAAAAAATTTATTTAAATGTTCCCGTTTGTCATAATCTATGCATGTGTGGCTAATGTCAATAAATTTTTCTAATATCAAGAAAAAAAAACCTTAAATAACTTCAAGCACATTTCGAGAGCACTCTCGAAAAATTGTTCGCTCATTTTATTGAATCTCACTTTTTAACCGTCTATTGGCAAGCGATGATCATAATGATCATTTAGAGACATGCAAAACTTAAAAACCTCAGAAATATAAAGCATATGTTGCGTATTTGTTTATTATTTTTTTTTTTTGACATTTCCTATTAAATTTTTGAAGTTTGCAGTAGTGTCAATTGGGTTCAAAATAAACTTAACTGTTGGACAAAACAAAAAAAAAATCTTAGGCTAAGTTGCGATTAAAAAATCGTACAAGTAGCAAGAATGTATGTATGTATTTTAAAGTTAATTGCAACGATTAATAAAATGCGTCTTATTGACGTTTAGGCAGAGAAGACACTTGTTCTCATTTTCTGTCGCGGTATTAATAAATCACAAACGAAAACAACATTTAACTGGTTCCACCTTTATATCTATTTAATTTGGCGATTAAAAGAAAATTTAGCAAATAGAACTTTTAATCGCAGTGAGTTTTAAGTCACCTATACATGTACATGTACAAGTCGCCTTCATATTTAAAACCGTAAGAGCTGGTTCAAATGGCTATATTCATCTGATATACTATGTAAGACATTTTTCTGAATAAAGCAGGAAAAAACGAATCGAATAAGTTTCGTCGTGTGAACATATCGATTGCAAAATCGTGCGATTCAAGACCACAAGTGCGTGCATTTATGTATTTCTAGTTGCGAATTCGATTTTTTAATTGTAGTAAGATAATTTGCAAGTGTCAACACCTTTATATTAGAATATTTCATTTAATTTAATTTTCTACAATCGTATCACCAGTAGAATCAACCAAATTTCAGTCTTTTTAACGTCGCGATTTCTTCGTATCCAGTACGATCATTCAAATCGAAATGTATGCGTTGTTTTTTTGGGAATAAAAATCCAAATAGAATTTTCTGTTCTGATTCGAAAAAGAATTTAGGCAAGAAACACAGTTGCGTTTTCGAATTTCATCTAGGAAAATACTTGCGCATTGGGTCTCACGATTGCTCAGCCACAAGAACGAACTGACGAACTTGCCGAAAATCGAACAATGATATACCTAACTTGTCAGATAAAGTTAATGTAGGTATTCCCATCGCTACGTGTAAACTTATTATAAATCAAGATGTTATAAAGAGAACAAACCTAAGTTGGAACGATATTACCATCTTCTCGGCAAAAAAAATATTTGGCCAATGCGGGATCTGAAGCTTTCCAAACGTTTAATATGTAGATTGCATCTGGAAGATTTCTACTACAATTATCTCAGTGATCTGGCAAATATACGTGGAGATAACCGATCTCGCTCGCTTCATAAGGAGCCTCAATCGGTTTAACGATTAGGGAGAAAGTAAGTCTTTCAGAATTTAATGTTATATCAAATTTAAAGATACATATAACATTATGTAAAGGAACTATTATTTATTAATTTGGCTTATTTTATTGACAAGAATGAAATTGATTGTGATAAAATTGTGTCATCAGTAGAGCTGTCTCAATCGCGATTGATTCGATCTTTGTGACCCATTCAACAAAAAGATTGATTGATTACAATCACAATAGACCAAATCAATCAATCCTTATGTCAATCTCTTGCCACTGAAGCCGGTGAACATAAAGTGAACTAAACGAAAAAAAGTTATGTTTCGTTCATTTAACTTTTTCTTAGTCATTTGACAAATACCAATTAGGAATGGAAATGAAATGGAATGTATATTTTTCATTATATATACAGTCGAAGATGGAGTGAACGAAGTCGATAAAGTTAAACTTTTGTTCATTTTCACATTGCTTCGGTCTCGGTCAGAACGAAACGATTGGAAAAAAAATGTTTTTGTTGAAAGAACGATTGTAAATTTCGTTACATGGCTTTCACAAGGGGTTTTTTCTTTTTTAGTTCAGAGTAGAACCTGAACTGTCAAACAAAACATCGTGTTTCTTTTTTAGCTCGGAGCGTATAACAGTTAAAATTTGTGTTTCATTTTTCGTTGAGAGCGTGTTCAGAGATTGTTTAGAGCGCACTCTATGAGCTCGGTATAAAATAGCTGAGCAGACAGGGTTAAATGCTGAAATCATTCTGACAGACAGGAAAAAAAAACTCAAAAACCTGCGTGTGTTTATAAAATAATTCAGAGCTCTTAGAACACGCTCGATTCGGAGAAAGTTCAGAGCATGTTCGACATGCGCGTGCTCTATTCAGTGCTCTACTCTGAATCAAAAAAGAAGAACGCCCAAACCATTTTCCGTAGATCTACCACCGCGAAATTTAAAGTCCAACTTATTGAAAAAAGTTTTTTTTCATTCATAAAGGAAACTAATCTTGACGTAATGCCCTTTTGAAAATACAGTACTGCCTCGCCAATTCGAACATTAAATTTATTGAATGAAAACCAATTTGACTAAAATTCATGATGGCGCCTACACAAATTGGCTAGAATCTCATCAAAAAATCGTTTTTTTTTGTTATTTCAAATTTACATCTCGATTCCGATGTCTTGGTTAAAGGAGCCTGTCTTAAACACTACTTCGCTTTGTACGCTAAAAACTTGCGAAAAAAAAAACATTATGGCCCATTATGGTCTCAGTGCCTACTAAACAAAGTTAAGGCTAGAAACGCACTTGCGATTTTTAAATTAAAAAATCGATTAAAAAATCGCGATCGCCACAAATTTTTATCAAATATCTACTCATTTGTGATTTTTTTGCCGCGATATTATTTAATCGCAAACAAATAAAACACACTGCTTCTAATGCGAGTACACGCATTTGCTACAAATAAATAGCAACGATTGAACGCACTTGCGATTTCAATCGCGCGGTTTTTTAGTCGCAAAAATAAAACACATGAATTTAAATGAGAATGAACGCACTTGATACAAACAAATCGTGACGTTTTAAAGGTCGCAATCTGTTTCATTTTTCACGCGATGCGATTGTCATAAGTTAAAATGAAACAAATGCACTTAAATGGATATGCTCACATTTGCGATTTAAATAACTACGACCTAAAAATCGTTCTCACAAAAAGAAATTGTTATGAACGCACTTGTAATTTTTAATCCACGATTTCTTAGCCGCAAGGAATAAGACACATGGCGTTAAATGTAAATGCACGCACGTGCGACTTAAAAATCGTAGCGATTTTAAAAATGAAACAAGTTCCATTTTTTCAAGCGATTTTTCTGTCGTTACTTATTTGTAGCAAATGCGTGCACTAACATCATTCTCATTTAAACTCATGTCTTGCATTTTTGCGACTAAAAAACCTCGCGATTAAAATCGCAAGTGCGTTCCTAGGTTAAAGCGGCACTGCAGTGTGTATGCATTTGGGTAGATTGTTTTTGTAGAGTTGTTGTGGCTGAGTTTTTTTTATCACTAGGCTTGTATACTTAGAGTTGAAACTTGCTCTATCCTTACAGTTCTCTGCTGATACCTATTTTTAGTAATTTGAAGCTGTGTCGACTTTAAGACAGATGTTTTGAAAACTTTAATCGCGAAAATGCAAGCAAAATCGAGTGATATGCTTTGTATGCAAAAATGAGTGGTGAATATTTGTGAATGTGGTAATTGGGTCTTTGCGGTTCGAATACGAGAAGTAATAGTCAACATTATTATTATTACAAGGCACCTAAGTGTCTAGCGGCTTTAATGGCTGCGTACGTGTACGATGTATGTAATTATTCTGCCAATTTAAAATGACTAAGTACTTTATACCGTTGGATAGAACACGAACCATAGTCTCCAAACTCTCTATTCTTTACACATTACTTCCCTTTTTAGACCTTTTGTTGAGGTTTAGTCAAAACTACTACTAGTCAGGGTGTGGTGGTTCATTCGAATCAACAATATGTCCTAATCATGCTTCCCATACCAAAATCAGATAAACTGAAACTATTGTTTTTAGGTCTAGTATATGTAGTATCCGAGTGTTTTGAAAAACAAAACAAAGATATAGAAGAAACGTTGTATTAAAACGTTTGTATGGCTATGTGTATGTATGCAAGGACCAATACATGGCTTATGGCATTAATGTTTAATTAGAACGTTTGCTTCAATAATAGCTTTTTGCATATTGCTGTCCGCCCGTCTGCCAACGGGGCACCGACTTTATTATTGTTTTGTTCATAGGTTTTGAGTACGCAGTCATTAGTAATGACATTCCTAATTCCATGAGTTTTGTTGTTAACGTGACCTTAGTTAATTATATTTAATTAAAAAGGAAATAAATTGTAGCTTCGCTTGCCATTAATTTCTTTTTATGGCTGTGAAAATGCATTTAAAAATGACTTGTGGTTGAAACGGAATTAAGTTACTTTTAGGTACTTTTGAAGATATTCTTAGAACTTATACTGTTCTAACTACAAAGAATTACTTGCTTGGAAATTTTTAACAAAATCGGTCGAAGCACTATCGAGATACACGAAATCCTTAAAAAAAGCAATTTTTAAATACATACATTTGTACATTTTTCATTTAGGTCAGGTTAATAAGCTGACAGTTGATCTTGTCACCGTCACACTTAGGTTAAAGGTTAAAGTGGCTGTCATTAAAGCGTCTGACGCACTTAGACCATTAGAGGTCCATTGTGATACCCTGATCTAATAGGGAACAAAAAGGTTCCCTAATAGTTAAAACCATTTGGAGCTTCTGATGAAGCGAAGGAGACTTTTAATGTCTGTATTTATGAAGACGAAGTTTGCGTCTGTAAGAGAGAGCAGGGCATGTACAAAGAAGGTGTGGGACTGTTTCCTCTTCCTCCTCGTCGAAGCAACTCCTGCAAAAATCGTTTGATAGTACACCGAGTCGTGCGGCGGCGGCGTGTCTACCTATAAGACAGTGTCCAGTTATGGCACCTATTACGGAGCTGATCTGAGATCTACTGAGGGACAATAGACATTTTGGCCGTTTCAAATCCAGTTTAGGCCATCTTGTGTTTGATTTTTCCAAAGCAATTCGTTTCAGCATAAGTTTACTTTTAGCTATAGGCATACCTATATTTACCTTATCGGGCAAGATAGTCATTTCCGTTCCAATTCTGGCGAGTTCGTCGGCCTTGCAATTTCCCGGAATGTCCCTCTGAACCGGCACCCAGAATAGGTGAATATTAAACTTTTTGGCCATCTCCATCAGAGACGATCGACAGTCTTGGGCTTTAATGGAGTTCAAAGAGACTAATGCGAGGGATTTCAAAGCAGCCTGATTATCTGAGAAGATGCGGATATCCGATATCACGTTTTCTTTAAGCCAAGACAGTACTACCTTTATCGCCAGAATCTCCGCTTGGAATACGCTTCAAAGGTTTGGTAGGCGGATGGAGAGACTAAGGTTTAGTCTATCTGAGTACACTCCACCACCCACTCAGTTTTCAATCCATCTGTATAAAAATGTACTGATTTATTTTCTATCAAAGCCCCTTCCTCCCAAGCTGACCTTGAGGGAATGGTGACTTCAAAGTTTTTATCGAAAACCAACAAGGGAGTGATGTAGTCGGAGTGACTTGGGAAAGTTCCGAATAAATTGTTGGTCCATTGAGAGATGGCTTTGAGACTTGAGGCTGTTTGTTTGCTGTAAATATCTAGTGGTGTGAGGTTGAGAAGTTTGTTTAGTGCAGCGGAAGGTGTCGAGCGGATTGCTCCGCTGATGCACATACATGCTGAACATTGCACTTCGCTTAGTTTATCGCGATTTGTCGCTTTATCTAAGGCCGTCCACCATACAGTCACCCCGTAAGTGAGTATAAGTCTAATGACCGCAGTATATAGCCAGTGAGTGATTTGTGGAGACAAGCCTCACTTGTTCCCCATGGCCTTCTTAAAAGAAAGAAGAGCTACTGTGGCTTTTCTTACTCTTTCCTGTATATTAGGTTTCCAACTTAACTTTTTATCTAAAATAAGACCCAAGTATTTAGCTTCATCTGAGAAAGTAAATGACACACCTTTGATCGATGGAGGGTCTAGTTGAAGAATTTTGTATTTCCTTGTGAAGATGACTAGTTCAGTTTTGTGGGGGCTAACACCTAGTCCACAACGATCTGTCCATTTGAATAGATTGTTGAGAGCGGTTTGTATGAGTTCTATTAGAATTGAGGATGCTTTCCTGATATGGCAATGGCAATATCGTCAGCGTATGCAATCACTTTGAATCCCTCTTCTTCTACCTCTATTAGCAGCTCATTAACTACCATATTCTATAGAAGTGGAGATAAGACTCCACCTTGTGGAGTACCTCTATTGACTGACCTTCTTGTGATAAAGCTACAGAGTTCCGAATTTATAATTCTGCTTTTCAGCATGGAATTTATTAGGTCACCAAGTGAGCTATCTACAGTACCTTCGCTATTGCAGAGCTGTCGACATTGTTAAAGGCGCCTTCTATATCTAGGAATGCAACTAGAGTGTATTCTTTGTGATTTAGGGAGTGTTCGATGGTGCGTACCAAGGTATGCAGCGCAGTTTCTACCGATTTTCCCTTACAGTAAGCGTGTTATGCTGTAGAAATAAGGTTTGGTTCTATAGCACTACGCAGATGAATGTCAATCAATCGTTCCAGAGTTTTAAGAAGAAATGAAGATAAACTGATTGGTCTAAGATCCTTGGGCGTAACGTGGGAGCATTTACCAGCTTTGGGTATAAAGACTACTTTAACTTCTCTCCATATAAGGGGAATATGAACCAGGTTTAGACAACCGTTTAGTATTATCTCTAAGGTGGGTAAGATAATGGTGAAGCAACTTGCAGTTCAGCTGGTCTGGTCTGGTCCGCCGATTTGTACGGATCGAAGCTATTAATTGCCCATTTTAGTTTGTCCCTTGTTATTAACTCTTGCACATTTATAAGTTTCTTGTTTGACTCCATTGAGTTCATGTTACAAATGTTTTGCGAGCTACCTGGGAAGTGAGTGTCAAGTAGCAACTTGAACCATTTGATATTTTGAAAGAGCTTGGCATGACTGAGTTTGTTGAGAGGATTTTCCTCAATCTAGATGCTTCGGAAGTATCTTCTATTTTATCACAGAAGTTCCTCCATGAAGATTACTTGTCCTCAATTGTTTCTTATAAATCTTTAAGGATTCTTTATATAAGTCCCAATCTGAGGATTCTTTTGTGTATTTAGCTCGATTGAAAAGTTTTCTAGAACTTTTTCTGAGCGGTTTTAGTCCTGAATTCCACCAATAAGGTTTCTTTTTTCCTCTAACTTGAAGAAGAGGACAGGAAATGTTCATTGCATTATTCAGGGTTAATGTAAGATCCTTGACTTTGTTATCTAGATCTAAAGTATTGGAGGGTATGTCTAGAGATTCGGCTTTGAGTGATCTTTTCGAAATGTCCCTATACATTTGGCAATTGGTTTTCCGATAATTTCGAAAAAAAGGCCGTTTGGTTGGCTCATCATTTAATTTGAATTGGATCTATGGTCTGAGAATGAGTGTTGCTCTGATACTTTCCATTTCGTTATCATTTGATATATAGTGTCACTGACAAGAGTGATGCCTAGCTCGTCCCTCAGTGCGTGACCGAAGCCTAACTCATTGAAGAAATTTCTGTCATCACATAATCTCCTTTTCTCATGTCCTTTCCTTTCATGTCTATCATTATTTTACCGCTATTTTAGCAAACAGTGATCTAGTGAAATAGCCAGTTGCATTCCTCCCCTCAAACAATTCAACCGTAATACCCGTACTTCTTGGAATGCTCATCAGTTTACCCTTGAGCCCAATTTCGGACGTACTGTCAAGTACAGAGATTCTTTTTTTAGCCGCACAACACGAATGTGGAATGCTTTATCTGGCTCAGTGTGTCCCACCCATTTCAATGTGCAGACATACAAAACCAATGTGCATCGGTATCTCCTTTCTAATCCTATCCTACTTTCCTAATTTGATATTTGATATTTATTAATTTAAAAACAGCACATCAAGATTGACTTATTAATTGTACAGGATATAATACATTTTATTATTTAGGATAATGCAAGAATATTAATAAATTTAAATAAAATGTAGCTTGTTAAACAGATAGTTTGGAGTCTTGTTAACGATTAGTTTGAAAAGAAAGGAACAACACCTATATTTAAAAATAGCTTCCAAATTACAATTTAATAGTTGACGAGCCTGAGACGAAACATGATCATACCTTCGGAGGTTGAAAACAAACCTGGCAATGGCACTGAATGCTACCTTTAACCTACGAAGCGAGTTGGAGTCAGGATCTAAAAATATCTCACACCCATATGATACTATTGGTATGATAAGTGACTTAAACACTTTCAGCTTAATTAGAGTAGGCAGAATTGCTCTACTAACAGATAGTCCTCGAAGTGAAGCATACATTTTGGAGATAACAGTATCAATATGGCTGTCCCACGTTAGCCTATTGTCGCATTCGTGACATATTCGATTTGGCAGCCGTTTAAGAAAAGGGCAGGAAAGTTTTCAGGGTGAGGTTTATTTTTATGTATTGGAATTTTATCGGATTAAGTTTTAGTTCATTCCGAGTAGACCAATCGAATATTGAGCGTAAATCAATGTTCATTTTTTCTATATCATCTTCAATCATACCGATAGGGAAGCTTATATATAACTGAACATCGTCCGCGTAGATATGAAACTTACAATAAGATAAAACAGATGGCAAATCATTAATAAACAAAGTGAATAGTAAAGGTCCAAGGATAGATCCTTGGGGAACACCGATATTGACAGAAAGGAACGAAGACATTTTACCATTACATGCTTCAGCTTGCATGCTATTGGTTAAGTACGAATAAATAAGATTTTTGGTTGTGTCGGAGAAATTGAAATAAGTCGTCAGTTTATAACAGGAGGTTAGAGTTAGATTAGGTTAGAGTTAGAGCAATCAAATGCTTTGGAAAAGTCAAGTAAGGTTATCACAGTTGTATAATTATAGTCTAAGTCCTGTCTTATATCTTCGGAGACTTTTAAAAGGGCTGAGATGCAGCTAGGTCCAGATCTAAATCCCGATTGAAGTGGGTTAAGAAGACGTGTGTCTTTAATATATTTTTTTATCTGGTTACTTAAGATGGATTCAAAAGCCTTGGATAAAAAAGGAAGGATAACAATGGGTCTGTATTCTATTTTCTTTCCTCGCTTAGGGATGAGGATAACCTTAGATTTTTTCCAGTAAGTGGGATAGGTTGAGGTCATTATGATGGTGTTATAAATGTGGGTTATGTGTGGAAGTATAAAAGGAAGAAGAATTTTTAAAAAATCTGGATAAATGTTGTCAAGTCCACTATGTTTAACATTATAAGGGTATTCATAACCCCTGTTCATTAGCCGTTAGAAATGGGCAGAAAACTGTAGGTACACTCCATTCCTGCTAACGCGCACACAGGAATGGTTGAGCAGTTGTAAGTCACTAGGCCCTGGTTCTCTTCGAGCTGTTGCACCAAGATATTAATTTTGTTAGGAGAGACTTTAAGCTGGGTTATAAAGCTGCTCAATTGTGGATTTACACAATAATAACAAATGTTTTTGTACTAACTTTTCGTTAAGCTATTACATCCGTACCAATAGTAGCTAAGGCTTGTATTTTTTTTGATACTTTCTTAATTTAAATCGATTCACACCAAACACAATTACGCATTGCACCAGAAGTTTTGCAGTAGCAGCGCTGTCACAAATATGATACCCACATCTGTCCTTATGACCACATCCTCATGGGGATACGAGTATGTATCTGTAGGTTGTATAGATAGGAAAGAAATATACATACTATATGTATGTGTATTTAAATAAATAAAGAAACATCCCACCACAACTCTATGAAATGAGTCCTCATTAAAATTCATTTGCAATTCATTGTACAGAATAAATAAAATCAAAGAATTGGAACATGTTTCACAAGCTATCGTTTGGAGGACCAACCACCTCTATGTGTTCACCTTCTCTCTCATCATCATTATCGTCATCGTCAGAAAAAACAAACCGACATATATGTAGATAAAATGGGCGATATTGCTGTGCACTTTTGGCCTCTTTATAACTGTACTGTGTTATATCATCGATGAATATACACTCCGGGTCAGTTTTTTTTTTTTTTAATTTGTTGTATTCTTTCAGAAAATGTATTTGTTTTTCTTCTACTAGTGGATAATATACGTCAATATTGACATACTCCTATTTATTTGTTCTTAAATCAATCCAAATTAATTGCTAAAAGTGTATTTAATGTGATTGAGCTCGAATGAGGAAAAACCAATATAACATTGAGTTTATAAGCACAGTGGTAAAGGTTCCCAGAAGAGGTGTTTTCACTTTCGTTTTTAATCTTTTTTTGTGCAGTGTATATTAAAATTTGAGCACCAATACTCAATGAAGATAGTATAAGCGGTTAAGAAGCAAATCGGTATGCCTTTAACATGGCACTTATGCCTTCGCTTATGTCTACTCTTCGACAGATTATTTGAACTTTAGTAAATTCCCAAATGAGTTTTAAAGACACATAATTCAATTCCTTACTCATATCCCGGATACATTAGGCCAGTTCTTCAGTTGCCAGTAAGACAGATTTGTATGTTATCATTATCGAATATTGTTTTCGCTGCTCCCTACTTAATATAACTCCCAAAAGATTTAGCTCCCCAATGAATAAATTCACGAATAAACACAAAATTGAACAAAAAAAAAAGGCACATTCTGAATCGTGCTCGCGAGTTTTAATACCAACAAAAGTGCAAACCCATTGGGGTTGTTGGGATTCGAGATTTCTCAGAACTCGCCATTAGGGTCATTTGATATATTTTTTTTTCTTCAGATTTTGGTTCATAAGAACGAGCTCCCAATATTTCAAGAAACTAATTTTCAAACTGTTACTTGAGGAAACTCCAGAAGAGAAAGTCATACGGGGTCAAATCGCACGATCTGAGTGTCCAGTTTAAGTCGCATGAGATGTACACACATGCCATGAAATTGCTCATGAAGAATGACTATTATGACATCATCTGTGTTGTAGGTCCTGTTGTTCACATCCATATTATCTTATTTGGGTCAAAAGACATTGGCAATCATTGATCGGATGTTGATTGCAATGCTATCGTCGTTTTCGAAGAAGTACTGACCGATGATGCCGTTATCGCCGCCTTCGGCCCACAATCCATACCAAATAATCACATTCTGCGGATGAATTGCCAACATTGGTTAACCTAGAGTGTGGATTGTCATCGACAGTTTTTGCTGTACCTGTTCCTCCAAAAATTGACCTCGTCACTGAAGATGATGTTTCATTGCTCAAATCGGGGTCTTCTTCAAAACTGCTCCAGATAATTAAATTTTCTTATTTGCACATATTGCTCAACGCTTTTACTTTATTATGTCTATTATGTCTGAAAAATAAAAAAAATCTGGAAAACTAACAACACATAAAACAACATGGCCGCCATAAACTGAGAACACACATCATTTTTCCAGAAAGTTACCATCAGTATTTTTTTTTTAATTTTGCGCGGTCTAAAGGGATGGCCACAACCCTTAAACTGTTTGAGCACAGTGCCAGCGTTTTGGGAGAATAGGCTTTAACGACAGAAGACAGCATTGACTTTTTGGTTGCTAAAATTATGTTCGCTTCAAATGTCAAAACTTTAACGCATTTGACTATAGCGGGATCAAAAATAGCGAGTTTTCGCTAATCTAGCTGTTCACAGTGTGAAATCGATTCTAATCAAATTATTTAGTAATTCCGCCAGCGAATTAAAGATTGAAGTGCATTTCTATAAATTAACGGGCCTTACGAATGAGGCTCGTGAGACAAAGCTGCATCTGCGGATTCATCGCCATGCATGCGTTTTTATTGCGAATTCTTTTAGTTTTGAGTTCGATTCCGAGTTTTTCACAGAGAGTCGTAGAAAAGTCGATTACGGCTTAGACGAAACCGTCTCTGCTATCCACTAGGAGAGTTTTTGAAACGCAGAGTTTCTGAGCGCACTTATCCACACTCAGTCCACGTTGCTGCAGGTAAATCTGTGCGTCATCTTCTTCAGGTAGCTCTGCAGCTCAAAAGCCAAGAAAAGTAAGTCATGACTGCATGACTGTCAGAGACTGGCTCCCGATCCGTCAATTCTTCCACTACCTCAAGAACTTCCACAAACTTATTTTTAAGCGTCTTTACAGCTTCATGTCTTTGGCAAGACGAGGTTGACTTCTTCTGCAGGCTTATGACTAGATGCTTAAGGTACTTCTGGTGAGTCGACTTCTTGACCCTGCTCTGTGGTGGGACCAGAAGAACTTCCAATTTCGACAGCAGGCACGTCTTCTTCTTCTGTCTGTAAAATAAGTTATGCATTCCCATGAATATTGGCCGGAGGACAATTCTAGGCCACTCACGATTGTAGATGGAGGAATCATACTTACATTGGAATCACTTCCGCTGCTGCTCTATGCCGCTCAAGACGTTAACGTAGCTTTCGAATCAGAACTAGAACTGAAATATTTCAGTAATGCACCTGGAGACTTCTTCGCATCTGCTTCTTTCTTAGCCTTTTTCTTGCGGTATTCCGCGCCGCTTCCCTTAACTCCTTTCATTTTCAAAAACTAGTTCAAAGGTTGAGTGAAGTACTAAGTGTTTAGTTTTAGAAGATTCAACAGTATTTAAACTATAAACAACACAATAGAAATAACTTTCTGTGATGCGGGTGGGAGCAAAAACATTGAGCTGGCTGAGACTAGAATAACGTTTCCGTCGAATTCTACTGATCTTATCATATCTCGCATATACATATCATATGTTTCGGAACGCTCCCTTTCAGTTTCGCGAGAGTTTCGGAACGTTTTGTTTTAGTTTCGCGAGTCGCGTGACAATACGGAATGCACTCTTACGGCTCTACTCACCGTTTACGAATTCACGGAAATCAGTCGAGAGCGTCAACGACGAACCACAGATAGGGTGGCAAATTTAAAATTTACATCATTGCTTTTTGTTGACTTGTCAAACGATCTGTCATGAAACATATGATTTCTACTCTTTCTACATTTTGCCGCCCCCCTAGGCCTGCTGCCCGGTGCGGACCGCCCCCACCGCCCCCTCCCACGCTACCCCACTGCCTCCGCCATAATAAAAGAAGACACTGGCATTATAATTTTTTTAGTTACAATTTTATAAGCTTTGTATTGGTTTGGTTAGACTATAAGCTAAAACTTAAGCAAACACTTTTGATGAACAAAAAAATGTAACGGCAACTGGTGGAGGACCATTCTGCCGGATGACTGCCTCTTTTGCAAAAATCCATAGACGATCTGATAAGCTTGAACCAGGCTGCTGTTTCCACTTGCCAATTGATTTGGTGGAAATACGCTAGGTAGACTTTTTACCAATTAAAACAGCAATTGAATGAAATTTTTGGACACGAATGTCTTAAGAAAGTCTGAAGAATACAATTTTATCGGAGAGAGCGAACATGGTCATCATTATAACACATTTTTTATTAGGTAAACAAAATCACAACCGAAGAACACCAAACATTAAAAGAGAGTCAGAGACAAAACGCAGCCCTGTGGCATACCAGCTTTTTTTTATGAATTACAGACTGTAAACCGTCCAGTACAACTTTTACTTCGCGGTTCGAAAGGTAGTTTCTAATCCAACGAAGAAAAGAGTTATCAATACCAATTCACACATTTTCTATAATAGAGCTTGATGTGAAACTCTGCTTTTGAAATATCAAGTTCAATAATCTATCTTGCTTACTTGCGAGGGTGCTGGAGAGATGTAAATGTTTCCGATTCTGTCATAACTTAAAATGCTGTTAGTGGAAATGAACTAAGTACCACTCTTTTCAAATTGAAAGTTAGTTTCGTTGAAACCTAGTTTATATGAACTATTTCCCAATGAACTCTTATCAACAAATTTCTACTGATAAATTTGGTAAAACTATTTTCATTTTAAAAAAAGGGTGAGTTAAGTTAACTCTTTTAATACTTAATTCCGTTGGGCCGTTGTGTCATTATGTGTATTTTGAAATGTTGGAAAAAAAAATTTTCAAAAAAATACAATCTTAATCAAGTGCCTTGGAGTGTACAGGTTCCCATTAAAAAAATACTCTTGAGTCAGTCGGCCAGGTATTGAGATTTTATTTTTGAAAAATAAATTTGAATCATAACTTTTTGTGTGTTTTATTTTAAAATTTCACTCGCATAACTATGTACCTATATACATATATATTCTGACTGTTCGTCCGTCCGTGGAATTTTATTCTCGTGGAATGATTTAATTGGATACTTATAATCTTATAGTTCGGTCGAAATATTTCTGGTTGTTGAATGAGAATGCGTCTAACAGATACCATATCAACAGGCAAATATAGAATTGGTACTTAAAAAAAAAAAAGCAAAACAAAATATAAAAAGTTTATTCATGAGAATCTTTAATTGTGCCAGAATGACTATTTAAATAATTGTGCAATATTTTTGCTCTCTTCGAAAGCCTCTTGTAGATGAAAATGGATAAATTATAAGTATCTATTTGTTCAATATAGGATATAAATATATGTATGCACATGTAGAGGATTTTAGTCATTATTAATTTTTATAATTTTTTTTTTCGTTGTGTTTTGAATAAATGAAGATAAATTAATTAATAAATATAATAAAAATGAGATAGTGTATTTTTGAACTTCGAGGACGCTATGAATTTCCAACAACAGCTTGTTGTTGATTAATTGGACAACAGCGTTGTATTAACAAGAAGATATAGTACTTAAGGCTCTTTAAATTTATTTGGTATTGACTTAGGTTTTTTCAATAATTGTACAATTGTTTCAGCTTTATTTATTTTATTAATTTTTTTTATTTTAAAAATTTATTTATTTTAAAAATTTTCAATAACTTTTCTCTATAGGAATAACGAAATTTAAATTGATTTTTACTTATCTGGTAGAAGAAGTGGATGTAATTTCAGCCGATCTCAACAACGCCTTTCACAAAATCTCCAACTCTTATCCCTTTTCAGTTGAATGCCCTGGAGTTTTAATCCAAATTCAGACCTACTTAAAAAATAGACTTATAGAATAATCTTTAAATCCTCTGAATGTGATGTAATCATAGCAATTTCTGGTGTCCCACAGGGAAGTCACCTTGGTCCACTTGTTTTCATTTTAACTGTCAATGACATCGACTGTATCATAAAAGATACCTATATATCAGTCTACACCGAGTATCCCCTGTTGACTCTTTCCTAGTCTAAAAAGAACCTAAACCATTTTCAACGTGTTATCACCTTCCCGAGATTTAAATTGCCTATGCACTACAGAACCCTTTTTAGTTTAGTCCCGCACTGAAAATACAACTAACATACATGACGAACTGAATGTACATTCCTTTCTTCCTTGGAAAAAAAAAACTATTTTCCAATATCTAGTTGAAATACCAAACAGAAAAAGATGATCAAGGTGGACTTATTAAAATAGCTTTTTTGACACTTGCCGTCTAGAAGATAGATAGGTATTTGATACTCATGGTATTTTAGTTTAATTAGATATTTTACATAATATTTTTCCTACACAAATACATATATACTTTATAAATAAAGTGGTTGGGTGAGTCCATTATTTTTCTTTTCTTAACCAGAAAGCCGTGTTGATTGAAAAAACCTACATTATGTAAAAAAATAAATTTGGCAAGTTACCAATTTTTTTTTATTATTATCAATACACCTGATATTTAAGATTATTGTTGATTGAAATTTTTGGATCATTTGGCTGAAGGCTGACTCAGGCTTTAGGCACGTATGTAGGTGTAAGATAACTGAAACAAACAAAATTATAAATTACACAACAATTCGTTTGAACTTCATGAGAAGATGCTGATATAAATAGTTCATTGACTCAAGGCAGCACTTCTTTAATCGCCATAAGTATCGCCTGGTACACACTACACCGATTAGGAAAACTGAAAGAGTCTATCTGCCAACCCCATCATCAGTTTTCAATCCATGTGGATTTAAAGATTGATAGAATCATCTTCAAAGAAACTCATACTCTCTTGAAGGAGTGGTGAGTTCAAAGTTTTTGCCAAGCAGTAGTAGACCTGGCCCGAATGAGTTTAAAATTATAGAATGGCCAATTTGGTTATTGACCCTTTACAATGGGTGAAGCTTATGGTATGTGGCTGTGTACACCGTCGTCTGTTTGCTGAAAATGTCCAGGGGTGGCAGATGAAACAGAATGTGTAGTGCGGCAGAGGTGGTTGTTCGTATAGTGCTCCGCTTTTGCACAGGCATGATGATCGTTAGACTTTGCTTAGCTTACCACGATTTCCAGCCTTTTCTAGGGCGTTCCACCATACTGCTACATTGTAACTGAGGATCGGTCTGATCACTGAAGTATAATGCCAGTGAGTTATGCGGGGTTGAAGGCCCCATTTCTTCCCAATAGCTTTTTTACATGAGAAAAGTGCTACTGTGGTCATCTTGACTCTCGTATATTAGGTTTCCAGGTTAGTCTTATTACTAAAATAAGACCCTATTATTTTGCTTCGTCTGAAAAAGCTAGTGGAACACCTTTAATTTAAGGGGATCTACATGATGAATTTTGTACTTCCTTATGAATAGAACAAGTTCCATTTTGTGGGGGTTGACTTCCAGGCCAAACCGCTGTGTCCAGTTTGTCGCTTTTTTGGAGTGTTTTGAAGGAGTTCTTTTAAAATGTTAGGATACTTTTCTGACATGGCAATGGCAAAATTGTCCGCTAAATCAATCACTCTGCAGGTTAGGCGAGTGGCGTGGACAGCACAGAGGCTGTTGCGTACACGGGGGCCTATTGGTCCATTGTGATCCCCTATTAATAAAAGCAGAGATGCTCCTAACTAATGTCTTATGTAGACTGTGTTGTGCTTACTATAAATTTTCTCATATTTGCCATTGAAATATGAGCGTTAGATCGTCCAGTTCTCCAACAAACCTGTTTCCAAAGTAACGGAAGCGATTTGTTTGGAGGTTAGGACAGTCGCAGAGCAGGTGTTTAATGGTTTCAATCTCGACACCCTGACAGCTCCTACAGAAATCAGGTGCAAATGCACCCATTCTAGTGGCCATTGTACCAATGGCGCAGTGACCCGTTCGTAATGTTCTTTTTACTAAGCGATAAAATATATCGAGTTTCCTTTTCATTAATTTTAGGCCATAAACTTCTAGAGAGTGCGAAGTCGTCCTGGAGAACCAGAAGTTTTTGATTTGCTCATTAGTTATTAGATCTATTTTCATTTAATCACGCCAATCGGGATTTTTGGTCCTAAATTTATATGGCTACTGCTGTTTTTATTTGATAGTGATCCTTTCCTTGCCAGTTCATCTGCTATTTTATTCACTTCTATATTACTATGCCCAGCAGAGGTTGACTTGGTTAGTGTTACAAATGTTGTTCAGCATGTCTCGGCATTTTGTTACTGTCTTGGATCTTATTGTCTCACTGCTTTAATGTCACCTTGGCTGTCCACGAAGAATGTGATCTCCGATGAGTTCAGTTTTTGCGTGCGTACCAATTCTGCTGCCTTTTCAATAGCGTAGATCTCAGCCTTAAAGACACTACACTCATCTGGGAGTTTGTATGATTCTTCAATATTGAGAGCTTCACAGAACACCCCAGCTCCTGTTCCTTCTTCCAGTTTTGACCCATCGGTGTAGAAAGAGATACCTTGTTCACTAATTAGTGAGTTGGGTTCACATCCCTGCCTTTCGGGTATTGTAGTAGAGAAGTGTTTGTTGAAATCTATTCTGGGTGGTAAGTAGTCAGTAGTCATTAAGCCCGGCCACTGTGTCATACCTTTGCAGGATAGACCCATGACCATAAGTGCTGTGCTTCTAAGAGCTCATTTCTTTAAGCCGCAGTGCGCTTTTGGCTGCTGTGCATCTAATGTGCTCGTCCAGGACTGGAAGATTTAAAATAATTTACAGCCCTGCCTGTGGCGTAGAAACCTGTGCTCCCGTTAATCTTAAACAGGCTAGTCTCTGTACCTTATTCAGGTTTTTGAATTAGCAACTTTTTTCCACAGCCTTCGACCACACGATCGACCCAAAGGTAATTATGGGACGAACTATCGCCGTTCACATCCACTGGATGGCCTGTGGTCGCATGGTCCACCGTGTACCGAAGGTTTTTTTGCATGTGTACAGAGCGCATAATGCTCTTTTCATTCTTTCCTCTGTGTAACGTTTCCATGTTAGCTTGGAATCAAGAATTACTCCAAGATATTTAGCCTCTTTGGAAAGTTTCAGAGGAATGTCGTTAAGCATTGGAGGTGTAAAATCCTCCAATTTCCTTTTCTTCGTAAACAGGTAGTTCAGTTTTGGAAGGGTTAACCCCGAGACCGTTTTGTGCTGCCCAAGAAGATAGTTCTTTAAGTGAAGATTCCATAATATTCTTGATGGTGCTAAGATATTTACCCGATATCAAAATTACTATGTCATCCACATAGGCTACTATTTTAATGCCCTGATTCCTAAATCTTGTAAGAATTTTGTTAACAACAAGGACCCAGAGAAGAGGTGAGATTACTCCTCCTTTTGGAGTGCCTCTTGGAACTGATTTCTCTACATTACTATCCCCAAGTTGCGAGCTAATGATTCTGCCATTGAGCATGGTATAAATCCAGTCCACAATGGCAGATTCAACTCCAACTTCTTCCACAGCAGATTTAATCGACTCCGTTTTTACGTTGTTACGCTCCTTCGATGTCCAAAAATGCTGCCAGGGTATTTTCTTTGTGCTCGAGACTTTTCTCAATTTGTGAGACGACCTCGTGCAACACAGTCTCCATTGACTTACCTTTAAGGTAAGCATGTTGGTAGTTGCACAGATTGCTTGGTTTGAGAAGGTCTCTAACATACAGATCAATAATTCTCTCCAGTGTCTTTGGGAGGAACGAAGAGAGACTTCAAGGCATGTGAGCAGCTCATTTACTCTCAAATTCCAGAGAAGGGAAGAAAAAACACCGCCTGGTGGCGGGCGTACCTCTACTGACAGTTCTTCTAGTAGACAAGCCGCCCAGTTTTGAATTGATAGTCCTGGTAGTCAATATTTAGTTAATCGGTTCACCAAGAACACCTTCTGTATCTAGAAAAGCAACCATAGTCTACTCCTTATGGTGGAGGGAAAATTCGATAGTTCGTACTATCGAGAATAAAGCAGTATCTACCTATCTCCCCTTTGCAATAAGTTGCAGAGGAATGTAGACCAGATTTAAGCAAGTGTGAAACAGTGTCTCCGTAAAAGGTTGAAAAACATGAAAAATGGCTATCCCTTTCAGATGAACTCTAAAAAATAAAGACGTATTTTTGTAGCGCAAACAAAAATGCATCCCTTTGAAAACTCTATTGTTCAAATTTTCAAAACCTTAAAGAATTACTGAATTAGAAATTGTTGAGTGGACGAATTTACTCAAAAACGATATTTTTTAACACAATTGAACATTTAGTAGAAACCCTTGGCATAATGATTTGTGCGTTAGAATGTCATGAAAAGTTTTTAGGTTCGATTCTCAGTCGCGGAGAAGGTGTACTGCTTCTTGCGGGGAATTGACAAATCTTCTAAGAGTATCTCTTGTCTTGAAAAGTGGCTGCTCTTTGGCCCTTCGGAATCGGCAAAAAATCGTTGGCCCCTTCCATTCCTGGCAACACGCACACATGAATGGTTGAAAGTTGTAAGTTACTAGGTCCTGATTCTCTTTAAGGTTTTGCACCACCAAGTTTATCTATTTTTATTAATTGAACATTTAAGTGTATATAAACATTTTTAACCTCAGATCCGTGTGCTGTACTTGGGTTCAATTTTTTCATTAAATTTTTGGTATTTTGTAGCAGAGTGTTGTGATTAATCATTTCATCTTAAAGAATAGTTTATGAGCTTTCGGATTAAAGAAATAAGCTGAAAATATCTCCACTATCTTTCACAAACTTGAAACTACGAGTACCATAAAACTATAAAACCCTTTTCCACTTAAAAAGACACATGCCATACAACCACATTTGCCATTTTCAACTATACCAAGGCTAAAAGACTATACCTACATGCAAAACCACTCAAAAATAGGTCAACTTAGTTAAGCAATAGCTGACTTCTTCGTCTTCGTTTCTTTCACCCATACAAATAAAACGCCCACTTTTTCCTAGAAGATATGACATCTCCTTAATATGCAGCAGGTTTTCTGCATCTGCATAAGCACTTTGAACCTCAATGTGGTGTTCGAGGGTTGGGGGAGTGGTTAGGTTGTAGGGAGATGTGTCGGTGGGTTCAGGCCATCAGGATAATAATGGAAAAAGAAAACACTGTGCCATCAACTTTTTGGTTTTATTTTTTTTTCTTGCACCGTTACCTATACCAGCCACCACACAGGTTTCCTTCCAACCCATCGAGCATTTCATCCTTTTAGCTCTTTTAGCTCTTCGACACCATTCCACAATGAGTCTTCGCGACTTAAACGTTGCATAAATGTGATGCATTTTGCATGCTTGAATGCCAGCTGAAAACCCAGAAACACCTCCCCAGACCCCCCTTCCCCGTGTCGTCGTTGTAGCCTGCTTTTAGAAATTAACATAAGCACACTGCAAATGCAAAACATATTCCTACATACAGTTATTCAATGACAAGGATGTCGCGCGAGTGAAGTGAATATTGTGCTTTCATTTGAATTCGTTTTAAGGATTCTCTTCAGATTTTTTTTTATTCGTTCAGGACAAATTATTTACAAAGCACTATTGAAGGTGCAAGTGGATGCTCCTGCTTCTTTTGTTTTTTTTTTTCTGGGCGGTAGATTATGTTAGCAAAAATGTATATCACTGTTCAAACAAAAAGAGATTATTAGCACTCAAGCAAGTAAGGGTACATAGGTAGTACTTGTATATATGAATAAATGTTCAGAGAAAAAAAGGATTTTTTGAAAAATCAATTCCACAGTGCATTCTTGTTGTTGGCCTTATAAATGGTGCACCTTGTTACACTCGAAGGAATTAATCGAGTGTGTGTAACATGTAGGTAATCATGTCAGCTTCAGTAGATACATAGTTGCTGTTAAAAGAATAACTTCTTCTGCTTGTATCGATTTTGAGAGAACGAAAATCCTTTTTTGAATCGTCCTTGCCAGGGATCCACCTGTCATGCTGTATTAAGAGCGAATTCGTATAAAAAGCATACCTTTGTATTCATACCTAACATAAATGTGATTTATTCATAGGTGCATATGAGACATCAAAGCGGAACTGTATTTATACCTTTCTAATGGAATTGTTTTTTCGCCTTTCTTTCTTTCAATTATTTATCAACCTGACATCAAAAGTTTAAGTTGGTGCAATGAAAGGATGTCAGATTGTTTTAAGATTTAAGGATAAGTCTTGTGGGATTTATATTTTATTCAAAAACTTAACATTTGCCATTTGGCAAATTATAAAAAAATAAGAACTGACTTGTTGGGTTGTAAAAATAAATAAATAAATTTGGTGGCTCCTGAAGAACTAGGGGCGTGCCATACCTGTGGGTGTGTTAGTTGAGACTGCAGGAATTGAAGGGAGCTACACTTTTCTTCAGAATTTGTAACATATCAATGAAATGTCAAAATGTCTCATTCTATTCGGTCCGTCCAACGAGCTGACAAATTTAATTTTTAAGGTCTCTTGACTACATCCGAACACGTTTACCGTTGATGACCCGCTGAAGAGCGAAAAATAATCATGACCAACACTAAATGTTCCCTTTTTTGTGTCTTTTTATTTCTTTAAATGCTTGACAAATTCTATCGAAAAAAGACTACGATGTTGATGAATTAAAAAATCTCAAAAAAATTGAAAATAATAGGTATTAACTTATTCCAAAAAGTCTGGTTTAAGCACTTTCAAGTGACAATTAGAACGAAATACTCTATAAATGTTAAAATATAGTCTTTCTTCTATCTGTCAAAAAGAGTGTCAAATTTTTAAAAACTATTCTGACGAATGTATTAATTCGAAACAAATTTTTCCTTATCTGTGAAGGGAGAAAAAATGTCAAATCGAAAAATTGCTACTAGATATATCAATCAAAAAAAGAGTCAAATCAGTCTTAGTTAAATAGACCTTAAAGTTTGCTTTTAACAAGTGATTTTTTAAGAGTTATCGGAAATTAAAAAGAAAAAAAAAACATAAAATTCAGAAAAATGCATGAAATCTTTATTTGAATCGATATAATTTAATGTTCGAAAATTATTTCATCCAAATGGTCCATCCGCTTAGTCCAATTTTAGAATACTCTTTCTAAAATTTGAGCAGGTATCTCACGAATAAATGCTTCAATGTTGGCTTCCAGTGCGCCAATCGAAGCGGACTTGTCCCTATAGACATGAGCCTTAAGATAGCCCCACAAAAAATAGTCTAGAGGCGTTAAATCGCACGATCTAGACAGCCAATTGACCGGCCCCAAACGTGAAATAAACTGTTCACCGAACTCGCCTCTCAATTAGTCCATTGTTACGCGTGCTGTGTGGCATGTGGCACCGTCTTGTTGAAACCACATGTCATGCAAGTCAAGCTCTTCCATTTTGCGCAAAAAAAAAAAAAGTTTGTTATCATCGCACGGTAGCGCTCACCATTCACAGTAACGTTGCGATTCGCATCATCTTTGAAGAAATACGGCCCAATGATTCCGCCAGCCCATAATCCGCACCAAACAGTGACTTTTTCTGAATGCATTGGTAGTTCTTGCAATGCTTCTGGCTGCTCTTCACTCCAAATACAGCAGTTTTGCTTGTTCACGTATCCATTCAAGCAGAAATGAGCTTCGTAGCTGAACACAATTTTTCGATAAAAAAGTGGATCTTCGGCCAATTTTTCAAGAGCCCATTCACCAAAAATTCGGCATAGTGGTAGGTCGTTCGGCTTCAATTCTTGCACCAGCTGTATTTTGAGAGGCTTCACACCCAAATCCTTCCGCAAAATTTTCCACGTAGTGGAGTAACAGAGACCCAATTGCTGCGAACGGTGCCGAATCGATAATTCACGTTCATCACTAACACTGACCGATACAGCTGCGATATTTTTCTCAGTTCGCACTCTACTTAAGCGTGTTGGTGGTTTAATGTACAACAATGTAAATTTGGTGCGAAACTTAATCATAATAGCCCGAATAGCCGCCTCAGTAGGTCGATTAAACTTACCATAAAATGGAAGAAGCGCCCGATGAACTTAACAGAGCTCGCATTTTGATAATCAAATTCAATAATTTGCAAGCGTTGTTCGTTTGTAAGACGATTAATGGTTAAATTATAGACCAAACTGAAGATGTTTGACAGTGACACCAAACACGAAACGTGCGTGAGCTGTCAAAACCAGAGTTGCCAAAAAGAAAATAGCAACAAAATCATCCATTATAACACAATCAACAACCTATAGAGCAGTCTGTAAACGCGCTACTAATGTGGGTTAGAAACTATCTTTCGAACGGCCAGTTGTGTTGGACGGTTATATTTTTTGAATTTCATAAAATAAAAATGCTGGTGTGCCACAGGGCTCCGTTTTGTCCCCGACTCTATTTTTCATATTTATTTTTTGTCTTAAACTTCTAATCCATTACATTGTGTTTGTCTCGACAGTTCCCACAGCTTCTTTTATTCGTTTCCCGATGCACGTTCTTGTTCTTCGGATGTGGATTTGGATCGGCAGGGTATGATAAGCACATTGAATTCTGATTTCGATAGCATTGGCAAATGGGGATCGAAAAATAGTCTAGAACTCAATGCTGTCTCCTGCCGTTAAAGCGGGACCCACTCCCATGCTGTTATCCATGAGCGGCACTTGCATTTTGGAACACGAACAGCTTTCAGTTTTCGGTAGGTGTATCAAAGACTACCTTTTGTGGAATGACCACATATTTGACGTTGCCAAGAAAGCTGTTAATTGCTTAGGTTTCCTGCGACGATGCAAGACATTTTTCACCTCTTCTGATCTGGCCGTGATCTATAAAGCCTATATTCGTCCAAAGCTCGAGTATAATTCCCATATTTGGGCAGGTGCTCCAATAACCCACTTGATTCTGTTGGATGGATTAAATCCAAGAAAGAGCCTTAAAAATGATAGGTGATACACGTATAACAGAAAAAATTGAATCTCTCGCATACGGCCGATTTCTTGTCTTTCATTATATTACCGTTATTTTTATAAACAGTATTCCAGTAAAATTAACAGTAATACTCGCTCTTCAGTGAATGCCCATGAATTTACCCTTAAGCCCAAATTCAGATGTAAGGTTAAGTTCAGAGATTCTTTCTTTAGCCGCACTACACGAATGTGGAATGCTTAACCCGGCTCAATATTTCCCTTCCGTTAAGATATTCAGACATTTAAAATAAAACAATTGAGTATCGGTATCTCATTTTTAATTCCCTCCAATTTTCCCAATCGTTCGCACTGTGCTCACAAAATTTACGAAAATATAAAAACAGAACAGTTAACACAAATAAATCCACACGCTGACCCTAAAAGCCGGGTTAACGCGAGGTTCGGTAGTTTATCCCTTGCTTTGTACTTGATAATTTATAATTTAATTTTAATTTTTAATAAATTTAGTTTTAAAACACCATGTTTCAATATTTACCAATTGACAGTGTTCTGAGATGATGAACGTGTCAGAATGTTGAATATGTGCCTTAAGCATCTATTCGTAGCCTTGCTTTTGGAGACAGTACCGCTTATTACAGTAACGTACTAATAACTATGCCCAGGGGTGCCACGTCTGCTACTCATATAATTTTGAAATAAAAGAAGCAACGTCACTAAAAGTAAACACCATTCATTTTCGTTATACACACGTGTTATGTTGGGCTTCCCCCACCAAACGGCCCATACCCTAACAAACGTACCTTAATATCGCTCGTGTAACCTCATCTTTTTTTTCTTTATCAAAAAATCAAGTTCAAACAAATACATAAAACAAAATTGGAAAATATGCTCTTTTTTACATCTAACTGGATGAAATCGAATAACGAAAACGGCACCTTAAGTTAAAGCAAGCTTTGCCCTATAGGCATGTAGCTATAGAGATACACATATTTTATCCTTAACCATATCGAAAATCGTTCACTGATGTATTTCTAATGATGCAATATTGATATAAAACTCTTGTGTGGATACTGCCATATCCTTATACACACTTACATAGCAAACAAAACAAAAAAAAAGGAAAGTAAAATTCAGATATGAAAGGAACATCATCGAAACATACATTATACACCTTCGAGGAATGAGGATACTTTGGTAGACATGGAATAAATATAAATTTTAAAATTACCATTTTTATAGGAAAAAATCAGAAATGCATATTTCAGTGGAGCATATTGCCCGATCGTACAGGGAAAAAAATATTAAAAATGAAACGATTTTTTTTTTAACGTATCTTTTAGGGTAGGGTATATAGTTTGATATGTAGCAATAAGGTTCATTGGAGATTCTGCATAACATGGCTGAATAAATGATCAAAGATATTCAACAACAAATACAGAATAAAAGATTAGTTTCTAATTGGACCTAGTTCGATCTACTTAAAGCGGGCTGTACGTCAATAAAAGAGGTAAAATTTTTTGAAGAGTTTCGAACGTCTTTACGTTCTTCATCAGGCATTTTATTATTTATCGAAATATAAAAATAAACAAGAATACATTTTTTTATTAATTCACCAGATATTGTGAAAAAAGTTACGAAACTTATTTACCTGTTTTCAACAAAATATGCACAGCAGATACCTCTAACCAACATAATAATTGAGACCATACTGTCGATACCCTCAACCAATGGCTCGTACAGAGCAAATCAACACTGTTATAACAACAGAGAAAATTGCCTTTTGGCAACTGATACTTTCTCTCCATATAAGTCTGCAGGGGTCGATGGGATACTGACAATTTTTTCCATCTCTTCACTATACTACCGAGTCCTGGAGACAAGTACTTTACATTACATTACATCTTACAATATTCCGTAAATAAAACTACAAAGTAGAGACACTGAAAAGCACTGGCAACTGAGGCCATCAGCGTAGGCATTGCAACAGATAGAGACACACAGAAAGAAAGAACAACAGAACTGTATTGTGTTTAACGTGGACACCTGTCTATTACGACTCAATTCCACGGAAGACCTACCTTCATCGGGGTCAGATCGGGTCCTGACCATTAACCCCGACATAGCCGAAGCTATCTCAGTAGCAAAGTTGTGACATGTTGCAGTATGTGCACACCTCTTTCTTAAAGGCGGGGTCTATCTAGCACCTCTTGAATCCAGGCACGCACAACCACCACGATACTCCCACCAGGGGGCCTATCTCATAGATAGTCTGAGAAAGATAGGTTGCACTACGCAACCAATCTCTAATTCCTGGGCACTATCTCCGGTGGTGCCAAAATATAGCTTCCGGACGAGCTTCGCAACCGTGAGGTCACTTACAGATGAGTTCCTGCAAAACTCAGGGCCTGTCAACCCCAGATACACACACCCAGCTATTAGTCGAAGTAGAAACCAACAACCAAGAGCGTGCACCCCTCTGGTGAGTTGTTACACACTCCTTAGCGGATTCCTACTTTAAGGATACCGTCCAGACTGTTCCCATCTAGCTAGTTCAGTTACTTTCGTAACCTATCCACAGGCACCACGAGGAGGTCGATAGGAACCTGAGTGTATAGAATTGTCAAATAGTAGCAATACCGGCCCACCGTCTTTCAACAGTGGACGAGCTCATCACGCCACATCAGCCACCATCATCATCATCCTCATCGGCTCGACAACCGGGTTCCGGTCCTGGCCTCTTTCAACAAGTCTCTCCACCTATCCCGGTCTCTAGCCGACGCAATCCAGTTGCGCACCCCAAGGCTTCGGGCGTCCTGGTCTACGCCATCTCTCCAGCGCAGGCATGGTCTACCACGCTGTCGTCTACCATAGAATGTACCACAAAGAACTTTCCGAGCAGGTTCCTTTTTTTCTCTCGAACGCAGCTAAGAGGTCGGAGTGCCTTTTGCTAAGCACCCAAGTCTCGGATCCATATGTGAGTACTGGCAGGACCATGGTCCTGTACAGCTGCAGTTTTGAAGTTATGGTGAGATTTCTGGATTTGAAGAGCTTTGACATCAGCCACCACCCATTCGATAATCTTGGACTTACACATATGGCCGCCACCCATTCAGAATCATGGATCTACGCTTCAGTAGTATTACCACCCATCCACCAATTGGCGAACGAGTTCCCTCAGAGCCCCGGACATGCCTTAAACTACTACCGACTCTATACACTCCACATGCTGAAAGAACAACAGAAGAAACACATGTCAACAGCACACGGTTGGTATTTGAACGGTCCCCCATCCAAGTACTAACCAAGCACAATGATGCTTAATTTCGCTGATCGATGGGAAGCGATGATTTCATCAAATCCAAGGCCGTTGACTGGAGACAAGTAAGAGTAGTTTTTACCACGAAAGACGGACTGAACTGCACGCGCAGGGCCATGAATCCGCAAAAATTCCCGCCCACTTAGTATGACTTCTTTTGTGCTTAAAACTTTGAATCGCGTTGTCGAGATCTATATGAGGTAGTGCTACTAACTTCTTAGATATATAAGGAGCTGTCAACAACGTCCCTACCAAATCCACTCATCGAGTTTGGTGTAGAAGACTACATTAGGGAAATGTATCTATGCCCAGTGACAGAAGGTTTCTAGGCACGTAAGGTAATATAAACTTGACCAAGGAGATTAGTAGAGGATCTCCCCAAGACTAAGTTCTTTCCCCTTTTCTATGGCTTTTAGTCATGAATACAATTCTTATTAAATTGAAAAGATGTGTCATAAAAATGGTTGCATGTGCACTACTCCTGGCACTACTAGTGTCAGCAGGAAAGTTCAACTCTGTGTGTTTTCGATCTTGTGATGATCTTTGTGGACGTACCCAGAGGTGGTGGTGCGACCTATCCTCACGTATGCTCGATTGTGTGTGTATGGTGCCCGGCGATTACCAAAGCATAAAACATCGATTAACTGAAGAAGGTACAAAGAACTGCTAGCGTTGGCACCACAGGGGCTCTAAGATCTTGCCCAAGTGATGCCTTAGGTGTTTTTGTGAACCTTTTGCCACTTGATTTACACTTTAAGTATTGCGTTAAGACTAAGGGAACTCTTGGATTGCCAAACCTTATGGCCACAGCAGTATTACCGAAGTTGATTCCAACAGAGATTTTTTCGACTTCCATTCACTACTGCTCCCTTAAAATGAGCATCAGTAAAGATTTAAAGGTTGTGTCCCCATCAAGAAAGGACTGGAATGAGTCTTTTCTGAAGACTGAATATATCTAGACTTTGCTAGTGCATAAGTGGCTATAAGGGAAGCAAGGAAAGCACTCAAAAAAGATCTAAACCAGAACCGTAAAACAACTTTAGTCACAGACAGTCAAGTCAGGTGGCTGTTAAAACCATCAATTCAAGTACATGAACTCGAATTTACCTGCTAGCCTCAATATTGAACACATTGTCACTCTTATCTGGGTTCCGGGTCATTGTAGCATTGATGGGAATGAACGGACGGACGAACTGGCCAGGTAAGGAGCAGGTCATAACTAACCAACTCCCTTGCGAAAAGAGTCAACATTCCGCTCGGAGTTATCAAGGGCAATATTCGCTCAGTTTGTCTTAGCGAATCAAACCGTAGGTGGAGCAGTTTAACTAACTGCATTATATCTAGAAATATTTGGCCCACCTATATTAGATTCCGAACACTTAATCTGATATGCTGAACCAGGCAAGATATATCCAGGATCCTAGCTTTCTATAGCGGACACTATCCAATGGGACAGTAAGCAACGAAGCTGACACTAACTTTCGTAGATGTCGAGACCAGCGGCAAAGGGAAAGAATCCTCCATTTCCTCTGCAATTGCCCTGGAGTGGCCAAATTTAGAGCACAATCATTAGGAATGCCATTTTCTGACGACTTTGTCGAACTGTCTCTTGATCTCTTTCTTTTCTCAAGGCGACGAAATGGCTCTAGGATGAACTTCGGTTATTTCTGTGCCGTGCCCTCTGTTTGATTCTTAAGATCCCGAGCTAGAGGAGTGAGTGGTTTGATGGAAGCTTATGGTACAGAGGGCCGGATGATCACTCAATCGTATTGGCTACTGTTGTAGCTCTAGTCAATCTGCTGCCTAGCTTGGCGCAGAATAGATGGTGTCTGGTGAGTGTGGTGGTCCGGTCAGAATAAGAGACATCAGAACCTACTAGATCCCTTCTTATTTTTGAACTCAATCCAAACTAGATGACTTTCGTCAGAATGTCCTCAATTTCCCATATCAAATCCAACCGCAGGTTCACACGAGGTATGGAATCAAAATAGCGCACAGTCCTTGACTGGCAGTGGTCACCATTTCTACCTATCTACTTAACCTCAACCAAAGTTGTTTGACCTCCTTATAAGCTGACTGTATGCCCTGCTTAAGTTTTCGCATTCAGACCTTCGGTTAACTTTATTGTCAGTATTGTACATATTGATGTACCAATATAAAACGACGTTCTGGCAAACAAGTTAGTAGAAACAGGATTCACTGGTTTAAAAGCTTTTTTCGTTTTTTTTTTCTACCTCTTTAGGGTGCTGATAGCAATTGGTTGGAGAAAAAGGAAGATGAGCAATAAGTTTTAAATGTTTCATGCTGGTTGTTGTAGTTTTTCTTTTCCTTTATCATGATTTAATATTAACTTACTTATAAAAGAGGAAAGAGTTGGAGCAAAGTCTCGGATGATGTTTACATTTTCCTCATGAAAGATAACATTACGTGCTGTTTGGATTCAGTCTACCCAGAGAAAGTCACTGTTTGTTGTAAATTTAAGACTGGCGGCATCATCGGTCCATACTTCTTTGAGAACGATGTTGGCCATGTCATCACCGTCAACGACAAGTGCTTTCGTCGATTTTAACCAATTCTTATGGCCCGAATTGGATGATATGGACACTAACGAAATGTGGTTTCAACAGAACGGCGCTATGTCCCAAAAAACACGGGCTGTGGACATTTTACACGAGTGATTTCCGAACATAATTATTTTACGCGAAGGTGATACCGAAATCATGCGATTTGACCCATAACAGGTCTTTGTAAAAACCACAAATCACCATTGCCCTGAAAGCACACAAAATGAATGCTATTTGATAAATTCAGTCAGATTAATGCCTCATAGTTATGGAAGATTGGACGTTGGATATTAAGGTTATAATATAATCTTCTTCTAACTTCCTCTTCCGTCAGTATTTTATTTTTGTTTAAATTTGAAATACTCAAAGGGTTATAGCTATACTTAAAATATTAAACTGTAACAGATATCGTGTAGGAGATATCGTTGCACATTTTGTCTAAAAAGTTTTTGTGCAAAGTATCCTACATTCTTGAAGTGCGGTTAAGAAAATAATCTTTATAGTCAAAGGCCTAGATTTTGATGAAATCATTGCTTCCCATCGATCAGCGAAATCAAGCATCATTGTGCGTGGTCGTACTTCGATGGGGTACCGTTCAATACCAACCGTGTGCTGTTGACATGTGTTTCTTCTGTTGTTCTTTTACACGATTGAATAGCACCCCTTAAATGATAAAACTTTATTATTAAAATGTGTGCTCGTTAGTGCAAAAGTTACGCGCGTTTCTCCCATTTTACGACATGGTCGAATTTTCAACTTTTAGTGGGAAAAATTCTAGAAGCCACATTCGGTAGTCAATCAGCCATCATTAAATTAACCCTATGGAGCTATTGTAGTTCCAGCAGGGCTGCGCTACATGCCTGCCATACAGCGGACGACAAGAGGTGAGGTGAATTCGCCAAAAGGGTCATCTGATATGACCCCGCTAGACTTCTTCTTGTAGGCTTTTCTAAAGTCGCGAATAGATATGTTTATAATAAACAATCGGTCGATCCCCTTAAGATGAACATAACAAAGGACATCGCGCAAACTCAGTCGGATCTATGTTAGAAATTCGACTCCTTGGATACAAGCCACTATAAGAAGCCAAGGCGGGTACTGTAAATAATTTATAAAACAACTGCTGGGTAGTATTTAATAAGTCTAGTGCGACCTAAATATGCCACTATTCGCCTGAATAATGTGTTGCTTTAACTTTTACTTCTTGGCAGAACTCACGATATCTTTTTAGGAAAATTTATAATTCTTATGGAACTTTTTACCTCGGAATTCCACTTTTTATGCCAAGAATACCGGTAATTCAGATAAAATCTTTCCCACGAGAATTGTGTCTCTCATTAAATGTGTTACTTTATCTTCTACTAAATATTTCATTATTAAATAATAAATTAACATAGGGATCCACCCCATATAACCCATTATAGTAAATTATTTAAATTTAAATTAATTCAATTCCACAAGGAATTCCATACCAAATATTTACCTCTTAAAAAAAAAACAAAAAAAAATATAAATGTCACATTTAGATTAAAACAAACTGTGCAGCTGGATTCTATAAATTCTTCGTTTGAACTGCTTCCTCCACTACCATTACACTTTCCTTTATTTTCGTAATTGAATTATTTATAATGAACTCATAAAAAGTGTAAGTTCATTCATAATTTAGCTCACTATCGTCTTTTTTTTTGTTTCATTTGCTACGGTTTGGTCTTTAGTGTGATGTTGATGTCTTCCTTTTCCCTTTTGGTTTCTCTCCTTTACCTTTTTTCTTTTCGACTTTTCTGTTCATAGCAGGTTTTATTAATTAAAAGTTATAATCGTAGAATAAAAATTATTCTCCATCTTTATTGTTTAAGTCTTTAAGGTGTCCCCTAGAAAATACTGTAGATAGATATTTAAAAAAAAATTACCAGTTTTTATAACATTTTTCTAATTCGTTTCTTTATTTTTTTTGTTCTCTTTTCAGGTAAGTTTTTGACAAAATCTCAAAATTAATACAACAAATAAAAATCCAATCGGCTTAAGAAGATGAAGCCCAAAATGTCTACAAAGAAAAGCATTTTTCATATTCTTAGATCAATAATATGGTCTAATAAAAGTGCAAGGTTTGAATAAGTCTTTTTCATTTAACATGCATTTTCATAATATCCTTAGAAAAAAAAACAGACTTCCAAGTTCTTCTTTTTCCGGGAGAGTTCATCGAGATTTAAAAATTAAATTAAATTAGCAGTCTAAAAACAATTAGAAAGAAAAGGATTGAGCGACTAGGAAATCGAAAATTTAATTTTCTTAGAGATTAGTATAGCATTACCCCTAGGCATAATGGTAAGTGCGTCGAACATTCACGCCAGAGATTTCGGTTCGAGTCCCAGGCGATAATTCCTTAAAAAAAAATGCTTTGCCCGGAGGTACCATCTTCCGTGAGGAAGAGTAATATCTAGTAAAGAACTCGACATATCATGAAGGCCTGATTCTATACAAGCTGTCGTGACATCAAGTTAGTTTTGTTTTAGTTGGTAGGGGAAATATTCTATTTAAAAAATAAAGGGTGGTTAAATTTTAAGGGCCGATGTTGATTTTGAATAAAAAACAAATTATTTAGGAAATTATTGTCATTTCTTTTTATTATGATAATATGGTATGGTTCAATTATGTATGGAACAAAATATCGGCCAAATGACCGCCGCGACCTCGGCGGCACACCTCCATCCGATGGTCCAAATTTTCGATGACGCTGAGGCATAATTGAGGTTCTATTCCGTTAATGTGCCGAATTATCTCATCCTTTAGCTTTTGAATTGTTGCTGGCTTATCGACGTACACCTTTTCTTTCAAATAACCCCAAAGAAAGAAGTCCAACGGTGTCACATCACACGATCTTGGCGGCCAATTGACATCGCCACCACGTGAGATAACACATCCATTGAATTTGTCGCGCAAAAGAGCCATTGTTTCGTTAGGTGTGTGGCAAATGGCACCGTCCTGTTGAAACAACATATCGTCCACATCCATATCTTCCGATTCGGGCTATAAAAAGTTCGTTACCATCACACGAACACCATTCACAGTAATTGCCTGACCGTCCTCATTTTGGAAAAAATACGACCCGATGATGCGCCAGCCCATAAACCGCACCAAACAGTCACTCTTTGTGGGTGCATTTGTTTTTCGACAATCACTCTTGCACTGTCATTCGCCCAAATGCGGCAATTCTGCTTATTGACGATTCCACTGAGGTGAAAATGTGCCTCATCACTGAAAATGATTTTCTTCGAAAATTGATCATCCACTGTTGCCATTTCTTGCCACCATTCTGACCATTGATGACGCTTGAAATGGTCAAGAGGCTTTAGTTCTTGAGTCAATGGCACCTTGTAAGCGACGACGAGTTGAGGTGCACGGCTCTTCAACCACACTATCGCGAACAGCAGCAATATTTTCTGCAGTACGAGCTGTACGAGCATGCACTGGTTTTTTCACATCTCCTACAGACATGGTTTGCTCAAATTTTTGCACGATTTTTCCGATTGTACGCACATTTGAACGATTAAATTGGTCGAAAAAATCACGAAGTGCATGATATGCATTTTGATTTGAACGCCCATTTTCATAATAAGCCTGAATAACTTTAACGCGTTGCTCGATTGCGTATCTTTCCATGGTTCAAATAGAGGTAGTCTGAACTTGAGAAATGTCAAATGAAATGCAGAAAAAAACTTGACACTTAGGTGTGGTTCACATTCAACTGGCCCTTAAGATTTAACCACTTTTTACTATTGAAATAAATCAGCCAAGCAGAAGCACTATTTTTGAACTTGTAAAATATCTCAAAATACTTCAAATCAACATCTTCAAACTGTTAGTACCTACCCCAAGAATGTTAGATTTCAAAGTTTGCAGTAGCTCCTAGGCCTATTCATCAAAAGGATTATTCTTAAAATATTGTTGTATTCAGGGAGCAAACTAATTGACCGCCAAACTGAATTTGACTTCTCATCGTCGCTTATTTTTTATGCTTGATTAATATAAATAAAAGCGCGGTCAATACTCAGCCCTAGGTGATTCCCATTTTATGTTGTAAACTCTCCCGCAATAAGCCCTCCATCTAAAACACGTACGCCATGTTGTTTTTCTATACCGCTTGTTTTTTTATAAAATGACAACTTTTCTCGAGATTTTGCAATGTGGGAACTCAAATATTCTACAGCGACTGTTTTGATAGTTTGAATAGATGAAACGCTACTTAATTCCGATGACACAGTTTTTCAACACTTTTTGAACTTTATTGATAAAATTTTGAAGAGAAGAAAGCTATATGCAATCACCACCAACAATGTTAGCAGCACCTCCTCATACATACATTTGGTGTTGCAAGAGCTCTATAAGAGAACCCCGACTTAGTGACTTTCAACTCTCAACCATTTATGTGTGAGTGTTGCTAGGAAACGATTTTCTGTCGAATTCCGAACGGCTAAAAAGTACGAGTAGCACTTTTCAAGACAAGAGATACTCTTTCAATTCCTCGCAAGACAGTACATCCCTGAAAACTTTTTTGCAGCGACTGAGGATTGGACCCAAGACCAGCGACTTAGGATTGGACCCAAGACCTTCTGCATGACAGTCCAACGCACTAACCAATATGCCAAGGGGTACTGCAGTCGGTTCTATGGACCCCAAGAATTAAGTAACAATAGAACATAGAATTTTTGAAATAATAACGTGAAGCAGACATACTGCACAAAGAAGAGGTATAGGATCTTTCGGTCTTTGATATTGAAAGAACACACACACAAATCTGCATCATTTATTATTGTCCTCCTAAAGCACTTCCATCGCTCTCTAAGTATCAACTGTCAAACATTTTGTCAAAAGTTTTACTCACCTACTGTTTGCCGAATTAAAAGCATCAAAGCTATCTACCGAAGCACTTAATTTAACTAAATAAAAAAAAAAAATAAACTATGACCACACCTTTTGGCTATATAAACTATTAATTTCCACCACCAAGGATAATGCGGTTGGTTTGCACACAGGGTGTGACAACAAAGAACGAACAAGGAGTAAATTACACAACAAAATGAGTCTCGATGCCAATCCCTTAGAAATAAACTAACTAAAAGACGCACCTAATTCTAGTTTATGTATCCAACCAAACCAGACGATAGAATATAGAAGTAGATAATTTAGATGTAGACAGAAAGAAGCATTATAATACCCTAGACTCCTAGATGTTGAATCGGAAAAGCATTCTTTTAACCCTCTGTTGTCTGTATTTTTATTCTTCTGTGTAGGGTAGTTTCGTAATGGATACTTTTAATTCTGAGAAAAGGAAGGAATTGGTCGTACCGCATAACCTCAAGCTCCTTTTCAAAAAAAAAAATTAAAAAGAAGTTATTTGTACCAAAGAAGCCACTTAAGCACACCACCACCACCCTATTTATATTCGGAAATAAGGATCGCAGAAGGGTTAAAAATAAGTGACCACAACACGCGGCGAAGGCGAACAAAGAACGGTAGTGGCGGTGGTTTTAGTGACGACCAAAACTTGTGTTTGTGCACGAGTCTAATCATGGGGAGGTCTTGTTAGCTTCAAATAATAGAAAGAAGGAAAGTATTTGTGAATAAAAATATAAATGGGAGACAGTGACATTATTTGTGGATTAAGCAGGAATAGAGGAGACCTACAATTTTCGGCGAAATATCCTCGAAAGCCATAGATTTTTCTCCATGGTAAAAATTTCCCGACATTTCTTATATTAAATCCTTCAATTAAATAAATAAATTAGAGGCCTTTCAACTTGTACAGAGCCTAAGCGAAGTGACCTATAACTTATCAGAAATATAGAGGACCTAAAATTTTAAGTGTTAATCAGAAACTTTCGTTAATTATTTGAGTACGGTAATTCAAGGCAGTTTTGACCTAGCTTACTAGAGTTGACCAGCTGTTGCTATTTAATATAATTTGTAGTTCTTCAGTAGCTAGACGAATTTTACCCTAGCGGGCGCGTCTAATGGCGTTGAGAACAGCACAGGTTCCAATAAAATGAATCACATCCTCTGTTGCATGTAAGTTGCACAGTGAGCGTTCAGTATCTTGGTCACTTCGGTGAGGCATATAGTTGAGGTACAGGAGCTCCCCTCTCGCTTTGAATATTATGGAAATAGTATCTATACTGTTTTTGTTGTTGAAATAGTTGTTAGTTAGATTGTGATCCAGCGTTCGATAAAGATTTCTTGATTCACTTTGCCTAGCTCGTTCATGAAAAAGCTCGAAATTCGCTTGCTTGATAGGGAATCTAACGATTTTTTCCATGATGCGGGATTGTCGTTGATAAATTGCACGTTGTGTTCCAGGCTCAATCCTGACCACTCTCTAAAGAATTGTGACTTACGTTGTATGATATGGGAGGCAACAATCCTAGGAAGCCTTTGTGGGTGATGACCTTTTTGATATAGCTAAATTGTAGCTTTTGAGTGTAAAAGTAAAGAGGAGGAGGTCCAGTTTCAAGATAAACCATGTAAGAAATATCTAAGCAGTTTATCTACATCATCATGCTTTAATACTCCCCAGAACTGTGCTGCATAACACATTATAGTTCTTACCACTGCTTCAAATAATTTGTACTTCACGCTTGTTGCGACGTTATTTTTGCCAAGGAGTCCTTTCCAGTTGCAGTTCATTGCCATTTTAGAATCCGGGAGTTTGGCATGGAAGTGTTTTTCGAAGGAAAGTTTGGGAGTCAAAATTACTCCCAGATACTTATATTCTTTTACCTTTTCTAGTTCTTCGGCTTCCCACGTCCATTTTTCGTCCCTAGCGTATCGCCCGTAGCCATTTCTGAAGATCATTATTTTGAATTTATTTGTGCTAACCTTTAAACTCCATTTGCAGCAGTATTGCTGTAATTTGTTGGCCATGAGTTGCATCATATTTGGTGTTTCTGCCATCAGCACGATATCGTCGGCGTACATTAAGCACTTGATATTTAGCCCATTGAACATAATTCCTCCTGGGATAAAAGAAGTGATGTCATCCAGGAATAGCGAAAAGAGTAAAGGACTCAGTAAGCATCCTTGCTTGACACCCATTCGAGTATCAAACCAGTGATATATTTCTTTTCTTCCCAAACTGCAGCTTGGTTATCTTCATACATTCTTTGAATTACTTTCAAAAACTTTCTTGACACCCCTAAATTGCTAAGTTTGAGGATGAGAGCATTTCTATCTATGGAATCGTAAGCGGCCTTAAAACCCACGAAAATAGCGTAAAATTTCTTTCCATTTTCTAGATATGTCTTTGCTATGCTTGTTAGTGTGAAAATGTTATCCACGGTCGAATATTCTTTGCGAAAGCCTGCTTGGAATTCACTGAGGAGCCTGTTATCTGTAACCGAATTCGTTAGCCGATTGAGGAGTATTGCAGAGAAAATTTTCATTATTGTGTTTAAAATAGATATTCCCCGGTAGTTGCTGGCGTCTTCTGCATTCCCTTTCTTAAAGATTGGAAAGATAATACTTTTCCTGAAGTTTTCGTGCACCACTCATTCATCAAAAATTCGGTTAAAGCATTCAGTGAGGCGTTTTAAAAAATTTTCAGTGGAATATTTGTAGAATTCGTAGGGTATACGGTCTACTCCTGGTGCCTTGTTTAGCTTATAGGCGTAAGCTACATTTTTTACATCAAGAAGTGTGTGCATCTAGCTCCATCCATCCATCTAGCTCCGTATTTTATATATAAAGAAAAACGAACAAGTATTGATTGGAGATTGGGTGAAATTTAACAAATTTTTAAAATGTTCCGCCAAAACATCTGATTTCCCCCTTACATCTGCTTGAAAAGATTTCGCGGCGATAGCGATGCAAAACGTCAAAGTATCTATCCCTCGACTCGTTTGCTATTCGGAGACGTCTATAGTGTCAAGCGCTCGATCAAGCTCCGTCTGGTAATGTTGTGCAATATTTTCTTTCCAGATTAACTTGGGCAGAAGTTGTCTTTCAGGCTCCGTATTTATCTTTTGAGTGTGGAAGATGCCCGAGACCGATAGCGGAAGATGATCAGAGAATGGGTATTCCCCTATCTCAAGATCAGTCACGCAGTTTAACCATTCTTCTCTCGCCAGACAGTAGTCTATTGCTGAAGAAGCATTTCCTCTAAAAAAAAGGTGAGAGAGCCATTTCTATCTCTCTTTGTTCGACCATTCAGTAGTCACAAGCTATTCGGTTCACACATTTTGATGAATTTTCTACCATTGCTATCGATTGTTTTGTCCATTGCATTCCTGGGAGTATAAGACGTATCACCTGTGAAATCTGGATGAAACAGCCATAATTGCGTGTTTCCGACCCTCGCATTGCAGTCTCCTATTACCATAATATTTTGTGTCTTAAATCCCAGCAAGAAATTGTACAGGCCAGTAAATTCTTGGAGCCTTATTATTATGCTATAGATGCGGGCTTATTTCTAGATGCGCGCTTATTGATTTTAATAATAACTTTGGTGATGCAACAGCTCGAAGAGAACCAGGACCTAGTGACTTACTACTTTCAACCATTCGTGTGTGCGTGTTACCAGGAATGGAGGGGACCTACAATTTTCTGCCGATTTTACCAATTCCTCGCAAGAGGCAGTACATCCCTGAAAATAACTTTTTGCAGAAGCTGAGAATTGAACGCCAGAACTTCTGCATGACAGTTCAAAGAACTAACCATTATACCAAGGGCCCAAGGGGTATTGCGCTTATTGATTTGAAAATTTTAAATAGAGACGTTGTCAGAAAATAATCTATACTCAATTTAGATCAGAATATTCTCTAAAAAACAAATCCTGACACTTTGTCCATTGTATGTTAATTCTTCAAAAGGACGAAAGTCGAAATTAAACACTATCTGATCCTTTAAACAAAGGATTAACATTTTCCCAGCATTTTAAACATTTTATTTCAAAAATCTGGTCAAAAGTCTGTATAGTAAGTATATGGTATATAAAAATCGATGTGTGTATGTTCCCTATGGACTCGAGAAAACGGTGTGACCGATTTTGATGAAATTTTCAGGCGATCTTCAGATTTTTCCAGTGAAGTTTGGTAGTGATCGGATCAACAGACATTTTTTTTTAAGGTACTGAATCTATAGATATCGTCAAACATCGTCGCATAACTGCCCATATCCGTATCCATCCATCGTCAGAAGTCATTTTGCTATAGAGCGCGAGGCTAATTTACTCAATGCATGGCAAAGTTATCAAAAAATAATTTAATTTAATATCAATATAATAGATTTTAATATTCTCTAGAAAAAAGAATACAAGAGACTTCTTTTAACGGTGAAGGTTGTCTAGTATCTTGTGAATGTTCTACGCTCACACGTTTTAAGGCTTCTTATCTGCTTTTTAAACGGGAAGAAATGTGTTACTAAAATAGTATTGCTGAAGAAAATACTCACCAAAACTATTGCATACCGAAAACTAAAGTTTACTGTTTTTAATTAAACTTTTTTCTTTCTACAGAAAAATCACTTTTCTCGTGAACGTTTGGTTTTTTGTGAATTTTTTGAACACACATCTTAAAAAATGTAAGATGTATAAAATGCCTGCATTTTTTACATCTGGTCATTAACACATGACTGCTATAACAGATCGCACACAAATACCTATCTCATACCATCACATACATCCATATGTTACAACTTTATTTTATATAGCATAAAAGCTGACGATGTGCATAGTTAAACGGATGTTATATAAATTCTTTAAAGCTTCGGAAAAGTCTTTGATAATATTCATAAAGTATTCATCAAGTGTCACGTCTGAACGAAACTCATCAAACACAGAGAGGTCCTTGGCATCATCGTCCTTTTTAACGCCTCTCCAGCAAAACTTAGTAGAAATTTCAATCACTTGCTGAACATCTGTATATAGATACTCGTATGTATCTGTACAGAGAAATATTCATGTAAATTCTCTACCTCTACATACCTGCTTCACTTTAGCACTGTACTCGTGTGTTATACTGGTTAAACCAAAAACCATCCTTAACAACATAGCATCGACATCAAAAATCATCACAACCACTCACCAAAACCATGCACATCAGACGAATGTACATACATGTACTCGTACATATGTATGAAGGTAGATTATGTCAAATTCAGGACCTCATACAAACGTTGGTGAAAAAGAAGCTAGCATTTGCGGTCGGGTGGATTTAAACATCCTGCCGGCACTCGTGTACTACACTTCATCCTCCGGCGGAAAGCTTAAGCTACCTGAACCGTTCGGGTGCTTCTATAAGGGCTCTTCTGTAAATATGTAGGTTCGAGTATAATTCAACGTATAGCAAAACTGAATATCATTGCGGTCATCAAACAAGAAGTACTGGAAACTCTCCAATGCACAATCGATATTATATTATCTAGCTATCTCTTTCCCATTTACATATGAATATACCTTTGTATCTGGTGTACAATGATTTGTAGAACCACCGCTCCGCTCCGGCCTCTCAAAGCGAAGATTATGATTTCAATTAATGATTTTACCTCAACCATCAACAGCAGCGGCAGAAGTAACTTGCAAAGGGATGAATAGTTAGTCCGGAAATGTGGTTACAATTCCACATCCTGTTTTTATTCTGATCAAACCATCTGACAGTTTTCCCAAATATGTACATATACAAACCACTTTATCTCTTTCACTGCCTTCCTGATAGTAATTTTTTTTGTTAGCCTTCTGCGGTCAACAGGGAAGTGGAAAATTGCCATGTAAACAACAACCACAATCTAATAAACTCTACAATCACGAGAAATACCGTTTTAACCTGTCGCTGTCGTCATTATGGTGCATAAAGTGTCAAATGCCGGAAATAATGTCATCAATTTGCTGAAAAAAAACTGCAGATTCCTTCACTTAAACGCGTCCTTCGATTTTTAATTGTTTTTCGTTTGAAAGCAATACAGCAATTATAATAGCAATTTCATACTGACGTATACACGGACAGGACATAAAACGTTCATTTTAGGTGGAAGAACACAAGATGTCCTTCTGTCAGTCATCGCACATCCCATGGCCTGTTTATTTTTTGTTTTAAAGAGTTTTAACTCTTATAATATTCTCTTGTTTACGTGTCACACAGCTCTGAGATAGAATTTCTATGTATTGTTTGCAAATTGTTTTGTGACATTTTTAGATTTCATAATAAATTATTGTATTATTTTCAGCTGACACATTTATTTTTTTGGCATATTGTACTTTGGAGAAATATGAACGACCGAGTTTTTTCCGAGGATGAAGCAATGAAAAACAGATGTTTTTTTGGAAGAGCTTCAAATACAAATAAAAATTAATTGAACAATAATATGATAAGCAAAGTAGAGTAACATGGTTTTTCTGCTCTGAATGAGACTTCGACTTCTACTTGTCCTTCCCAAGTAAAGTAAACTTTTTGACAATCAATTTACTATCCACAAAATGACTCGAATAGGCTAACATTTACAAAAAAAAAAATAAGTCAGGGAGCAACAGCTCGTAAAGAACCGGGCCTAGTGACTAACAAATCCAAATCTCAAACATTCCTGAGAGCGTGTTTCCAGCATGAATTGGAAAGGACCTATAAGATGCGCAGTATTCTTCATGACAAGAGAGATTTCTCACTATATCGCAAGAGACAGTAATCCTGACAACAAATATGTTCTTTGGTCTTGGTGGATGTGGCTGGGAATCGAACCCCGACCTATGGCTTTGACAGTCCAAAACATCAACCATTACGTCAAGAGGTTAGGGCTGTGTCAATCAGGAACGATTCGATGTTTTTGATCCGATCATCGAAAAGTATTGATTGAAATCACAAATTTTCATTCATTCAATCATTCCAATGAATCTTGATTTTCGATATCATGGTTCACTCGATTCAATTTGTCCCGATTCAATCAATGTGGATTATAAACGCAAAACGGACGGTGATGAACTGGAGTTTCTGGGTTGAACTATCTATACTATTATATAGAAGCGAAACCATTTTAAAGTTTGGCTTGAATGATCTCAGTTATTATTTTCTATATTGTTATAAGAGTGTTCCTGGCTGATATTGAATTCTGTCCAAGAGACTCAAGTGAGTTTTTAGAGCACCTGTTCAGATATGGGAATTGTACTCGAACTATAGACGAATATAGGCCTTATATGTAGATTACAGGCAGATCAGAAGGATTATAAAAAACTTCTTGCATTAGCAGAGAAAACCTATTGGTTATTTGTTAATTTTCTGCAAGAAAGTTATCCTGTAAAAATGTGTTCTCGGAAAAATAAAGGTTTTTCAAGTTTCAAACCCTTTTCTGTTTTGATAACTGTATACTTGATGTTATCAATACAAACAACTTTATTGGAGTTTCCTTCCGTTTGAATCATACCTGGAATATGTATATGTTTTCAATCGCAATGAGGAAATGTTTTAAATTCTAACTGTCTCTTTGGTGTTTCCTTACCAAATTTTGTCCAAAGTAACAGTGTCCTGACTTCGTACATATGTCGATTTTCGAAAGTAAACATTTTCTCCCAAACCGAATTCAAAAAAGCTTTCACTACTTGCACCACCAAACGGAATGAATTCAAACAAATATCCATCATGTGAGCACAAGTTCCAATACTTATATTCAAAACGAATCGGTTTTCCTCTAATCAACATTTAAGCCCAATAACATCCGTAATTGGGTATCATTTGTTGATCTACTGAAAAGTGATGGAAATACTGACATGGAAAAAAGTATTGGCACACCTGTGTTTTTTAAAAAAGAAATTATTTTTTAGTAAAAACTAACGAGTATTTTTTAAAAGTTCGTTTATAATAATTTATTTTAATTTATTTTATAAAGTATGTGATAAAAAAAATAACAATTATATTTTTAAAATAAACAAAAATAACAATTACACAATTCAACTACGGTTTTTTGAAGGAAAAAAGTATTGGCACAAATTAAGAATTATAAGCAAAATGAATTTAATTTAATAAGAAAAAAAAAATTAATAACGAGTTGGCATTCCCTTATTCTTAATGACTTCTTTGAGTCTATTCTGCATCGAATAATTGAGTTTTTTTGTTGTTTCCTAACCAATTTTGGACCATTCATCAGCAAGCACTGTTCTTAAATGGGATTTGCTGGTAATAGCGTGTTTTCTAATTTTTCTATCTAACACATCCCAAAAATGTTCAATGGGATTCATGTCTGGAGACTGTGGCGGTGTCTTGAGAGTATGAGGAGTATTATAGAGGATCCATTTCTTGACCACATGAGCAGTGTGTTTGGGATCATTGTCTTGTTGAAAATAGAAACTCTCAGCAAGACCCAATTTCTCCGCACTTTTCTTGAGATTATTCTTGAGTATATTTAGAAATACCATCTTATCCATAATGCCATCTATAAAAACTAACTCCCCTACTCACGTTGCCGCCATACACCCCCATACCATGACTCCACCACCACCATGCTTGACCGTTGGAAGCAAATTTTCTTTGTTGAGAGCAGTGTTTGGTTTTCGCCACACCAATTCTCGACCATCATTCCGAAAGATATTAAATTTGCTTTCGTCGGAAAATATAACTTTGTCCCAAAAGTCTGTTTCCTTATTCACGTAAGCGTTTGCGAATTCCATACGCTTTATTTTGTTCACTTTACTTATAAACGGTTTTGGCCTTGGAATCCGGGAAAAGTAACCAGCATTATGTTTAATATTTCTAACGGTTTTCGCCGAAATCGTTTTCCCAAACTGTTCGGAAATATTTGCCGCTAATTCAGAGGACGTGGCTTTCGGTTTTTTTATAGATTTAACGACAGACCTTTCTTCTTTCCTTGTTAACTTCCTTGGTCGTCTGGTTCTTTTGTTGTTTTCTAAGCTGACTGCATCTTTAAACCGATTTACAATGCTGCGAACCGTATATAACGGCTTCTGCTGATAATATCTCCGATCTCAGAAAAGGATTTTCCTTTCGAGCGAAGATCTAAAATAATTTGTCTTTCACTATTGGTAGTTTCCTTACCCTTCCTTGACATTTTTTAACAATTGTTTTTTTTAAATTATAAAAAAATTAACAAAAGCACTTAAACTTTTCGATTTTTATTTTTTTGCAAAAAAATAATAAACTTTACTTGACATTGACTTTTATTAAATGAGCGGCTACAATAGTAAAAAATAATGGAAAGTGCTTAAAACGGTACATTTTAGTGAGCAATTATAGGGTGTGCCAATACTTTTTTCCGTGAAAAACTGGACTTTTTATAAATCATTAAAATTTGTCTATACTGAAAATGATGAAAAGTTGTACTTTTTTTATATTATTTATTAGAAAATTTATAAATACAAATTATTTAAAATGAATTTGAAAAAAAAATCTATTAATTTCTTTTTACAAGTAATTTAGATTTAAAATTCATAGCTGTGCCAATACTTTTTTCCAAGTGTGTACATTCCGTACGAGCATATTGTTGAGAAAAATTCCAAGAACACGTCGATTAGAAAGTTCAAATAACTCTCAAGTTCATTATTGAATATATTTAAATTTATCATCAGTTAAGTTCCTCCTCAGATATAACGTTGTGTTTTCCCATAGCTCGCTAGTCAGAAATGGGTTAAGAAGGTCATTGCGAAATCAAGTGCTGGTATTTAGATATTCTAGGTCGAATGTCTAAAATGAACTGAACTTAGCATAGAATTTAAATATTATTATATTCAATTTTGGGAAAATAAATTCGCAGTAAATTCCGCTCTGTGTTTATTTATTAATCTTCACAGAATAGTAATGTTAAAACGAGCTATCTCTTTGGTAAAAAAAAATAGACACACACACAAAATGCAATAGATCGGAAAAATGTATTACGAAAAGATCGAAACACAAAATGTCGATAGCTTTCTTTTAACGTCAAATTACAAAAATTAATCACAAAGAATTTTACGTTACAACGAGATTTTGATAAGAAAAATCGATTGCCATATTTTCAAAAATCCACCAATTTAAGGGTTTAAGTGAGTGATTTCAAAAATTTCCAAATTCTCGTGCAGCAGTTTTCACTCTTTTCGTTATTACTTTTTTATAACAATAAAATAAACTTACAAAATGAGGTGTCGAAATTGTCTGCATAAATCAATTGACGTACTTTATTTTTAAATTGAATCATTCTTACGGCGGCGCTAGTGACAGTACAAAGTCTGTGGCCCAATTTCCACTGAAGTGAAAGGCCTGTAATGATCATTTTCAAAGAACCAAATTCTTGCTTACTAGAATGTAATACTAGAAATACTTTTTCATCTTCGGTTCCTAGGCTCATTTTCAATGACACTCCTTACGTCAGCTTACAAGAAAAAGTCAATTTGCTTGCAGCACAGTTTGCTGTCAACTCGACGCTGCTGTCTGATAGTGCCATGATTCCTTCTGTTAATGAGAGAGTTAATGATTCTATGGGACAAATCTGCTTCGGCACTCGTACAGTTGCAAGAGTACTGAAAGATCTCGATATGCACAAATCCGCTGGCCCGGATAGTATTGCCCCAATTGTTCTGAAGAAGTGTTCTTCAACACTGTAAAAACCAATGCGTAAGCTTTTTCATCTGTCCTATTCTACTGGTCTCTTTCTGATGGAAAACAGCATTTTTCTAACCTGTCCCTAAAATGTGCGAATCTTCTTCCCACAGATGGATCTAAAACCGATGACGGGGTCGGTGGAGGCGTATACTCCGAAAGATTAAATCTTTGTCTATCTTTTCGTCTTCCCAATCACTGTAGCGTGGTCCAGGCAGAGCTTCTAGCAATAAAAGAAGTCCTCTCTCGGCTCAAAGAAAACGTGATATCGACTACTAATATAAGTCATTGGACTCTGTCTCCATCAACTCACTAACAGCTCAAAACTGTCGATCATCTCTAATGAAGATGTCAAAACAGTTTAACATTCACCTTATACGGGTGCCGTGGCCTTCAAAAATTACAGGAAATTGTAAAGCCGACGAACTTGCAAAAAATGGAACAATCTTACCTTTGTTGGATAGGAAATCTAACATCGGTACACCCCTAGCTACTTGTAAACTTATACTAAAACATGATACCATAAAGAAAGCTAACCATAGATGGACGAGCACCCCAACTTGCCAGTGCACTAAACTAATTTGGCCATTGTTTGATGCTAAACGCTCAAAACAATTAATTTCTATTGGTAGATTGCATATTAGCTCCGTTATAGGTGTCTATACTGGACACTGCTTAATAGGAAGACATGCTTTTCGTTTTGGAGCTTGCAAATGATTTTTGCAGAAGCTGCATGAATGAAGAAGAAGAGGAGTCAGTTTTTCACCTTCTATCTTCTTGCCCTGGCCTAGCACAAAAACGTAGACTCCGCTTGGGAGACTTCTACTATAACGAAATTACTGTCGCTTTATTGTTAGCTCCAAAATGGTTTAACGAGTAAGGGTTGTTTTTGGAATCCTGTGGTATCACAACGGACCAAATATTGGTCTAAGTGTCTTTGGCTCTTCCGGCCAGCAGCCACCTTAACCTAACCTTCCCCTCTAACTATCGTCTAATTGCACTTACATCCCTTCTCTCCAAGGTCATGGAAACGCTTCTAAACTACTAGCTCAAGAAATATATTGAAGAACGAAAGCTTCTTAATGACCGGCAATATGGCTTTCGTAGCAATAGGTCTACCAATGATCTGATGGTATTTCTCACTGAAGACTGGCTCAATTCTTTACATCGTTTTGGAGAAAGTGAGATTATTGCACTTGATATTTCAAAAGCATTTTATAGAGTTTGGCATCAAGCTCTCTAATTGAAAAAGCATGTACATATTTGGTATTGATGAATCTCTTCTTGGATGGATTAGAAACTACCTTTCGATCCGCTCAATACAAGTTGTATTGGATGGTTTTAAATCTGAAGAATATAACATAAATGTTGGTGTGCCACAGGGCTCCGTTTTGTCTCCGAATCTCTTTGATATTCATCAATGATTTGTATGAAACTTCTAATCCATTAAATTTCTTAGTTGATGACAGTACTCTCAGCTTCTTATATTCGTTTCCAGATACATGTCCTTGTTCTTCGGATGTGGATCTAGAACGGCAGCGTATGATAAGCTCATTAAATTCGTATCTCGATAGCATAGAATTTAATGCTTCAAAAACGCAATGGTAACTTCTGTCGATAAATCGCAACTCACCCTCCATGCCGCTATCCATGAGCGGCACCTACATTGAGGAAACCGAACAGCACTCAGTTCTCGGTAGGTGGTAAATATTATGTTCTCCGGAATATCTTCGTTTGAGCCATTCTATCGAATCTCATAACCGTCATGTTGTATTTCCTTGAATTATCCTGCTTATTGGTAGAAATTATTATCAAAAATTATCCTGCGCATCTTTTTCAAGGGAAATCCGCTTATTTCCAGCTTGTGTGGTTCCCAATCGCAAAAACATCAAATAATATGCAATAATTAAATCCAAATGAAATTCTCGTAAAACATATTTATTATTTTAGAATTCAATGCAAAATGGATTAGATCCTTGTATGTGTGGGTATAATTATTCATCTCGACTTTCTACTTTATTATACCTCACACTCACGTGGCATCAAAATAATTATAACATCCGACACATGTTCAAAAATCTGAAGGGGGCCCGCTGTTGTTGTTTTTTACTCGAATCAGTTTTTGGAATATTTTATGGAAAGTAGCCTGCTATGAATATAGAATGCATAATGCAAGTGAATCCATCATCAAACATGTGAGAAGTGGCTAGGAAAAGCAGCAGTAGCAGTAGCAGGAGAACCATCATCACTCATCTATGTTAGTAAATATCGTCAGCATCATTTCAGGAACAGAGAAGCATAAACATCATCATCAAATTCACGTCGTGCTGCTTGTAACCCCTCTACATGAGAGGAATAATAATAATAGATCAGGGAGCCCCAGATTATCCTCATTTGCATCATCGAATTTAATCATTTATCCACATCATCATAAAGTCTAGATATACGAGCAGAAGAAGGAGTCGGAAAAATTGGACACGTTGTGTTTTTACTCTGACTGATGGTGGAACCTTTTTCGGGGTTGAGTCTGTTTTTGATGTAAAGTGAGTTGGAAAACGTGACACAGATGCCGAGTTTACTTTGTGTCGTGCCGTTGTGGTGTGTCGTCTGGGCGGAAAAGGTCGATTTCCTGACTATCGTGTGCAGAATATTACCTATTGTCATAGTAGAACGTACTTTAGGTATATGTAAAAGTAAAGTTCACTGACATGGGTATAATATTTGGACCCTGGCACCTTACAAACAAACGTGCACCTTTCGATCTTGATTGGCACACAGGACACAAATTGAAACGTATTGTGTCCAATTTTCGCATCTAAATTACAGTTTTTTAATGATGCCAGATCATCCAACTTTCGAAGTAAACTAACGAATTTTGATGTTTTAACTCGAGTTGAACCTTAGAGGTTAGATTAGCTCAAACTCAAAGGCTTTCACACTAAGGGTTATTCTGTTGTTGTGTTCTTTGGGAGTATGAAGTTTTTTTTTTATTAATTTTTACACACTTGTCACGACACTCATCACGGATTAATAAATTTTCCAGCATCCAAATTTCAAAAATTTTCTGGCAAGTAGACCTTAGTTTTCAGGCCTTACACATGGTTTCATTGCTTTTTAATACAGAACAAAATTCGGCCATAGTATTTTTGATATCTTATGTTTTAATAAAGATTACAAAATGTTTTTAAAAGCTTTCATAAGCCAAAATAGGTATTTTACCGTCCAGCCTTGGGGGACTTTTACAGTGCAAACATCATCCTAGTTTCGAATTCAAACTTTTGTTGAGGGTAGGCCAGATACAAGTTTCTTTTTAAAAATGTAATAAAATGAATAAAATTAAATTTGTTCCATGTATTATGGCTTTATTAGTAAGAGAAAACGTTCTCATTAATTGTGGAACACAACGTCGTTCAAGTGGCTGCTTCCGCTGCTTCGCATAAGCGCATTCTGTCATGCCAATAATTCGAAATCTTTGTGCAGAATTCTCCTCAGGCTAGTTTGTGAAATGTTGAGCTGTTGAGATCGATGGGGAGTTTATGTTCGTGAATTAATTCTCACACTCTATCCTACAGCAGCCACTATGTCGTTTGTGCGGACTGTACGGAGACTATGAGGAGGGTTGTCCACTAACATACCAGTTTCACGTAGTTTTTGCACAAACTTGTGTACATCAGGTGCTTCATTTCGGGCAAAACTTCGTTTCAAAACGCACTGTTTGGGCTGCTACATAGCACTCACTTTGGAAATAAGTTTTCCATATTTCCCAACGTTCTTTAAGCACAAAACGACTCATATCGTTCCACGGACTTTCTGTCAAGATTTCAAGCCAAAAAAAACTATGATTTAAAAAGAAACCACCAGATGGCCCACTATGAACTTAGAGTCAATTAGTTATGTGTACAAGGTTGGTACATTCACAGTTCAATATTTTACCCAACCGATTTCAGTGGATTAAGTGCGGTGGTTCATCTAGTATTCAACTATTTTACAGCAGATTTGAAATACTGCCAATTTTCTCCGTGAGGGTTTTACGTCGACATCGAAAACTTAGGCACTCAATATTTTGTTGACGTACACGTGTTCTGTAACGTCAATCAAGTTAAACGCCATCAGTACTGCTTAAAGCAAGCATTTGTAACAATATTTCTTTTCACTTCGGGTTTTTTCACCTTTAAATACTGGGAAACATCAGCTTGTCACAGTCATCATGTAGCTTGGTGTTAGTTGTTAGTAGATAAATATACGAGTACATAGAGCCTAATACTCTACTAAAAAAGGAACAAATATGACAAACAAAGAAATAATCATAATAAAACGGAACGGCGAACATGTTTTTTGTGATGCACTTTTCGCGGCCACAAAAACCGAAGGGGCATAAATTACATATTAAACGAAAGCATTTTTTTGCATAGATGTGCAGAATGCCAAAATTATTTAAAAATACTACACAGAAATTGTTTAAAACAATAAATAAAAATTACAAAAAAATGCCCGGAAAACAAAAACAATTAGAAATGTCAAATCGACTGACACATAAAATGTCAAATCCAGAATATGAAAAATGAAAGCATTCAGCGAAAACCCAAAGCCAGAACCCGAAACATTAAGGTGGATTCACATTACACAAATCCGCCAACACGATAAAAGTTGAACATGTTGTTGAATGTGAACATAAATGTGAATATAAATATTAGGCATGTGTTTTTTTTAGTAGTTGAGCTCTTACAATAATATTTTGAAACATTAAGCGTTAACTACAATCGCCACTTTCTGCAAAAAGTGAAAAAGAATACACACATTCGCTAGCGACAACTGATGGTGAAAAGAGCGTATAATTTACACCATACAATTTCAGTTCAGACATCTATCGGTGATTTTCTGAAAAAATGTATTCCATGTAATAGTGTTTTTAAAAAGTGAAAAAGTAAAAAGGTAGAACCATTTAAGCCATCAAGCGTTAACTACAATTGGCAATTTTTGCCAAAAGTACAATAAGTGAAAAAATGAAAAAGAATACACACATACATTATCGACATTGCTTCCAGTTTGGCGACATCTATCGGTCATTTTCTGAAGCAATTTATTCAATGTATTATTGTTTTTAAAAAGTGAAACATTTACTTTTTGGTTTTTTGAGATGGGAGATAAAATTTTAAATTGAGTTGGAAAAGGAAACCAAATTTTGTTTAACATTTTCACTTTTCAAGTTCATTGCAGTTATGGCTTTGCAATAATAGGGGTATTCATGCAAATGTGCAAGCTCTGCGTATTTGTATAAGTCAATTATTTTCGAAACTTATTTACATTTGTCTGCATTTGAATTTTAAATATTTGCGAAAAAAGAGAATAGAAAATACTCGAAATGTATTTGTCAGCGAAAAAGAGAAGATAGACTACGAAGCTCATGGTGTACCAGGGGGGTGTTGTTAGGGCCGAGTGTCTCAATTTTTTTGCAGGTACAGATGCAATGAAACATTCAGAGATACTTAAGTAGAAATTGGAAACCATCATATCAATTCTCCCATTCAAAAGTAAGTCAAATTCAATGTCTGTAATTAGTTCATTGAGTAAAGGGAAGTTCGTTTTCTTGAAGTCAAATTCAAGAGAGCCACTATCAAAATCATAATCAATTGTGTGAGCATGGGAAATCAAAACAGAAAGTGGGGGATGGTAACTATCAACTTTCATCATGGAAATTGGACATAGTTCAACAACACAATTACAAGGGTTAGTAACGAATATCAGATCTAACTGTCGAGAAATACTATTTTTTATACAGCTCACTTACTGTAAGTCATAAGATATCACGTTGTCAACAAAGAAAGCTTCCTGCGGAAAAGAGACGTTGGTGGGCATTAAACATATTTCGTCATCAGAAAGAGTCCATTCTAGATCAGGAAGATTAAAGTCTCCTGTAAGAAGAACATCGTCAAGAGGATCGCAATTATCAGAAATATAGTGAATGGAATTTATCTGTAAATCATGAAATTTAAAATTTTGTTGGATATCACGTTCCAGCCTTAGCCTTAGAATCTTAAGCACGTCAGTCTGCTTAAGTAGCATTTTTTTTTTTACTATGGACCTCACATCATCGGACAAAAAATCTTCATGATTTTCCCTCGTTGGCATATCTAGCTCTACAGGATCACTTGAACTCTGATTCAGATTATCATCCACCCGACTAATTTTATTAATTACCTCAGCAGGCACTTGACACGATCATAAATTTGTGGTTGGTGATGTTATAATTGATGTAGATGAGGCGATGACTGTAGGTTTCTGGGACGTAAAATGAATGTGTATCCTGTGGGATTGACCACCTAGTAGGTACTATCGCTTCTTCCAAGCCATTTATAAATGTTTTCTTGAAAGGTCCTCCTCCCGTAGCCTCACCTTCTTTTTTGTTGAATAGTAGTTTTTGTTTGACCCTAAACTTGGCCTCAAACCAGGCCTAAAGGAGAATCGACAAATTTGTGTTTTTTGACTTTAAACGCTTTACATAATACCAAGTTCAGATTTAGACTGTCGTTTTTTTGGCATTCAACGATAAGGGTGAATATATCATCAGAATGGTAATTATGATAGTTATCTGGCTCCAGATCCATGAAAGGTTTCTGCCTGAAGTTGAAAAGAACTAAGAATTAATATCCTGTTCACAGATATTTATTATCAGTTAAAGTTCAAACTTTTGAAAGATGTTTTTCATTAGTTTTTCTAGGCTTATTTAGGACTTATTTTAAATTTTAATTCAGAAAAAAGATCTACTTTGAATTTCACCCAAAACGGATGATACCTATGTATATTATGAGATGTCTATTGGCATTGAGTCAAAAAAAAAATCCAATGAAAATAATATAGCCCCAGGAGTAGGACCCATTAATTTCCATCAGAAGAAGTTATTTTCGAATAAACTTACTTTATTATTGTACTAGATAAACTCCTTCACCACAAATGCCATTTTCCAAGCATTTCACCTTTTTTGGACAATTTAATGTTTGAGCTAAAAGTTAAAAAGAAAAAAGAAAAACAAGTTTAATTATTTTAATATTCCAAACTCAATATGAATTCTCTTATTGTATGTTTTTAAGATGAAAATTTTAAGGAAGCATCCACCACGGACAGACGTTAAACAAGAAAGAAAGGATACAAACGGTTCGTTGCCGTCGGTTGGTAAATTACATGTCCAAAAGTGGATTAATCAATCAAAATGGGACACAAAATTTATGATAGTAAAATTAGAACATTCATTTTCTATTCAATGTCCTAGTATATTCGTATTACTGTGTACGAATCAAGAAAGGGATAAAAAAAAAAGGATAATCGACTTATGAGAGATTGCTCTTGAAGTTATCCCTGGAGACATTAACTGATGTATGGCGGGTCCAAAATTAATCAATTTTTTTTTGTCTGCCTTAAGGGTATATTTTTGTAGGTGTGGTCTGTTCTCTAAGTTAGAAATAATTTTTATCATATGCAAGGAATCACATCATTGGATAGGTTACATTTAAATCTTTAAGTTAGTATGGTGAAAATATCTTTCCAAGGAACTTTTGTGAAACCCAAAATATGAGCCTAAGGCACTTGTAACATTTGAGTAAAAACCAGCATTGGAATTCAATACTACTGCAAAATTTTTACGAATATACCTTAGTTTTAATTTTTAAAAATTGTTTCCACTTAGCTTTTGAAGTTAAAGGCAATTTTTATTTACAGATTTCCCCATGTCCTGCAGGACTCATCTATGAATTATGAATATCGAAATCTGAATTCGAAATTAGTTTTGATAGTGTAAGAAAAAGGGCGGGAAAGATGAAGTCGAAACGAATACACTCTAACGACCAACTTTTCTTATCCTTATATCTCGAGAACTATTTTGGCCTGTATTTGCCTTGATAACAAGATGTTACAAACGTTGGAACCTATATTGTCGTAGTTTGTGCATTTTTGAAGATACCGTAAGAATTTATTAAAAATAATCTGTAGATAAAATATACTGTTTAAAAGGTGTTTTTCAAAAAAACTGCATTTTCAAAACTCCACCATTTTCGAATTAACAATATTGTTTAAGAAATTGATTGTAGTAGTATACAATCTTATTTTGTACACAATTTTTTAATGTCGTACACTTAAGAGTAAAAACAAAAAAATTGCAATTTTGATCTATATTAAAAATTTTAATGTATACATAAGTCGATATGCTTTTTAAATAATTGTTCTTATGAAAGAAACATTTTCTTGCAGATGATTCAATAATGAAAAAAACTTTGAATTCAATTTTTTTTTCGATAACATTCAGCTCGAAAACTCATCATTTTAGGTTTTTGGAAAATTAACGAATATATTTTCTCAACGATCAGTCGAAAGAGAGAATTCTCTGAATAATGTTTCTAGAAGTTTCAATAAGAGATATATTCACCTAATTAGTGGATCCGAAATTTCGCTTTTAGGATGGTCTTTGAATGTTATTCAATTTGCTAATGGCATAAGCTGACTCTATACTCTGTCCAACAAAAATTGTCAGTACAGGGAAGATACGACGTTTGTCTCTCATTCTGGTTGCATTGCCATGCATAAGTGTTTCGCCTTTTAAAGCTTTCACAGGGATTCCGTAGTTTAAATTATAAATCGCCGCCAATGAAAGTAAAAAACGCGTAGGGTTACCGTCTGCCGATTCAAAACGACTGAAAACAATATTCAATTTACCTTTTCCCACAACGCCAAGCAGTAAGTTTTTAAGTTGAAAAGCAATACGACAACACTCAACATACTCATCTTCTTAAAATATGTTCTCAAAAGCTTCAAATCCCAAAAGCTCCTTAATAAAAACCACTGAAAAAGCTCTTTGCTTGCAATTGAGAATGATTATGGTAACTCTGTTTTGATGTAGATAAAGAGCGCACGATCGTATTGAGTGACACTTGACACTCTTGCCTTGATCTTGTTAGTATCTCATCAGCAGTGGGATACGACGGTCGTGTTGGGGTGTTCAACTTTTTGCAAAGAATTACAACAACAATTCCTTAAGAAAAGTCAGTGGCTTGCTCTTTTTTTAGTGGCATTTTTCCTAACGCATTGTAGTGAGGGTGCATCAGGCGCCACTGCTTTAGAAAAAGCTCTCCCATAAGGCATGTACTGACAATTTTTGTTGGACAGAGTATACCAATTACCTTCAACTTTGATGTTCAACACTTTGCAGGCTTGGACATTCAGTCCCTCGTTTTGGACCTTGGTTAATGACCCAGATTTCCTGTCATCCTGTCCCATACTTCTTGGAAGGAGCATCGTTCGATGTTAATTTGATGCCTTTCCAAGTGCTTAGCTTGGGTGCTTTTTTTCTTAGCCAATTTGCTGTTTCTTGGACATCACAGTCAACCAAGAGCAGACCCGTCCTGAAGTGCATGCCATTGAATTTCAGTTTGTGCTTCCACCCAAGTGAAACTTCCTCAATTATGTATTCTTTTATGGCTGACAATACGTCAGCGCTGAGAGCCACCTGAGGGTAGTCCTGCAGTTTTGTGCCTTCTGTGTCTTTTTTTACATATTCGGCTGTCAGGGGAGGTGTTCTGCTCTTGATAGACTTGATGTACTTGGAGTTAAAACTTCCATTAGTCCGGGAGTTATACACCCATGGGCTAACATTCAACGTTTCTCCTTGAACTGACCGGTTTTGAAAGTAACTGTCCTCTTCAGAAACCTACTAAAAGCCGGCAAAAGATCATCTCCACGGATATCTTTATCAATGTGATCCATATGTACCGGCGGTGACATCCTGGAAGTGTTGACCTTTTTAAAGTAATGGTTTTTTTTTGGCTTAATTTATTGTGTCTGCACCATTAGCTAGCGAAGTAATGAGGCCCGTCATACCAAAGCCCCGCATGGTATGGTACATAAGCTCTAGGTTACACTTTGATTCCACTTGGTTTGCAAACCATAAAATGGACACAGTTCTCGTTACACCCTGGATAATTAACATTTTTTACTAACTTACTATACTGGCCCTACTTTTTGGAATGGTCACTAAGACCACCTTAAGCAACAAGCTGCTTTCACACATCTAGATCCATGGCAAGCTGTCACCAGTCTTGGATACCAAGTTATCTGAAATTCTCTTTCACAACTTTTGTGTGCCAACTGATTACTTTATTCTTTATTGCGCCATCCCTAGCGGTTGGATTCAACGTAACTAGAAAGCTTGTCGTTTTGACTTCAGATGTCTTGAATCTTAAGCATGATAAAGTTTGTTACGCCCCACTAGAACCCTAAATTTTTTACTTACTACCTAAATCCGTCTACTGGCTTTAGTAGCCGGCAAATGACCAAGCCGGGAAAAACGAACTAGTTTTTGAGTCAGAAAATTCCAACTTGCGAAGCTCCCACTGTTCATTTAGAAACCTGTTTTGAGTTAGTCTTGAGTTCATTTAATATAAAATTTGTATCTACATCAAATAAATAAATAAACTAATACAAAAAGTAGGTAGGTGGTAAAGGTATAGATACAGCAATTGTTAACCAATTGTATGTGCAAAGCTTAAATCGTCCAGTGTTTTTTGTTTACCTATAACCTTCCATAAGATATTCAGGGTAACCTTTGAATCGTTTCCAACTGTCAAAATATTATTCCCAAATGTTTTGTAAGAACGATGTAACTTAATATCTTTTTTTTATTACCCAACCAATCTACTTATTCGATTAATGATTCATGATGTTTCTACTTATCGACACCATCGACAGAGAGAACATCTTAAGGCAGTAAATTTCAATACATTATTAATGTTTAAGCACACTTTGTTCTACGAACATACGGGACAATTGAAATTTCTGGTCATATAAGTAAGCGTGTATAAAAATTCTGTAACTTGCCATTAACCTACTTTTAATAATTCAAGAGATAACGATCGATTAAATTCGTATATACACATATTCGCAATTGAAACCCCTCTATACTTACAAATACACATTTACATAAAACATTACATACTTATATGGCAATAGCCTTGGAACTCACATTCAAAGATTTGTTCCTTATTTCCTAATTCCAGTTGTATTTAATGTTTCTCTCTGGCAGGATTCAATTTCTTCTTTTTTTGGTTGCTATTCCATCCTTTTAAATTTGTTCCTTGATGTCTATCTGTGTACTATAATGCGCATTGATGGCATTAAGGATTTAAAAGTCTCTTGATATTTTATAAGAAATAAAGAATCCTTATGAAATGATGGGCAATAAGTTGTGGCGGTTTAAAGTTACAGTCCTTCCTTGGTATTTTAGATAGTCATTTTTCGATGTTGAATAGGAATTTCAGAAAATCACAGTTACAAAGTGTATGAAATAAATAACACACACAATCTTGCTTGAGAAAATCCTGCCGATCTTGGATTAATTCTTGAATTTATTTTAGCCTTAAAACCTTATAGATACTTTTTTCCTCCACATGACATACTTTTCTTTTATTATTATTGCATTCTAAGACAAAGCAGTTAGGCGGAAATTGAAGTCAGTTCCTTCTTGAAACTTCACACAAAGGACACAGAAATCAACTTATGTGTACGTATTGTATATGTAAATATGGTGGTATAAAGGTTTTATTAAATTAATTAAAAAAATTTGCTTTTATGTTCTTTTTATTGAACAAAAGATAGTGCTATCAAAAAAAGCTTAACAAGATTTTTTTTTTCAAATCGTAAACATATTACCTGCGGCGTGCCTAATCGGGAAACTGTTGAGTGTCTTTAACCTGGCAAAGTCCAGCAGCGCAACTTTTAGTCACGTCGAAGTGCTTCCTTTACCTCCTCGTGGTGGTCCCCGGGAAATGATTTGTATATCCACACGAATTAGCTAAAATTGCAAAGCTCTCCGTAGCTGAAAACCATCTTGCTACCGAAACGGAAACAACGCCTCGGATAACTAATGATAATATGTTGACGACTTTTGGCCATCGAATTAGGACAACGATTGGTTTCTGGAATGTGAGGACACTCCTCGATGATGGCAGTGAAGGTCCCCACAACGCCAGATTCCTCCAACTAGAGAAGGAATTCATGCGGTACAGGCTGGACATCTTAGGCCTTAGCGAAATACGTTGGATGGGCTCGGGCAAGTTCAAGTCACCATCGCGTAACACTGTACTGCTCTACTCCGGAAAAGCTCCAGGAAGCACACGTGAAGCTGGGGTTGGACTGCTGCTAACAAAAACAGCTGTCAGTAGTCTGATTTCATGGGAGCCTCTTGGAGAAAGAATAATAAAGGCACGATTCCGGACAAGAGTACGTCCCGTCACCATTATACAATGTTACGCCCCAACGGAGCTCGCATCCAATGAGGAGAAAGAATGCTTCTACAGTCGGCTAGGAGCCGCTTACAACAACACACCGCGCGGAGATATTAAATTGGTTATAGGAGATTTGAATGCTAAAGTTGGCAGCAACAACGATGGACTCAAACATGTGATGGGAAACCATGGAGTTGGGAATTGCAATGATAACGGTGAGCGGTTCATTGACTTCTGCAATACTAACGGACTCGTCATTGGCGGCACAATTTTTGAGCACAAGACGTGCCACAAAATAAGTTGGGTGTCGACGGACAGGCAAGCTTCTTCGAATCAAATTGATCACTTCGCGATTAGCCGGCGCTTTAGAAGCAGTCTCCTGGATGTTCGAAATAAAAGAGGGGCCGATATGGGACTTGCTCGAGACCACCACCTTATGGTTGCTACTGTAAGACTTCGTACAGCTGCAACTCGGAGATCCAACGGCATAACCCAGGTTCAACGTCGACAGACTAAAGGATTTCACAACACGCCAACAATTGAGAGACTACCTTTCACACGGAATAATGACAATCAGCAGCACGGAACCTGAATCCATTGAAAACCACTGGAATGTTGTGAAAAATGTTCTTATATCAGGTGCTGAAAGAATAGTCGGCCGAGCGAGGGGAAACAATAACGCTTGGCTTTCTGAAGAAACCTGGATACGGATTGGCGAACGGCAAAAACTTAAGGCCCGTATTGCAGCTGCAACTGGAGTAAAAAAAAGAGAGCTGGAATCCCTGTACCGCATGAGAAAGAGAGAGGTTCACCGCAGTGTAAGACCTGATAAACGTAATCACATCAACGCTTTGGCCCAGCAAGCAGAAGATGCTGCTAACAGATGCGACAGTAGAACCGTCTACAGCATTACAAAGGAACTGGTTGGAGCTCGCAGTTCCAAACAACACCTCGTAAAAGACTTAGACGGCTCGCTTCTACAAGCGGCGCCAACGACATCGAGCGAACTCCTGCATCCACTCATAAAGAAAGCTTGGGTCTCCGAAGGATTTCCGAATGAGTGGAAAAAGGGAATGATAGTCAAGCTCCCTAAAAAAGGAGACTTAACACAGTGCGAAAACTGGAGGGGGATTTGCGTCCTGCCTGCCGTTGCAAAAATATTAGCGAAAATAGTACTGGAACGCATCAGGGAACATCTAGAAGCCACACTCGATGCCGAACAAGCAGGTTTCCGCACTGGATCCTCATGCATTGATCATATCAATACTTTAAGGATCATAATTGAGCAGTGCGTCGAATATCGGCTTTCGATAGCGTAAATAGAGAATTTATTTGGCATGCTTTACGCAGGAGGGGTATCCCGGATAAATTAATAGCTATTATTAAAGCAACTTATGATGGATCCAAATGTCACGTTTTGCACGAAGGGAGGCTGTCAGAAGAGTTTGAAGTCCAAAGTGGAGTCAGACAGGGCTACATTCTGTCACCAATATTGTTTCTGTTGGTGTAAGCGATGTCCTGCAAGCGGCCTTGTCGGGAAACGGAGGAATTCGATGGACTCTGACGTCTCACCTGAAACATCTTGACTATGCGGACGACCGACGTATGCTTGCTCTCTCACAGGATCATGCATCTCCACCAAATGACAACAGGGGTGGAGAGAGAAGCAGAAATTGTAGGGCTGAAAATCAACTCCGGCAAAACAAAGATGATCAGCCTAGGAACCCAGTCATCTTCTCTCATAAATATTTCTTAACAACCGGTAGAGAAAGTACAGAGCTTCCACTACCTTGGAAGTATTATCTCTACCTAGGGTGGCACCGAATAGGACATCAGCAGTCGAATCGGGAAGGCAAAGGCTGCTTTCGGTATGCTTAGAAATATATGGAGGAATAACTCTCTAAGCTTAAGAACCAAGCTACTGCTGTTTCGATCCAACGTCGAATCCGTGTTTCTTTACGGTTGCAGCACTTGGAAAGTAACAGTAAGTGTCACTAAGAAGCTGCAAACGTTCATTAATAGATGTCTACGAAACATGCTTAGGATTTTCTGGCCCAATCGTATCTCAAACGAAGAGCTCCTTAGGAAAACGGGTCAGGAACCTATTGACTCTATTATACGACGTCGAAAGTGGCAGTGGATTGGACACACGCTTCGAAAAGGCGACAACTGTATTGCGGCGCATGCAATGCAGTGGAATCCGCTCACTCAAGAAGGAAGAAGAGCTGGACGACCGAGAAGCTCATGGAAAAGGACAGTCGAGGAGGAGTCAGCCCAACTAGGCAAGAGTTGGAGGGAGTTGCGACTCATATCTAGGAACCGAACACGATGGCGAGCTGGCGTTGTGGACGCCCTATGGCTCACTAGGGGTCCCCCACGGACATAAAAGGTCTGAGGACCTAAGTAAGTAAGTAAGTAAACATATTAAATAATTGATTCTTATTTTTTGAAAAATTTGAGTGACGGATGAAAACTTTAGAGTAATTTTTGAATAACTTGAAATCCCAAAAAATATCGTTTTTGAGAATTTCGGTACACAATACGTACTATTTATATTTTTTAAAAGCTTCTATATACTCGTAATACAAAATTGATAAAATTCCTAGATAACTTTTCAACAAGTGGAATTTCAAAAATCTCTTTCTATGGGAAGAAGCATTTTTTTGGAGAATATATTGAAAATTGATTCTATAACTTTTTTAAATCTGTGGCTGATTTTTGTAAAATTTTTCTAAATGGCGAAAACTTGTATATTGCAGTACCATTATTTATGACCCAAAAAATAAAATATAAGAAAATCGACCAATGTAGTCGGACAGATTCATGGTTCCCACTTTTCGGTTGTCTTTTAATCATCTTAATATAAATCATGAATAAAAATCACTAATTCAATTTACTAAACGAATCCATTACATTCCACATACATAGATACTATATGGGGTACCTATATTTTGTAATTATATTTATAGTAACATATATGCAACTAGTACCTACCTAAAATCAAACGTGTTAAAACCTTCCCATCATGACAAAATGCAAACAAGATTAAGTTCTTGAATTTGTATACCTCTCTATCTACACTGCACATACTTTGTACTAGACTTCACACGAACAAAAAAAAATCCAAAAAATAATACAAAGATCCAACGTTCCTAATATTGTTGTAACCATGTTTGAAAATTCCTTGCAAAAGCCATTATCATCACCTTTTCCCAAAACCCTTATGCCTTAACGTCTTTGACTCTTTCAAAAAGGTTGGTGCCGCATAAAATATTACACGAGCATGGTTTGAACACAAATATCTTCAATAGATAAATCTAAATACTAAAACCCACCAGGAACTTATCAAAACCGAAGCAGAATCAAAAATCTTTTGCTTACAAAAAAAAAAAAACTCAAAAAAGTATGTTCACAGATTTGTTATAAGAAATAAAAAAGTTAAAAAAAGGAAATTCACATATTTGTCTCCTTATGGTTTCTTTTGCTACATATCGTTGTCATCATTGATGTTCATGTTGTAAGAACGTTCGTCTATCTCTCCATTTGAACATCTTTCAAGATGTCTAGGTAATTTCCCAGGGTTGGACTTGGTCATGTGCCAATAGCTAATACTCGTACCTACATAGGCCATATTATTTTTTTTCTGAGATTGTAATGGAGCTCCTTTTCTCAACGGGAAGCAACTTTTTAAGCTAAAGTCGAGTTAAGCAAATATATTTTTTCGTCTAGCTTAGGGTATCAGCATCGGGAGCCTAGATTTCTCGATCCAAAATGGGTTTAAATCAAAGGGCACGGTAGTGCCCAGCCAAGTTCTGGCACTACACCCTTTTTACAGGAACAAACTCAGGCGACTTTTGACCCCTCCCTATCTTCAGTACCAATCAAGTCAGAAACTTGAAATTCCGAATATTTGCTAAGCTAGTCAGGCACATGCGCCTGACCAAATTTCAATTTTCTAGCATAAGCGGTTCCTGAGATATAAGGCCTCAAAAATCACAAAAACCGTAACTGACTGACTGACTGACTGACTGATCATCAAAATTATGGAGCACTTCCCGACATCGTAGAATCTTGTAATTTTGCACAACGGTAGGTCTTGTCATGTAAGCAGAGGAAAAAATCGAAAAATTGAAATTTTCCATTCAGGGGGCGTGGTATCCGCCCACTTTCTCCGAATTGGTGTTGGTTGAATGGAGCACTTCCTACTGCTGTAAAACGATGAAATTTGGTGAACCGGTAGGGCTTATATTGCATATAAAAAAACAAAAATAAACACCAAGATTTTCCTTTCGGGGGGCGTGGTATCCGCCCACTTTCTCCGAATTGGTGTTGGTTGAATGGAGCACTTCCAACTACTGTAAAACGATGAAATTTGGTAAAGTGGTAGGGCTCAAATTGCGTTCGAAGAAAAAAATATAAAATTAGTGGTTTTTTATTCAGGGGCGTGGTATCCGCCCACTTCCTCAGAACTGATGTAAATCATATATGGCGCACTTCCAATTGCAGTAGAACAATGAAATTTGGTAGAACGGTAGGGCTCAAATTGCATATAAAGGACCGAAAATAAAAATCGAGGTTTTCCATTCAAGGGCGTGGTATCCGCCCACTTCCTCAGAACTGATGTAAATTATTTATGGCGCGCTTCCAATTGCAGTAGAATAATGAAATTTGTTAGAACGGTAGGGCTCAAGTCGCATATAAAGGACCAACAATAAAAATTGAGGTTTTCCATTCAGGAGGCGTGGTATGTTTAATTTATATGGAGCACTTCCGATTGCTGTAATTAAGGTAGGTATGTTAGTGTTATGTATCTTGCCAGGATAAGAAGAAAGAATTGAAGCGCAAATTAAAACAACCAATAACAAAAAGAAAATATTGAAACAGCTACAATGTAATAGAGAAATTTTATTATTTAATGATTACTGAGTAAAATTTGATGGGCTTACTTGGCAAGTTTTTTTTTATGCCCAATTCAAACGGTTTTAAAAACTTGACCAGTAAGCCTATCAAATTTTACTCAGTAATCATTAAATAATAAAATTTCTCTATTACATTGTAGCTGTTTCAATATTATTCTACTTTAAATATTCGGTATTAAATCTTCATGAAGTAAGAACTTGGCGCACTTTTAGATATCATTACTTTTCACGGCTGACTTGTTACACAAAGGTTTTTGTATAGAAGAACTTGGCTCTTTTTTTAACATTTATGTTTTTGGTCTGATTTGTTTTACTTGAAACCTTAGTTTTTGTTAGAATCGATGTATAAAGGGTTCGTTGGGAAGAAAGTTTTAAAGATCTCTGTTGTATCTCCAAAAAGATCAAACAAGATGAAACATTCTATTCCAAATAAGTATTTTTCAAAAAATGTTATAACTTCAAAACCCTGAAAAGTTCGTATTTCTCGGTTACCAAATTTGGTGGAGGGAGTAAGTATGACTCAATTCTGTCATATCAGTACAGACCGTACGCTAGGCATTTAATTTATTTCCTTTCACATAACCACCAAAAGTACTATTGGCAGATTAAAAAGGACACAATAGTTTTGTAGTCAAATGACTTAGAAAAATGTGAAAAAGTTTACTCCCGGGGAGTGTTCCATAATCAGGATGATTTATTTATTATTGAAATGTGCTCTATGCAACAAGTTAAAGTTTTTAATAAATAAGTCTTTTGTAAAACTCTTCACTTGCCGATTCTTGCTGCGGGAGTAAGTATGACTCACATTTTCCTTATTCATTCGGACCATCTGATTTGGATGTAATTTTTTTCCTTTCAAATAACCATTTTTACGAATGGAACGTAACGTCAATTGACTTAAAAAATGCGAAAAAAACCAAAGGATCGGCAACAGTTTATTCCCGGGGAGTGTTCCATAATCGGGATGATTTTAGCTGCGGGAGTAAGTATGACTCACCTTATTCAGTCGGACCGATTTGTTTATAATTTCTTTCCTTTCAAATAACCATTTTTATAGATGGAAAACAACACCATAGCTTGGAAGTCAATTGATTTAAAAAATGCGAAAAGAAATCAAAAGGATCGGCAACAGTTTACTCCTGGGAGTGTTCCCTTATGGAATTATTTATTTATGATTGAAATGTGTACTTGATGTGACATTTAAAAGTTTGTAATAAATTAGTCTCTGTAAACCAATTCAAATTCATTTAAGAGCTATAAATCTGTATTTCAGTTACCAAATCTGGCAGCGGGAGTAAGTATGACTCACTTTTGTCATTGTCATTCGGACCGTACACTTTGCATATAATATGTTTCTATTTATATCACCACCTTTCTTAAGAGATAATCCGCCACTGGATAAGTTGTAGACTTTTAGCTATACACCCCTATCTACTCTTAAAAAATTTCGAAGTACAACGACAACGTCGACAACCTTATTCAAGGGAACATTTTGTGGTAAAGCCATTCTTGTTTCTTCCTTCCTTAATGCTTGTGTAACGGCAATTACAGTACATCTCTCTCTACCGAAATTCGCTTCCGGGCAATCTTTTCTTTTGGCATTCTACTATATATCTTCCATACAAACTCAACCCCTTGGGCCAAGCAGCTACCTTTTCTTCCTTACCTAACTATCTACAGTAGCAACAACCCGTAGTAGACAGAAGACAAAAGAAAGTATTACAACCAGCAGCTATTTTTTCGACATCCACGTTGTCGCGTCGTCGTCCTTGTATAGCCCCAGAGGGATACTATAAGAAATAGATGTACGAGTAGGTATTTCTATCTATGAGATGGCTTTTCTTTGAGTACGGTTCACCGCCAGACATGGATGCTGGATGAAAGGGATGCTTGTGAAGGATGTTTTGGGTGGTTCAAGGGCGGTAACTAGCTTCCTTAAGTGGTGAGGGTGGCCCTAATAAACATAACATCCTTTGTAGCAAATTGCAAGGTAAACCAAATGAACAATTCCATTAATATATCGCGCAAAACTTTCGTCTGGGTGGAGATGAGTTGAAGGTTTTTTTTTTTTTTTTTGTAGAAAACTTAAATTCCCTTAACCTAATTTGGGACTGAATGGGAATGTAGAGACACAAAAAGGGGATTTCGTCAGGAAAATGCTCTTGATTTAATGTGCAGAGAGAACTTCATACGCCAAGTTTTTTTTTTTTGTGTTTAAAAAAAGTGTGCGACATATTTCTTTGTTTTTAAATAAAAGAAGAAAAAAAAAAACTACGGAAAAACCGTTGAGTCAATGTCGTCAGTTGTCCTCTTTTACTCGAATCTTGACTCCTTCTCCTCATCCTTTCACGAATGTCTGGAAATTTTGTTTTACTTGATAAATATTTACTTTTCTAAAGGAATATTAATTTAAATAAATGTTTTTTTAGTTTTGTTTGCAGTTTTTGGGGAATTTTTAAAATTTTTGTTTTTGTTTATTAAAAAAATGAGGAGAATGAAAATTTCGACGTCTCGAGGAACAAGTTTTAGTGCATGATAATAAGTTTTTTTATTTGTAATTTTTGTGATTGAGTTGAATAAAAGTTGTATGTTTGAAATTCTTAGTATTTTGAATAATATGTATTTAAAAAGAGAAGACTATTACTGGCTTGAGAGATGTTTTTTGTCAAACTTTTTGCAAGGTTTTTGATCTCTTGAATTCGAATCCGGGTAAAACTACCCTAATGAAGCGCAACTCTGAAATCGGATTCGAATTAAGGACCTGCCGAAAAAAATGCCATAGGTCGTGTGACAGCAAAAAAGGAGTTTAGAGTTATCAGAAGGGAAATATTTTGGTTTCACATTCTTCCAAATAGTTTTAGAAGTTATGCATCGATTAACTCCTTTGTCCTCATTCTTTGGATTACCATCAGCTTAGCAAAATAATATGTGCTCATTTGTTTTTTTTTTTGTAGCCCGTGAAAAACCGCTTAGAAAATCAGTGTTCAAGCAATTGAAGTTATTGATTTGTAAACGATATAATTCTTCGACCTTTAATTTTCGTTCAACTTAAAATGGTACAAAGAGTCCAAGCTACAAGGTCCTCAGTCAGCTCAGTCCTTTGGTAGATAGCTCCACTATATGCATCCCAATTTAAATAAGGTAATTTTTGAGCTGAGAGTGGAGGCCATAAGAGATACTATTCGAAGGCTTGTCACGCTAGTACGTCATTGTCCATACCCTACAAGTGTCCCAGCCATCCCAAGCAGTGTATTTTCAGCTTTTTGACGTCGATGAATAGGCCATAGAGTTAGATGTGGATCTCTTTCTCCACGCTCCATAATATCACCTCCTCAAAGAAATCAAAATCAAGGGAATTAATATTTAGGGAATGGTTTAAATGTTATATATGTATTTAAAAAAAAAATGAAGCAATTTAATGAGGGAATCAGTGTAAAATAAAGCATATTTTTGTGTTTGAGAACTTATAGTTAAAAATGATTTTAGTCTTCAAAATTTTTCTAAACTTAGCAATTTATAAGGTAAATTTGAGTTAAAAAATGTTATTCAATAAAAGATGGCGCTACAGTCCCGTGTGTACCAGGTTTAAAATTAATCTGGTTCAAAATCAACTAACTTCTCCCGGCCAAGTCGATTCCTAGTAGGTTGTCTCCACTTTGACACACCAAGTTGGTTCAGGTCTTCTTCTTTCTTGTGGGAACCATCTTAGTAACAATTTTACTGGGTTGGATTCAAGAATTTTTCGGGCTGAAACATTGGTGACTATTTCGATCTAAATGATTCAGTCACCTATAAAGGGCTTTTTTATTTTTTGTCTAGATAGATGGCAACCTAGAGCTTGTTTGTTATTGTATCTTCTCCACTCCCCATCCATGCATTAGGGACCAAAATTCACCCGGAAAGTTATTCTCTCAAAACCACAATGAACTATTGTTTCACAACTGATGTCTAAAACCTTTTTCGACATCAAATATTACGTTTATATGAGGTGTTGAAGCGAACTTGAAGCTCGCTTTGACGCTTTTTATACCTTTATTGAGTTGAAATGAGCTTCGTTCGACTCGATACCACTCGCTCAGCGGTGTCGAGTCGAATTGTGAGACGAAAAACCTGGTTCGAGGAGCTGGTTTAACAAACTGTTTCAGAATCGCTCAACACCATTTCAACTCAACTCCAAATCGAGCTCTTAACTCAAATGACAAAAAACCTGTGTCGAAAATCCGACCCTAATCCAACTCGATCTTTCGATACTGCATATAAATGTAGTAAAAGGTATCATTAAGGCTTTTGCCGACCTTAATAAAGCACCCTGCATTTTTCATCGTCATCCTGAACAAACAAACGAGTTTTGGCAGGGATGTCAAAATTAGACATTGTTCTATATATTCCTTGTCTCTATAAATGTGATCTCCCACGGCCATTAAATAGACCAAAAGTGGTGTTTTCCATTTTGAAGTTCCCGAATTTGTTCCAAGATCCGCCGCCGTAGTGTGATCAATTGGTCGATGGTGGATTTTTCGGTCCTAAAGCCACACTGATATGAACCATCAGGACATTGGCGAGGGACTTGAGGCATTCATGTAATATGGCAGAAAAGATCTTTTAGTCTATGCAATGGTGTAATGTTCAAGTGTAGACTTTCGTGAGTATCGGTGAAATAATTCTCGAAAAAAATTCATGTCTTCCTCTGATAATATTTCTTATATAAACTGGTAGATTCGTCATTGCAATTATATAGTTTAGGGAGATTCTAAGAAAATGGCCACCTGTCAAACTCAGCTGTCATTTGAAGTGGGGAGCGTTTCGGAATCCCGCTTTTCAAAAATCCTGAAAAATAAGTTAAAATCCCTTCTGCTAAAATACTGCTTTTTTAAAATCCCGTCTTCTAAAATCCCGCTTGTTCAAAATCCCGATCTATTATAATCCCGCTTTTTAAAACCCCGCCAAATCCCACTAATTCCGTTTTTTAGAATATGTAGCTAAAACTTATTAATTTTATGTTTGTTATTTTCCAGAATGCTAAAAGAACTTTACATACACCCAACCTCGCACCTATCCCAAATCCTATACTGTGCCCAAGCAGCGGGATTGTAGGAGGTTACATACCTCACTGCTTACACGTCATAATAAGAAAGGGGATTATAAAAAACGGGATTATAAGAGACGGGATTTTACAAAGCGGGATTTTTAAAAAGTGGGATTATAAGAAACAGGATTATAAAAAACGGGATTATAAAAAGCGGGATATCGTACCCAACCCTTTGAAGTGTCATAATATTATACTCTGTCCAACAAAAATTGTCAGTACAGGCCTTATGGGAGAGCTTTTTCTAAAGCAGTGGCGCCTGATGCACCCTCACTACAATGCATTAGGAAAAATGCCACTAAAAAAGGAGCAAGCCACTGATTTTTCTTAAGGAATTGTTGTTGTAATTCTTTGCAAAAAGTTTTACACCCCAACACGACCGTCGTATCCCACTGCTGATGAGATACTGTCAAGATCAAGACAAGAGTGTCAAGTGTCACTCAATACGATCGTGTGCTCTTTATCTACATCAAAACATAGTTACCATTATCATTCTCAATTGCAAGCAAGGAGCTTTTTCAGTGGTTTTTATTAAGGAGCTTTTGGGATTTGAAGCTTTTGAGAACACATTTTAAGAAGATGAGTATGTTGAGTGTTGTCGTATTGCTTTTCAACTTTAAAAAAAACGCGCCTATTATCTTACCGCTTGGCGTTGTGGGAAAAGGTAAATTGAATATTGTTTTCAGTCGTTTTGAATCGGCAGACGGTAGCCCTACGCGTTTTTTACTCTCATTTTCGGCGATTTATAATGTAAACTACGGAATCCCTGTGAGAGCTTTAAAAGGCGACACACTTATGCATGGCAATGCAACCAGAATGAGAGACAAACGTCCTATCTTCCCTGTACTGACAATTTTTGTTGGACAGAGTATAGAAAATTAAATTTTCGTAAAAAATCCAAAAACAGGTCGATTAGATAATTCAATTAACTTTTAAAATCATTTATTATTTCATTAAAATAAATAATCATTTAAGCTAGAGACGCTCACAAACATAACGTTGCGTTTTCGCAACGTTAGCCGGAAATGGGTTAAAAACAAGCATTACTTAAGTTATGACCGAGATATCACCCAAAATGTGCGAAAAAGTGGTTAAAAAAGGTTTTTCACACTTAATGGCAAAGTCTAAATCTAAATCGTCTTACATATTTTATTAAATAAGCCTCTTGTCGTAAATTACAAAATTTCAACTTAAATTTACCAACTTTGGTACATTTTTTATTCACACGCGCTTTCTTTGATATAGTTTATTTAGAGATTTTCCATTCACATCAAATAATAAGTATCTAAACTTTTCTACTTGTCCAAAACACTTGAAAGCCACTAAACATTTATGGATGAATAAAATAGTCGTTATTAAATCAATGTTTTTCGAAAAAAAATGTCCTTTTAGGTAACTTTTTCAATCTACCCAAGTGATTTCAAGATGCGTATACCTACCTACCTACCTACCTACATGTATTAAAGTAACCCTCGCTGAAGTCCTTTCCCTAAGTGTTGATGGTTTTCTCTTGGAAAGCTACAGATGTATAGCTTTAGATGTACACAAACCCACACAAATATAAAGATGATGTTGCCAAAAACTCTTGTTCATAATTACTCTGCCAACAAGTGACATTTCAAAAGAAAACTTAATTACATCCATATAATAATACCAACCAAAAAAAAAAGGACGAAAAAGAAGATGGAATCTTATATCCCATTGCATCATCGTAATACCCAACCTATATCATCTCAGCGTCGACGTCGTTGTAGTCGTCTTTGTGCCGTAGTTGTGTTGTATGTGGTCCTGTTGAGAATTACATCAACAATATAATTACATGTTCTATCCTACTTAATATAATCCAAATAAAAAGCTCGACCATATTATCGTCGCTTTTATCGTCGCCATCATCATCATAATCATCGCTTGTGTAGTCAAAGACATGCCACACTTTATGGCACAAAATATATGTACATACTTGTATATGTATTTTATCTCAGAATCTTCTTGTTTCTTTTTTTACCCATCAAACGCAAATATAAATATAAAACGTATACCACAGGATCACAAAGGACACAGGTTTCTTTATACAAAAGAACAACAAAATCAAACATCAGGACAGTGCCTCTCGCCTTGCCACTGTTCGTCCCTTTTCAGCTGTCAAAAAAAAAACAACCTAAACATGACAAGTTAAATAAAATGACAATGCCTGAAATATCTATATACTCGTGCACATAAATCCATGGGTGGTGGTTGTCTGTATATATATAGTATAGGTAGGTTTTTGATGTAAACGAGGATACAAGGACACGATGATTACAATGACTATGATGTTATCATTCTATCTATTCTGCTGTGTACCGTTTGTTATAGTCAACATGAGAAGTAAATATCAATCTGTGAGAAGAATGCGCTTGTCACTATGACAGTTTATACACTTTGACGTCACAAAGGATCGGATTTGGGTTCAGGTCGAATACGAACTCGAATTCGAAAGAAGAGAAAGGTCAGAAACGTCACCCGCGCTATTATGTCATAATAAATATCCTTAAGCTTAAGCCACCCTACCAATACAAAAGATATTTCAGACGATAGATAACTTAACCCTTCATCGCTGATGACAGAGTGAATCTTCTACATCTGACATTCCACTCATTTATGTACTTTGTATAAATATTCCTTAAGGACATCCCGAGAAGATGAGCTGAAAGAGAACAGACTGGAACAGAATATCCATTAAATATTCAATACCTGTGAATGACATATGAATGGGATATTTTGAGTAATTTTTATCCTTAAGGATTTTCATTTTTTTTTCATACTTTTCCAGCATATCGATGTAATAAAGGAATTCCTAGAGCGAACGATATTGCCCTGCTGCAAAGGATTGAAATTAATCTATTTAGGAGGACGAGAGAAATGGGTTGTAGAAGAATTATTAGAGATCCTCTTTCCATTGTGACTCATTGGTGGAGCTAAAGGGGGACGAGAGAATACAAACAGCAATCAAAATTGTATGACTTGAGATTTTCTAAAGACGGAGCCCAATTCTAAATATTCATGAAGTGTTAATATTAAATATTTTCTTCATCATCATGACGCAGAATAAAATGAGAGAGAGATGAAATTATCCTTAAGGCGTGTTTTGAATAGATGAATACATATTATGCAAAGAGAAAAAAATAGCTATACGCGGTAAATGAGTTCTTGGAAGTTGAAACCGAGGTGAATTTCTAACTTTGTCTCAGAAACGAACACTGCTTGAAATTCTAAACAGTCTTCTCGTAGGTTTTAATCAAAGATGTAATATTTTTTCTGCATTCACTAAGATATTCGAAATTCTTGATCTTTGTGATGTCTTATAGTAACAGTTGAGATATTTCGGATATTTACTTTATTTCACTATCACTATCTTGTTTATATGGTTTTCCGAGGGCGGATTGCCTTGCGAAGACGCATTGCATCCGCCGATCAGGTTCGAATCAACACAGCTGCCCTGCACAATGAAAACACCAGTAATACCTTTGGTAATGCGTTAGGACTCGCCCTAGAATCACTTGATTTAGGGAGAGTAAGTCCTGGAGCCAGTATGCTGGGCGTAAATGAGAAGTGGACACGCCTTAAGAATACTGTCATTAGTACTGCCAACTCCATCTTAGGCAGCAGCCGTAAAAATCGGAACGACTGGTTTGATGATGAATGCAAGCTAGCGACTGAACGTAAGAATGTTGCGTACCGAGCAATGCAACAATCTCATAGAACGCGAGCACGCGAAGAGGAATATAAAGAGCTCAGAAGAACAGAAAAACGGCTTCACAGACAAAAGAAATCAGCCTGGGAGAAGAACCTAATCTGTGAAATAGAAAACAGCCGAGAGCGAGGTCCGCACCAGGCGCGGAAGTTCTACCAATCAAACATGACGCAGTACACACCACGCTGCACATACTGCACCGATGCTGAAACCATACTGGAGCGATGGGAAGTGTACTTTAATGAATTGCTAAATGGTCAGCTCACTGCAGAAGTGGAGGCTCCACTATTTCAAGAAGAATACCCTATGTTGCCGCCACCAAGCATAGAAGAGGTTGAGAAGGCTATAGGCCGACTTAAACAGAACAAAGCCCCGGGAGCCGATGGCATACCAGCAGAATTATTCCATCACGGCGGGCCAGCCTTACGTCAAGCAATTCATGATATTATAGTGCACGTATGGGAGCAGGAAGAAATGCCAGAAGACTGGCGAAAGGGTATAATATGCCCCATACATAAGAAGGGGGATGTCACAACGTGCAGCAATTATAGAGGTATCACGTTGTTGAATACCGCCTATAAGATACTCTCCTCTATCCTACAAGACCGGATAACCCCATACGCTAAAACCATCATCGGACAATATAAGTGTGGTTTCATTCCAGGCAAATCAACAACTGATCAGATCTTTACCCTTAGGCAGGCGATGGAAAAATGTCTAGAATTTAACATCCCAACATACCATCTGTTTATAGACTTTAAGGCCGCCTATGATAGCATAGCCAGGGTAGAACTTTACAAAGCCATGAGAGAATTCGGCATCGCAAATAAATTGACACGACTATGTAGGTTGACCATGACCAACGTAACAAGCCAAGTAAAAATAGCCGGATTGCTATCCAGACCAATCAACATCTTTAATGGACTCCGACAAGGGGACGGTTTGGCTTGCCTCCTCTTCAACCTGGCGTTGGAGAAAGCAATCCGTGACTCTGGCTTACACAGATGACATCGACATCATCGGAAGAACCGAACAAGCTGTACACGATTCCTTTATCAAGATCGAGCAGGCGGCACAAAATCTGGGGCTGCACATTAGTGAAGGTAAAACAAAGTACATGGTGGCGTCGAATGCGAGAGGAACAGTTGGTCAAACAATCAAGGTAGCGGAGCACGAATTTGAAGTGGTGCAATCCTTTAAATACCTTGGGTCAATAGTAGCAGACGTTAACAATATAGAAGAAGAAATACGCGGGCGGCTTCCCAAATCCAACGGAGCCTACTATAGTCTGTCAAAGCTCTTCAAGTCCAGAAATTTCACCATAACTTCAAAACTGCTGCTGTACAGGACCATGGTCCTGCCAGTACTCACATATGGAACCGAGACTTGGGTGCTTAGCAAAAGGCACTCCGACCTCTTAGCTGCGTTCGAGAGAAAAGTCTTAAGGAGAATTGTTGGCCCCATATGTGAGAAAAGACGATTCCGGAAACGGTACAATCATGAATTGTACGCAATCTACCTTGAAGCAGATATCGTGACAAAAATTAAGCTCGGTAGACTCCGGTGGGTAGGGAACCTAGCTCGCATGAGGGAAGGGGAACCTGCTCGGAAAGTTCTTTGTGGTACATTCTATCATTCTATGGTAGACGACAGCGTGGTAGACCATGCTTGCGCTGGAGAGATGGCGTAGACCAGGACGCCCGAAGCCTTGGGGTGCGCAACTGGATGGCTTCGGCTAGAGACCGGGATAGGTGGAGAGACTTGTTGAAAGAGGCCAGGACCGGAACCCGGTTGTCGAGCCGATGATGATGATGACTTTAGTTTTCATAGTGAAAAAAAAGTTTAAAAAGTAAGATTTTAGTTATAAGGTTAGTTAGTTTCTTTGTGTGAGAGCTAAGCCTATTTCAACCACAAAATGATACAAAATTCGCCCATGAGTTTCTCTGACAGAATCAATACTTTTCAATATTTTCAATATTTTAACTTGAAAATTAAACAGAACTTCGTAGTAAATTCAATAACTTTTTGTAGAGCATTAAAAATCCTGTCGAAGTGGATGCCAAAAAACGCTATGTATCAAGATGCAGGTAATAGATGAACAGCAGGAAAAATTGCGACAGCCATTTGGTTAGTCAAAGTTTTAAACTCTAATGGGCTGACAGTTGATCACACTTCGATCAATGTAGATCCGTTGTGATACTCTAGAGCTTTTGACTCCCTTGTATTGAAATCTATGATAAATCCTATGTCATTCAAATTGATGAGTGTCGGCAAGCTATAGCCATGTAGACATGTCGTAGAGTGCTTCCAAGTCATTGAAGAAATGTATGTCTTCACATAACCACTTGGTTTAGGAGTGGACTCATTTCGAGGGCTTAAAATCTTTCCTTTAGTCCTACTTTAGCTAATTTCCCTCCACCAGACACGTAGGAGAATGTGGCTCCATGCAACGTCTGGTAGATCTGTTTAATAGGTTATTGGTTTGTATATGTCCGTTTTTTTTTTTTTTGTGAGCATTGCTGAATAAGTCGAAGGGGCTATCCCTTTTCGCAAGAGAATTTTTCCAATCTTAGGGAGAGGTGGACCTATCAACTCACTGACGCTCATGTTCACAGTAAGAGTGGCAATCGCTGGTGTATTAGGCGAGGTGTCAATTCTCCGTTTGTTGGTGCTCCTCTAAGAAAGACGTGATTCGTTCAGTCGTTTCTGTTCGTTCTATCATTGTCGTCCTGGATCTTTTTTATGTCTTTTGACTGTGGTTGAAGGCTATTTCCAATCTCGTGATTGGCTAGTTGATAGAGCTTAGGAATTTTCAAACCATTTGGTAGAGTTAATAACTTTCAACAGGTTTTGCTTGGAATGTCAGAGAGAAAGTGTCTCCCTAGGAGCCTGTTTCTCAGATTATACAGCGCAGGGTGATGACACATGTAGTGAGGGTAATCTTCATGTCCATACTGAGTTTCATCTCTTTCTTGATTGTGTCCGGTGGTGATGCTCACAAGAAAAGATCGAGACTTTTTACTCATTTTTATGTAATAAAACTAAGCCATAACTTTCTGGTTATACGACAGGTATCGAGTGAACTCCATCTATTGTTTGGTTTTGCTAAAACTTTGCTCTCGATTACCTGTTTCCGATTACAGGGTGCGACCTGAACTATTGTGTCTGCCTGATTAAGATCAAATGTTGATTCTATTCTTGCTAGCTCGTCAGCGCCTTCATTACCTGGGACACCATTCTAACCAGAAATCCAACATAACCTCATGTTGTGCTGTGTACCAAGAACCCTTAGCTCTTCGCGGCAGAAAGTTACAAGCTTCGATTTGATTTCAATGTCAGAAATCATTTTAATGGGTGATATGCATAAAAGATAGTAAATGCTTTTACTTGAGAATTTCTAAGTAATTACTTTTTTTGATATGCATAAAAATGCAGTAAATGCTGAAAATAAAGTATTTACTTGAGGCCACAGTACTTACTTTTTTCGGATGAACTTTTGCAGTAAATACTTTATTCCGTATGCATAAAAAGTAGCAAGTACTTTTTTTCTGTAGGAATTACTTCTTTTTTTCAAAGTCAAAGGATAGCAACATGAAAATTTAAAAGTACATACTTTTTTTGATTTAAACACATAACTATGTAGCTTCGAAACCATAAAAACTTACAGTCTTAACTCTATTCTCAAAGGATTCACGTCGCTGATATAAATTAAAATTAAGTTACTGTTGACTGTACTGAAATGGCGGAATTTGTACGCGTAAGTTCACAAAAAGTCTATAAAAGTCGAAGATCGGGTTCAGAATCAAATTTTAAACAACTCTATCGTTTTGAGAGGGAAAACGTAGATTGGTTGAGTGAATACTTCATTGGTAAGTCATTGCAAAATCGTAATTTGTAGTTTTAAAACTTGACACACCCTTACTATTTGGAGCATTTTGTAAGTTCGAATTGGTGTAAAACTTTCTATTTTCTTATACGCCTGTTAACTTAAAAATATAAGTTTTTATAGAGTCTTATACTTCACTCTACTGCAATCACTCATCAAGAAAAGATGCGAATTTTTTTACGATACGTTGGAGATCCTGGATTTCAAGTTGGCGTTGGTGAAGATATAGGCGTTCATCAGAGTACTGTATCCAGAACAGTTAATTTTGTTACAAAATTAATAAAAGACAAAGCTTCTCATTGGATAAAATTTCCATCGAGCTATGAAGAACAGCTGGGAGCAAAAAATGATTGGCTAAGCAAATACAGGTTCCCACTATGCATAGGAGCCTTGGACTGTACTCACCTGGAAATATTACAACCTAGATTTCATTCGGAAGAATGCATTAACGCAAAAGGATATGCTTCCATCAATATCCAGGTAACTTGTAATTCAATGGAATATTTTAATGGGCTTATTCCCCGCTTTCTTTAGGTCCGTCTTTTTCTTTACATCCGACTTAAAGTTATTGACCCTTTTCCTTACTTGGTCTTCGCTGAGTTCAACACCAGTTTCAGATTTATATTCATTTATGAATATTTTCATAGCCTCTGACTTCGCTTTTTTGACTGCCGGTTGCTGTGACTTATTCATAAGAACGGCTGAGTTCGTAATTGCAAAACTGCCGCAGTCCTACAAAAATTGCGTTCATAATTGTAAACAAACAGCAACATCTCTGCATGAGCATGGCAACATTTGTGTTCATAATTTTAAACTTACAGTCAACATGCGGTCAATTTGGCATGGTGTTTTTTTTATGTTGCTGAATTTGCAGGAAAATGGCAGAGGATCAAATGTGAGTAATTTTTTTTTTTGAAATTAATATATAATCGTACAAATATATATTTTTACATCTTTGATAAGAAATTAATAACTATCCATCAACAGGATCTGGTCCGATGCTGATATCGAACTATTTTGGCAATTATGAACTCATTTTTAACAAAGTATTGTAAAATTTTTACTAGGTTCGTTAAATAAAACTTATTACTCTTTCTAATATTTCTTCTTTATTTTTACTTTCCAAATCACAACAATAAATCTCAATTTATAATCAACTCAAATACTTTATTCAAATTAAAATCACACTTGTTTTACACAATCCAATAACCAGAGTTTTGCACACCTCCGTAATCAAAAATCAACTGTGTCGTGCTCACCGCAAGCACTCCCTTATATACTCAAGTTAGTTGTTCTCGAAGGTTCTCATCTTGGAATGTTCTAGATGGTTGGAATAAGTAGAAATACATTTGACATTGGAAAAGAGCTTTTTGTTTCTTCCATACATTAGATATGCAATTTCCCAACAGATGGAGCTGTAGTAGTATAAAGCTCTGTTCACAACAGTATGATAACTGCACACATGCTGTTGTAATTGTGTTCATAAATGTATTCGAAGCATGTTCTAGGCAGGGCAGGGGCAACAAACATTGCAATTACGAACTCAGCCAACACTATGTACTTTTAAAATGCGCACAAAAACTATACTCTGTCCAATAAAAATATGCAGTACACGTCTTATGGGAGAGCTTTTTGAAAATCAGTAGCGTGCTATATTTTTGCACCATACTAAATTGAAAGAACTCCTACATAAGAAGTGTTTGCGCGCCCGTAAATTTACGATTGCATCTGACGCAGACCCGATGTCCTATTGATTGCACACCTGAGTGTGCACTGGACTGAATTGCTGTGGCCTATGGCTGTTGATGTTGATGCTATTGAATTTCAACCCCCATTAAATATCGATGTGCGTTCAGAGTTACCCTTGTTCATTTCGTAACTTGTTCAGTTTTTTTCCTTGGGTTTCTGTTGAGGTGCTTTTGATTTTAGAGCTTTAAAAAAAGGGTCAATTTAAAATCAATACTACGATAACCCTGTGAGAGCTTTAATGAAGGACAGATTTATGCAATTCACTGTAGCCAGAATGCGAGGCAAACGTCCTATCTTGTCCACACTGCATATTTTTATTGGACAGAGTATTGGTGCATTTGGCTTATTGACAAACCTTCGTTCTTCATTGGTGCTCAGTCGACTTTCAATAAATTAATGATTGATAAAATTTCATGAACAGATGTTTACAAAACAACAAGAAGGGCAACAGTAATTTAATATAGGGATTAAACGGTTAATCTGGCAAAAAACTATTTGCTTACTAACCCGATAAGAAAAAAAAAGTATTTACTATCAATTTCCGATGAATTCTAGTATTTACTTGGATGAATTTAGTATATACTGAAAGTATTTGCCAGTTAGTAAGTACTAAACTTTATGCATATGGAATGAAGTAAATACTTTAAATTTAACCATTTGCTTTAAGTTATAGTATTTACTATTATCTTTTACTTGTAGTAAATACTTTCGTTTTATGCATATCACCCAATGTCACTTGGCTATCAATGAAAAAGGTGATATCAACTTGTGCTATTGCCATCATTAAGACTTGTCTAGCAGCCTTCGTCACTGCCAGGAACTCAGCTTGAATGAGCTGGCTAGTCCAAGTGTCCATCTTTTATATATTGCTAATATCCATTCGCAGCTTGATGGCTTGTTGATTTGCCAGTCGCCTCTGCTAGGAAATTATGTAGTCAGTGCATACCCTATATGCCATACATGCCATTCTATTTTCATGATTTTAAGGTTGGTAACTTAGTCCAATATACATTATACCAGACTAATTTATCATATGTAAGTACAGTCCTTACTAAAGGCCGCGTAAATCTACTTGGCCATTTTTGGTTTGGCCATCAGGTTTTACCAAATATTCTCTTGCAGAAGTAGAAAGCAAATATGGGTTTATTATTTGTAAATACATGTCGAAGGCTTCGAGAAACGGGCGCAGTAGTATAATTGGCAACAAATTAATCGGCCCTTCAAACTTCCCCGAAGCTGAATTCTACAAACTATCTGAAGTTTTTGCGCAATGATTTACCAGAACTATTCGAGGACATTCCATTTATGCAACAGCTTTATTATATTTCCAAGAGGAGGGCTCCAGCCCTCTATGGTCGAGAGGTTAAGAATTGGTTAGATGAGGAGTACGGTAATGGTTGGATAGAAAGAAATGGACCGTTTCACTTGCCAGCAAAATTTCCTGACCTTACAGTATTGGATTTCTCTGTATGAGCAAGAATGAAAGAACTTGTTTATTTAACCAAATTTAGGTGAAATAAAAGACCGTATTCTCGAAGCGTCATGAAAAGTGAAACAGCAGCTATCATCAATAAATATTCGCAGTCAAATCCAAAACCGGGCTCTAGCATGCATGGGCAGGAAAAACGGAACATGCAAGAAACTGGATATCCGAAGACCGAGATAGCATATCAAATTTGCTTGGACGCAATTACAAAGGCTTGTATTTCTTCTTAAAATAAGATCCTGAATAAAGTTAACATAGGCCATGATACACCAAAATAAGCCTTTTCTTAAATTTCCGATATTTGGAGAAAGGCCTTTACTGTAAGGCGATTTTATTCTTAGAATATACCCAAGAATTAAGCCTTAAAATATTATGCATGAAGTAAGGGACACTCTGTATTTTATATGTATTATATACTATATAAGCGAAGTAATACTCATGTTTCAGAGAATGCTTATCAGTTTACCCTTTAGCCCAAATTCGGGCTTTCTTTCTTTAGGTGCCCTACGCGAATGTAGAATGCTTTACTCGGGTCAACATTTCACTCCTTTTATCGTGCATCGGTAGCTCCTTTTAAATCCTGTCCAACTTTCCTTCGTCATTAAGTATTTTCACACACTCGACTCAACTAAACATATATACAATTTCCGAGATCATTTTGCTCACGAAAATTTCATTGATGTAACATGTATGTACATACATATGTACTTAGTTCCATGACCCTAATTAAGTCAAAAATGTTCACGATGGGAACCCACAAAGAACTAGCAGAATCCCCCAAACCGACAATCCAAATTAAAACATCATAAAAGTATGAATTTGAAATTTAATTCTCTAGACAATGACCCCTTTGAAAAAAAAAAATATTCTCTACCATACTATACAGTACCTAATTGTGTGCCTAATAAACACTCTAACTAGCGTTGTTTCCGACACTTTACTGTAGGTACTATTGGTGACCGCTTTTCTGCAACATAAACAAAGAGTCGTTTATTATCTGTGGAACAAAACAAAATAATACCCTCAGATAAAAGCTTTCCTAGAACTACAAGCCTTCACAGCACACATGTCGTATACATGTAATCTTTTTGTTAGATCTCTTGACCACAATGAAAATTTTATTAGACGAGAAGAAAAAAAAAACAAATCCGTGATAAACAAATTTAAGCTAAACTAATAGATACACACGCACAAATTACTAACGAAACACACTCATTCTTTCGGATTGTTTACGAAAATTTTCACATTGTACATTTTTCGTTAATCTTGGCATACACTATGGTGGAGAGATAGAGAGGGAAAATGATACATTTCACTTCCGATTCTGGTACGATAAGGGTAATTTATGGTTTAGTTAAAAAATTCAAATTTAATACTTTTAGCCCTATTGAGTTTAAATGTGAAAATTATGTGATTCAATTTATAATCTTTGAAAAATATGCAGTTTTCTTTTTTTAAAACAAGACACACCTTTAACCTTCTCACGCACACTTTATGGAAATTTAACCTAAAAACTATCTTTCATTTAAAATTCCAACTTTCTCCAAGAAAAGTATCTATAGATAGTTAAAACTTGGTATCTATCTTTGTTTTTTATTTCATCACGATCATAAATAAATCGATTATGTTCAATCGAAGAAATGTTGAACTCTTTTGCTTTCATAAAACAACGATACAGTACAACACGGATATAAGAAATACTTTCTTGCTTTTATCTTAGATTTTCTTGTGTCTGAATCGCGGAATAAAAATATAAAAATACTTTATATAAAATTGTTCTTTTGTTTGTTTGTCGGTTTGGGTGTATATGACAGCAAAACTAATAAACAAACAAAAAACGTTCAAAATAACTTATACATACTCGTAAGTTAAAAATTTACTTATCGGTTATGTAATAAGTCCCATCTGAAAGTGAAACATTTGCATAATATATTAAACTCATACAATTAAAAACATATTATACAGAAAACCGTATGGAAACAATTTGAGGAATTCCATATTTGAGTGTTTTGACGTTTCTCTAATATTCTTCTTATTTACTGTCGGTCATCTTGACGATAACAGCGCCAATGTTCATATTTGACATCCACTTAAGGTGCGCTTACACGTGTCTTTATAAGACCATGCTAAGATTGTGGCTTTTCACTACGCCATCCATGACGATGTTTTTGTCAATGAGATCCGCGAGAAGCTCTGTACATTATTGAATCAGAGTCTAACGGGCATAGTATTCATTCGATTCATCCAGATTGAGACTTAAATCCGGATGTAAATTTTACAAATTCAACGTAAATACATCCTGATTAAAGTTCTAATCTGGATTTATGGAGTGATTAATATGGCGCTAACTGTCTGTTTTCATATTTTTTTTACTGAAAAGCGCATACAGTGCGACAGTTAAGTTTTATATCCGTAAGGCTATGCGCGCACATTCAGTTTTTAGTTTTGCAACTGCTTGGTTCGAGCAGCTAAAAAGTTTGTGTTTTGACAAACTAAACGATTGCCTGAAATTAGTTCGCTATTTTGTGTAACATATAATTATATGCACCTGCGCGGACATTCAACCAAATAGTTCATCTGTTTTCTATAAGCAACCAAACAGTTAGATAGATAGATAGATAGATATTTTATTTAATAGATAATACAAATTTTTGGTTTACATCATGTGTTTTTAGCACAGCTTGTACAGAGGATATGATAATTTATATCTTACTACTGAAAAATAATATTGGAAATTAATTTGCGACTTTGAGGATTAAAATTAAATTTAATTGAAGGAAAACTATTAGAAAAACCTTCATGTAAGCAACCAAACAGTTGTGCAACTAAAAATTTAATGTGCGCGCCTAGCCTAAACGGATTCCACTCACCCAAAATCTACTGATGTGCACTGAACCAAACAAGTGCAGTCATATTGATAATTTTGTCAGTTGAATTGACAGTAAAATTGTCAATTTTCAACCAATTACTGCAATTTCAACCTGTAACTGCAATTATCAATTTGATCACAGCAGTTGTCAAATTTACAAATTATATTGGCAATTTGATTACAGCATTTGTCAAACTGAAAACTATGATTATTAATTTGATTACAACTGTTTTCAAATTGAAGACTTTGATTGTAAATTTGATCACAAAAGTTGTTAAACTAAATACCACGGTTGTAAATTTTAAAACTGAAAAAGTCAATTTGATTACAGCAGTTGTCAAATTGACAACTTGTACTGTTCATTTGATAACAGCAGTTGTCAAGTTGAAAATCACAGGTGTCACATTGAAAATTACAAATAACAATTTGATTTAAACAGTTGTCAAAATTGAAACCACGTGTGTAAAAATTAAATCGTAGTTTTTAATTTGACAACTGTTGTTATCAAATTGAAAGTTTTAATCTCCAATTTGAAAATCGACGTTTTCAATAGACAATATTGTTATGATAAAACCTACGATAGCAGTTTTCATCAATGTATGGCTGTTTTGGAACTAAAAAAATATTTTTTAAATTTACATGTCATCGCTGTAGCTTTACTTACTATTCAAAGTTTCGAGTCATCTTAATATAAGTCATTTCCATTCTGCCAGTTTCAATAACTTTTTCAAAATTCATTTAAAAAATACGTATTTTGTGAGAAATATAGATTGATTTTAAGGGTGTGATATGAAAAGCACTCTTTTCATAGTACCGAATATATGTACATCTCGGTTTCGATAGTCAGAACACATTTAAGTTAATTGTAAGTTGAAAAACTATTGCTGAGATAACTTGGGTCCAATTTATCTGCAGGCTAAGCTCAAATTAACCACCACCACTGAAAACTGGGCACAAGTATTCTAAAACATGCTAATATTTTTGTCATTAAAAAAGGGTAACATTTTCATTCCTCGACGTATCTCTGGGAAACCACAGTGTTAATTGATATTCCAAATAAATTTAATTCAAGAACATCAAAATCAGGTTTTTCAGTTAAGAATTTTCAATTGTCAAAAATTTTAATGTAAATAAGCCTGAAAATTACATAATCTATTAACACATACGTTAGTCAAACTAAATTTGTTTGTGCAGTTGCATGGCAACCCAAAACAGAAACAACAGTGTTTAGGCCAACTTGACCCTTAGATTTGATGGATAGACACAGTACTCGCTTTTAAATATATTTTGTTTGTTTTTTGATTTATTTTTATAAACAGATACTTTCTTCATTTAACTTCAATTCAACTTTAAACCGATCGTTCAGCTCATGGATCGAAAACTTAATCCAAATCGAATCTTAAATGATGGGAAATAATGGCGCTGTACACGAATAAAAGAAACTTTATAACAATTTTCCTCTTTTATTATGTGGTGTGGATTATATCTGGATGACAATTTTCTCTTTAATTGTAGAAAATGGGGAATATGCGTGTTCAGTGCGTACCAACATTGGCTTTTTATTCCCTTCAGCTCAATCTACCATTATTAATACGATTCTCTCTTACCTACTTACACAAAAAAATCAATGATGGCATTTTTTTGGTTGAAAGTACGATATTAAGGAAACGATGAAGATCAGTTTCAAGCATACGTTTTTTTAAAATTTAATAAAAAAAAAATAACTTTTAGAAAATGAAAAGTATGGTATGGAAATTTTTCGAATGATCATTTTAAATCATTTTTTTTGCTTGGTTTAAGTATTCATATAAAGTTTTACTAAAAAAGACCCTGGCAGCACTGGGTATTATCGAATGCGACCATACTCAGATTATACGGGTATTCTACGGAGATTAGAGCGGAGGAACCACACTTACTGGTACAAAACCAAAAAAGTTATCAAATGCTGAAGAAAATTCCTTGTATGCTTTCAGCTGTATCGATAAAGAAATTTTAAAGGGTGCTTAACTTTAAAATGTCTTCAAACTACTTTTAAGTATAAATTCGGTATTTATAATCAATTTTCATATTTAAGTAACGTTACTTAAAGGTCTCTTAACTTAAACGCCATCTACCGGGTTTAATATTTTAAAATTTATTTTGACATATCAATTGACATGTTTAAAATTTTTAAGTGAATTTATGTTGTGATATTTCAGCAATATAAAATGACAACAATTGAGATATAGAAAATACAGGGTTGGCCATCAAGTGGTTTGTTCTTAAATCGTAGGTTATTTTGACACTGACAGCTGTTTCCCGCTCAAAATCTTGACAGAAAGTGAGTATTATAACTCCGCAGAACAAAATGAGTCGCTTTAGGCTTGAACAACGTTCGGAAAAATGGAAAACTTATTTCCAAAGTGAGTGCTGTGTAACCCAAACAGTGGGTTTTTTGAAAAGAAGTTTTGGCCTAAATGAACCACCCACCGCGCCAGCTGTACGTAAGTTTGTGCTAAAAGTTCATGAGACTGGTATGCTAGAGAGTGAGACTCTATTCGTGAACATCGACTAGCCATCAAAAATTCTGCAGAAAGGTCTCGAATTATTCGCTTACAAGGTCCACAACGCGATACTGCGAAGCCAGTCGAGGCAGCCACTTGATTGATGTTGTGTCCCATAATTAATGAAAATATTTGCTCTTACCAGATTTTAGATAAGATTCTTAGTAAGTGACTTGACTTACATTACATTACTTATTTTTATATACAATAAAAATCATTATAGCATGGCATTTGCCACGAAATATTAATTGCAGTTTTTGCGTTTTGAGCTTTTTCGTTAAAATGCTTTTCTATACTCAGGTTTTTTGAGAAAATAATGCCGAAGTATTTGTATAACAATTTCTATGTCTACGCCATTGAAGTTCAATTTTTCATTCGATGCATTTCATTCTTCACTTTAGTCTTATGGTATACCGTATTTATCATGAGTTGTAATGTCTCTGCGGAATACGCAAAAATGACTATATCATCTGAAAACAACAATGCCTTAATAAGCACCTCTGCGAAATCAACCCCACCAGGAAGGTAATCTATGAGATGGTCAATGAAGAGCGCAAACAAAGTGGGGCTTAATGTGCAGCTCTGCCTCACTCCCAATCTAGTTGCAAACCAATCAGAAAGTTCTGCTCTGGTCCACACTGCAGCCTTTGTTCCTCTGTACAATTCCTCGAGAACGCTTCCAAACTTCAGATACAACTCCAGACTATACAGTTTGCAAAATAAAGTGTCTCCGTCGATTGTGTCAAAAGCCGCTTTAAAATCGATGAAGAATACATACAATTTTCTACCCTGGTTAACAAAGCTTCCTGCTAGACTCCTGAAAATGAAGATGTTATCAATTATGGAGTACCCTGATCTTAAGCCAGGTTTAAATTCTTTCAACAGGTTCTGCGACTCAATCCACTCCAGAAGTCGCTTATACAACATCGTAGTAAATATTTTATATGATGTGTTTAGAAAAGATATCCCTCTATAATTTGATGCAACCTTTTTTGTGTATTGTGAAATTTTCTGGAGGAAGATCACCTTCAATTACTTTACTATAAAGCGTTACAAGACGTTCTTTGAGCATATAGTCCCGTATTTATAAAACTCAAATAGAATACCATTCACACCAGCAGCTTTCTCATCTTTAAGGGCCCCAAACGTTGCTTCTATATCTTCTAGAGAGAAAGCACAGTCTAGAACTGCTCTTACCATCATACATGGAAAAAATTTAATTTTGTTAATTTTATTGCATTTTTAAAAGGAAACTTGTATTTGGTCCATCCTAATTACGAGTATGTACAAGCAGAGACTTTCCTTCCACGCTTCTTGCTTAGCTCTTGAAGTGTTTGTATCAATACTCTCGATTATTGAAATTTTATCTTCAATAATATTTTAGAGGAGAATCCGTGCGTTAAAATGATTCTTCTTTTAAATTTATTAGGGGATATTTAAAAAAAAATACTTTACCTTGAGGAAGTACGAGTATCCCAATTTTTAGATCTTTTCTTTGTGGCGGGGTTGGTCTTCCATGTGTCTTTTATTAATTTTACAGATTTAAACATGGATTCTTCCAAATGTTGTTTAAAAATTGTTTTTCAGCACATGTTTTTAGTAGCCTACTTTTTTTTTAACTAGATTTTTAGATTCTCTTAAGTTACGTGACACAACCATTGTTTAGTTAAGAACCAATGCATCGATTATATAGATTGGAATTGAATTTTCATCATTTTAAAGGCAAATTAAATATTAAGGTATGCTTAACTAAATAACCTCTAAGATGCCGTTTAAGAAAATCTTCTAGACACGACTGTTACATTTTTATTCTATAAGCTATATGTGATTAAAAAAAATTTCTTGTAACCGTGTTTTTTGGTATCTTTGGCATTATGTTTCGCACCTCGTTAAAGCTCGATTAAGGTTCCTTACTAGCTGTAGGAATAAAATTTAATGATTGAAGGCTAATAAGAAAGATATACATATACATTTATTTTTAAAAACATGTTAATTTTAGATAGAGCTTCATTTCCATAAGCCTCTGAAGTTTCTAAAATTTTATTTGTTTTTCAAAACGTTAGCTAAGATTTCATAAAAAAACAAGTTTTAAATTTAAATAAACATGTCCTTGGAATCATTTTGTTATTTTCATTGAATATTTCCTGAGTTCTTTCAAAATAGTGTCTTCTCTTAATCATCCGGAAATTTTGATTTATAGAGCAATATCTTGCAACTCGCGTTGTAGACTTTTTTTGTAATAGTCCGGGAGCTAGCGACACTTTTCAATGTCTAAGATGCGTACTCATGAAATATTTTTTTTCTTGTAGTTCTGAGGTAGGTGACGACGAAAATCGACTGCTGCCACCTGGGTAGTGGTGGGTTGATTTACTGTGAATTTTTGAAGTTGCAAAAAAAACCGAAAATTTGTCTAAAATGCGTACTCATGAAACCAGTGACATATGTTAGTTTAACATTTAAAACGATGAAAAAACTTGTGCTTACACCTGGGGGGTGGTGGAAAGTACCGCTGCCAGTTAAGGGAAGTTGGGCCCCCTCGTAATGCACTGTAACTTAATTATTTTTTTCCTGGCCTTAAAATCTTGTAGACAAAATTTTTTTGATTGAATTTCATAAATAATTAGACAAAGATTACGGGAAAAATAGCACGTGCTTTAAAAGGTCATCTTTTACCCTAAAAAAGGGGCAAAAGGGGGGAAAAACACTCTTTTGAAAGTTTTTTTTTTTTAATCTCAAAAACTACATGCATTTTAATGAATCTGATAAAGAAATTTTAGATTTCATACAAACATAGACCAAATGATAAAATTATAGAAAAAAATGGGGGGTGCCGGGGTTAAATGTTCCTTTTTTACGCATCTCAAAAACAAAATGTATTTTGAAGACTTTTCTTCTGAGGTTTTCTTATTCACAAATTCATACCTACTTTATTATACACATATGTATAAAATAAGGGAGGCGGCTTGGGGAGGGGAATACATTTTTCGTGTTTTTGTCATATCTTAACGAAATTCATTTTTAGTGATCCGCTAATGAGGTTTATTCTGAACACATTCAAAATCAAACAAATTCAAAACAAATCGAAAACAGAATTAAAAAGATGGATAAGAATATTCACAAACCAATAACATTTTTCCTAGTATACGTTCCTATCCGTTTTAATACTGTTTCTAATTAGGTACTAATTACCTAAAATTTCCCCGTGGCGACTTGCAGGTCACCTTAATCCCTCAAAGAACAACATACCCTTTTTATTCAGAAGACAAATAATACAAAACGCAATTTTGTATATGTTTTTCTTTTTTTTTAATTTCGTGTTCTTTAGAAATTATAACATTATACTCTCGTCTGAATATCCAAAAGTTTCCATTAAACAGGATAAATCTTCTTCATCAAAATCCTCACTTGTGCTGACTTGGGTGTTTCTTGATTCTCCTTCAGCATCAGTTTCCTCACTATCATTTTGGATACTAGAGTCTATAAAATTGAGAAATAATTTCAAAAAAAGTATAAAATGAAGAAGGAGTCTATTTTGTAATTACCTGCATAACTGATTTTCGAAAGATCTTCGAATACAACTTCTCTGACTGAAGTTGGTAATTGATTTTGTAAAAATTGACATTCGGGCTTCATTCACGTCGCTAAGCTGTTTGTAGCCGTACATACAGCAAACAAATTTCTCCAACGTTTGGAATACATCTGCTTCAACATCTGGATAATTTTGTAGTCTTGAGAAGATTTCGATGAATTGAGGAGAGTTTTGCAAAATTGTGAATGTTCGGATAATTCAGTTACTTCAATGTTTTCACTTTAAAATATGGAAATTTGAACGTTAATAGAATTTTAGTACAAAACATTTAGATTCGAAACTATTGTTATTGCATGATTTTGTGAAAATAGATAAATTATAATTTAGAAATTATTTAGGTACACTTACTTTGTGATCACAGAAGCTGAAAGTCCCGATATATTAGATTCACTTCTGGGTTCATTATCACATTGTTTATATTTTTTCCTTACTTCATTAAACTTACTCAAACACTTTTGCTTAAAATTGGTTGCAATTTAATGTCGCGCCCGGTCAAGTTATTTTCTTGACGAATTTTCAAACTTACAAGACATTTATCTAAACGTTCTTGAGTGAATAAAATAATTTTATCTTTTTTATTTCCACAAAAAACACAAACTGGTCGAGAATTAGCCATCGCACAAACTGATTACTGTTTACTGTCTTTATCTAAGAAAAAAAGAATTGTACTGAAAAGCTAAATATTTCGTGGTACTTCGTTAACTTCTTCTATGCATAATTAGAAACAGAATATGGCACAGGTAGGAACTTATACTTCAAAAAACGGTATGTTGTTCTTTGAGGGATTAAGGTGACCTGCAAGTCCCGACGGGGAAATTTTAAGTAACTAGTACATAATTAGAAACAGGATTAAAACGGATAGGAACTTATAATAGGAAAAAATGTTAGCTTTAGGTAGATATATTGGTTTGTGAATATTCTTATCCATCTTTTTAATTCTGTTTTCGATTTGTTTTGAATTTGTTTGATTTTGAATGTGTACAGAATAAACCTCATTAGCGGATCACTAAAAATGAATTTCGTTAAGATATGACAAAAACACGAAAAATGTATTCCCCTCCCCAAGCCGCCTCCCTTATTTTATACATATGTGTATAATAAAGTAGGTATGAATTTGTGAATAAGAAAACCTCAGAAGAAAAGTCTTCAAAATACATTTTGTTTTTGAGATGCGTAAAAAAGGAACATTTAACCCCGGCACCCCCCATTTTTTTCTATAATTTTATCATTTGGTCTATGTTTGTATGAAATCTAAAATTTCTTTATCAGATTCATTAAAATGCATGTAGTTTTTGAGATTAAAAAAAAAAACTTTCAAAAGAGTGTTTTTCCCCCCTTTTGCCCCTTTTTTAGGGTAAAAGATGACCTTTTAAAGCACGTGCTATTTTTCCCGTAATCTTTGTCTAATTATTTATGAAATTCAATCAAAAAAATTTTGTCTACAAGATTTTAAGGCCAGGAAAAAAATAATTAGGTTACAGTGCATTACGAGGGGGCCCAACTTCTCTTAACTGGCAGCGGTACTTTCCACCACCCCCCAGGTGTAAGCACAAGTTTTTTCATCGTTTTAAATGTTAAACTAACATATGTCACTGGTTTCATGAGTACGCATTTTAGACAAATTTTCGGTTTTTTTTGCAACTTCAAAAATTCACAGTAAATCAACCCACCACGGGTGAGCCTGCAGCAGTCGGTTTTCTGTTTGTCGGGCACCTAAATTACACAAAAAACATAAAATCATGAGTACGCAAATCTTACAATTTTTTGTGTCGCCAGCTCCCGGACTATAAAGGTTATGTTTTGTATCTTTTACGTCTGTTTATTATATGTATGTGTACACCTATGGACCTAAAAAAAATCTAGCTCATTAGCATAAACATCTTAAGGCAATGCATTAGCGTAAGTAATAAGTAAGACATTAGATGAAAAAGAAACATTTGTTGTTCATGCTAAGATTGTTTTTTTTTTTTTTTTTTTTTTTTGTCGACAGTAAATTGTTTAACAACTCGGGGTTGAAGAATTTGATAAAGCACTCGGTTATTCATAAATTTTTAAGGGAAGCAAAAAATATTTTTGAATTAATATTTTCATTTCCACTGCGTGTTTTGCGTTTTGCGTATTTTATCCGACGACGAAGGAACGACACACGGATACAAACAAAAATTAACTATTTACGAATTGGGAATTCGAAGAAATTCATGATACATTAGATTTTTATGAAAAAGAAATTTGCGAGGTGTGGCTGTGCTGGTGCTCTCATAACAAAGAAATGTTCTTGGATGGAAGTGAGGCACGTGCGTCCTGGAGTCGCCCGAAATTCAAATATGTCAAACATTGTTTTTATAAAGGGTAGTTAAATTTTAAGGGCCGATGTTGATTTTGAATAAAATACAAATTATTTAGGAAATCATTGTCATTTCTTTTTATTATGATAATATGGTATGGTTCAATTATGTATGGAACAAATTATCGGCCAAATGGCCGCCGCGACCTCGGCGACAGACCTCCATCCGATGGTCCAAATTTTCGATGACGCTGAGGCATAATTAAGGTTCTATGCCGTTAATGTGCCGAATTATCACATCCTTTAGGTCTTGAATTGTTGCTGGCTTATCGACGTACACCTTTTCTTTCAAATAACCCCAAAGAAAGTAGTCCAACGGTGTCAAATCACACGATCTTGGCGGCCAATTGACATCGCCACCACGTGAGATAACACGGCCATTGAACTCGTCGCGCAAAAGAGCCATTGTTTCGTTAGCTGTGTGGCAAGTGGCACCGTCCTGTTGAAACCACATATCGTCCACATCCATATCTTCCAATTCGGGCTATAAAAAGTTCGTTACCATCTCACGAACACCATTCACAGTAACTGCCTGACCGGCCTTATTTTGGAAAAAATACGGCCCCATGATGCCGCCAGCCCATAAACCGCACCAGCAGTAACTCTTTGTGGGTGCATTTGCACCTTGGGCAATTCTGCTGTGGGCAAATGCGGCAATTCTGCTTATTGACGAATCCACTGAGGTGAAAATGTGCCTCATCACTGAAGATGATTTTCTTCGAAAATTGATCATCCACTGTTGTCATTTCTTGCCACCATTCTGACCATTGACGACGCTTGAAATAGGGTCAAGAGGCTTTAGTTCTTGAGTCAATTGCACCTTGTAAGCGTGTAAATGCAAGTCTTTATGCATAATGTTCATCAAAGACGAGCGTGAGAGGTGCAATTGTTGGGCACGACGACGAGTTGCGATGGACGGCTCTTCAGCCACACTATCGCGAACAGCAGCAATATTTTCTGCAGTACGAGCTGTACGAGCACGCACTGGTGTTTTCAAATCTCCTACAGATTCGGTTTGCTCAAATTTTTGCACGATTTTTCCGATTGTACACACATTTGGGAGATTAAATTGACCGAACAAATCACGAAGTGCACGATGTGCATTTTGACTTGAACGCCCATTTTCATAATAAGCCTGAACAACTTTAACGCGTTGCTCGATTGTGTATCTTTCCATGGTTCGAATTAAATTAGTCTGAAATTGAGAAATGTCAAATTAAATGCAGAAAAAAACTTGACGTTTAGGTGTGGTTCACATTCAACTCGGCCCTTAAAATTTAACCACCCTTTTAGTGAAATATTAAAAGGCCTTACCGATTGTCATTAAATCGAGTTCTTCCATATTTTATTAGATTTATGATTTTTTTGGTTTTTAGATTTTGGATTGTAATTAGCGTCTTCAAGAGTAGGTATATTGCTTACGACATTAAACAATTATTTTCCAATTCTGTTAGTTTTTTTTTAAACTCCCATTTGCAATGAAAACCAAGCCTTTTCGTAGAAGAAGAATTCACAATCATAAAACCAATTTATGTTACATCAATACAACAAAAACAAAACAACTTAATTTCCTCCACAGACATTATGCTTCAACTATGAGGAAAACTTCAATCTCCGGCGTAATAGGAAAGTGAAATAATTATATTCTATTGTTGGTTGAAAGTCCTTTCTCACTTAAGTACTTCCGAATCGGATTTCTTCTAACTATTTTATTTATAATATAAAGTACCATGGTCTTAGAAGAACGATATATTCAAAGACAGATAGAAAGCGTCCATGGAAACCATAAAGAGAATACAGCAACAACGAAATCGGACACAATGTCCTTGTATAAGGAGTTTTAATTATTTGCCTTTTTTTGTGGTTAATGATGCTTTTTTTTATGTCTATCACCGTTTCATGTTACACTGCTATGTCCCCATGATACAAAATTCTACCAAACCAAAATATCATTCCCTGTGTGGAGAGATTTAAAAAATGAAAGAAAGTATTAGGTATCAGTTTTAATGACCAACTGTACAAATTGCACAGTGTATACACATTGTTAATGTTGAAAAAGATACAGGAAAAAGGATATACACCCACACCATCCGCTGATGCCATTGGGCTTATACAGGGTGTACTCTAATTCGTCAAGAAGGTTATGTGATATGACTCTATATTGTTAGAACGAAATGGCTCTACAACATGGATGTATCTCCAATTTTGACATAATTTTTCTGGGATTGAAGTCTAGGCCGACCCATGTTACCAAAAGTTGCTTTGTTAACAAAAATGTTAGAAACTTACTTTAGGGCTTTGTTTTTATACTCTGTCCAACAAAAATTGCCAGTACAGGGAAGATAGGACGTTTGTCTCTCATTCTAGTTGCATTGCCATGCATAAGTGTATCGCCTTTTAAAGCTCTCATAGGGATTCCGTAGTTTACATTATAAATCGCCGCAAATGAGAGTAAAAAACGCGTAGGGCTCCCGTCTGCCGATTCCAAACGACTGAAAACAAAATTCAATTTACCTTTTCCCACAACACCAAGCGGTAAGATAATAGGCGCGTTTTTTTAAGTTGAAAAGCAATACGACAACACTCAACATACTCATCTTCTTAAAATGTGTTCTCAAAAGCTTCAAATCCCAAAAGCTCCTTAATCAAAACCATTGAAAAAGCTCCTTGCTTGCAATTGAGAATTATAATGGTAACTCTGTTTTGATGTAGATAAAGTGCGCACGATCGTATTGAGTGACACTTGAGACTTGACACTCTTGACAGTATCTCATCAGCAGTGGGATATGACGGTCGCGTTGGGGTGTACAACTTTTTGCAAAGAATTACAACAACAATTCCTTAATAAAAGTCAGTGGCTTGCTCTTTTTTTAGTGGCATTTTTCCTAACGCATTGTAGTGAGGGTGCATCAGGCGCCACTGCTTTAGAAAAGGCTCTCCCATAAGGCCTGTGCTGACAATTTTTGTTGGACAGAGTATAGAAGTCATACAAGCATCTAAATAAAGTTACCCACGCTAATTTTTGACTATGAGGTTAATTTTCTCCAGAAATTTTGAATTTGAATGAATCAGTTCCAAATACATGACTTAACGTGAGAGCTTCACAAGTAAGAAGAATTTCGGCTGATGAAAGAATACTCAAAATTGTTACTACTGATCCATCAATCAGTATCAGACACTTAGCTTGGCAACTCAATGTTTCCAGAAGGATTGTATATCTTTTACCATTCGTATTAACAATCGTTCAGATGATTTGGGATAGACCAAAGAAGGTCTTTTCTAAAATCCCTGAAAAATGATATCAAAATATCCTTGACGAATTAGTGGACACTCTGTATACACAACGGGAGTCTAGGGCCGAGTAATTTTAGAAAATATCGGCCACGAATATAATTCATCTCTGGCCCTTACTTCTGATATTTGAAGCGTGATATTTCCACGAGAGAGAACTATGGCATAAAATATAGCAATTTATAAATTCCAGAGGACTCAGGCTGACCTACATAATAAATATTTTGTAATTGAATGGGAGTCGTTATTGTCAATTTTTTTCCTACTGATAATATTTTAATTTTAAATTTGAGAATTGGACACCATTTGATTGAGGTTGTGTGCGTAGTTTTTTTGTTTTATTGAAAACTCTAATTAGCACAGGACAATTGAGGTTAATTAGTTACAAAATATTGGCATCCTGATTTGTTATATATTTTTCTTCTATTTTACATAACATGGCTTTGTTTTAAAATGAAAAATAATGAGTTATCCTGAAAATTTGAAACCAATTATCTGGATTCAACGAAGTGGTTAATTTGTTGTTAATGATGTTTGAAGCTTGAATGCGTTGCGATTGTGGTTCGTACGTATAGATGACATTTTGAGTTGTTATCAGAGTGAAGTAGGTGGCAGGAGGTATAACCACACATGACAGGAATTAGGTTCATTATGAAAACCATATGTGCCATCATTAATATTTGAAATTTAGGGGTTCTATAGGAATGAGATGTGAATATGGAAATTAACGTTGAATATACGGTTTCAATGCTCTTTGTTTTTAAGAGTGATTTCAAGTAATAAGTTGTATTACAAATTTTACGTTTAATTAATTAAATAATACGATAGAAATTATGTAATTTAATTTGCACATATTTTGTTTAACATTAATTAGCACTCTGTATCGGCATTCTTAGGGCGTTGAGCTGTCAGAGGTCTGGAATTATTTTCCAGCTGCTGCCTACTTAAAAGAAAGAAAAAAGGATTTGTATAAGTCTAACTAACATTGACTCTTGTCAGTAAGGGAAAAATCCTCCTATAGATAGTGCTTCTCCATTTTAGCTCCTCTCCATTATTGTCGACACCCAGCAAACTAATAGTTAAAAGTTGAAAGTCATAAAGCAAAATTCTATCATAAGAAGCGATTGCATTAACAGGTCTTTATTTAAAACGAAACGAAAACAGCATTTTACATAAAAAAGGGGCGTGGCAAACAATTTTATGTGGACGAATTGTTAGAAAACACGTACCTCTGTATTTTTTCTGTAGAATAGTAGAATAAAATTCTCATATACATATACCAACATTCTCGATTATATGAACTTTTTGATAAAGAGGGCGTGCCATTTTGGGAAATGTTGGATATGTAGCTCATAGAAGGTGGGCCAAATACAAGTTGCTTTTTAAAAATACTATAAAAGGGACAAAATTAATTTTTTTCCATGTATTGTGGTTTTATTAGTAAGCGCAAACATTCCTACTAATTATAAAACACAACTTCGTTCAAGTGGCTGCTTAGGCTGGCTTCGCAGCAGCGCATTCTGTAACTCCAATTTTCCAAGACCTTTTTGATGGTTTCGGGCTGTAGCTAGCGGATGATATTGACCTTAAATGTTTGAATCGTTTCCGTATTGTTGGTATAACATCGGTCCTTCACAGTTCTCCATATAAAAAAGTCCAAATAGGTCAAATAGCGGATCCGAGGCGGTCAATTGACATCTCCAAGACGACTGATAACACGGATTGGGAATTTGGTGTGCAAAAGATCGAATGCGGCATGAGCTGTGCCGCACGGTGCTCCATCCTGCATGAACCAGTGGTTGTCCAAATCCATGTCTTCAATTTCAGTAAAAAAAAACGGTCAGTTGACATGGCTCTGTAACGCCCACCTATCACCGAAACGTTTTTCCCAGCCTCATTTTGGAAAAACAAAAATAGTCCAATGATGCCACCACTCCACAATCCGGACCAAACTGTCAGTCTCTGTGGATACATGGGCTTCTGGACGCGGTAATTTTGTTTGTTAACGTACCCGTCAAGACACGCCTCGTTGGAAAAGATGATTTTTCGCCCAAAATCGTTGTCCAATTCAAGCTGCACTAAGGAAGGCCCAAACTGCGATAACGAAGCGGATGGTCGTGCGCCTTCAATTGCTGAGTCAATTAGACCTTGTAAGCAAATAATTTGAGATCTTTCTGAAGAATTCTCCTCAGGCTAGTGCGTGAAATGTTGAGCTGTTGAGATCGATGGCGAGTTGATGTTGGTGAATTTAGTTTCGGCTACAGCAGCCACATTCTCGCCTGTGCGCACCGATCGAAGACGGGGACCGTGGGTGTTGTCCACTAACATACCAGTCCCACGAACTTTTTGTACAAACTTGCGTACAGTAGGAACGGTAGATGCTTCATTTCGGCCAAAACTTATTTTCAAAAAACGCACTGTTTGGCCTACACAGCACTCACTTTGGAAACAAGTTTTAAATATTTCCCAGCGTTGTTCAAGCCTAAAGCGACTCATTTCGTTCCGCGGAGTTATGATACTGACTTTCTGTCAAGATTTTGAGCGGGAAACAGCTGTCAATATGACCTATGACCTTTATTGAGTACAGTCTATACTTACTGGAGTTGGACTTTCATGCAGAAAGTATGATTTATCAACGCGGGGAAAAAATTTGGTTAGGATGTTAGTGAGCATGGTTAGGGCGCAATACCTAAGAAAATTTTCGAAAGTCATATTGAAGTTACACTTAGACAAATTTGAAGTACTATGGAGTTCAAAAATTAGCGTGTTAGACAATTAAACATTGCATTAAGTTTTCTTCCGCTAGCAGAATTACAATGTGAATAAATTTCATAGCCATCAATCAGGGTTGATACGATTAGGCGTTTTCACCAGTAGCAGTCAAACTCTCAGACGGGTTAAAACTGTGTTGCCCAATAAGCTCGAAGAATAGCTTATTTGTTACCCACTACATTGTTTATGTGGTGACTACATGTTAAAGTGCGGTTTAGCAGTTTCAACATACTTCACTTGTGTGTTTTACAAGATCACAAGGGGAAAGTAGGAAACATCGACAGTTTGTTTTTTTTAGAAATCACAAAATAAATTGACTTTTTTGGGATTTCACACAAGACTATTTAGCTGGGAACGCCGTGAAATGTGTTCGATATCATCGTAAACAAGGGCAACTAAAATACAATTGCATGTCAGCGGCATACATTTGTTAAGAGCAATATTTGAGAGAACAAGAGAGGACAGAGGATAGAACCTTGTGGTACACCACCCGATACAGGAAGAAGATCAGACAAGACTGTCATTTTACTATGTTGTATGTCCAGAAAGGTAGGAAGATAAAAGCTTAAAAGCACAAGTCGAAATGTTAAAGAAACGAAGAAGTTTTTCACATTAAATTGAATGGTCAACCATATTAAAGGCTTTGAAGAAATCTAAAAGGATTAGAAAGCTTATCAAATATCAAATTCAAAAGTCTGGTTCAGATTTTATAGATTTAAAGCCGTGCCTCTGTACAACTTAAGCCACTTTAATGTCTAAAAGGGGTAGATAAGCAGTAGCACATTTAGATTTTGGCCGGGATTGATTAATAAATTTTTGCATTAAGATCTTAATGTTGACTTTTGTAAACAGGGTTTTATTGAGATTATACAAAGATCGTAAATTTGATTAATTTTTTTTAGTACGTCTTATCCTAATTTGTTGAAAAGTGAATTAGTGAAAATTATTAATAAATAAAAAAAATTAACTTAACTTGAACTTAACATTTATAAATTTGTCTAAACCTGAACTCTATGATATTTTCCCAAATTTTCATAAAATTAATAAATGCATAATACAAAATAATTTAACTTTACTAATTTTTTTTTTAATTTTTTTTTTTTCTCTTTTTAGGTAAGTTGATGCTTATAGTATTAAAAAGTTGTTATCGTTATTATTCAATAAAAGGGTAAGTATAAGTCTTTAAGTTCCATAAAACAAAGAACCGAATTTTTTTTCATTAATTTAAGGAATCCTTTCGATGCTGGCTCTGCCATAGTGACTAGAATGATATACCATAACTAACAAATTTACATCGCCTGAAAGTATACCTTTTATGTTTGTGTATATTGCAGTCTTTAAGTTTTCCCCCTCGGAAACTTCTTATTTGATTTATTAGAATAACAAAGCAAATTATCCTAGGTAAAACCTTTTCAAATAACAACTTGAAATAAAAACGAAATTCTTTCATTTTAGACCCTAAATTCCCAAAGAAATAACCTTTCTACATCAAACATTCTTGGTGGCCATTGCTCTTTTAAGTAAACTAGAAAAGTTTTCAAAAAAAAAAAAAAATCTAAATAAAACAAACACTAATAAATATCATCGTTATATACATACACAATCTTCGCAAAAATGATAAAGAAAATTCATCAACCCTTAAAATAAATAATATTAGCAATTTGTTACGCTTGTCAGGCAAAAGAACTACATTTATAACGTTCAGAACTGAAACAAAAATTTAAATAACCTTTTCATTTCTCAAATTGACATACATGAATCGAAGAATTCCCTCAACTTTGGTAGAGTAGGTATCTATCTATACGTAAGTCTTTTGTCGACTCTCTACCAGCAAATTCGTCATGTAGCCCATACGGAATGATCTGTGTTGAATCCTTTGTTTAAGGCCACTTATATAGTATTTTTTCCGTACGTAAAAGAATTTCATCTGTTAACTTTACTCGTTGCTTCAAGTTAAACAAAACGGATAAACCATAAGGATACATTTTCCACCCAAACAACATATTTCAAGAGAATCAAAAACATATGGGACGACGGAGAGAAAGATTGCCAGGACATATGTTTCTATTTACCTACAAACAAGGAAGCACAAGTAAACAAAAATTCCTACATTACAATTTTTGCACGAAAACCGGAGTTAGACTTATTATTTTTCAAACTTTGCGTTGCACACTGTTTCAGGTTGTATTTGGAGAAGGAAGTCTTTATTCAATACAATTTAAAACCATTACCCGATATGAATTAGGTTTTCACACCTATAAAATGGTACTTGTATCGATACTCATGTGCTCCTAAAAGCTAAAATTTAAAAGACTTAAAATAAGCCATTATTTACCCTATACATATACATAGTATTATAGCTAAAACCTTAGAAACGCGATAATACTTAAAATTTCTCAAAGCGATACAGGTTAAAAACATTAAAAAAAAAATGAAGGATCATTTCTTTAGTGGCTTGGAATCTGGCAAACATTTTACTTAACCAAAAGTTTTGCTTTTTTTGTCAAAAGTATTTGAAAAAGTTCTAAAAACATGGGCAAATCAGTGCTTATTTTGCTAGAAAACAAATATTCCCACTCTGAAACATTGCGTGAAAAGCTCAATTGTATAACAGCTTTAACGTCATTGATGACATAAGACAAACTTTAGATTATATATTTTTGTATGTTGCTTGACTTTTCAAAAGCTTTGCAGAGCTTTCAATGTTTCTACATGAGAAGTAATACAATCTTAAAAGTTAACAGAAAACAAACAATTTATAAGATTTTCTGCGAAATGTTTTTGGAGTCCCTTAAGGTTCCATTCTTGGTCTTCTTTTGTTATCAATTTACGTAAATAGCTTCCACACTGTAACTGTAACATATAGTAACAATACAATTCAGAAACTCTGTTAGCAAAAGAACGCTTAAAAAAGCTTTCAATAGCATTGCGGGTTGTCCGTTTATGAGTTAAGAAGATTTAATCCGCACAATTATGCTCAACTAGCGGCCGGTACGTGCTTCGCTACGTATAAAATGAAATACTAAAAAAAAAAATAATTGCAACATCAAATTTATTTATTGAAACAAAAAAATATTTTATTAATTGCTAGCTATTTTAAAACTTAATCCAAAACACTTGGATACCGACTCTGGAACAGGCAACATAAAGTTGGCCATGTGAAAAACATGATTCCTCCAAATTCACACCACAAAAGTGTTTGCCCTTAATCCTTGTTGATGGACATCGAAAATGATAAACGCACAGGATATTGTAATCGTTTGAACTCAAATGGCATATCAGTTGGAATCATAGGGATACGTGGTATCAAACAAACTTCTCCTTTCGATTTAGCAGTTAAGATCGTAGCTTTAATCAAATTTGGCAATAACTTTTTCACTGCCAATATGGTGCCATTACACAGAACCAACTTTCAGATTCAAGCAATGCGGTGGCATACCAGCTAGTTGCAATGAATTTTAAAATTCAATTGGATAATTCATTGCCTCATCTTGATTCATAACACTGTTGATTACCACGTAAATCTTGCATTGTTCGATTAAATGCTTCTAGTGATTTTTTATTCGCCGTTGTACACTCATCCCATAAAATAATTGACGTTAATCGCTGAACTTTTGCCAGAGCAGAATTTCTCGAAATATTGCAATGTTGAGTTTCAATCACCTGTACATTCAATGGCAATTTTAGTGCAGAGTGTGCAGTCCGACCACCTTCTAATAATGTAGCAGCAATTCCCGAAGATGCAAGTACCAATACAATTTTCTGTTCCGATCGAATAGTTAGAATAGCTAAAATCAATGACATAGGTAACAAACGTTTTGCCTGTACCACCAGGCGCATCCAAGAAATATAATCCACCGGCATTATTGGAAACTGTTTGCATGATTGTGTCATATACGATGAAGTTCCGAAACATGTTGCAATTGCTCATTTCTGCGATGAAGTACAATATCACGGGATTGAAACTGATCACCAAGAATTACAATTGCAACCTCATCAATTGTCGATGTTCTATCAGCCCTTATTACGATTTTGTGATTATCAGATAGCATTTTGAACAATTGAACTAATGCGTTATGCTGATAGAAAAACCTTTGTAGCTCACGAATAATTTCTCGTCTTGTATTCGAGGCAATTACACAACGTTGATCCAATTTACGATTTTCATCACCAATAAAATAAATTTGCTAAAATTGATGACCAGCGTCGGGGTATGGCAATAACGAACCAGCTTGATGATAAATATAGCCCTGAATCTTTAACATGTATGCAATTTCAGGTAGATGTTGGATCAGAATTTTTAAAATTATCGAATAAATTTATGATTCAGATTGATATAAACATGGGACAATCATGTTGAAGTATTTACCTTAAACGTCGGCATAATTATCTCTTATAATTTTATTAGCACTAAAAGAAGTCATTTGAAATGCCGAATTGTGTTGTTGAATATGGATCAAAAAGTGATTCGACGTTTGAGATGTCCCAAAAATAAATGAATACAATGGTTCGGGTGGAGTTTCTATTGCTGGAAATCTCACTTTGTCATTAGCACAACACATGCCGGGCATTTCACCTGGAAAGTTAGCGGCATCACAATGTGGACATATGTATTGCGTCCATCATTCCAATATATCCGTACATACTATAATCAATTTGACTGTTGTAATTAAAAGCAGCACGCATCATTTTAGCCAAAAGAGCAGCACGACGTATTCGTGATCGCCGTGCAAGGCTCAGTACAGGTACAGGGTCAACAGATCTATTTCGTGCATTACGTTCACTGCGATGCATTAGCTTGTGCGCGTTCATCTGCAGTCTGTGATCGACTTAGTAATGCCACATCATTTGCATTACGCGTTCGCCGACCTATATTTGCTCGCCGGTTTGTGACATTATTCCTTCATAGAAAAAAGAATAAATCAAATTAAAAATATAAGTTTCAATTTGACAGCAAAATCCCCACTAACAAAATGATCCGACATATATTGAATTCATTTGTTACAAAAAATGTGATAAATGAAGAACCGCTCGACCAATTTTGTGCAAACTTCACATAAACCATCTACTAAATAGTTCAAACAAAGCCTTAACATTTGGTTTGGATAGGTGAGCCCGTTCTTGAGTTATAGAATAACAACGAAAAGTGGCATTAATTTTTATATACAGGGTGATTGGCATAAGGTGTGAGAAAAAGCTAGGGCGAGTAGGTTGGACTTAGACAAGAAAAAAATCGTATGGGAGGGGGGGGTCTATTTCCCCCCGTTTAGGCGGGAGGGGCAATTTAAGAAAAAAATCACTTAAAACAGAAAAAAAATTATTAAAAAATAACGGTGATACCTACAGAGTAATGCTATAGCATTTTGAAAAGCCAGAAATACATTCTTTAATTCTGTTTTTAAATAAAGTTGTTCGACTGAATAGTTTTTGAAACATTAATTTTCAAAATCAAAATTTTGAAAAAAAAACATGAACATTTTTTTTTAAACAATTTTTTTTCAAAATTTTACGTAATTAAGTATTATTTTTTTATTCAATATTCAATGCTCTTATTAATTTTTGATCAAAAACAAAAAACCAGATGTCAAAATGTTTTGTAGTTTTTGAGAAAATCAAAAATAACAAAAACTACTTTTGTTCTAAGAAAAGCCTTTTATTTTAGTTTTTACGTTTTTGGATTCTTATGTAGGTGAATTTACGATTGAAAGGATTAACTTTCTTTTTACTATTCTTTTAATTATCGTCTTATAAGCATACAATAATGTGACAAAGTACTGGATTAACCATATTTCACACATTTTTTCATTGAGAACACCTGCGTGAGAGCATTGGTTTAAAATTGACCTGCCACTTTTTTATTATGGTGGGGTCGGCTTGGCTTAGGTGCATTTACGAAAGAAAGGATTAACTTTTTTTGTAAAATTTTTTTATTATCAGTCTTATAAGCATACAATAACACATTTTTTCATTGAGAACACCTGCGTGAGAGCATTGGATTAATATTGATCTGCGAATGTTTTTTAAATAATGCAGCGTTACACGCCCTAACTAGTGACAGAAAAATGCAATTGCGAAATAAGAACAAAAATGTTCCTGAATCTTGAAATCAATTTAAATAATAAATACATGCATATTTAGATAAAATACATAATTACTGTTTATTTAAAGTTAATCCTTTCTTTCGTAAATGCACCTAAGCCAAGCCGACCCCACCATAATAAAAAAGTGGCAGGTCAATTTTAAACCAATGCTCTCACGCAGGTGTTCTCAATGAAAAAATGTGTGAAATATGGTTAATCCAGTACTTTGTCACATTATTGTATGCTTATAAGACGATAATTAAAAGAATAGTAAAAAGAAAGTTAATCCTTTCAATCGTAAATTCACCTACATAAGAATCCAAAAACGTAAAAACTAAAATAAAAGGCTTTTCTTAGAACAAAAGTAGTTTTTGTTATTTTTGATTTTCTCAAAAACTACAAAACATTTTGACATCTGGTTTTTTGTTTTTGATCAAAAATTAATAAGAGCATTGAATATTGAATAAAAAAATAATACTTAATTACGTAAAATTTTGAAAAAAAATTGTTTAAAAAAAAATGTTCATGTTTTTTTTTCAAAATTTTGATTTTGAAAATTAATGTTTCAAAAACTATTCAGTCGAACAACTTTATTTAAAAACAGAATTAAAGAATGTATTTCTGGCTTTTCAAAATGCTATAGCATTACTCTGTAGGTATCACCGTTATTTTTTAATAATTTTTTTTCTGTTTTAAGTGATTTTTTTCTTAAATTGCCCCTCCCGCCTAAACGGGGGGAAATAGACCCCCCCCTCCCATACGATTTTTTTCTTGTCTAAGTCCAACCTACTCGCCCTAGCTTTTTGTCACACCTTATGCCAATCACCCTGTATATAGATTATGTTTAAATCCCAGTTAGAACTTTCTGTCAGATATTTTTACATCTAGCCAACCACACCTCTGGGTGAAAGTTTTTTTTTTTTTTTTTTTTTTTTTTTTTTTGTAAATACTGCCCTTTTGTAGAATTCTTTGAAATTAATAAAAATTCTTATTTGAAGATTAAAGGCTTCGAAACTATTATTCGGAATTGCCAATGTTTTAATAATAGATGAAGTAAAGAAAATATGAAAATGGATTAATCCGGACCTTAAATCCAAAGCGACATTGGTCAATGATCAACTTTGAAGGAAGAGTCAGTCGTAGATTGAAAAATTTCACTCAGCTCTTGATGGTATCAGTACTATTAACTTAATATTAATTCAACTAAATAATATTCCTATGGACAAAAATAATTTATTGAAAAGAGAAAAACTTGTATCCCCATGTATAATTATGAAATAGGTGGTAAAAACATATTAGCTCTTTGCTTCTGGAATTTAAATATTGTTGTTTTGGTAGTGTAATACAGTTAAATAGGTGGTTTCGCACTGAAACCACTTGAACACCAGCGAAAATTGATTGTTTTAATGATGGTTTCATCCCGTAACCACCGTAAAACAAAAGGATAGGATCTGTTGTTTTTTTATACCTGTTCCATGGAACAAGTACTGGTTTCGTGCACAAATAATCGAGATTTTATTGAATCGTAACATTACAGGAATAGTTGAATAAAGTGGTTTGTCGGATTAGACAATCTGGACCACATAACACGTAGCAATATTAAACACGTATAACTCTTAAGAATCATTTGTTTTAATTGGAATATTTCATAGAAATATAGGGGCACCATTTTTCTCGATACAAACACTGGCTTTTCTTAGAGCGTTTTCGATTACACCATGCAATGTTTCTTGTTGCAGGCGCTGTATTTCGTGGCGAATATTTTGCTACAGCTATCTTATAACCTGTGAATTTGAATATAAAAATTAAAAACTAACCAGGTTGCACAGGGAAATTTGATTTTTTGAAAAAAAAAGAAAAAATTACAATTCAACGCAGCGAGTCCATAGTTTGCCAATAAAAAAATAAAAAAAAGTTTGCTGCTGTGCTATTTTCCAACTTATAAGTCGGTCATTGTTCTGTAAGCAGCACCGCAAATCGTAACTGGTATTTTTCATCCTCATTCTCGAATCGAAAAAAAACCTGAATTCAAGATTAATGAGAGTTATTTAACGGTTGTTTTGATCGCTTTCTTCGCATTAGTGCAAAAAAAGCTCAAATAAATCGGTTCACTTGGTTAGACGTTCGGTTTTTCCGAGCTCCATATGCAGCAATTTTGTTAACGTAGCCGCCGAAATGAAAATGCGCCTCGTCAAAAAAGATTATTTTTCGACTAAAATCACTGAATAATTCAAGCTACATTTCATTCATTTCATTTTGTTTTTTTATTGAGACATTAATACATTTGATAATTTATGATTACATTATTTTGAATTCGTGATAACCGACTTCAATAATTATATCTGGTTAAGCTTAGTTAATAAATACAATAAATGTTTATAGCAAAACATATATACATGCATTTTTTATTTTAATTATTTTTTCATAATTCCCTTTTAATTTCATATGTTTGCTCCAGACATATGTTCACTTTATGGCTCAGATGGCCAAGATTAAATTTATGACTAGAACTACTTATAAACTAAAATTATATATATTATAAAAATATATATAAAGACAAATCTTATTTTAAACAAGATACATAATAATAATGAAAGAAGCATCAGCATATAATAATTATTTCTACTTAGTTAGATATATAATGATATTTATATAATAACAAGAAGAATAAATTATTAAGTTTTAGCTGTGCTATCAATTACATTTCTAATATATAGAAAACAGAGTCTATGTTGTATTTTTAGATACAATATAATATCATTATATTTGGTTTTTTTTTTTTTTTAAATTAATATTAACCTCTTAGAACAGGCAGAGAAGCTTTTTCGTAAAAGGGTAGTTTTAAACTAGAACTGGAAGTTGGTTCAAATAATATTTGAGATCTTGGATTTACTATATTTATGGGGGATAAGTAAAAGTTTTTATCAAGTACGCTTTCATTGATATTTCTGTCCCAGATATCTTTTATAACTGGATTGGGATGATTGGCAAGTGATCGTAATTTATATTTCAATAGTTTTATCATATATATAAAGAGAGGTTCAATATTATTTTCTCTGTATATTGTTGTATTTGAATACCATTTTTTATTTGGCCTTCTGTATTTTCCGCAACAGAATCTTAGCAGTTTTCGCTCAAAGTTTTCCAACTCATTTGTAGCTGTTGGCGAAATACTAAACCAACATCCAAATCCATATGTTAATATAGGTCTTATAAGCGTTTTATAAATAAGCAGTTTGGTTTTCTTTGAAGTGGAACTTGATGATAGAAGTTGTTTGAGCAGACCGGAAGCCATTTTGGCTTTATTCAATACTACCCTGGCATGTTTATTAAATTTAAATTTATTTTGGTAGTGTATACCAAGATATTTTGGCTCCGTTTTTAGTGGGATCACAACATTGTCAATAACTAGTGAGAGAGTTTTGCTCTCTTTAACCGCCTTACGATGTCCTTTGCCATAAACGTTTCTAAAACATGTTATGCTACTTTTCCCTGCGTTTAATACTAATCCCCAAGAGTTGAGGTACGACGTTAATGTGGGAACGGAATCTTTTAATTTATCTAGTGCATCAAGAGGCCTTACTGCACTTGACAATATTTTAGCGTCATCTGCATATAAAAACGCTTCACACTCATTTCCTGGGCTACTAAATGGAAAATCATACAGATATATATTGAAAAGTTTTGGACCAAGTAACGATCCTTGAGCTACCCCCATTAATACAGAAAACTCATCTGAGCATTCGGAAGCAATATAAATCATTGCTGTTCTAGAACTCAAAAAACTGACCATCATTCGTATAAAGGCTTCAGAAAATTCCAGCGTTATCAATTTATAAATTAGTCCGTTGTGCCATATAGAATCAAAGGCAGCCTGCAGATCTAAATCTAGAACAACAGGACAGTTTTTATTCCTAAGGTTTTGAACAATTTTATCATTCAGAACCAGTAATGAGTGTTCAGTGGAATGGTTTTTTCTAAATCCGAATTGGGTATTAGGAATAATATTTTTTTCATTGCAAAAACTGTCTAGGTATTCAGCCAAAACTCTTTCAAAAAGTTTTCCAACATTTGACAATAAAGATATAGGACGAAAGTCATTAATTTCATTACCACTTTTCTTCTTTGCTATAGGAATAAGCTTCGATTTTTTCCATATAAGGGGAAAGTATCCATTATTTATGCATTGGTTGAAAATACAAGAGAGTGTTACATCAAGCGTGTGAGGATATTTTCGCAAAATATAGTTGGAAATTTTATCTATACCATAGGATTTTTTGTTGTTTAAATTCATTCTATAAGCATTTATTTTGTCTGGAGACGTAAAAGGTAGAGCTAAGTTATCTGAGGTGGTGTTACATGGTAGAAAAGACGTCAAACATATATTAGCATGTCTATTTTTAAACTCGTTGACTGTAAGATTAACATGATTTGTTAAGTTTCTGTCAAACTCGGGTATTTTTTCAGAGTACAAATCGGAATACACTGTCTTAAACGCGATGAGTTTATCTGCATTATCTGAAAGTTCTTCTCCATTGAAATTCATGGTTTCTTTAGCTATATTCGTTCCAAAATATTTTCTGCCAGTTATCCTGTCGATTTCTTTAAAAGCTTGTGGAGAAGGCTTTATTTTTCTTAAACGTGACCTAAAGTCATTATCAAGATCTATTTTAACTCTTTCAGCTATAATTTTATTAAGACATTGTATTCTAGAAGACAACTCTTTGTATTCAATGTTTACCCTGTTTAAATGTCTATGGAAAATTCTTTTAAGTTTTCTTAGCCAAATGCTTCGAATATTCATAAGATTTTTAGTTAAGAGTGAAATGTTTTTGTATTTTATGTTTTTAGATACTCTTGTTACTGAATGATTTTCTACACTTGTATTTATTTTATTACTCACATCTTGTATTATATCGTCAATTTCAGCATTAGAAATATTTGTACTTATTGGAAGATTCATTCTAGAGAGACTACTGTGTAGTTCTATTCTAAAATGATCCCAGTTCGTATTTTCGAAACAAGTGTAAGTAGTAGGAGGTACTAGAATGGGGTAAATGTTGAATATTTGTATATTAGTTTCTATACCAAAATGGTCAGAAAGAAAAGAAAATGTTTTGCAAACAGTATTATTACCTGTGTTTAACGAACTTGAAAGCATGAAGAAGTCTAGTATGGACGATGATCTAGGAAATGTTGGGCTGTTTGATGAAACTATATCTATATTGAGATATGGTCCGTTGTAAAACCACCTTTGTATTATATTGCCATTAGGATTAGTCACTACATCACCCCAATCAGGATGTCGGGCGTTAAAATCACCCCCTAATATAACCCCGTCATATGATCTTGCGATGCTAAGCAGCCTATCTAATTCGCTGGAAAGGGACTGACCTGCCGCTGATGGAATGTAAATACTTCCAAGAAGTATTCGTTTCGTGGCCCGATTATTGTTCTGGCAAATTAAGGCACCTAGGCAAACTGAGAAGGTATCACTGTGAAAGGATACTTTATTTAGTTTAAACTTTTCTTCAATAACGATGGCTGTTCCCCTACCATCGTCGTTTCTTAGTAGGTTGTAACCTTCAAATGAAGGTTTATGTCTCTTGTGTAATCTTGTTTCAGATATGAAACAGATTTGTGGCTTTTTGTTTTGGAGAGTTCTGAGGAGTGAAATTCTTTTATTATGTGAAATTATGGAGTTTGTATTTATCGAGATTATATTAAGGTTTGCGTTTGAGCCCATTATGTAACAATAGAAGCGACAAAGTCAAGATACGCAAACATCTTGTCTTCTTTACTCTGTAATTTTTGATAGTTTGGCCAAAATTGCCTGATTTTAAACAAAAGCTCTTTAAAAGATATGTTAAACAAATTTTTGGCTTCGTTAAGGAAGTCGTTCATATTAGTACTAGCAGATGGTTGAGTATTTTCAACAACTGGAGCTTGGTACACTTTTTCTCTGATTGGAGGTTTATTTGCATTCCTGGCCATATCGGCAAAAGACATATTTTTCGTTAAATTGCTTACCATGTCATTCACTTCAATTCTCGTTTTATTAGCTACAAATCTAGAGCTTTGAGCTAACATTACTCTTTTTTCCTTATACCGCTTATAATACTCACAGTTGGAAGAGCTTGCTGCGTGACCTTCTAAGTTACAATTGGCACATTTCGTAATTGGAACTTGTTGATTTTGTTCTTTTAATGTCTTAAATGATTTAATACATATCTCTGACTCATGGAATTCACCACATAGAACACAACGACTGTTATAGGAACAGCATTCACCCGTGTGCCCAAACCTTTGACAGCGGTAACAACGAATGACAACATTATTATGTTTTCTTTCCCAGTATACTTTTTGATGGAGAAGATATTTGATGTTAGTTAAGTCTTTAGTGCTTTCTCCCACATCTAACTGAACTACAAAAATATTTAGTTTAAGACCTTGCTCTCTAGTTTTAGCTGTCATAAATTGAGTTATTTTGCTTATCTTGACATTAGGAGCAGCTTCTCTTAATGCCTTTTCAATTTTTGTCACCTCGGTGTCACCGTCGATTCCCTTTACTAATTCAAGCTACTCTAAGGCCCAAACTGCAAAGCGGATGGTCGGGCGTCTTCAATCGCTGAGTCAATTGGACCTTGTAAGCGAAGAATCCCAGATCTTTATGCAGAATTCTCCTCAGGCTAGTGCGTGAAATTTTGAGCTGTTGAGAACGATGGCGAGTTGATGTTTGTGAATTAGTTTCGGCTACAGCTGCCACATTCTCGTCTGTGCGCACCGTGCGACGACAGGGACCATGTGTGTTGTCCACTAGCATACTAGTCTCACGAGCTTTTTGCACAAACTTGCGTACAGCAGACCAAAACTTCTTTTCAAAAAAAGGCTACACAGCACTCACTTTGGAAATAAGTTTTTCAATATTTCCCAACGGTGTTGAAGCGTTTTGCGACTCATTTCGTTCCGCGGAGGTATGATACTGGGCACGTATTATGAATTACGATTATCGTTTAAAATCCCTCGTTATCGTTAAGTTGCGATTACGTTTTACGATACTCGTTTTTTTTAAAACGATAGTCGTTTTCTCTTACGACTGATTTTGGCACTCGTATTTCATTGTTTTGACACATGTACTATTTTTGACAGAAATATTGAAAGAATGAAGTTGGATGCGCTTAAAAAAATAGATTTTTTTTTATTTTATCAGGCAATATTTTGATGCATCCATTATCGTAAACCATAATGTGTTGACTATCGTTTTCTAGAGTATCGTTTTTTTTGCCTTTCGTTTCGTAATCTGTAATACGCGCCTCTGACTTTCTGTCAAGATTTCCAGCGGGAAACAGATGTCAGCATCAAAATAACCTATGATTTAAAAAAAAAAAAACATTAGATGGCCCACCCTTTATGTTAACTGAAAACTTTCTTAAATTTTTCTTACAAAATGAAAAAAAAAGTCATATAGAATTTAAGTTTAAATAAAATCAAGATAAATATGAAAAAATGTGAAATTTGACTAAAATATTTTGCATAAAGTCTAAAGTCTATGGCCAGGGACTGTGTATTCTCATGTTATAAGCTTGGCATACGAAAAAAAAACAACAAATTTGTATTTTTTTTTAATTTTTTATAGTTTTGGCCATAGGAAAATCCGGCAGTGTGCGGCGTCATTGGCCCGTTCTTTTCGAAAACGACGTTGGTGAGACTGTGCAACATTGGCAAAATATAGACACATAGAATGCTTCCAAATCACGTTTTATATTTCACTTTATTTAGGGATTTTCTCATATACATATTCATGGAACAGAAATAAGTTACTCCTTGTCTGCTGGCTTCATCCTGCCACTTTTCCAGATATATATTGAACGTTTTCTCATCCCACTACAAACATACTGACCGTGTCTGCATGACGTTAGCTCGAGATACGAGACTTATGGAGTTTCTGCGGTGCTTAGAAGATCTGTATGTTTTTTTTTTATAAATAATGGAGAAGGCAATATTATTTTTGTTTTCGTTTTTTTTTTTCATATAATTCTCCTTGAGAAATCAAAAACAACACGCGTTTATCTTTGCCGTGCGTGTTTCCTCTCAACCCCATCACCTTCCTCTTCTTCTTCAGATAACAAAAAAAAAAGTTATAAACATCATGTGTAGTATATCATCTCAAAATGTGCCATGGTGGTGCACCCCATTGTGGCAATAGTAATACAGGATTTTTCCATTTGAATTTTGCCAGTGCACATTTTGAATACAAATTGACTCTTTTTTTGCTTCTTGCCGAAGGAGTATGGAATTTCGTTATTTTGAAATATCCATATCCTAGACTTGCAGAATTTAATATGCTCTAGGACACTATACACTGTCTCATACATATTATGTGACTTGCATAATGTTTCGCTTACTCAAGTAGTGTGTTTCATTTTTCTAGAGCCGGGCTCAGGAGGCTATACATATAGGAAAAGAACCAGCGACCAAGTACTCGAATATGCGTTTTTTTTTTCTTCATTATTATCATTTGACGCGCACCCAGTTATCGATTTCAAATTTATATCGCTGTCTTGATAAAAGCAAAGAAAAAAAAAATCCAAAAAGTTCCTCCCTTAAGTCCTTGTATAAATTGGGACATTGAAAATGGAAATGCGATATGGCGACGTCTACAGACACCATACTTCTGCCATTACCATTGAACGTATAATTTGTTGAAGCCGTTGCAAAAAATGAATGGTGTTGCTGTGCCATGGTGTCCTTTGTACGGGTATATAGAGATATCATCCATGTACTTTCATTTCTCTATCCGGTGGCAAATTATGCGTAAAAAATTATGAAATAGAAAACCAGGACAGGGAAAAAAAATTATCAAATAAAAACGAACCAAAATCCTATATAAGTACCTACTTACTAGCTACACTGAGAGAAAGGAAACTCCAAAAATATGTAAATATTGTTGTATAAGTTTATTTTATTTTTAAAAGTATTTTAAGATTCAGTCGTTTTTTGGTTCAAATATTGTTCAAGAGGAGGCAGTGCTTTACTGATAGTTTTTTCAAGTCCCTCTTGATATACAATTTTTTATTTTTTTTTTCTATATACTAGATACCCCCATATACTCGTATAAAGTTTCAACTGAATGCCAGCTGTGTCACATCTCAAAAATGTGCTTAAAAAATCTTGCTTATTCTTCTAACTAGTGCCTTGCAATCTGAATAAAAAATCTAAAACCAATATTCTGTAATGTGTTTGAAAGACGAAACATCCCAAAATTTCCAAGAAAACACCTGAACTAAAATTTTTTGAACCACCATGTTCATCTCGTAGACGAACCCACTTGAATACCAGATGTTTCTGGGCAAAACGCCCACATTCTCGACTTGTTTCTTACATCTCACCCTGATACCATAAAGGTAACCACTCCATTCGACTTTCCGGATCGTTGTGTATAGTATCAGCCAGTTTCTCGTGCCCAATTCATCCAGTTAGAGCAAAAGATCCCACTAGGACCGTTTTTCAACTGGGTATTAATACCTATTTTCGAATCTTTAATTGGTCCCTATGTTTCCGATAGAGACAGTGCCGATATGATCACAAAAGTGATTTTTCTTGGGATTCGCAGTTTTATTCCTAACAGAATTAATAGTATAAAAGCTTAATAAAAGTATTGGTTTGATACAGACTATAATAAATCTATAGGGTTAAGAAAAGTAAGTTTACAAAACCAACCCAAATGAGGAATATCCGAAAAAGTACCAACAACTCAGAAACAAATGTAACGCTTTAATGAAAAGAACCAAACTCTTACATAACCAAAAGTTAAGGTAAAAAATGCTGGAATGCCTCAAAGAGAGTTGAAATTTCTGATCATTTGTCAAAAATTTACAAAATTCAGCTCCAACGTTCATCTACGACGACAACCTGATAACTTACTCTTCACATAAGACACATGTAGCATCATTGACCCTGCTGAACTTTTTATCGTAAATCATTCAATGGCACATGTATATTTCCGCACTCGTACAGTTGCAAGAGGCCTTCGAGATCTTGAGATAAACAATTCCGCTGGTGCTGATAATATACTCCCATTCTTATTAAAACGTGTTCTTCCTTGCTGCATAAGCTTTTCCATCGCCTTTGTCAACTGCCTGTTCCTAAAAATGGTAACCTTTCCTTCCCCTTCTTCTACCTTAAATTCCACTTACGTACTATCTTTTAAAGGTCATGGCATCACTGATGAACCATCAGCTCAAGAAATATCTCGAAGACCGATAGCTTCTCAATGACCGGTAATATGGCTATCACAGCAATTGTTCCACTGGTGATCATCTGATAGCATATCTCACCAAAGGAAGAGTGGATCTTTTAGTTGTTTTGGAGAATGTAAGACTATTGTGCTTGATAAAATTTGGCATCAGGCTAAAAAAAAAATTATAAGGCCATTACGGCTCGTAGAGGACCTAAACCTAGTGTCTTATAACTCTTGACCATTCCTGTGTGCGTCATCTACCGAATCCAAAAGGCTAATGAGCAGCACTTCTCATTACCAGAGATACTCTTAGAGGATTTGCCAGTTCCTCGCAAGAGGCATAACACTCCTGAAAAACTTTATTGCAGCTGCGGAGAATCGACCCTAAGACCTTCTGCATGACAGTCCAATGCACGAACTATTATGCCAGAGGGTACTCCAAGCTGGCATCAAGCTTAGCTTATCGAAAATGCGTGCATTTGGTATCAACTAAACTACCTTCTGGATTGTTCTGTATTGGAAAGTTTCAAGTCTCATCTTCAAAAAATAAAATGCTGGTGTGCCCCAGGGCTCCGTTTTGTCTCCGCACTTCTTCCTCGCTTTTATAAATTATTCTGAAATTCACGAATATCTTCTTCGAATTGCAACGGTACCGTATTAGACTAAGAGCCCACAGCAATCTTTGGGTGTGATTGATAACAAAAAATAATTAGGATTATTAGTTAGGCCTTTAGTAGTTATTTACAAATGTGAACGTCTTGCATTCTCTAGTGGGAGCAATAGTGCACAAGAGTGCATCAAATATGCAGTTCTTTCCAAAGTCTAAAAAATTGTGATAAGAAATTTGCCATAACTTCAAAATGAACAGCTAAAAGTGCCGTGATTGCAAATATCGAGGTCTACGACGTTTTGAAGGCGGCCTTCTTCGTGCAAGAAGTACCGTATTTTTATCGCGTCTGGCAGGCAGAAGGCTGTCTGCAAAACGTCTTGGACCTCGATATTTTCAATCAGAGGGCTTAACTCTACATTTTGGCAAAGTTAATATCATAAATACGTAGATTTGGAAAGAACTGCATATATGATGCACTATTATGCACTTTTGCTCCTATTTGAGCATGCAAGGCGTTCGCATTTGTAAATAACTACAAAGGGCCTATCTTATTATGCTAATTATTTTTACTCGCGACTTATAGGTACTATAAGTACTTATGTACATAGTATATAGTATAGTACTTATAGGTACTATAGGTAAAAAAAATCGAACTCGAGATTTTGATCAAAGTTGACATTACGATGATAGCGAAGACTAAAAAAGTGGGTCTCGCAATTCTGCCTGTCTGTCTGTTCAACTACATGCTAAAGGCCTCGGCCGATTTTCTTTAAACTTGGTAGATATCATTTTTAATTTTTTCCCACCACACGTTTTTTCTTTTTTTTTTTTTAAGACCAAAAATAACGGTACCTGCCATACGAATTTTTTTCCAAATTTTATAAACATTTTTTTTTCTCAAAAACTGTTCGACAGATTTTAAAAATAAATATACAGAAAAATTTCATTTAATTAAAGCTAGGTATTGGTTAAAAAAAATTTTCCGAAAAATGGTTATTGAGGGTACCCCCCATGGAACCATTTTTTTTGTTTTTGATTTTCTCAAAAACGGTACAACCGATTTTGATCATTATTTTTTTGCTAAAGCTCCCCAAAAACATAAATAGAATTGTGTACTCAAATTTTCAAAAAATTTTTTTTGGATTTAAAAAAAAAAAACTTCGAAATTTTTTTGTTCAAAACTCAATATTTCGAAAACCCAATGCTAGATTTTTTTTTAAACTGGATAAATAAAAGTTTCTCAATATAATCTACAAGATGTGAGAAAAAAAAATGAATTTTACCTAAAAATAAAGGTACCTACCATACAAATGCTAAAAAATTGAAAAAAAATGGTTTTCAAAAATCGTATTTTTCTCGAAAACGGCGCCTAGAATTTTGATAAAATTTTTTTTCTTTCAATTAATTAAATTAATTAATTAAATTAATGATAAAAAAAATTTGAAATTAAGATATTACAGCTTGTACCTACCATAGAACCTTTTTTCGAATTTTGAATTTCTCATTATCCACATAACGGATCTTAATTAAAATTTTAATAGAGAAGGTTCTAAAAAGTCTAAAACACATTGCATTTCAAAACTTTAAAATAATTATTTTTTTGAATTATTGAAAAAAAAATCTATTTTTTTCTTTTTTTGAAAATTCGATATCTCAGAAACGGCTCAATATAAGTTTGTATATAAAAGCTTTTTTTTAAGAAACCACTACGACGACTTATAATTTTTGTTCTTGCATAAATTCATAATTGGATAGCATTCTGTTTTTGTCTCTTACTACTAAAAAAATTTAAAAATTAATTTTATCCTTATGAACAGTTTTCTCTAATAACATTCGTTTTTAAAATTCCTAGTCTATTACATAGGAGCAAGTTCGTACGACCCAGTCGTGCATCTTATTTGTTATCAATCACACCCAAAAATTGCTGTGGGCTCTCGGTCTATATCATAAACGAACTAAACTCCGACTTTTTAAACATTGTTAAATATGGATATACAGAATCGGCTTTTTCCATCCGATTAAAAATCTGATTAATATTATTATTAAATATTGATTTTTGTATATTTAACGTTTCTTAAATACAAATAACAATTCAAAACTGCTTTTAATTATATTTCAAAATAATTTTGAGCAACTTTTAAGGTGAAATACTCCTCTGTGCATTGGTTGAGGGATCGATAGCGACGGTTATTTTTAAATATATATATGTATAATAAAAATCAGGAAAACGATATGTTATTCTCTCAGAGAAAGAATATTTGAACGAAACAAAACCATTTCTGCTTACGACCCCTACAGCCTTTGCCTTAATGAATTCCTTTAGAATATAACGAAGCAATATTCCCGCAACATGTATTTTATACTGAGTTTTTGATGATTCTTCTTATAAAATTATTTTCACCAAAAATGTAACTCTACACTCGCCACTAAAACTCATTCAAGAGAATCACACAAATTTGTTGCGACTTTTACTGATTTTACTTGAGAAATACAGTTCTTTTTACACAAAAAGCTTGAAATCAAATTTTTTTAGTTAAATTAACTAAAATGTGTGTGACATGTACACAACTTCTGAAAAGATGAATGAATTAATCCGAGCCAATCCGGCTCGGAGGACCAAAATGCTAGAAAACAATTTTTCCATATGCAATACAACTAACATTGCAAAATAACTTAAATACAATTGAAATTTGAAGTTTGACAATTTCGTACAAATTTTTGGAAAAGGTTGACTAATTTGACTCCATTTTGTGTGTATGCTAAGTGTTATATTCCAGTTAACCTTTTAAAAACGAACTTCCATCTGAACTTTTAAACTTTGGTAGAAATGTAAACGTTACCGAAAAAATCTTGTTGAGAAGTTTCTTATGATTTCAAATTACATAGTACATTTATTTGAATTATAATGACTTTCTCTAGGTTTCTCATAAAGTATTTATTTTTAAGGTCACTTTGGAAAACTGGAACCTCTTCAAAGCATTTATTCAATTATTCCTCTTCAAGTGGAATTGTTTCTCTTATCATGTTCGTTTCCAATTTTCAATCAATTACAACTTATAGTCTTTCTTTTCTACTCGAGTGACACATGACATTCCGAGCAGTCAACTTAATGCACTTGTGACACGTAAAAGATTGAAAACTTTACCACACCAAAGTGAATGCAATCACTCCCTGATGCTTGAACAAAAATCTCCAAACCTACTTACAGATAGTTTCATTAAAACTTGAAGTTCACCTCTGAACCATGAACCCCGTGTGTCGTTGTCTTCCGTTGACAACGGGTGGAGAGACACATTTCCCTTAATCAATTTATTTTGCCAACCCTTAATCACATTCGTGCGGTATTAAAGCTGATTCATCTTATTCTTCAATTCGGAATTCGAACTTCGCCCATCGCAACACTAAATGAACGCAAAACCAGTCCTTACATCAGAGTAGCAGCACCAGAAGCAGACAAAATGGTGGGCGGAAATAGTTTTCGGAACTAAACTACGATCGATTTCCTTTCAACATGACCAGCTGCTAATTACATTTTAAGTGAGTTTACAATGTCCTTCCATCCAGGCGGTAATAGTGGTGTTCGACCTTCCCACTTCTGACACTTCAGTTATTTTACAGAACCTTTTCTGTATATTTATCTTCAGATCTTCCATTTGATGTCCAATATATCACCCACACAAGAACTAAAGGATTACGAGAAAGAATGTTTTTGCTTCTGGACATGCCGGTACGAGAAGTATTTGTTGTTTAAAGGTGGCTTCCGATGTTGTTTTCGAAACAAGGATATATTGATGAGACTTTAGTCAGATGGGTGCCATTTACTAGTATACTCGTATCTATGCCTTTATTTAGTATTTCCTATCTCTTTCACTTGAAATGCCATTCGTAATTGAGTTTTTAATTGAAATTATTATATCGTCCCCCATATACATACCTGTAGTTAGATGCAGTGAATGAGAGTATATATATTTTAGGTCCTGTCTGTGGATATAATATATTTTTTAATTAAACTTCCAGTTAATGAAACGAAGAGTGTTATAATTAAATGACAAAAAAGAGAGAAGATTAATTTAAATCGAAGTATTGACAAGTAAGAAGTGTATTTAAAATGCCCAATATACATACTAAGTGCACCAAAGTAATAGACGAATGGAAGCCTAAGGACAGTTAAGTCAGAAAAGGACTGCCCTATGTACAGTTAATAAGTAAATGTGCTTGTCCCTAAGTGCCTGAAATATGTTGGAAAATGAACCTGTAATTTAATTTTAAAGTTTAAAAAAGGTTTTTGAAAGAGTCGATGCGTTTTTGAGATTGCTTTTTCAACGAATTCGGGGTCTGCACTTGAGATCCCTGTTTTATTCACATTCAAACGTCAAACCGAACTGTCACTTAAAAATTATTTATGTTTTGCATTAAGGTTCCATTTTATTGCAATATGTACCGCTGAACATGTTAAAATTAGTAGAAACTTACTTCAAAAGTAGTGATTCTGTAGCAGGTAGTTTCCGCGAATTTTTACACAAACTATTTTTCAGCGATTAGATTAATTTTTCATGTGAATTGACCACCAAGGTCATGTAAATTGTTACCGTTAGATTTCCTTTTGTTTAGGTTTTGTGTTTGCTTATGGACAAAATTCTCAAACTCTGGCGTTTTCAAGGTTAAGTTATGGCCGATTTATCGCCCAAAATATGACGAAAATTCATCGAAGATTCATCATCATCATCGGCTCGACAACCGGGTTCCGGTCCTGGCCTCTTTCAACAAGTCTCTCCACATATCCCGGTCTCTAGCCGACGCCATCCAGTTGCGCACCCCAAGGCTTCGGGCGTCCTGGTCTACGCCATCTCTCCAGCGCAAGCATGGTATACCACGCTGTCGTCTACCATAGAATGTACCACAAAGAACTTTCCGAGCAGGTTCCTCTTCGCTCATGCGAGCTAGGTGCCCTGCCCACCGGAGTCTACCGAGCTTAATTTTTGTCACGATATCTGCTTCTAGGTAGATTGCGTACAGTTCATGATTGTTCATGAATCGTCCTTCCTCACATATGGGGCCAACAATTCTCCTTAAGACTTTTCTCTCGAACGCAGCTAAGTGCCTTTTGCTAAGCACCCAAGTCTCGGATCCATATGTGAGTACTGGCAGGACCATGGTCCTGTACAGCAGCAGTTTTGAAGTTATGGTGAGATTTCTGTATTTGAAGAGCTTTGACAGACTATAGTAAGCTCTGTTGGATTTGAGAAGCGTATTTCTTCTTCTATATTGTTATCGGCTGCTACTATTGACCCAAGGTATTTAAAGGATTGCACCACTTCAAATTCGTGCTCCGCTACCTTGATTGTTTGACCAACTGTTCCGCTCGCATTCGACGCCACCATGTACTTTGTTTTACCTTCACTAATGTGCAGTCCAAGATTTTGTGCCGCCTGCTCGATCTGGATGAAGGGATCGTGTACAGCTTGTTCGGTTCTTCCGATGATGTTGATGTCGTCTGCGTAAGCCAGTAACTGGCTGGATCTGTTGACCATGGTCCCTCTTGTTGCCCTGCCAGAGTCACGGATTGCTTTCTCCAACGCCAGGTTGAAGAGGAGGCAGGCCAAACCATCCCCTTGTCGGAGTCCATTAAAGATGTCGAAGATTACCTTTTCAAAATAGTGGTTGAAAAACTCCCGTGGTGGGCTTTTGAATATAATAGTTTGATTAAAATATTAGTCAAAAAGTGGATGACCCTGTAGATCTATACGAGTACTGATCCAATTTAATCCGCGTTTTACTTTCCATTCAAATAAATCCAGTTGTTAAAGTACAAGGTCAAGGAAATAAAAAATTAAAAAATCTAGAACATTCTTGAATTTGTAATCGAATCCTTAAGAAGTCAACTTTTCACTTGTCACCCTTAAAAACGTTGCTTATCTAACAAGCAAGGCATTAATTCTGTAATAAGGATTGCCTGATTTGGAGTACACTTATACATGCATATATTTCTGTTTCAAGGTGATTACGTTATTAACGACGCGTATTACTTACTTCCACTTCCTTATTTGACAAACGCACGAATACTTTTTGACATAATACTAAAAAGTTCTTTTACTTATGTTCGCGCAACCCTCTTATTTTGATATAGTACTATAGTTTGAAATATTATTAGATTTCCAAAATAATAATAAAAAAATAAACTATACCCGTTGAATTGTTGATTAGTTGACACGCTACAAGGGGCTAGGAATACTTGTGATAAGGGTTGAAATTCAAAGTGAACCGGAATAGGCAAATAAATTATTTTACATACCCCCAGTTTCACAGTGAGAGTTTAAACTCAAGTTCTGCTGAACCTGAACTGGAGTTTAAATTTGAAGTTCAACTCGTCCGGTTTCACAGTCTAATCTGAACTTCAGTTGATTGAACGTAGTTTAAGTAAATTGTTTTCTCTTTCTATCTGAATCAAAGTAAAAACAATAAACGAAAGTTTGCTTTGTTTTAGTTGTGACCTGTGACAGTAAAACAAATTAAAATATGAAAATAAATTTTATTTTCAAATGCTCGAAGGGATTGTTGATCTGAGGTTTAAACGGCAGAATAGTACCGTTTAACAGAATGAACTCTGTTCAAGGATTAAACGAAACTGTGAAACCAAATTTGTTGTTGAACTGAAGTTTAAACCAAAAGTGGGGTTTAAACTCTCACTGTGAAACTGGGGGATAGTGTTATTTTTGGAGCCGTCACTTTCTTGTCCCTATAGTTTGTGTTATTGGTTGTTCGTGTTTAAGTTATATGGCTGTGAATCAAATTGATTTTTATTTGTGTCATTGCCACGTCAAAATGCCCGTGACTGGAAAAGCCAACACGAAGACGGATAAGTTTTATATGAGGCAATACGCTACAATTTGACAATTCATTTCTTTATTTACTGTGTTTTTACTTACTGTTGAGTTGTAGTTTTCTATAATGTTTTAAAACAAAATATTGCCGTCCGAAATAAACCATTGCATCTATTGCTGAAAATAGCCCAATTATAAGGTATAATTTTGGGTACTTCGTAATTTACTATTCTTAAACCAGTTTTCTAATTTTTGGTTTATTTTAAATTACTATCACGAGGAAATCACGCGCTTTAAACGTGCAAGAAGCTAATCAGTTTTTTTTTAACATTAATATACTAAAACTCTTAGTAAGATTTATATAAAAAGATAACATAGGTTTTCGATGATTTTAACAAAATGTAAGAAATATACACCGAGAGAAAAATGTATGTACTCAGAACATGGTAAACTTAACTTGTGTTCTTTTTGCATGCGCATCATCCAATCCGGCTCGAAGGACCAAAATTCTAGGAAAAAATGTTTCCATATACAATACAACTTATATTAGTAAAATAACTTAAATATAAATGAAATTTGATGTTTGACAGTTTGATAGAAAATGTTAAAAAAGGGTGATTACTTTGACACCATCTTAAGTGTAAGACAAAATAAAGTAAATAAAATATACTAAATGCAGTTGGCAGGCATTTTTATATACAGTCTTCTAGTGAAACGTAATACTCAAGCTTCAGGGAATGCCCATCAGTTTACCGTCAAGCCAGATTTCGCAAGTACTTTTAAGTTCGGATATTCTTTATTTAGACACACTACTAATGTGAAATGCTTTGCGTAGGTTACTTACTTACTTACTTACTTAAGGTGGCGCTACAGTCCTTGGTGGACCAGGGCCTCAACCAACAAGCTTCGCCAGCTAGCTCGGTCCCTAGCTAGCTGTCTCCAGTTTCGGTTGAGGTCCTCCCCCACTTGTGTTCGCCACCTGAGTCGCGGTCTTCCTCTACTTCGCCGTCCCTCTGGGTTTGATTCGAAGACTTTCCGGGCCGGAGCATTCGGGTCCATTCGCTCTACATGACCAAGCCATCTTAGTCGCTGGACTTTTATACGTTTGACTAGGTCAGTTTCACTGTACAGCCCGTACAGTTCGTGGTTAAATCTTCTCCTCCACTCCCCATCTATGCAGAGAGAACCAAAGCTCACACGAAGAATTTTCCTCTCGAAACAGCCTAAAGCGCTCTCATCCACCTTCGACAAAGTCCATGTCTCTGCACCATAGACAAGGACCGGGATGATAAGCGTCTTATACAGGGACACTTTAGTTGCTCGAAAGAAGACTTTGCTACTCAATTGCCTTCTTAGTCCAAAGAAGCAGCGATTAGCAAGAGTTATTCTCCGTTTGATTTCAGCACTGGTGTTGTTTTCTGAGTTTATAGCGGCGCCTAGGTATATTAAGTCCTTCACTACCCCAAAGTTATAGCTGTCTATAATGACGTTCTGTCCAAGACGTCGGTGTTGTGTGTCCTTTCTTGATGACAGCATATACTTGGTCTTGCCCTCATTTACCGCTAAACCCATCTTCTTCGCTTCCGTCTCAATGTTCACAAAAGCGCCACTGACATTAAGCTTTGTTCTTCCAATAATGTCAATGTCGTCGGCGTATCCGAGTAATTGGACGGACTTTTGAAAGATTGTGCCTCTTGTGTTGACGCGTGAGTTTTGCACTATTCTTTCAAGAACTATGTTGAAGAAGTCGCACGATAGAGCATCGCCTTGCCTAAAACCTTTTTTGACATCAAATGCATCGGTGAGATCTTTTCCGACCTTGATGGAGCAGCGTGCATTCTCCAACGTTATCCTGCACAAGCGGACAAGTTTGTCAGGGTTGCCAAAACTAGACATTGCTCTATATAGTTCGTTCCTACAGATGCTATCGTACGCGGCTTTAAAATCGATGAAAAGGTGATATGTGTCGATTTGTTGCTCCTGGGTTTTTTCCAAGATCTGCCGTAATGTGAATATTTGATCGATGGTGGACTTTCCTGGTCTAAAGCCGCACTGATATGGACCTATCAGGTTGTTGACGAAAGGCTTCAGAAGTTCACATAATACGGCAGAAAGGATCTTGTACGCAATGTTCAGGAGACTTATGCCTCTGTAGTTTTCACAGTTCAGAGAGTCTCCTTTCTTGAGGATCGGACAGACAATACTGAGGTTCCATTCATCGGGCATGCTTTCTTCCGACCATATTTTGCAGATGAGCTGGTGTATACTCCCAACCAAGTCATCGCCTACCGCTTTGAACAGTTCGGCAACGAGGCCGTCAGCTCCAGCGGCTTTGTTGGACTTGAGATTCGATATAGCTATCTTCACTTCGTCCAGGTCGGGTGGGCGGTATTTTTGGTCTGCGTCGCCTAGGTTGAATGGTGCTATCTCTATAGCAGCGGTATTTTCTTCTTCATCGCCGTTATAAAGATTGGAGAAATGTTCTTTCCATATTCTCAGCATGGACTGCGGTTCTACTACGATGTTCCCGTGATTATCCTTGCCGGCTTCGGCTCGGGGATTATATCCTTGTGATGTTTTTTTTACCTTTTGGTAAAACTTCCGAACCTCATTCCTGCCATGGCATCCTTCTATTTCCTCGATCAAGCGCTTCTCATGCTCCTTCTTTTTCTTTCTTAGAAGCCGGTGTTCTTCTCTCCTCTTCTGCTCGTAGAGCTCGCGAGCAGCTCTAGTCCTTCTTTGCAGCGCCGCTTTATATGCGTTTTGTTTTGCTGCATGTGCTTGCCGGCACTCATCGTCAAACCAGGGGTTTCGTTGTGGTGGTCGTGTAAAACCCAGCACATCAGAGGCGGCATCTCTGATGGCTGCTTGGCAATGTTGCCACTGGTCCTCAATACTTGATGCTGGCGGCTAGGGACTTCTTAAGAGGTTGTTAGAAACTCGATCGGAAAAGGACCTTGCGATCTCTTGCGATTGTAAGCGTCCAACGTCGAACTTCCTCGCAGTACTTCCTTGTTTTGGCTTGGGTCGGGATATCCGCAGCCGAACCTTGGCTACAACGAGGTAGTGGTCCGAGTCGGTATTAATCCCTCGGAACGTGCGGACATCCTCTATACTGGAGAAGTGCCTTGAGAATCGATCGCAATGTGGTCAATCTGGTTTACGGTTGATTGATCAGGAGTTCGCCATGTCCCTTTGTGATTATCCAGATGTTTGAACTGCGTACTTGCTACAAGAACGTAGGTACATATCTCCTTTTGAATCCTCATCTATTTTGTGAAGATCACACTTAAAACCTCCAATACAGAATGTATTGAGCGATATAGAAGGTTATTTCTAATCCAGCATGCTACCAAAATCTTTCAAATCCCTTGGAATATTCAAGCGCAATAATCTTAATTTCTCCAAAATAATGTAAATATCTGTTCCACTCTTCGGTGAGATATGCGATCAGATAACAAGTGGAACGATTGCTGCGAAAGCCGTATTTTCCGGTCATTCAGAAGCTTTCGATCTTCGAGATATTTATAACTTGAGTTGATGATTTATCAGTGATTCCATGACCTTGGAAAGAAGTGACGTAAGTGCAGTTGATCGGTAGGAGGAGGGGTACGAACGGTCGCCTTTTCCATCTTTCAGGGAAGATTCCAGAACAGTAGGAGCGATGGAAAACCATACGCAGTAATGTTGCCAGAGATGATGAACACCTTTCCAGAATATCAGCGAATTTTTTCATATCAAGATGTCGAAGGGCTCTTTTTACAGAATCGTTGCATTGGCGCGTAACCCCTTCAAACATTTGAGAATAGAATTTAATTTTCAAGAAATTTCGTATATAAAAAAATGTACCTATTTATTAATAAAATTTTCGTCACGATATTTTAAATTTTGTTTGCATATTTTATTTTTATTGTTAGGCTTAAACTTTTTTAGGAGTTTTTAGGGCAATATCAACAATGTATTTTATGTGTTTCAAAAATTAGCTGTTGTTATACACATACAATTTTTAAAGCAAGTACTTGTCATCTAGTGGTATGTCTCTCTAAATGGTAGACTTTTATTTTCGCAATTTTGAAAAACACGATGTTAGCTTCAGTGCTGCAAGGATTTTAAATTTAAAGGTACTCTCATGGGGGAAGATTTTCAAAAAAAAAAATATATTTAGAAAAACGAGAAATGGCTTTGTCATCTATGTGTATGTGAGTCCTAAGAGTGTTGTACCGTCGTTCAAATTGTGTCAAGGATAAACCAATGAAGCAGTGTACAGTCTACTACACATGAGAGGAGGGACAACACTACTATATTTCCGCACGTCAAGTTGCGCCCCAAAGACAATGTAATTTGTTTAACTATAGGTATCGGCATCCAAGTCACACAGGTATCCTCTGATCCATCGTGCTTCATTCATCAATGACAAACTGGCAGACAATAATGGCTAATAAGGTATTCATAAAAGCTTTCATGTGTGCAACTGGAAACGCAATTAAAATCCTTTTTTCCTGTCAGTTGTTTGTCATTTACATGCATATTTTTTTTTTTTTTTTTAATTTTTTCATTTGACACTTTCATGTAGTACTTTTCTTTGTTTTCTGTGTGGAGTGTAATTTTTGCTGCATTTTTTTTTATTTGTAATTAAAATGTTTCGTGTGCACCTACTACAAATGGGTATTAAAAGTTCAGTTTTTTCTCCTGTGAGATGGGTGGTTTAACATGAATATACAGTGAATGATGTTCGATTTCAAAGGATGCATTCAATTGGAAAACGAACATGACGAAATGAAATTCAATCTAGGGTCCTATATAGAGAGATTTGAATTGATGAACGGTTACAATATGATTAATAGGAATAGGCAATGAAAGTGACAATTGATTTGACAAACGTATAATTCAAAGAGGACAATTTGTGGTTACAGTTCTATGTGCGATAATACATACTCGTATTTATTTGCCTGTATCTTTTTTAAAGGTTTTTCATATAATTTAAAAGGTGTGAATCTTAAATGATATAGGTACCAATTTGCGATGGGTGATTTAAATACATAGAACAAGGTGTAGTTATCACTTCGTTCGACGTATGAACCATTCATACTGTTTTTTTTTATGTTCCTACATACATAGGTTAAGACATACATAAATAGATGAATTTAAATTTGTATGCATATTTTTGCCTAATATTTACAAACAAATAATTAAAAGTAGATAGATATAGTGAAACGCGAGGCACAAGAGACATTTTTTGATTTTGTGGTTTCATGCTGTAACCACCAACTGGTTTCATGTTCTAACCACCAGTCAAAAACTGTTGGAAACTTCTATTTTATTTGTTTAGGAAAATTTTACATTTCCTTTAACCATTTGCTACGACATCAATTTATGAACCATCAAGCTTGATATTGTGGTTTCATGCTGAAAGCACCTTGGTTAAAATCTTGCTACTCCCATCATATTGCTTATGTTTTTCATCAGCTAATAAGTTTGATTAATGTATTCACAAAATCACTCAAATATAGTATATGCACATTTTGACCTACAGACCACAAAAGTTATCCAAATTCCTATAACTATTATTCGAGATCATAATATGTAAGGTACAAACATACATGCATAAAGGGTGGGCCAAATACAAATTTCTTTTTAAAAGTTCAATAATTGTATTATGACTTTATTAGCAAGAGCAAACGTTCCCATTAATTACAGAATACAACGTCGTTCAAGCGGATGGATGGATGCACCTTCAATTGCTGAGTCAATTGAACCTTGTAAGCGAATAATCCGAGATCTTTGTGCAGAATTCTCCTCAAGTGATGTCGAGTTGATGTTCGTGACTTAAGTCTCACATTCTCGACCACAGCAGCCACATTTTTGTCTGTGCGTACCGTACGACGACGGGGACCATGAGTGTTGTGCACTAACATACCAGTCTCAAGAACTTTTTGCACAAACTTGCATACAGAAGGAGCAGTGGGTGCTTCATTTCCGCCAAAACTTCTTTTCAAAAAACGCACTGTTTGGGCTACATAGCACTAACTTCGGAAATAAGTTTTCATTATTTCCCAACGTTGTTCAAGCGTTAAGCGGCTGACTTTCTGTCAAGATTTCAAGGGGGAAACAACTGTCAGTATCAAAATAGCTTATGATTTAAAAAGAAACCACTAGATGGCCAAAATTGTACATTTATTTAACCTCTCGAACTGGATTTAAAGCTGCCGAAAATCGAATAATATTCTTGGTGTTCAAAAATTTTGTGCCCTAATTGTCTTCAGAAAACTTTGTAGAAATTTTTCCTTAATAATGCTTCAATAGTTTAGTTTTTAAATCAACAAAAATCGGTGTACAATTTTTGTTTTAGCCCATCTAGACCGTTTAAGTGACGCACAAAAATGTTGGTTCTTACAAGTTTTCTCGAAAACGGTTTTAAATTTTTTGACACAATTTTGAATATAAATGTTACTACTTAATAATTTTTTCTAACTTTAAAGTAGTTAACTAACTCGTTCTTAATTTTTAACATTTTCTAACTAGTATCTTACTAAATAAATTGCTTCTAAACACATCTAAAACAATGACATTTCGCGCAAAAAAAAAAAGCAAATAAACAGACTTTTTTGACGTTTATAAATGTCAAAGAGTCATCTAAAGTTAGTACGATACTAGAAAAAATAAAATCCACGACTGGGTCGCACGAACTTGCTCCTATGTAATAGACTAGGAAACGAATGTTATTAGAAAAAACTGTTCATAGGGATAAAATTATTTTTTTTAAATTCTTTTAGTAGTAAGAGACAAAAACGGAATGCTATGCAAATATGAATTTATGCAAGAACAAAAATTATAAGTCCTTGTAGTGGTTTCTTAAAAAAAAGCTTTTATATACAAAATTTTTAAAAGATTTTTAAGAAAAAAATTTGGTAAGTCAACTTTAAATTTTGATTACTGTACGATTGAAAATTAAATTCCCAAAAAAATATATTGGGCCGTTTTTTAAATATCGAATTTTCCCAAAAAAAAAAAAGATTTTTTTTTTCAAAAATTCAAAAAATATTTTTATATTTTTTTTTAAGTTTTGAAATGAAATGGTTTTAAGAGTTTTTAAAAGCATTTCTACAAAAAATTTCATTAAAATCCGTTATGTCGATAATGAGTAATCCAAAATTTGAAAAAATGGTTCTATGGTAGGTACAAACTGTAATATCTTAATTACAAATTTTTTTTTATAATACGAGTATTAAGGATCGTTAAAATTAATTGAAATAAAAAAAAATTATCAAAATTCTAGGCACAATTATTGAAAACCATTTTTTAACATTTGTATAGTGGGTACCTTTAGTTTTAGGTAGAGTAAATTTTTTTTCATACATCTTGTGGATTATGTTGAGAAACTTGTATTTTTTAAGTTTAAAAAAAATCCAGCATAAGGTTTTCGAAATATTGAGTTTTGAATAAAAAAATTTTGAAATTTTTTTTAAAAATCCAAATAATTTTTTTTTGAAAATTTGAATACACAATTGTGTTTAAGTTTTTGTAGAGCTTTGGCAAAAAAATGATCAAAATCGGTTGTACCGGTTCTTTGGGGGGTACCTTCAATAACCATTTTTCGGAACATTTTTTTTTTTTCAACTACGTAGTAGGTACCTAGCCAGTGGCGGGGCGGGAGACCCATTTTGCCGCCCCCATTCAATACTAAATTAAAAATTAAATTTCGGGACATCATTTCACAGGCAATGAAGTATCTTTTATTGAAAGTAAAATAGGATCAGCGGTTTCATAAACGGATTCTACGGGCCTTACGAATGAGGCACGTGAGACAAAGCTGCATCTGCGGATTCATCGCCATACATGCGTTTTTTCCTGCGAATTCTTCTCGTTTTGAGTTCGATTCCGAGTTTTTTCCAAAGAGTCTTAGAAAAGTCGATTGCGGCTTGGACGAAACGGTCTCTGCTCTCCACTATAGGAGAGCTTTTAAAACGCAGAGTTTCTGAGCCACTTATCCACACTCAGTCCACGTTGCTGCAGGTAAATCTGTGCGTCATCTTCTTCAGGTAGCTCTGCAGCTCAAAAGCCAAGAAAAGTGAGGAAGTTGAATGACTGCATGACTGTCAGAAGAAGACTGGCTACCGATCCGTCGATTCTTCCAGTACCTCAAGAACTTCCACAAACTTATTTTTAAGCGTCTTTACAGCTTCACGAGGTTCCCTTCTTCTGCAGGCTTGTGACTAGATGCTTGAGGTACTTCTGGTGAGTCGACTTCGTCTTCGTCTGCACGTCTTCTTCTGCCTGTAAAATAAGTTATGCATTCCCATGAATATTGGCCGGAGGAAAATTCTAGGCCACTCACGATTGTCGATGGAAGAATCTTACTTAAATCGGAATCACTTCCGCTGCTGCTGGATGCCACCGAAGACGTTAACGTAGCTTTTGAACCAGAACTAGAACTGAAATATTTCGCGTCTTCGCGTCTGCTTCTTTCTTAGCCTTTTTCTTGCGGTATTCCGCGCCGCTTCCTTTAATTCTTTTGATTTTCAAAAACTAGTTCAAAGGTTGAGTGAAGTACTAAATGTTTAGTTTTAGAAGATTCAACAGTATTTAAACTATAAACAACACAATCGAAATAACTTTCTGTAATGCGGAAGGGAGCAAAAACATTGAGCTGGCTGAGACTAGAATAACGTTTCCGTCGAATCCTAGTTACGAGTATCTTATCATATCTCGCATATGCATATCATATGTTTCGGAACACTCCCTTTCAGTTTCGCGAGAGTTTTGGAACGTTTAGTTTTACTTTCGCGAGTCACGTGACAATACGGAATACACTCTTACGGCCCTACTCACCGTCTACGAATTCACGGAAATCAGCCGAGAGCGGTCAACGACGAACCACAGATAGGGTGGCAAACTTCAAATTTACATCATTGTTGTTTGTTGACTTGTCAAACGATCTTTCATAAAACATATGATTTCTACTCTACCCGCATCACCGGCGACATTTTGCCGCCCCCCTAGGCCTGCCGCCCGGGGTTCCTTTTAGTTTTTTCGCTATTTCATTTAATAATTTCTTAATTCTTTATACCTTAAAAGCTTGACCGCTTTATAGCTTTGAACCTCAAAAGCTGGTCAATTCAATTCAATTTTGTTTTATTGAACATATGTACCTACTACTCGTATTTACAATTTGGGTCACAACTAATAAGATACTACGAGTACATATGTATGAAAATGTACATTAAGTTTAATTATTTTTATATAAAATTTACATGACGAAAAAAATAAAATTTGAAAGGTCGGTTGACTGTATTGTCCTCAGGGTGTCCATTCCCGGTTGTCAGTGTCAGTCAAAAGCTGGTTCATTTGATCCTTTCGTTTATAGGTTTTTTAAGCCTATTAATTTATCTAAAAGACATAAAGAGCTTTGTAGAGAACTTAGTTTTGTTTTATCAATTTAGAATATTTTGTGAATAATTTATGTGCCACATCCGTCAGGAAAGAAGATCTGATTAGATCCAATTTGCATTGAAATATTTTTAACGAAAAATAAACCCTTGAATATTTGCACTTGAAAATTCATGCTTGTCTTGACATTGCTTTCATTTGACTATGATTTGAAAAGAGCATTGCTCTTGTCTGAACATAATCTTATATTTCTGTTACAGGACCAATTATAATCGAGGGAGCAATTTGCTAAATCAACATTGAATGGTAATATACTCTGCAAAGTCCAAGTCCTTTCTAATGACCTATAAAAACAATGACTGAAGCTGTTTGAAAACGACAAAAAAAATTATCATCATAAATGTTTAATAGTCTACAGCATCATCCACTCAGATACTCACATGCTATGCCTTTCTAATATCTAGCTATATTGTGAAACGTTGACTACCCATAGTATACATTTTCACAGATTGCACTTGAAAGAAAAACCTTGATGGTCAAGATAGATATAGATATGAATTTTCCCATATGGCGTAGTCTATATTTGGTGTGAATTTTCTCTTTGGATTTCTTGTACAACTTGATATACTAGATTTTTCCTTCTACAAACAAACATAATTCAGGTCAATTTAGAAATACGGACGTATATTAAGTTCAACTTTTATTGACATAAATATCCATCACCATCTCCATTAGAGATGAAACATAGACAATTAAATGTAATTTCATTAGGATTGCAGGTTTTTTCTTGATTGAGAAGAAAATTAATCGGAGAAATGAATAAGGAAAAACGGGTACGCTGCATTTGGAAAAAAATAATAAATAATAAACGAGTATATTATATGTATATAAAGGCTGGTGACCAGGGTTCGGACTTTACTTCGATCGGAGTCTACTTCGATTTTGAGAAACAAAATTAATCTACTTCTCTTTGAAATTCTAAACCAACACTTAAAGAAAAAGGTAAAGATATTTATGAGTCACCTTTTGAATTGATAAGATTCATATAAAAATACAAGTTCGTTGATGGAAAATTTACTTTAAAATAGTTATATGTATTTAATTACTATTTTTTTTACAGTTCTGAAGTCTTAATTTACTTTTACGTATTATGTGTATATAATTTAATTTTCTAAAACTACTTCGAAAATTTTGGATCTACTTCAGTTTTGTTCCGTATTTACTTCGAAAATTTTAAACCTAAGTCCGAACCCTGCTGATGACTTACTACTGCCAATCATTAATGCATTCGTTTTGTCAGCAGACATGTAAAAATGCTAAGATGAGAAGCACTTTTTCATGACAGGATTTTTCACATCCTTGCATTAGGCAATGCTCTTGAAATTTGGTATTTTGTTTTATGTGGTATAACGGCTGGGAATACGATTAGAACCCAAATATCTGATGTGACACTCCAACACAGTTACGATTACACGATTTGTGAAAGTTTCTCGAACAAGTGTTTGTCTGATATAGCTATTGTACCGAGTTAATTTACCTCCATTTAATTGGACCATCTGATGGTGACCATCAAGTGAGATGTGAGGATCTTGTGCTGCTTATCATAATACGTTTTTTTCACGCCATTTAATATTGCAGAGTGTACTTTCGTATTGTGTTGGTATTCACTTCAAATTTCTGCTCTGAAATCTTCCAATAGTATTTGGAATTTTTAATAGGTTTTGTCGTCTTTGCCTTCTGTAGGGGCATGCGCTCCAATAATGCTGAGAGAATTTCGATTTGACGGGCTTGTGATGTTGTATTATTGATACCTTTCTGGAGTTTTTCTTCTAACTACAGGGTCCGGCAACGAGATATGTAAGATTTGAAAAAATTGTTACACACTCATTTTTTCACCAAAACTCAAATTTTATTTATGAATGTATTCTTTAGATGTTGCCATTACAAAAGCAGTCAAAAAAATGCAGATGTTGTGAGAAGTTCTGGATACTCCTCTGAAGCATTTGACGTGGAACCGCTCGAATGCCTTGGGTTATTGTCTCACTTAAAGCTTCGAGTGTACGTGGTTTGTTTATGTATACTCGTGCTTTGAGATAGCCCCATATAAAGTAATCACATGGTGACAAATCAATTCCACATCTCCTCGCAACGAAATCAGACGTCCAGGAAATGTTTCTCTTAAAAAAACCCATTGTTGCTCTTGATGTATGGCAAGTCGTCCCATCTTATTGAAACCATACAGTATTCAAGTTGATACGTCGTCTTCTGAGTTCCGACAAAAAAAATCACGCAGCATCTGTAAGTGACGATCTGTACTGACAGTCCGACCATTTTTACGAAAAAATGAAGTTTCGACTAATGCCACACCAATCAGTGACCTTGGGACTGTGGAGAGTTCGTTCATGGAGCTCTTGTAGGTTTTCAGAGGCCCAATAACGGAAGTTTTGTTTATTAACCACTCCTGATAAATGAAAGTGGGCTTCGTCGCTCATCATCAAAACAGTGTCATCCGTCAAGATTTCCAACATTGCTTCTGTAAACCTCATCCGTCTGCCGTGGTCGTGTTGCTGCCATTCTTGGACAGCCATAATCTTGTATGGATGAAAATGCAAATCAAAGTGCAAAATTCGCCGAACTGAGCGGTCTGACATCCGTAGAGTCCGAGCGTGACATACAGCCGATCGACGAGGGCTGGCTTCAACTGCTTGACGCACTCTTTCAATATTTTCTGGAGTCCTTACCGTTCGATCACCTCCTCGCGCAGTTCCAGGTCTCAAAGAACCTGTTCTATGAAAGCTATTCATACATTTCATAATCGTATCAAACTTTGGAACACGGCCAATATTAAAATGATTTCTGAATCGTCTCTGTCTTTCAATGACCGAACGGCCCGTTTCAATGAACGTGTTGTAAACAAACACACGATGAGCAATCGACCACGGCTCCATGGTTACTGAAATGGCATCTCGCGACTGAGTCGATACTACCCATAGTACTCATAACAATACGGTTTCCCCCACCTCGCTTGACGCCCGCTCAATTCTTCCATACCTCGCTGCCGGACCTTGTGTTTCCTGAGAAAGTAACTTTATTGTCGCAGCCCCACAATTTAATAAAACTATAACCTCAACTTCTTCCAAACAGTTAAAAAATCTCTAGCTTGCTGTATCCAGCTTTGCACGGCAAGTCTGTTGTGATTGTCTTTAAATGTGTGAGCTTCCTCTTCTGCGCCGTCCCTCGCTAGTGTCAATTCGCTTTAAATCAACCAGGCAACTTTTTTAATAGCTTGGGCAAGATCAGTGTAGCTGGATGTGCTCATCCATCTTGACAGCGTTCATATCTCTGAGTAATTCGAATGGTATTTGAAATATTGTGACTTGAGCGCCATTCCGGGCCCTTCATAACTTCTTTTTTATAATTTCCGACAAATCTCCGAACTTCAATCTTATTATGGCATCTTTGGATTTCCTCGGACTCGCGTTTCTAGTACTCCTTTTTATTTAACAGTGTTCTTGTCTACCTCTTGAGCTCGTTGAGTTCGTGAGTAGTTGTGACGGTCTTCATTTCCAACATTGCCTCATATTGCTTATTTATTTGCATGTGGTCTAGTCAATCTGGTTGACAGTTGATTGATCAGGAGGTATAGAATTCGTCTTGTCAATGTTGAAAGGTAAAACTTCACCTGGAGATGTTTTCTTTTAGGATTTACTCTCTGAAGGCCTCACCAAAGATTAGTGTGGCTTTAAAATGACCGAAGGCAATTCTTATGTCATAAAAGCAAGCGCTTTTTGAAAAGTAAGTACCCATTTAGACAAACCGCGATTTAGGATGGGACGTTGAATAGGGGTTAAACTACCACCTATGTTTTTGCAGTATACTAGAAATACCCTAAATGTTGAAGTAGAGAAAACGAAACGACAAATTTTTTTCTTCAAAACTTCTTCTCCAAAAACTTGGTATCTCGAAGCAAAAAATTAATGTTGAAGATGATTGCGAGGTAAATGAACTCAACGAACAGTGTGTCAATTCTGCTTCTAATATAAACGTATGTGTTGAGGTTGACAAAAATTTTAATAGAAGTCTTCTTCAAGTTGCAATTTTAAAACAATTTTTAAAGTAAAGGTATACAACACTGTAAAAGATATTAAATCTCGCCAGCTATTGGCCTCGACAATATGCATCTCAAATTTGTTAAAATCATTCTTATGTTTGGATCTCATTTTATAACACATAAGTTTAATAATATTCTATCAAATTCTTGGTACCCAATACTATGGAGAAAGCTTCAAAAATAATTCCAATACCAAAGAAGTCAACCCCACAATAAAAGAATACCGACCAATTTCCATTCTACCTTGCCTTTTCAAAAGCATACGTGTATCTACAGGTCACGGAGTTCTTACGAGGAGATACCCATAGACTTTGAACATCTGCCCAATCTAGAGCAAAACATATTTAAACAACTGCGCTTCTCAAAATAATCATCGACATAGGGCACGAAATTGATTATGATCACATAACAATATTGATATTGATTTAACTAGAAACTTCCAAGGCCTTCAATACTGTTGCCCACAGAATAGTTCTAAGCAAGTTGAAGAAATGTCTCTTCTTTGAAACCTTAGAACAATACCATAAAACTCAGGCAATTTTCGCGAATTCTAAGCTATCTTTCTACTCGTGTTGGTGTGCCTCAGGGATCAATTTTAGGTCCACTTTTATTCACGTTGTTCAACAATGACCTACCATCAATACCTACTTAAGCATGCAGACGATGTACAAATCCAATTGATCTATTGCACTGGTATTGTGGAAGATGCAACAACCAGAATAGATAAAGATTTGATACGAATAGGGCAGTAGTCCCAAGAAAATCGTCTGAAATTTCCAAATAACTGCCAGGCAATTGTGATTGGTAATATTGCTCTCGCTTTGTCGTATCTGCCAAGTATCGAACTTGTTTGCACAACGTTAAACTACGTTTGAACAGTAAACCTTATCATAGGACAACCACTTGGCATGAACTGTTGGTCCAGTTTATGCTGCCTTGCGGGTTTTGACTTTTGTGGGAACTGTCTTCACGTTTCAACGAAAATGACAATTGCTTAAACTCTTATCCTACCAACATTTTTATATGGAAGCCCGAGTTTTTGCTGAGCATTACAAAAAAGACACTCTGTTTAAAGAACTTATGATTAAATAAATACAAATTACAAGAGCAGTCCTCATATGTCTTGTCCAAGAGTTCGTAGAAATTTTTTTTTGATCTCATCATGCTCATAAGAGACTTACTCAACGAATGGATGTGGATTAACATTAGATGCCCGAGACTTCTCCACAAGAAAGGAGATGCTCTGACGTGTGCCAATTACAGAGGTATAAGTTTCCTCAACGCCGCATACAAAATCCTGTCGTCTGTACTGTGTGAGCGCCTAAAACCGTTTGTCAACGAGCTGATCGGCCCCTATTAGTGTGGTTTTAGGCCCGGCAAATCTACCCTGGATCAGATGTTCACACTTCGACAGATTTTGGAAAAAAAAACCCAAGAGTTACAAATCGATACACACCACCTTTTTATCGATTTCAAAGTCGCGTATGATAGCGTGGCAGAGAACAACTTATAGAGCCATGTCTCATCTCGGAATCGCTGCCAAGCTCGTCCGCTTGTGCAGGATGACGATGGAGAAATCTCGCTGCTCCGTCAAGGTCGGTAAGAACACCACCGAACCCTTTGATGTCGAGAAAGGTCTGAGGCAAGGCGACGCACTATCATGCAACCGAGTATTTAACATCGCTCTTGAAGCAATTGTACGAAACTCAAACGTCAACAATAGAGGTACAATTTTTCAAAAGTCAGTTCAATTGCTTGCTTATGCGGATGATATTGATATCATTGGGAGGACGAAGCGAGCTGTTACCGGTGCGTTTGCAAGTATTGAACTGGAGGCGGCGAAAATGCGGACAAGACGAAGTATATGCTATCATTGAGAAAGGAATCTCAACATCGTCGACTCGGGCAAAACGTCACGATGGATAAGTATAACTTCGAAGTCGTCAAAGACTTTGTCTACCTGGGCTCCACTATAATATCGTAAAACGACATCAGTGCAGAGATCGAGCGAAGAATTACTCTTGCCAACCGCTGTTTATTTGGGCTAAGTAGGCATTTGAGTAATAAAGCCATATCTCAAAGAACCAAGGAGACCTTGTATAAGGCCCTCATCATCCCGGTCCTGCTGTATGAGGCAGAAGCATGGACACTGTCTAAAACGGATGAAAATCTGCTTGGGTGCTTTGAAAGAAAAGTTCTTCGTTTGATCTTCGGTCCAGGCTGTATCGATGGAGTATGGAGGAGAAGGTTCAACAACGAGCTGTACGGGCTTTACAGCGACGTTGACCTAGTCAAGAAGCTGAAAATACAACGGCTGCCCGTCGAATCTTCGAATCCACCCCTGATGGTCTGCGCAGCAGAGGAAGACCCCATCTCAGGTGGCGCGCACAAGTGGAGAGCGACCTCAACCAACTTGGAGTGCGTAACCGGAGGCAGCTAGCTACTGACCGAGCTAGCTGGAGGGGCTTGTTAGTTAAGGCCGTTGTCCACCCTGGACTGTGATCGCCATCTAAAGTAAAGTAAGTAAGTAAGCCCGAGACTTCTTAAGTACCTCTGGCTGCAACGTAAAATATGGAATGGTTTCGTTCTCAGTAGTCGCGCGGTTTTTTAGCTTCATTTCGTCCTGCCCATTGCATTAAATACTTCGGATGGCTTTGAAACCTGGTTCACAGCAGCAATCTAGTATATTCCATCCAAGGAATTCTCTCACCGCCGCTTTGATAAAATAGAAGTGACCTACTGGGAATACTCTTCCTCTACTTAACACACTGATCCACATAATCGTTTGCAAACTTCAGATTTTTGTAATTTTTACCGACTGTCAAAATGTATTGATAGTTTAAATATTAATTAATTCCGATGGATTCAACTTTATGGTACTCCATAAAATTTTACCTGGAGCCACTTTCATTGCTTACAGCATTATAAAACACTCATAAATATAATTCTCTAATTAAATCTGCCATTGCAATGATCTGACATTTCCCTGCACCGTATAATTTGCCCTTTTTATTTGATTAAAGCTAATTCAATTAAGAAGGTACATTTCACCCCTTTCGCCTGCTCGACCTAATCTTAATATCATTAAATTAATTATTAATTTTGAGTTTTACGCCTTCAAGTCCTCTGTCTACACAACAACAAAAACCACAGCGAATAATAGAATAAATAAATAAATGGAATATCCCTGCTTAATAACTACGTGATGTATCTTACATCCCGATGGTAATTAATTCCAAAGTTGAGTTTTCTTGTGTGCGTTTTATGCTTTGAAGCTTTCTAAGCGGAATTCATTAAACCTTAAACTTAGCCAAATATACACAATCGCGTAGGTGGGAGTCGTTGCTTGCGTTGGCCCATTCAAGAAATGAAAATAGCTTCATGGTGGTGTACTCTGCAATGTACGAGTACAATCAAACCCGAAAACAGACAATCCCATCTCTACTCTAACCTCGCAACACTGCTAAAACACTCAACTCACTATATAGGTATGTAAGTACGAATGTGTACACAGTGCCTCGTAAAGTGTGCTGATTTAATTTCATTTTGCTGTGGAATATTTATCCAGTGTATCCCTTTTGGGATCAGGAACTTGATCAAACAGAACGCAAACGTGCGCACTCACTCACGCCCATTTACGCTACGTAATTGTCACAAAAGTAAACACACCGAAAATTGTGTGTGTTTGTTTGTCCTTTTTGTCATTTGTCGCCTGGCGTTGGGTAGGAAGGACTTTTATCCCAAATCAGCACCATTGCTTTGTTCATGTTGCCTTTTGGATCCTGGATATGGTTATTGTGATGAACGTTTGCTTAAATATTTACAGTTCCTCAACCTTTTTCTGTCTGGGGCGTAAAAGAATGACAAAGTTATGCTCCTGATCTTTGCCAAAGGGATGTTGTCATTTTTAGTTTTTAATGATTTTTTTTTTCATTTTGTTGTTTTTCGTTTATTCCATAATTTAATTTAATTTATGATAATAAACTCTCTGAATTGGGTTTCAAGAGTTGCTCATACCTGCCAACAGGGACTTGTTTCACTGTGAAATAAGTAAATATAACGTCTTAATTTAAAATCAATTAAAGTTCAAATGTCTCATGGTGCTGGTCATACAGGATGATCCAAACAAAACCTATCTGGCGTATTCCCTATATCGTCTTACATATTTTAAATTTGCTTCAATTCCTATTGTAACTTGGAACGGGAGAACAAATTTTGAATAATTCTTGTCATAGGTCTGAGGTGCTAGGATTGGGAGTTCTCATTTAAACCACTGCGAAGTTATGATAAGTTCTTCTTATCTAAGCGGTTCGGACTCCGTAGAATAAATGTAGGCTCCTCCAATTCCTACCAACAACACGCAGACCAGAAATGGTTTAAAGTTGTAAGTCAACTTACTTTGTTAAGGTTCTCTGCAAGCTGTTTTGCCTGTCATAAATACATTTTTTACCTGCGACTTATAGGAACTATGTATATGGCAAATAATGCATTTGTACAAAAATCGAACTCGAAATTTTGATCAGGCTTGACGTTTTTATGATAAGCAAGACGAAAAAAGTGAGTCTCGCAATTCTGTCTGTCTATTCGAGTACAGCCTAAAGTACTCGGTCCATTGTCTTTAAACTTTGTAGATAACACTTTTCCCCCACAAGTTTTTTTTTTAAATATCATAATAGTTCCTACCGTACGATTTTTTTTTTTCGAAATTTTAAAAAATATTCTCAAAATTGTCACATTTTTTTTTCAACTCAATATTTCGAAAGTTGACAATTCAAAATTTTTGAATACAACTTACAAGAAGTGATAAAAGATGACTTTCGAAAATCGTACTTTTCTCGAAAACGCCACCTAAGATTTTGATAAAATTTGTTTCATTTCGATTAATTTTTAATATCTTTAATTCAATACAAAAATTGCTGACTGTACCTACCATAGAACCATTTTTTCGAGTTTTAATTTTATAGAGAAGCTTTTGAAAAACTTCGAAAAAAATTGCATTTCAAAACTTAAAAAAAAATATTTTTAATTTATATTCGTACAATAATACAAATTTAAGGTTATCGTCCAAAAATGTTTTCTTTTAACATTTTTTAAAAACTTGTATATGAAACCTTATTTTTTTTTTAAAACCGCTACAAGGATTTATAGTTTTTGTTCTTGCATAAATTAATATTTTCTTGATAAATTTGCTCTTTTTTTAAGATGCAACTACTAAAAGAGTTGTTTTAGTCAGTCAGGCAGTAAGTGTTAAAAAAGTATTATTTTCGTCGTGCCGTTCCAAGATTCCGCTAATTGGCACCGAGATTTGCACTTCGTTTAGAGGTGAAGCTAGTGCTCGATTACATACATATGTTAATATCGGTCCGCTTCAAGTTAACCGTTTTTGGGACACCGATGATGGACAGTTAAGCACGTTTATAATAGCCGTGCTTTATGGAAAATTGATAGCCACTCAGTAAAGAAAATTGAAAAAAAAAGAAAAAACGATTATAGTCACTTTTATGCTCACTTTCTTTTAATCTCAAATTTTGATACGAATTTTAGAGTAATTTCCAATTTATTTTGACATATTCAGCCCTATCAGGAGTTTCGCCCGAACGTCATTTCACCCGAAAAATTTCCCTTTTTTCTTTTCCCTTATTTTGAGTTTCGGGCGAAAAAAAATTTGTGTTCAAAAAATTCCCCTTATTAGGAGCATTCAGTTCAGGTGAAATGCAACACGATTTACATTTAAAATGTTCACTTCTTTTTTGGAGGCGAATAGGAAAAATAACAAGAGGAATCATGTAAAACATATCTTTATCTTAATACAAAAGAAAGTAAAGAAGTATAAATTAAATATTTCTTTATCAACAGGTAGAAATAGGTACTATAGAGATGTTGAAATTATTTATAGTTAGATATTAAAGAAGTTAAATGTATAATTTCATTCTTACAATGGTTCAGGTAACTGCAACGGATTTGAGTGGTCTCTTAACTGCCTCCGAATATTTCAACGCAGTGTTACATCTTTCTCTTCCTCAAGCAACAGGAAATGCATAATATGCTTTGCGTTTTAATTTCTTTAGAATGATTTTTGTAGTTTATCATTTATATTTTTGGATTTCACTTTTTTCTTTTAAATAAAAATATCAACCAAACCAATTTTTTTATTCGTCGCTTGATTTAATTCTTACTGGTTGTCAACAACTGTCAAAACAAAAAGTCAGATTGTTAGGTTTGTTCATGTATCGAACACGAATAGTCTTCATGATTAAAAACGGAGAGGGAAATTTTATGTATCCGCTAATTTAGAAATTTTTTTTTCTTAAATAAATCGATTGGAGAAGGATTAAAAATCGTATCATTGCACTCAATGGACACTATTTTAACAGGAAAATGCAAAACCGAATTTATTTTGAGCTTTTTTTTAAACAAGAAAAAAGTAAGCTCTGATTTCATTCTCTGTTCCCATCACAGAGATGGGGAAATTTATTGATATCTCAGTTTTTTGAACAAAGCTATTTTTCGAACCGTCAGTTCTAAATTCGAAGTGAAATCATGTTCGGGCGAAATTCCTGATAGCTTTTTAAAATCCGGGGGAACAAAAATATTTCGGGTGAACGGTTATTCGGGCGAAACTCCTGATAGGGCTGATTTAGAACATTTCTTTCCATATTCTTGCCAGCCCCTAAATTACAATTTTAACGAGCAAAAAAATCGATTTTTCGTTAAAGAAAATTAAGATTTTGTAGATGTTTTTTAATCCATCGAGATCTCAGCCATCCTCCAATGCAAATTGACAGTTTATGGCTTGGTTGATGGGTAATATACTATATTTTGACCTACTTAGAATATTTCGGTGAAAAAATTAAAATTTTTCAGAAGTTTTTCAATCAATTGACATTTGAGATTTTTTGTACGTCTTTTACAAAACGGACATGAAGCTTAATTTCCAAATGTCTTGACATAATAAAAATCTCTGAGAAAAAAAGATGCATTCCAAAACGCATCCCAGTACCAATCTTTCCGAAGCAAATGTTTTTCTGCACTCGGCTTAAGCGCCATCTACATCTCAATATATCAACAATTTTTATCCATTCTATATTCACTCTGATTGCTAACCAAATTATATTCACTATTGATGTTTTTATTGTTTTGCATGTAAAATTTTGCTAACTTGGCTATTCACTCTTTCAAAAAACACGGCTAACGTTATCGCAACGTTTGTAGTATTTTTTTTTTTGTGTATACCGTTAGCTATTACCAAAATGTAGATCATGTACCAAAGACCCTTAAGTACTAAGTTTGGCGGAAATTGCTTGAGCGGCTTTGGCTGTAGGTCGAGGTACAGACATACACACAGCGGCCCCACTTTTTTCGTGTTCTCTTGTAATGTCAAGTATGATCAAAATCTGGAGTTCGATTTATTTTAAAAATGCAAAACTTGACCAATGTATAGTAAATCTACATAGTATATCGCTAGTAAGAAACCGAAAATTTAAACTTAATCCTCAGATCAGGAACGGAAGAAAAGATAAGATGGGCAATGCATTCTTTTTCTCCGTATAAATCCCCTGGCCTTGATGGCATCTTCCCAATGATGCTACAGAAAAGCGAAATCCAAATAATACCGCTTTTGAAAAACATATTCCTTAACAGTCTAAAATGGGGATATGTTCCTTTATCATTGCGCGAAGTCAAAGTGGTTTTCAAAAGATGCAAAAGATTTCAGGCCAATTAGTCTGACATCGTTTATTCTTAAAACGTTTGAAAGACTGATAGACCTACATATTCGTGGCACTCTGAAACTGGTTGATTTATCCCCAGCTCAGCACGCCTACACAAAGGGGAAGAGTGTAGAAACGGCACTTCAAAGCGTCGTTAGCACGATTGAGAAGACATTGAGCGACAAAGAATATACCCTTGCTGCGTTTCTCGATATTGAAGGAGCCTTCAATAACGTGAACAATAAAGCGGTAGAGGCAGCTCTAGTAGATAATAAATTCGATAATACGTTGGGCTTGTGCATGCTAAAGAACAGGCAAATTAACTCGGAACTGGCAGGGATACAGATGAGAGTGTAAACATCCAGGGGCACCCCACAGGGGGGAGTTCTCTCACCACTCCTTTGGGTGCTGGTTATGAACACAATTCTCATTAATTTAAAACACTGTGGTGTAAAGATAGTAGCCTACGCTGACGATCTTGCGTTATTAGCTACAGGTAAATTCTTACCCACTATCAGTGAACAGATTGAATACGCCCTTTCTAAGGTTAATAGATGGAATAGAAAGTGCGGCCTGATGGTTAACCCGTCAAAAACAGAATTAGTCCTCTTCACAAATAAAAGGAAAATACCAAACTTCAGAATACCTTCAATTGAAGGCACCCCGCTGAAGATTTCAGATCATGCAAAGTATCTTGGTGTGATTCTAGATAGGAAATTAAACTGGAAAGAGCGAAAAAAGGAATGATTGCATTCTACTCCTGTAACAGAGTCTTTGGGAAATCCTGGGGACCTAGTCCAAAAATTATCAGGTTGATGTATTTGGCGATAATCAGACCAATACTAACCTATGGTAATTTGGTATGGTGGAATGCAACGGAAAAAAGCACGAACCTCAAAACTCTGGCAAAAGTACAGAGACTCGCGTGCATTGGGATTACGGGTGCCATGAGATCCACACCAACTGCAGGGTTGGAGGCGATACTCAACCTGAAACCCCTAGACCTTTTCGTACAAGAATCCGCAGCATATAGCGCCTTAAGGCTAAGCCAGACTAATACCTGGAAAAACAGCGCAATAGGACATGCTCAAATTCTTCAGAAATACTTGCCACCAGAGAAGGAAATGGCTTGGTAGCTACTTCTTTGATAATCTAGAAGATATTTCTAATATTTCAGGAATACACATATTGAACTTCGTCAATGCAAAAGCTAACAGGGTCCTAGGATTCATAAAGAGATTCTGTCGCGATTTTCTTTACTTTTATGTTCTTAAGCTTCTCAATACTTGAATATAGTTGTGTAGTATGGTCACCTTACTACTCCATTTATATAACAAGACTTGTAGCAATTCAGAGCAGATTTTCGCGTTTCTGCCTTCGTTTTCTTCCAAGTTCACATGAAAATACACTTCCTCCTTATTCTCAAAGACTCGCTTTAATAAGCCTTCCTTCACTCACTAATCATAGAAGGTATTTGCAATTTTATTTTATTATTGGAACGGGTCATTATCACCCCCATCGGTTCTAATTCGGTTAAATTTCAGATTTAGTCGTACAAGACTACAGCAACAACCGTGCCATATATTTAGTAGATCAAACTATTGTGCAAATAGTCCCCTCAATCAATTGATTTCAATATTTAATAAATCTTGCTTTTGTATAGAATCTTTCAATGATAACCTGAAATGCATTTAATTCAAAACTTCCCTTCTACTTAGAATAATTAATTTAGTTTATAAGTATTATCTTTGTAAATAAAACTTATAGTACTATCAAGACGACGAAAGATTGTGGCGACATCTTAAGGCTAGGGACTCTGTTTTACTACTTGTTTTGTATGTTATCCTACTCTCCACTGCAAAAGCGTGCGCAAATTTTTGCGCCACCACCAGGCTAGCGTTCGCAATACAAAATCACGCTCCATGATAATGCTATAGGTTATACATATATACAAAGGTACTCGTATTATGTATAAATATTGTTCAAGTTAGTATTTAATGAATTGAAATAAACTATTCTCTGAAAACTTCATACAAATTCTGACTGTCGATTCCGACAAATAAGTTCAAAAAAATTGTTATCTTTAGACGAAAGGAGAGCACTACCCACACTTTTGATTAGTTTCTAGGCTAAAAACAGATCTGGGCTACTTACCAGCTCTATATGTTGAGCTTTAATATTCAGTTAAAAAATCACAACCAGACATCTGGTTTTTGTTTTTATGTCAAATGGAACTGTATTTTTGAGATTACTTACTTACTTAAGGTGGCGCTACAGTCTGGGGTGGACCAGGGCCTCAAGCAACAAGCTTCTCCAGCTAGCTCGGTCTCTAGCTAGCTGTCTCCAGTTGGTTGAGGTCCTCTCCCACTTGTGTGCGCCTACTGAGCCACGGTCTTCCTCTACTTCGCCGCCGTCCCTCGGTGTGTGATTCGAAGACTTTCCGGACCGGAGCATTTGGGTCCATTCGCTCTACATGACCAAGCCCTCTCAGTCGTTGGACTTTTATGCGTTTGACTAGGTCAGTTTCGCTCTACAGCCCGATCACACGAAGAATCACCTCTCGAAACAGCCCAAAGCGCTCTCATCCACTTTCGACAAAGTCCATGTCTCTGCACCATAGACAAGGACCGGGATGACGAGGGTCTTATAGAGGGACACTTTAGTTGCTCGAGAGAGGACTTTGTTACTCAATTGCCTTCTTAGTCCAAAGAAGCAGCGATTGGCAAGAGTTATTCTCCGTTTGATTTCAGCGCTGGTGTTGTTTTCAGAGTTTATAGCGGCGCCTAGGTATATGAAGTCCTTCACTACCTCAAAGTTATAGCTGTCTATAATGACGTTCTGTCCAAGACGTTGGTGTTGTGTGTCCTTTCTTGATGACAGCATATACTTGGTCTTGCCCTCATTTACAGCTAAACCCATCTTCTCCGCTTCCGTCTCAATGTTCACAAATGCGCCACTGACATCAAGCTTTGTTCTTCCAATAATGTCAATGTCGTTGGCGTATCCGAGTAATTGGACGGACTTTTGAAAGATTGTGCCTCTTGTGTTGACGCGTGAGTTTTACACTATTCTTTCAAGAACTATGTTGAAGAAGTCGCACGATAGAGCATCGCCTTGCCTAAAACCTTTTCTGACATCAAATGCATCGGTGAGATCTTTTCCGACCTTGATGGAGCAGCGTGCATTCTCCATCGTCAACCTGCACAAGCGGACAAGTTTGTCAGGGATGCCAAAACTAGACATTGCTCTAAATAGTTCGTTCCTATAGATGCTATCGTACGCGGCTTTGAAATCGATGAAAAGGTGGTATGTGTCGATTTGTAGCTCCTGAGTTTTTTCAAAGATCTGCCGAAATGTGAATATTTGATCGATGGTGGACTTACCTGGCCTAAAGCCACACTGATATGGACCTATCAGGTTGTTGACGAAAGGCTTCAGACGTTCACATAATACGTCAGAAAGGATCTTGTACGCAATGTTCAGGAGACTTATGCCTCTGTAGTTGGCGCAGTTCAGAGGGTCTCCTTTCGTCCTGTTACTCCACAAAATCAGCTGGCGGGTGTTTTCGTGGTGAAAGTCTTATTATAATAGGTAACATTCAGAGAACGAATTTGATTGACTGAAATTTTGTTAAAGGTTTTTCCATTTGGATTTTACGTATTAAGGCCTAATGGTTATCAAAAAATACACTGCTGAGGTATACTAGGTAAAAGATGGAGCTTGTTCCGAACGTGTTTGGGCCTTACTTCCGATTAGGACCTGGGTCTCTGTAACACTCTTCTTTTTATCTTAGCATCGACCAGGGCCGTTTTTGTCTATTTTGCCATGCCACCCAAGCCGAAAACTCTATCTCACACTTGTTTGTTTCTAGTTTCGACCAGAGTAGAGGACTGAGTTCCATAAGTGTTTTGGGCTTAGTTTCGATTAGGTCCGGATAATCTATCACACTCTTCTTTTTGTCTTCGTCTCGACCAAGTTATATAACCATAAATTATGAACGCATTTGTGCCTTCGTTCAAACAAAGGTCGGGGACTACACGAACCGTGTTTGTGTCTTTGTTTCCACATGACTCGAGAACTCTATTTCAACCGTATTTTTCGGGGAGTCTATCCCGGTTTGAAATATTGCGTTAACTTCTTAGACAAATAATGTGTGAAGTTACATTTTTATTGTAAGCTTAATATGTCGAACAAAAAACTGAGAATCAACTGGATCTCTGAACTGTTCATAAAATTGAGATTTCTTGATTTCTTCTTTCCGACCCTGGATCCACTAAACTACCTAAGCTATTGAGACAAAAAAATCATCACATTTTACCGATGTTGTGTAAAGTTGTAAATATATGCATTTTGAGCATGAGATGTCCGTCAAGTTAGCACTTCAAAATTTATAAGATTTAATAATTGGATTAATTGTCGTAAATTTGCCGTAAATTTGTCGTAAAACGAAAAAATTTGTCGCACTTGTTTTTTAAAAATTAACCCCTGGTAATGCTAATTTGAGAGCCAAGTTAGCAAAACGATCCTTCAAAATAGGATAGAAAAACAGTGTTAATAATTGTTGTGAATTTGTCGTAAATATGTTGTAAAATTAAAAATTTTGGCGCGCTAATTTAAAAAAAATAACCCCTAGTAATGCTTACTTGACAGTCAAGTTAGCACTACCACCCCTCAAAACAGGGTAAAATGAACTCGAAGAAGAAAAAAAGTATTGTAAATAATTGTCCTAAATATGTCATCAAAGAAATAAAATGTTCGCACCCTTTTTTTTTTTCAAAAAATGCCTTAAATATGGCAAAAGTCCTTAAAATAGTTTTTTTTAGTATGGTAGGTTTTATAAAAAAAATGTCATTTTAAGGACTTTTGTCATATATTTAAGGCATTTTTTGAGAAAAAAGATGCGAACATTTTTTTCTTTTACGACAAATTTACGACAATTATTTACACTGTCCTTTTTCGAGTTCATTTTAACCTATTTTGAGAGGTGGTAGTGACTGCCAAGTAAGCATTACTAGGTGTTATTTTTTTTTTAAATTAGCGCTAAAAAATGTTTGATCTAACAACATACATATTTACGACAAATTCACGACAATTATTATCACTGTCCTTTTTCTTTTTCGAACTTTGTTTGCTCATTTTTGGAGGGTGGTTAGTATTACTCAGGGTTAATTTTTAAAAAAACAAGCGCGACTATTTTTTTCGTTTCGCGACAATTAAATCAAATTATTAAAACTTTAAAATTTTAAAGTGGTACTGCTAACTTGACGGACAGAAACATGAGTCGTAAAACTAGTGTTGTAATATTTTCGCATGGATTTCTCAAAATCTTTTGCTCATTCAGAAAAAAAATCGGTGCAGTGTTTTTTTCATAAGCTTCAATTTGGAACTTCACTTTCTAACTTTTATTCAAAAAAAATCATAGTTTTAGGGATATGGACAAAAAAAACTGTGAACTGAAAAACTAGGACATAAAGAATATTTTTTCTTTTTGAATTGAAGAGTTACGAGTACATTCGTATTGTATATTGTCATAGCTCTCTCTTGAAATTTGATTGTAATTCGCTCTTCTGCTTTTTTTGTACCTAACTTTCATAATTTTGCCAATATGTTATTTTTTTAATGAACCCAATACTGAACAGCAACAAATAAATTAAAAACAAAAATTATAAAAAAGTCTAGCCAACAAACTGCGTGCCAGTATAAATATGAAATTATTGAAAAATTTTACACTCCAGAGGATGACGACCGTGATGACGCCATAATAATACCTACATATACATATATAATACAGACATTTTAATTTATCCTACAACATTTCCCAACTCATGTCGACACTGCTGACTGCTGCACGCTGCACAATATCAACAACAACTATATGACTACAGGACAATTCAACGAATACCGGAGAGCAGTTGAAATATTTAATTAGACGCCTTGTTGGGCCTGGGCTATAGTCGTATATGCAACAGGATATAAAGAATGTGCAGCGCAATTGCACAAACAAAAAGGGAAAAGTGTCATTATGTCCTTGTTTTTTTTTTTCAGTTTTTGTTTTCATTCATAATATATCCTTGGCTTGTATAAATATGTACGCGTAATTAGTCCGTACATTTAAGTCATATTCCAAGTGAGTCCTTGTCCTTTTGGAGCCAACTCTATCTGCAAACATCTACAGACAAACTCAAATGATCTTTTGCCCAGGACATGGCATTTTTGTTAGTTCCCAACTATACATATGCCTTACGCCATGGGTATATTGTATGTATTAGTGATAAAGCGACCATACCCAAGATATTATGGTCGACAAACATGAAACCATTATCAATATCTTCGTCTCCTTTATATTCAAGTGCTATACAACAATCCCATACATTCTCGGCTGTAATCTACTCAGCTTTTATCACTAAACTTAATGCTCAATTAGGTTATTATAAAAAGAAAAAGGCACAAGCATATCGGATGGGATTTAAGGATATCGACTTTGTGATGCGTATTTAAGTCGTTGTGTGTGTGTGTGTGTGCGTTTAGTTTGGTATTAATTTGCTGAATTAATTATACACAAGAAAGTCAAGTTTCCATTGAGTCATCCCTATTTATACCTCCCTGATTCCTTTTTTATTCTGTTGGTTTGGGTCTTGGATTATATATATTGTTCTGCCGGTTTTCTATAATAATGCTTAAGTAATTCTTAATTCATTTAAGCGGAAGTTTATTTGTTCGAGAATCTGTTCGAGGCTCCTCTGTATGTAGATGAAGAGGTTATTTATCATTGACATTCTCTGTCCTCTTTTGTTGAGTCTCTATTTGACTCTGCATTCCCTTATTTTGATGATGAAGTCGAAGTTTTCAGTGCTGGATTAATTATTAATGTACGCCTTGAAGATTTCATCCCGATCAAAAGGGGAGAAGAACAGAGATGTGATTCAAGAAACGAATGGAAATCTTGGAGTGCAAATCAGTTTAATGGATTCCAATATTTTCTGACAGAAGATCATTAACAAAGGATAGAAAAGAAAGTCCGAGGCAAAACGGACCCCTGTGGAACACTTAAGTTTGTTTGTGAAATGCAGATGGAAAAGCTTATCCAGTAGTTTGGTTAGGCACACCTTCGAGTTAAAAACAAACTGTCATAGAAGGAAATGTGCGGTCAATTGTGCCATTCACTGTTAACAAGTTTTGCTGCTCAAACATCCGCCAACTCGCTGTAACACAAAGTGGCGAAAACAGATATTTTGGCATAGAAAGCAACAAATTACCACATTCGATACAACTAAGTTCCAAGGCCTCTACGTACCTAAGTCTGACCCCGCCATAAAACCGTAACTACCTACTGTCTTACGATACAAGGATATGGGGTAGTATTAAGAAGGATCTGTATAGATGTATAAATATCTGCCGGAGTATGTATTGGCTTTTAATTGGAATTTTAGTAGCAAAGAATGCGTAATGAATAATGATTAAGGAAGAACAAATTGAAAGCAATCTGAGAGAATTTGTGGATATATCTATCTACCTACAGTGATGATGGTGGCTATGACAATTTATATTGAACACTGGCGAATTCTGTGCGGTATTTTGAATGTCTATGGTTTTCGGCGTTGGTGATTAAAGTTCTTGGAAATATTCACTTATATTATACAACTTGTATATTTGTATTGCATTGAGTATTGAGTATATAAATACAGAAGACCGAAATATCTTAATGAATGAAGAATAAAATTAATCGAATTAAAGAATGGATAATGTTTAAATAAATGGCAACATTATAAAAGCCGCGGTTATTCGTTTTATAGAAACAGATCAGCGGAGGATGGAACAAAGTGTTAATTAGAGATTAAAATGTTATTCTGGTTTATTTGATAATCACTTTAAAATGGAATCATATCTTACAGATTAATACCATTAGATTAAAAGAAAACAAAAAAGTCGGACAGAATCCGAAATCCGTAAATATAGAAAACCCAAAATCCAGAAAACTTAGAAGCCCATCAGAAGCCTAAAATCAAGAAAACCAAAAATTCCTAAAAACCTTAAATTTCAAAAGTCCAAAATCCTGAAGTTTAAGCTACAAAAATAGCTAAAATTATGAAAGTAAAAACCTCGTACTTTTGTAGAACACCTTTTGAATATTTGTTTTTATTAATTTTACTTCACAAATTAAATACATTAATGTCTCTCTAGTACGAATCTGTCCAACATTTTTATTTTATGGGTGTAATTTTTCTGAATTTCGATTTCGTGATTTTAATTTGCCTGAACTTTTGGTTTCCTAGATTTTGGGTTTTCGGGATTCTGAGATCCGAACCTGACCAACGGAAAATGCGCAAGCCTAAGTCAGCTATCGGTTTTGGTAAATGTTTGAACTATATATACATATGTATATATTGATGTCCACTTTTTCCCAATGCACCAGTCGATACCCTAAGGGACTATTAATTGGGTTTTATTACCTATTTCAAAGATCTAAAAATTAGTTCTTCTTCTGGTGGGTAGATGGCGTATTATGGTAAGGCAGTGTAAACTGCAATTTAAAGAAAAAGACAAGAAATAATTGAAAACCAACAAACATAAAGAAAAAACAGATCTAAAGGGTAGGCCATCTAGTAGTTTCTTTTTAAATCATAGGTTATTTTGACACTGACTGCTGTTTTCCACTCGAAATCTTGACAGAAAGTGGGTATTATACCTCTGCGGAATAAAATGAGTCATTTTACGCTTGAACAACGTTGGGAAGCATTGAAAACTTATTTCCAAAGTGAGTGCTGTGTAGCTGAAACGGTGCGTTTTTGTCTTGGCCGAATGAAGCACCAACCGCGCCTGCTATACACAAGTTTGTGCAAAAATTTCGTCAGACTTGAATGCTAGTGGACAACACTTATGGTCCCCGTCACCGTACGGTGCGCACAGACGATAATGTGGCTGCTGTAGCTGAGAGTGTGAGACTCAATTCGCCATCGATCTCAAAAGCTTAACATTTCACGTACTAGTCTGAGGAGAATTTTAATTCACGCGCATCATGCACGTCACAGGAAAATCTGCGATATTGTTAATTTTCGTTCATCACTTATAGAGTTCACATTCAGTTGTTACTAAAAATTTAACATGAGGACCTACTTGGATGAACGGTAAACCCCACTAATTGCCCAACGGACAACCCCCAACTATGCCAACGCAGAGGAAATTGCGGAAATCATCTTCAATTCCAAACCAAACCAGAAGTCAACAGGGCCGGATGGAATCTCCAACTACATCTTCAAAAGGCTTCCACATGCAGTGATGGTACTACTCACAATCATCATAAACAACTGCCTCAACAACTGCTACTTCCCTCATAAGTGGAAAACGGCAAAAATCGTGGAAATCCCGAAGAAAGGCGCTAAAAACCTGGTTTCCAACTATAGGCCTATATCCCTCCTCAATAATATCAGCAAAATTCTGGAAGAAGTCATACTAAGAAGGCTCAAGAACTACTACAATGAAAACAACATCATCCCAGTTTGGCAGTTGCAGTTTGGCTTTCGAGAAGGGCATTCAACACTGCATTCATTACTAAAGTTCCAATCTGACGTCTCCTCAGCACTCAACAGCCATCGTGTCACCGTAGGATGCCTTATGGATGTCGAGAAAGCATTCGACAGCGTATGGATAGAAGCCCTTATCCTTTCCTTTCCTTCAGGAAATTCTTCGTACAACTAGACAGCTGCAAGTCTTCAATCAAATCCATCAAAGGCGGAGTCGCCCAAGGATCGAAGCTGGATCCCTTCCTATATAACCTGATGACGTCTGATCAACCAGTGCCAAGTGACTGCGAGAACCTGCTTTTTGCTGACGACTCGACCTACGCCTCATCGATAGCACCAAAAATTGCAGCTCAGAAAGTGGAAGCCCACGTCTCCAGACTCTACGAGTACTGCAGAAAGTGGGGTATCCGAATAAACACTGCCAAATCTGAGCTTGTGTGTTTCAGGAGACCCACCACCAATGGCAACCGATGTCGTTCAGCAGCCACTTGCAGAAGCCTGACCGTGAAGCTCCCCGATGGGTCAACGATAGCAGCCAAAAGAAATGCTAAATACCTCGGCGTAAACTTCAACGAGCTGTCTAATTTCAACCCGCACTCTAGGCAGGTACTAAGGAAGGCCAACTTCGCGTTTCACCGCGTGCACCCATTGCAGAAGAACCGGACTAAGCCAGCCAGTGAAGCTACTGATATACAAGCAGCTTATCAGACCCGTCATCAGTTATAATTTTCCTGCATGCTACACCATCTCGGAGGCAGCAATGCAGAAGCTCCAACGAAAGGAAAATTCTAAGGATAAGAACCGGACTTATCTTCGATCGACAGCGAAAGAAGCACTTCAGCAACGAAAGAGTCTACGAAGAAGCCAGAATTAATCCACTGGACCAGTTTCTCGTGCAATTAGCGAAGAAGCTTATATCTAGCACCGCCAACCACCCAACCCCGCTGATGAGAAGGATGACCACCCAGGAACGACATCCAGAGCCTAGATACCTCAATGCTCTGGATATGATAGAAAGGATCCCAGCCGACAACGAAGAAGCAGAAGCCTGCTGTTTAAGTGCCACCAGGGGCGTAGTACCTGCTGATCAACCAGAGCGTTTTAGCCTGCTGTTAAAATGACCAGGGGTATAGTACCTGCTGATGTACCAGAGCGTTCTAACCTGATGTTCTAAGTGCCACCAGGGGCGTAGTACCTGCTGATGTACCAGAGCGTTTAAGCCTGCTGTTTAAGTGCCAACAGGGGTGTAGTACCTGCTGATGTACCCGAGGGTTTTAGCTTGCTGTTTTAAGCGCTAGCAGAGGCGTAGTACCGTCCGAGCCCGTCATAAGCCCGACTGCAGAATTATAGGACTAGTTTTTAAAACCGAATTACCAGAAGCCAGATTACCCGAAACAGAGAACCAGAATATAAATCCGAAATCCAAATCATCCAGCAACCAGCAACCAGTACAACCGATACGAGATAGCAAGACAAGAATCCAGAAGAGTTGATACCCGTGAATCATTCGATTATGCCAAAATTAATCGATATACTTGTAACAGAATATTGTGTGTTATAGTTATAATATAACAGTTATTTTCAATAAAGATTTTGTAACAAGGTTTGAAGACCTTTTCCTCTGAAGTTTCGTGTTTTCTTTCACGACGAGACCGGCGAGCATAACCTCGGCTGGAAAGCAAAAGGCACATCACAACCCATATTAATTATTGAAACAATGCCTGGCTCTGGGCAGAATCGTCCTTTGGTTTTACGTGAGTACCTGCCGATTGCCGGCTTTACCCCACGGGAGGCCTACCTCCATTTGAGTCAGATTGGGTCCTGACCATTAACCCCGACATAGTAAGCTATCTCGGTCGCAAAGTTGTGATATGTTGCAGAGGTGCTTTGGAGGCGAGGTCTATCTAAAACCTCTTGAATTCAAGAAAAGAATCTTCAAAACCATGTGTCTCCGCATTCGGAATAAACCAAGCCATCATGATGCTCCCACTAGGGGGCCTGCCTCATAGATAGGGTTTGAGCAGAGGGTAAAACTCAACCCTCAAACTCAAATGGGCACTATCTGCCATGGTACCAGAATATAGCTTCCGGTGGAGCTTCGCAACCGAGGTCACTTCCAGATGAGTTCCTGCAAAACTCTGGGCCTGGCCACCCTAAGGATACACACACCAAGAAGTCGGCCGGGGTAGTAACCAACAACTTAGTGTGCTTCCTTTTGGTCTTCATTCGCCATGCGACGAACTAGGAAAGATGCTCCTAGTCTTTTGCTTACCTTACGGCAAACTAGGAAAGATACTCCTAGTCTTTGTTCTAAAAGAACTAGGACGACCGCGACGGTCCTACTAGAGATGAGCCAAAAATCACGAACTGCTAATTATTCGCAGCTAATGAAAATTCACATTCACAACCTGTTAACAACTTGCGAATAAACTGTGAATGGCTAAACTGTGAATGAAAAAATATCTCATCGCTATTCACAACATAACATCATACATCACACAACTGCGAATAGTGAAACCGTGAATGTGAAACTGCCTTCGCATCGCATTCGCATTCGCAACCTTGTGAGTTGATATGAATTGGTTGTGTGCTTGTGAAAGCAGAAGATAAGATACAGCGAATTCGGTTGCTGTGACGACAAGTATGTAAGATAGGTAAGGTAGAAAAAGGGTTGTAAGCTCGCAAATAGAATGTATTATACACGTGTTTGGTTGGAAACTAGAAAAATGCGTTCGGTAGGTCCAGTCTATGTAGGTGTAGGGGTGTAATTCAGTTGTAAGAATATTTTGTATGATACATTCATGGTAGATTTATATTTTTAATGGTTGCAATGTGTGCTTTTCGAACCGTTTGTTGCCTTGTAGGCAGTGTTGCCGGAGAGAAATATTGTAAGCTAGTACTGCAGCTTAAAAAGAGGAGTATTTGGAAAAAGTAGTAGTACACACATTTTTTTAATACGTACATCATAAATAAGTGTGTGCACCAAAATATATTTTTAAATCTTATTTAAAAAATCATCAAGAAAAAAAATTCAGTTAAAAAAAATATAAATCTGTGGTGTTTGGTAGAAACATGATAACTCCATTTTAAAATTTGCGTCTTTGCGTCCACTTTACATCGACCTATAGCCTAAACGAGTGTACCGATTTTCTTTAAATTTGGAATATATATGAACATAATCTAAGAAAAATCGTATTTCAAGTTTGAAGAAAATTGGTTCACGCGCATAGGCTCTAGCTCGATCTAAGGTGGTCGTAAAGCCGCAAATTTTAAAATGGAGTTATCATGTTTCTCCCAAACACCACAGAAATCAATAAATTAATTATGTGTATTTTAATAACAAAAGTAAAAACATCTTTTCAATTGTAAAAAAGCTGTCTTATGACAAAAGGCTTAATGCATAGTTCTATTATTTTTTAAAATTAAAATTAGAAACAAAGTTTAAAATTATACTTTGCTGAAAGTGTAAGATATTTTAGGTCTTTTAAAATAAAATCCCAGACTGGGTCTCAAGAACTTAGTCCAATGTAATAGACTACGAATTTTAAGAACGAATGTTATTTGAGAAAAGTGTTCATATGGATACAATTATTTTTTAAATTCTTTAAGTAATAAGAGCATTGTATATAAAACTTATAGTATTATCAAGAAGAGAAATATTGTGGCGACATCTTCTAAATTTAATAATAAATTCTCTTTTTACTTCTTGTTTTGTATCTTATTCTACTCTCCACTGTAAAATCAGCGCTAATTTCAGCTCCACCACTGGCGCCACCACAGGCTAGCGTTCGCAATACAAAATCACGCTTCATGATAATACTATAGGTTATACATACAGAGATAAGAGATCATAAAACAGAATGCTGTTCAAATTATGCTACAACAAAAATTATAAACCGTTGTAGTGGTTTCTTTAAAAAAATAAGCTTTTATGTATGACATTTTTAAACTAAAGTTTTTATAATTGTACGAATGAAAATTAAATTTCCAAAATAATATCGTTTTGGAAATATAGAATTTTCTAAAAAAACACTCTTTTTTCATAAATTCAAAACATTTTTTTTAAGGTTTGTTTTAAAGTTTTTCAAACTTCTTAGAAGCATCCTTAAATAAATTCTAAATTAGAAAAAAAAATTGTTTTATAGCAGGTACAAGCTGTAATATCTTAATTTAATTTTTTTTTGTTGCTCAGGAACGGCTAAGTGCGATCGCCACATCCGTGCCTTGCGAGAGGTTGTTTTCGAAAGCTGGGCTTCTCTTTTTAAATTGCAATTCTAATTTGTCGCAGTGAAGTGAATCCTGTTTTTTGTTTACTTTTAATTTCGACATACCGACTTGATTCTGGGTAAATAAAGTATTCATCGAAGCCAGCGGTTTTAAAGTTCCTTGTTTTAACTTTTTTTTTGTTTTTGCATAACGTTGTGCAATAAATAATGAATTAACTCTATTAAAAAAAAAACTTTTAATTCTCTATAATTAAATGAATTAAAACACGAAAAAACACTTTTTCTTTAAAAACTCTCTATTTCAGGTAAGCAGCGTCTCTATTTGTATGGGATTTGCATGTTTTTGTTTTACTTTTCAGTACCCACTGAAAGTCACGGAATGAAATTCACAGTTTACATTCACAGTTTATATTCGCAGTGAATGAAAAATAGCATTCACAGTTATACCTGTGAATGCGAATTCACGACTCAGCTCATCTCTAGGTCCTACTATTATTTGCTACTAACAAATAAGATCTCCAGTTACGCAAGTAACCGGAGACTTAAATCTTTTTAAATCTTTTTAAAACCTTAAAAATCTCCAGCCACGCAAGTAGCCAGAGACTTTACCAATTTCACCCTTTTTTTAACCATTCAAAACCTTGAAATACCTTAAAACTATCACACACCGTTTTAAACCTTCAACTCCATTTTGGGTTTTCTTAGCTGGTCGAGCAGCCGGAGAATAGACATAAGCCTCCCCACCACGACAAGGTGAAACCCGTCAGGGAGGAAACATGGCTCTGGGCAGATCCCTCAGCTTTAATGATTAAAAAATTTAATTTTTTAGATAAGGCCGCCGCCAGGCGACTGAAAAATTCAAGTAAGACCCTCGCCGCTGTGCCGGTAAAACAAACTTGAAATTTGTAACTAAATCAGAAAAAATTCCAGTTTTACAGTGCTTAAGGTTCACAGTCACTAGCTATATGGATTGATTTGATTTTTCCTCAATTCGCAAATAAGTAACAGGTAACTTAAGTGAACTTTCTATGTTGAAATGGAAATGACCATTGCTGCTTCACACAGTGGCATCCGGCGAGGTCCAATTTTTAATGACTCTGCCGCATAGAGGCGGCTGAATTTGGGAATAGCAATCACCCATTAGGTTCAAAGCAAGCATGCAGCAACCGAAATTAAAAACTATTCTCATTTTTACTTAATTTCAAATAATTTCAATATTCCTACGAAACCGAGTCCATTAATTTCACTTAGCCTTTGACAAAGGATAAGCATCCACCCCTAACTTCAGGATCACAAAAAAAAATTTAAGTCAAATGCCTCACAAATGCTGCAGAATATGAAATCAAAATAAAATCTGGTCGTGCTCTTCCAAAACTTAACCCCAAGATTGTGTTTATGTTTATTTATTCGTTGCAACCCTCCGTAACAGAATTCGGAAACGAAGAAAAACAGGAGACCTAAAGAATCTAATATACCTAGCAGAAAATAAAATATTTGGAATGGAATGTCTCCCAGCACTTTCCAAACCGAGAACAGCAAGCAAAAACGATGAACACAGGAGGAAATAAAGGCAAAAGAATTCAGCATTCCCTTTGTGGAATTTGGGTCATGAATTATGACATCTGTTGCTGAAGCATTCGTATACCGTACCACTCGTCCCAATTTTCTGGTTATTCATTTATTTTATTCTCCATAAAACTCAGACATTATGGTCTTTCATTTCGATTCTAAATTCTCGGCACACATTTCTTTCTCTGGAATATAGAATTCCAATTAACCTTCTAGGCCTGTTACCTACATACACCCATGCATACGAGTATGTTTATATACTCAAAAGTATACATACATATATCAGTTAAATATCTTAATATAATGTTTTAATAATAAACGCAATATTTTTTTGATTTTCTCTTTCAGCAACTATTCAGATCACAAAATCCTGGTTTAGCAGCAGCAACAAATGCAGCAGCTGTTGCTGCAGCAGCTGCGGCTGCTTCGTCGGGCGCGCCCGGAGCACCAAATGGCACACCAATGCAACCGCAACCAATGCCTATGCCATCACAGCAATTTCTGGCCGCACAACAAAATGCCTATGCGGCGCAACAAGCCGCCCCCTATGTTATAAATCCGGGACAGGATGCCACGCCGTATATGGGTCTGATAGCGGCACAAATGCCACAATACTATGGAGTTGCACCATGGGGCATGTATCCGGGCAACCTTATACCACAGCAAGGATCCCAGCCGCGAAGGCCCTTAACCCCATCCCAACAAGGTGCTGAAAATCAATCTTATCAGGTATGTTCCACAAAATGTTGTGTTTTACTAGATATACATATAGATATATTTTTTTTTTGAGCTGCAAAATGTACAAAGTGTGAGAAAAAAATGTAAAGAATTTTATGGAAATCATTTTATGTAAATTTGTAAAAAAAAAAAACCAATTGTGAGCTTAAGACTAACTATAATATACTGCGAGCGCAAAGAGAAAGATTTAAATGTTGCTGCAAGAATTGAATTAATTGAAAAACCCCCCTTTCTATAGATACTCTCGTTTTTTTCCACTTAATTAAACCTTGAGGAGTTATCAGCTAATGAATGGTTTCAAATATATTATACCCAGGACATTGCTTACCATATTTTAATTCAAGCAACTTGCGCTGACCTAAAAATCGAATCCATTTAACTCCCCTTTGTGTTGATGGTGATGAGGATAGTGGCTGGCGGACTTGTTCGACTTGTGTATCTATTTGCACTCAATGAAAATTGATTTTTATTCATTTCCTCATCATCCTCGGATGGGTTTCATTTTGTAATCCATTTGGTAAATTAGAAAGAAAAAGAGAAATAGATAAATGAAAATATCTGCAACACCTTAAGCTTTTAGCCCACTGGCGGAAGGTACACCCATATTTAAGAATACAAAAAAAAATGCCCAGGCTCGGACTTACTCGAATTGAATTTCGAACTCCAAGGGGGCGTGAAATAAAAAACTAAAATTGATTAAGCTTAAAGGTGCCCCGTTATGGTTTTTTCGTCAGCAGGTAAACTTTTCTTGTGGTTGATTTGATTGTCAAGGGCTGCGACCAAATTCATAAAAAGTTGATAAAGAAACAAAATATTTTAAGGTTATTAATTATTACCAAACATTTTTTAAGAAGTCGGATTATTTATAAGATGTTTTAGGCTCGTAAAATAAAATAAATAAATTAGAAGCCATGACGGCTCATAGAGAGGCTAATTAGAGCTGTGTAAATCGTTCATTTCAAATGATCGAATCGTTCAACAATCGATTGCGAAAATGATCCGATCATTTCAATCAGTCGATTACGAAAATGATCCGATCATTTCAATCAATCGATCATTCGATCATTTTCATTTCACTGAAATGATTCAATACTGTTCCTATTCGATTTTAATTTCGACTTAATTGACTTGTGGTTTTGATGGTTCTGACAAAATACTCTGTTATTGTAAGCCATAAATTGCGAAATAACATCGAATGATGTCTATTTTGTAAATGGATTAAAAAGATTTTATTTTTTGCTCCCGAAAAGAGCAATTTTAGGGCTTTCGGCTGACATATTGTACGAAATACATTTTGTACGTCATAACTGAATTCGTCCTCTATTCGTCAAGTCATAAACTGTCAAATTCCATCAAAGGATGGCTACGATGTCGATGGATTAAGAAACGTCCAAAAATCCACATTAAACATACCAGATCCTGATACATCAAATAACATCAGTTCAACCCAACAATTGTTTTTGAGGCCTACAACATCAACAACCAACCCGATCAATCATGTTCTTCAATGCCGAGTTCAAACCAGAAATTCCAGTCCACCGTCCGTTTGGCGTTCATAATAGATAGATAGATTGAATCGGAACAAATGGAATCGAGTAAATCATTGTTAATCGAGTCAACTGATATCGAAAATCGAAACTCATTGAAATGATTGAAATTGAAATAAAAAATCGAGAATCCAGAATCGAAAATCATCTAAATGATTGAGATTGAAATCGATTAAAATGATTGATTTCGATCATCAATACTTTTCGATCAAAAAAATCGAATCGATCGAACTCTTCACAATTTCTGTGTGCGCGTTTGGAGAAATGCAGTTGACCTACAATTTCCTGCCGATTCCAAACGCCTATTGAGCAGCACTTTTCATGGCAAGGGATACTATTGCGAAATTTGTCAATTTCTCGCTGTAGGTATTACAACCCTGAACCTTTTTTTTGTAGCGGCTGTGAGCCGAACGAAAGGCCCTCTGCAGAACGGTCCAACGCACTAACCTTAGACTGCGCGTACAGTGATGTGACAAAACGATGCGATACGAGAAAGGTTTGCGTGCAAACAAAAAAATTTACATTGGGCAAACTCCTAAACGCATATCTTGCGCAAATTCTGCTAAGCAAACAGTTCCAAAATGCAAATACAAAAATCTCTGCTAAGCAGAGTGTTGCAAAATGCAATCGATGCTACTTTCTTGCGCAAATGCAGAGGCATTCGTGCAAATGTCAAACATTTCTTGCGAAATTCTCTTACATATGCGTATTCTGATTTGCTATAGTATATCTGCTTTGCAGGTGTTTTGCTTTGCAAATCTTGCGTTTAGGAATTTGGCCAATTATTCTTATAAACGTGCACACAATGAAACGATATTTAATGCGAGTTTCTCGCATACATATCGCAAGCATCTTGCTCACAAACTTTTCTGACCACCTTTTCAAGCGAGTTTGTGCGAAAAGGTTCATTTTGTTTGTGTATATTGACGTTTAAAGAAAAAAATCAAACGAATAATATTTAGTTTCAGTGCTTGTGTTGTGTGGTGCATTTTTTTTTAAATTTTGGTGGCAATAATTATTTATAAAGGAATTAAAAACACAACCCCACAAAAATCGCTTTTACTGTGCGAACTATATCGCATCCAACTATCGCATCTCGCATGGCTTGTCGCAACGCTTCTCGCATCGCTTTGTCGCACCGCTGTACGCGCAGCCTTAGGTTGCGCGTACAGTAGTGCGACAAAGCGATGCGATGCGAGAAGCGTTTACGTGCGAGAAAAATATTTACATTGATTCCTATATACGTGCGCACAGTGAAGCGATATTTGATGCGAGTGTTGCGAGTTTCTCGCATGCCTATTGCAAGCATCTCGCGCACAAACTGTTCTGACCACTTTTTCAAGCGAGTTCGTGCGAGAAGGCTCATGTTGTTTGTTTTGAGGTTTCAAAAAAAAATCAAAAGAGTAAAATTTTGTTATTTCAGTGCTTGTGTTGTGTGGTGCAACTTTTTACAATTTTAGTGGCAATAATTGTAAAAGAATTAACAACACAACCGCAAAAAATCGCTTCTATCTCGAACTATCTCGCATCTAATTCTCGCATCTCGAATCGCTTGTCGCAACGGTTCTTGCTTCGCATCGCTTTGTCGCACTACTGTACGCGCAACGTTAGGCTCGTGCCTTCGATCACTTTTAAACAAATTTAGGGATGTGTTGGAAAAGTATTCGTCATTTGATGTCGTTCAGTTAAATTAGAGTACAAAATAATGTGTTCTTTCAGATTGAAGAGTTATCCGCGAAACAGATTTAACCAGCAACAGCATCGTCAACAGCAAACAGCACGCTGACCAGCAAACAATTTTCAAACACATTGCCACCAGCAACGTCATTTCATCTGTTTGACATTTCATATTTCATATAAAGTTTTTCATTTGCATAAATTCTTCACGAAAAATAGGATTTTCTTCTTTTATCGTCGAGAAACGAGTTTTCCCTTATAATATCAATTAATTTTTCTTCCATTTCCTTGTAATCGTAGACAGCAACCAACAAGTTCCGTTTCCATTTTGTTTTGCATTGTGGTGCCATTGAATATTGCAGTGGGCAAGTTGACAATACTGCACCAGCAACAGCAAATTTAGGACTTTGGCCTAAGACGCTGTTGGCGTTGCTGTTGATGTTCTTATGTGTGTTGAACAATTGAAATACATTGGCCCTAAATTAATGGCGGCCGCTGTTGCTATTGCTGGTTCAATCTGTCCCGCGCTTTAAGAGCTGAGTATGAGTTGAAGTTCAAAGGTTGAAATCAAAACAAAGAAAGCATCTCGGTGTTTTTTTGTTCATAAAACATTTACTTTTTCTACAGTAGTATGTAAATTAAAAAATATTTCTTAAAACATCACTTCTCTTGAAATAAATTCATTTTAATAAGTTTTTTTTAGATAAAATAAAATTACAGCATTTAATACACATAAGGAAATGGTATTTTGTTTTTCGTGAATAAACTAAATTGCGCTCTAGAGATTATTTTTTCCTTACTGATAATTTGTAAAATGCTCATGGGAAAATATGAACAGCTCGACACTGGTGGAATGTCAAGATTAAACGTCAGTTGAACTTGTCAGATAAGAAACTGATATTCTAACTCGTTCTTATGGAACTTGACAGTTTATGTTCCAATTGTCAGTGGAAAGCAATGCAGTTTAATTTTTTCGACCAGTTTACAGTATTCACTGCAAATTGTCACTTATGGTGATTTTAACAATATCAACGAACACATCCTTTAACAATAATCAAAGTACATAATACTTTTTTCTCAAACTGTATTTTTTTTTTAAGTTTGCAACACTGAATATTTTTCACAAAATGATATGCGGGCTTAGAGCATTTATGGATTTTTTGAAGCAACCGATTGCGTATCATTTCAGCAACCAAGCATTTTTGAATTTCTTTAAAGAGATTCTTAGTCTGACATAAAAATTTTGAAACATTTTCGATACCCAAGCAAACAAATCGACCGTTCGCAAGGAAACATAATTCCACTCCATTTTGAAACAAGCTTTTTACATACTTCTTAATCATCTACTGCACTTCTGAATCATTCAAACAAATTATAGAGCGGTGGGCCCCCGGAAAAAAGAAGTAATGCTTGATAACGTTGCTTAATATCGTCTTAATCCGTCACCATCACGGAGAATGCGTGCACTCTCAGTTGTGTGCCATCAGGTGTGACTGATTAAAGTGTTGTAACTTGTGTTCACACTGCAGCACCTTACTGCAGTGCTTCTCTACCTTTAGTAATTTTCTGATTGAATAACTTTTTGGGGTAAAAATTACATAATTAATTACAACAAAAAAAGTGTTAAAGTGTTAATAGCCACACTTTTAGTTATGCAACAAGAGAAATCGTGGAAATACTCTATTTTATGTAAACAAGGGTCTTTTTTTGTATTTTATGTTGATTAAGTTTTAGTTTCACTTGATGTGTTTTTAGTGAAATTGAAAATATTGTCAATTTCGCTGCTTCCATTTGGAAGCACTCTGAATGTGTAAGTTTGAAATATAAAAAGTTATAAAAACTTTTAATTTGAATTCATTATTATTGAACAAATTGTTTACAACTCTATCTATAACTTTAGTCGGTAAAACTTGACTTGTCGAATATTTTTAGTTTGCGACTTCATTCACAATATAGAAGAAAAAGTTTAACAATCCTATTTTGTTATTCACGTGAATCGTATACATTCGATTCAATTTCAGTCTTCGTTTGCATTTTGCAAAACTTTATGTAAACTGCACTGTACTATAACCTGTTTTTTTCGAATAAATATTAAAAATATAGCAACAGATATGTTTTTACTCACATTTTATGACGAATCAAACAAAAAGTTGTATTTTCTATGACTAATCCGCAACATTTAATATGCGAATCAGTGTTGTATGCAATGAGTGGGTTCACCTGAATAAAAGAAGACCGCACGACATTACCGACGCACAGTGTGAAATTTTCCGATTCTAGTGGAACTTAAGTCTGAATCTTAGTTATGTCATCTTGTTATGCTTGTTTTTTGGGGAAAATGATTTCTTTTTGTCATATTAATTAGAAATTTTACATTTTCCAAATTAGAGAATAAGTCAGGACGAAAAAAATAAAAGAACAAAACTTATTTTGCCAAACATTTAATTTTTGTATTTAGCAGTTTTGAAATATTTTTTGTTTGTTTTCATTTTAAAAAATCAAGTTCAAAGAAAATATGAAAATAAAAAAAATCTTTAGTCAGACAAAAGCATCTTCTGTGTTTTTAGAAATGAAATAGTTTCGTCTGGTAGACTATGGCTTTTAGTTTTTGAAAGCTTTGATCTAGTTGAAAGAAGAGGATCTGATGACAACAGAAATCGGTTTAAGATATCTCTATTTGTATCTTTCCTGCTCGTCTTTAGACTAAAGTTTTGCCGATTTCGTTTATACTCTTTATTATTTGTCTCATGAGCTTCTTCAGCGAGCTGACCCAATGGCAAAATACAAGACTTTATGATTTGTTCTCCGTGAACAAGAATTTTGTGAATACTTGCAGGCAAATAATACCAAGGATACAATGTTAGATAATATTTTTTCGTTTCTTGAGAAAAAGCTCCAAATTTTTCTGCGTCAATTTCCATATCGCAAGATAATGCTTCCAAAATGACAAGAAAACGTTGAATAAGTGTAAGATCAATGCCAGTAATTGAAGCAGTCAGCTCTGAATTTCTAAAAAATCTTCTGGCAGAATTTCCGTCATTTGTGTTGCCTAGCGTTTGTTTCGGCATATCAACAAGAAGACCCATTTCCTGTCGAAATCGTTCTTGAATGTACGACTTTCTTCCCGCCACTGAAGTTTTTTCCTGTGGTGACTTGGCTTGTCATTTTTTAATCTCCAATTTGTAGGATATGTGCAGCATAAATTCGAAAGCTCTAATCCATGAGTGTAACGGTGATATTCCGAACGTAAACATATCTTCATCTATGTTGGATGAACGGGAAGTGTCTTGTTCCTCATTCATTTCTTTAGGGCTGCACCCACATATGTATGTAGCATCTTTGTGATGAGTCGTATTGTGACAAGGCACTACAGATTTTACCATCCACCATAGTCATAATAAAAGTGTGGCTTACTTTTATGTTCAAACCGTTGATTTCAATACTACTTAAAGAAAGGTTTTTAATTTTTGTTTGCATTTTGGTGGTTTCTGCCCTTATGACATCGTTTGTTTCTTTTTTCATAGTAAAACCAACAGGTCTACAAAATCTTGTAGAATTAGATCTGGGGTTCTGCCAAATGATGTTATTCGATGTTTCACATACCATCTTTTTGATGTTATATCGACTAGGGCTTGTAAGTCGACTTCCGCAGATGTTTCTGTGACCGTAATATTTACTTCCGGTGGGTAGCATTGTTCTTTTGTTTTCATGACCAGAAGATAATAAGGGGGGTATAAATCACTTCCAGCCTCTTTAGCATTGTGTCTTATTATTTGGTATTGTTGATAGCTTAATTTGGCAACTATAATAAGGCCTAAAGCTCCTTCAGGTGAGATTTTTGGTTAATTTTTTTCAATTCTAGCACGAGCTGGTGAAGAAGAGGAAAGCTCTCGAACTATATTGGCTGTGTCATGCTTTCCACAAGACCTCAGGCTCATTTCATGAGCAAGCGCAATTTCCTCAGGCGATTTGGTGACCACTATATCACGGACTTTTCGTTTTTGTACTTTTATGTTGCATTCTTCAAATGGTTTCTGGGGCCTTCCAAATTTTGTTTCTTTTGATTCTGCACTTGTACTTGGTTGAGCTTGGTACAGGCAAGCAGTTGGTAAAATAATAGGCTGTTCTAACCACTCTTGATTTTTTTTTACAAATTTGGAGTGGATTCTGTAGCTCTGCTCCCATTTTTGTTTTATAATACCAACAAGCCTACCCACAAACATCTCCAACTCTCGGCAGGAAGGTTCAATTCCATTTTCTGCAGCAATGTACTCAACAACTTTTCGAAACTTTTCGGTTTTTGGAGTCTGGTACCAAAGTTCAAAAATGGTCATCCTATTCATTTTTCTGTAAGTGGTAAAAATTTGTATGGGAGCAGCAAATGGTTGCAAGAACTAACCTTTGATTGTGGTTAAGAAAAGCTTACAGAATAAATCTATGCAAAATTTAGCGCGGGTACACGAAGGAAAATGTAAAAAATTTTCTTCCAAAGTTAAAAAAGACGATTTTTTGTACTGTTTTACGAAAATATATTTAAAAAATAAAAATAACAAAATTGAATTCATAAAATTTACTCAAATCTGTAGTATAAACTTCAAAATTAAAAAATAATAAATCTCTTTTTAATTCACAACATGCAATTCGAATCAGCGAAACTTATTTAATCGACTATGTGATGACTTCAATTTTTTGTTTCACAGAGTGTATCACTTTGACAACTTACCATACAAAACCAAACCGTTATATTGACCTCTCACCAACTAAAATCATTTCACACTGTGCGACGTTAATCAGATTCTATGTTTTCCATGACATGCATAGGTTAGGTTAGGTAAGTGGGCTGACAGTTGATCTTGTTACCGTAACACTTAGATCAATGTAGATCCATTGTGATACCCTAGGCTTTGTGACCCCTTTTATTGAAACCTATGATAATCCTATGTCGATCAAGCCCGTTAAGAATATAGATGGGTTACAGCAAGCTTTAGCCTGAAATGTCAGAGGGTATTTCTAAAGTGTTGAAATTTTTAACGTCACATAATAGCCTGGCTAGGGAGAAGTACACGCCTTCTCGGGGGTATTCATTCCCCCCACCAGACGCGTAGGAGCATGTGGCTCCTTGCAACGCCTGATAGATTAGTTGGAAAAGTCAGGTTTTGGTGTATATGTTCGTTTGTTTGGTCGTTAGTTAAGTCAAAGAAGCTGTTTCCATACCAAAGAGGATTTTACCAATCTTAGGCAGATGTGGCCCCATCGACCCAATGATGCTCGTGCTCAACGTAGGCGAGGTGCCCATTCTCCGTTGGTGCTGCTCTCACAAGAAACACGTGCGTCGTTGTCATTTACGTTCGTACTACACTGTCATACTGTAGTTGAAGGCGGTTTTCATAGATCAGAATTTCTCAAGCCATTTGGTATCATTAACGAATTTTAATACGATTTTGCTTGGAACGTCAGAGAGCTCCTCTAAGTCGTTGAAGAAGTGCCTCCCTAGATGTCTGTTTCTTAGATGATATAGCGCAGGGCAGTGACACAGGTAGTGAGGAGTGTCCTCATGAATCTCTTCGTCACCGCATCCTCTGCATAAGTCGTCCATACTGAGTTTCATCTTTTTTTTGTGGTAACCGAGTTGGTTGTGACCTGTGATAATGCTCACGAGAAGAGAGAGAGACTTTTTATTCAGTTGGATGATAATTTCGGTCTTTTGTTTACTGAAACTAAAGACCGAAATTTTCTGGTTGTAAGACAGGAATCGAGAGACATCCATCTCTTGTTTGTTTAATGACATGCATCAAACCAACAACAATAAGCTGATCAATTCGCTTCGACGTTTGATAATGAAGCTCCATCTCGTGCCAGCGTGTTTAGCTGATTTTCCGAATTCATTCGTGCACATATTTGGCTCCAGGACGAATTTCGTGAAGGCCCTCCTAAATTGGTTATTGTACCAGAATGAATCGATGCTGTGTGTAAACTGATGGTGCAAGATTATCATGTGAAATTTATGTACCTTGAGATTGAGGCATGCTTGAGCATTAATTCCACTCGCATACATTCAATATTGCGTGAACTTTTGGCAGTTAAAAATATCCTTGTGTCGGTTAGTGCCGAGAAATGTTGAGGAAAGGCAAACCATGTGATTAAAAAGAAGTCTATAAATCGCGACAGCATTAAATTAAATAAATAAAAAGGAAGCCATAACGGCTCGTAGAGAGCCTTAACCTAGTGACTTACAACTCTCAACCATTCCTGTGGGCGTGTTACCAGGAATGAAAGGGACCTAAAATTTCTCCCGATTTGAACGGCTTATGAGCAGCACTTCTCATGACAAGTGATACTTTTATAGGATTTGTCAATTCCTCGCAAGAGGCAGTACACCGCTTAAAAACTTTTTTGCACCGGCTGGGAATCGAATCTAAGAACTTTTGCATAACAGTCCAACGCACTAACCATTATACCAAGGGTTACTACATTAATGCATATAAATTTGTAACTAAACAACAATCGACTGTATGGGTCTCTCAAATCTAGCCCAATTCAGAAAAAAGTTTTTTGCGCACGAAGCCCTTTGAAGCAAATAGTAGCCTGTTTTTTCGGAATCATCTCAATTTTCGACATTTCAAAACATTGAATTTATAGGAACAATCCTGATTTGGCACCCAATTATTTTTTCTTACTCCCGCAACTCAAACATAAAATGTGAGGTCAACTTATTCGACGCCTGAAGGTCCAAATCAAAATCGGCCTCTTCGCAAAAACTTTTAAATCTCGAAAAAATGAAAACAGTAACTCACTGAATTTATTAGTAGAACTGATACTTTCCGTCAGCTAAATGCTTAAGGTCACAAAAACCTACTTTTTGCCGAATTTGAGATTTTAATGGAATTTTGTTAAGTTAGATTAGGTGGGATTACAGTGATCTTGTTACCGTCACACTTAGATCAATGTAGATCCGTTATTATACCCTAGGAGTTTTGACTCCCTTGTTTGGAAACCAATGATAATCCTATGTAATTCAAGCCCGTTAACGGTGTTGATGAGTTACAACAAGCTATAGCCTCAAAGAAGAAATGTCTGTCGTCACATAATCATACGGTTGAGGAGATATAGACGCTTTCTAAGAGCGTGATCCTTTCATTTACCCCCACTTGAGAAATCATCCCTTCACCAGGCTCTTTGCAACGTCTGTTAGGTGATAGGCCAGCGTTTGGTGTATATGCAGCCTAACTGCTGAATAAGTAATGGGCTGTCCCTTTCCCTAAGAGGATCTTACCAATTGACTGGTTAAAAACGATTTTCATAGTTAACGAATTTTTGAATTTTGTTACAAAGTCTGCATCAATTATTTTTCAAGGTAAGCTAGTTGTTGCTTCACTTACGTCTGAATTATTTTCTATAAAACGTTAACTATTACTCTTAACACTAACTCTATTCCCGTCCATTTGCGTTTGACGCCATCTTAAACAAATTAAGCAAATTATTTTATTTTTTATCAAAAAGTTTCTCTTTTTTTTATTTTAACATTCAAATACACATGACAAAAGTTTTTGGAAATAAAATTTATTAAAACTTGGATTATAACGACTTCTTGAATTTTTCGACTTAGAAATATTTTAACATGTCTTGCAAAAAAACTCACTTAAAAAAAAAGAAATCCTTTAAGAAGCCATTTTCAATTATTGACACATGTTACAGTCCCGTCTAAGTTTCTTTCCAAACATCAATCAGCCTTACACTTCAACTTCTATTCAACATAATGTAATCTATCTCATGAACCTGCTGTGAAATGTTTAAAATTTTCGTGAAAAAAACAAAATAAATTTTGTTATTAACATAAATCAAATCTTGGAACAACTCGCATAGGTAGCTCCTTATTTATTTACCATGAAACACCATTTATTTTCCCAAAAACAAACTTCAAATCGTGTCCCATTACCGAGCACATGCAATGTAATTTCAAAGAACTCTTATCAAAAAAGTTAAACAAAATCTAAAATTGTTTTCGGTGTTCAAACGAAACACAATCGATAAAATAATATACATTTTTGTTTTTCGCTCACATGTCATTGATATTTCAATTCTTTTAGCAACATTCAATCGCGTTTTTGTACATTTTATCTTTGTGCATACATTTATAGTATAAATAAAATTGATTTTGTATATATAAATTTATAAATAAACAATTTATATCTTTTTCTTTTCGTTCCATCTTTTCCTTCTATCATTTAATGCTTTCTCACACTACAAAAAAAAAAAAAACAAAATTCCTTTTACTAAAAAATCCTATAAATGCTACATCATACCTATAATACGCCATGATCCCACGTGTACAGGTTATACCGGCATTTTTTGACCAGAGTGGTTCACTAGTGATGGGACCACGAACAACTACACCAATGCGCCTTGTTAGCCCAGCACCAGTGCTGGTACCACCGGGTGCCACAAGAGCTGGACCACCTCCACAACAAGGTCCACCACAATTATATCCACCGCAACCACAGGCCGCTCAACAGAATCTCTATTCACAACAAAATGGTTCAAATGTTGGAGGTAAGAATATTGAATTGTGTATTTTTGTTTTTGTATAGTTGTTTATTGTTTGTTTGAGAAAAAAAAAATTGTTTCGTTAAGTTTTGTTTGTTCTTCGTTAAGTTTTTTTTTATTCGTTAAGTTTGATTTTTCATTATTAACATACATACATCACTCATTCTTGTATAGATATATATGGATTTTCGAACATTTGCATGAAGCTTTATCAAAAATAAATCTATTTAAAACTTGAATTGATCGATTATTTAGAATTATTTGATCTGTTCATTCGTGAAAAAATCGAATTTAGGGATAATTGCCAAATCCGATGCAGTATCTACTTGGTTTTTAGCTCAAAGTTGTTAAAGAAACTAGTAATGTAATTTTATCCTACAGTCTACGCAACCTTTAAGTTAGCTTCAGCTTTCAAACCAAGTACGTGTGACCGAAACGTGCACTTTACTTCATTAAATTTCAATCACTGTACTCAACGCAATCATTTCATCAACAGCACTTCAAAAAAAACATAAAGCAATTAAAAAATCAATCAAGACTGATGGTACTCATAAAATTACAATTAGATACTTAAAATTTGTTAGATAGCGAAACAAAAAGTTAATTATAAATACATAGTTGCAACCGTCTTCAAAATATCTGATACAACTTATCTAATGTACGAGTATGATATGATTTGGGCCATTTATTGAGGCGTGATAATCAAAATCAGTAAAATGTAGATGATGATTGTTTAATCAGTTTTTGATATTTTGCTGTGAGTCTTTTTTTTTCAAAGAAATAAGATGCTATTCAAATCCAAGATGTAAAATAAGAAAAAAAAAAATAATCTGGCTGTGGTGTCGTTCACAACGAGTTATTACGCATTTTTTTGCGCGTCGCTATGGTAGGTCAAATATTTGTTTCGTCCAAACTATAGGTCTGTACTTGATATAAGTTTATGCGTCGAAGCTTGTCCGCAGAAACTAAAAAAAACGTTTCATTACGTAAAAAAATACACAAAAATTATTATCGATGAATACAATCCATAGGTGGCTCCATCTGGCCACGAATGTAAATGTTGTGTTTTTGAGAACATTTTGAATAACCTATTAATAAACGAGAACGACTTATGGTAAAAAAATTCGAAGTACCTTTTCCAAGTGAATTTCTTTTATTTCAATATAAATAAAATGCACGACTTGGTCGCACGAACTTGCTCCTATGTAAACGACTAAGAATTTCGAAAATGAATGTTATTAGAGAAAGCTGTTCTTAAGGGATAAAATTTATTTTTTAAATAACTAAAACAACTCCTTTAGCAGTTGGAGCTAGCTAAGCACAGGATGCCATGTGTTTTAAGCAAAAATTAGTTCATGCAAGAACAAAATTATAATTCGTTGTAGCGGTTTTTTAAAAAAATAAGCTTTTAAACAAAATTTTTAAAACATTTAAGGACGCCAATTTAAAGTGTTTATTAATGTACGAAGAAAAATTAAATCTACAAAAAAAATATTGATCCGTTTTGAGATATCGAATTTTCCAAAAAAAAAATAGATTTTTTTTTTCAAATTAAAAAAAAATATTTTTTTTTTGAAGTTTTGAGATGCAATGTTTCTTAAACTTTTTAGAAGCTTGTCTATAAAAAATTTCATTAAAATCCGTTATGCCGTTAATGAGAAATTCAAAATTCGAAAAAATCTTTCTATGGTAGATACAGTCAGTAATATCTAGATTTCAAATTTTTTTTTATTAAATTATAGATCGTAGAAATTAATCAAAAAAATCTAGCATGGGGTTTTCGAAATATTGAGTTTCCAAAAAAAAAAATTGAAATATTTTTAAAAAAATTCAAAACATTATTTTTTGAAATTTTGAATTCACAATAATATTTAAACAATTGGGGACCTTTAGCAAAAATGATCAAAATCCGTTGTACCGTTTTTGAGTAAATCAAAACCAAAAAAAAATGGTTCCAAGGGGGGTACCAAAAATAACAATTTTTTGGAAAATTTTTTTTCAACCATTAGCTAGCTTTAAATCAATGAAATTTTTTGAATTTTTTTTTTAAATCTGTGGGATAGTTTTTGAGAAAAAAAAATATATAAAACTCGAAAAAAAATCGTATGGCAGGTACCGTTATTTTTAGTCTTAAAAAAACATCGGGGAAAAAAAATAAAACCCATACACGTTTAGCTGTAGTCGAACAGACAGACAGACAGACAGAATTGCGAGACCCACTTTTTAGTAATGTCAACTTTGATCAAAATCTCCTTTTCCGAATGTATAACTTGGCTTAGAGTACCCATAAGTCGCAAGTAAAAATACCTTCTAACGAGTCGATTGGAAATCGTGTGCGATTTTACTTTATTCAGTGTTTAACGTTAAAAATGGTAATGATTGTACCCTACTTCTAGGCTCTATTTATAGGCCTAATAGGTACATTGATTGTTCACCCCTATTAACTGCATTAGAAGAAATATCTTTAGGTTCCTATAATATTGTCCTTTGTGAAGATTTTAATTGGAACCCTAATGTTCTGACACAAAATATGCGTACTTACAATTTAAGACCAGATAACACAAGAACGCCAACCTATTATTTTGGACCTATTTTTTGTGAGTGACGTCAAAGACATTGCTTTTTATGATCAACTTCGGCGCCTGCATTTTCAAAGCATTATTTAATATTTTTAACTCTTAGATTTAGCCTTGATTACTCAGTAAAGTAAGGAAGAGCTTTCACGAGGTATAAACTGGCACAATATATTTCATATGCCGTCACCAAATGATCAGATACATTATTTAACCCAAAATATTACATAATGTTTTCGACACTCACGTTCCCATAAAAAGATATAATGCAACTACGAGTTATGAAGCACATAACATCTGGAAATGGTACCAATTGAAGGAGTTGCGCCTTGAGTATTGTTCACTTCGTAATGGAGTTGTTGCGGATATACTCAGCCAAATCCGTACATTTCTTTAAACTTCTCTCATTTTCTCTGATCTTAGTGCATCATTAAGCGGACGTCAGTTGTGGAAAAATCTACATAAAATTGGTATCGGTAAGTCAAGGATTGGACAATTGGATCCGGATATTGATGGTAACACTCTCAATAAAACATTTGTTTCTGTTCCACTGACACAAGTCACATCGCTCAGCGCCGAAACCTTCCTTCCATTAATCAATCAGAGCCACAGAGAGATGTCCTTTGCTTGGATTTTCCGTAGTAGATAGTGCCGATGTTGTCGAAAGTTTGCTGTCTGCTGTAAAGTCAAAGGCAACCGGGATAGATAATATTCACCCCTTCTTTTTGTGTTTAATTCTGCCAATTGTTTTGCCTTACAATACCTTTGATTTTAATAGCATATTGATGTCTGGAGTTTATCTGGATATATGGAAGGTAGCAAAAATCATACCACTTCCCAAAAATGCAAAAGAAGATGATTTTAGACCTATATCTGTTTTCCCCTTTTTGTCTAAAGTCTTTGAAAGGATACTACTATAAAAACAAATCAAAAAATTAAATTAAATTTGGTGGTGCAACAGCTCGAAGTGAACCAGGACCTAGTGACTTACAACTCTAAACCATTCCTGTTTGCGTGTTACCAGGAACGGAGGGGAAAAATCAATGTTTACTTTACTGCCAACTCAATGCTTACCACAAAACAATCTGGTTTTCGTAAGAAACACGGTTGCCTCACAGTAGGCAGAAACTGGATAAAGATGAAGTAGCGTTTTTGGTTTTGCTCGACTTTTGAAAGGCTTTCGATACTGTCAATCACGTTAATTTATGTCAAAAACTTATGCTAGACTTCAATTTTTGATCTGGAGCAATCAAATTAATTTGTTCTTACTTGACAAATAGAAAACAAGCTGTTCGAATTGGAGACATTCTGTCGATTTTTTTGCCGAATGTTAATGGTGTCCCTCAGGGTTCAATTCTGGGTCCCCTTTTATTTTCATTTTATGTTAGTGAACTTCTATCTTTGATTGCTAACTGTTCCTCCCATTTGTATGCAAATGATGTTCAACTGTACTTTCATTGCCCTCTTGGTTTAATTGAGCATGGAGCTTTTTGTGTCAATGAAGACTTGGAGAATTGATCTGAGTCAAATGGTCTTATTTTAAATCCTAGAAAATCTTAATGCCTGGTCATTTTAAGAAAGCAAACTTGACCTTGCTTGTTTCCCATCGTTTCTTTTGAGCAAAGCTCCAATCGAATACGTTAAAACTGCAAAAAGTCTCTCCATATTAATGGACTTGTCGGCAAGGCTTATGGAGTACTTCGTACTTTATGCTTAACTCAGGCTTTTACACCAGCTCAAACGCGTTTAGTTCTTGTTAAGACTTTAGTAATTCCTATTTTGATATGGTTATGAAATTTACTGTAACTGTTATTACATAAGCAAGCAAAAACTCAGTGTGGCATTTAATTCTACTGTGCGCTTTGTATACGGGTTACATAGATACGACATGATATCTGGTTTTGCCACGCGCCTTTTCAAAAGTCCCTTAACCTTCGATGTACTCCTTACACGCCAACAACCGTACTGTTTTTAAAAAGGGAAGGGTACGAAATGTCGACAAAAAAATGTCGACTGGACAAATATAAATTTCATCGACTGTTAAAATGTCGACTGAAGTTTGATCGACAAAAAAAAGTCGACAGATTAAAATCTCGACTATTAAAATGTCGACTGAAAACTTGTCGGTGAAAGTGTCGACTTTTATCCAAAATTGAGTTAAATAAAACAATAATGCTCTCTTTTAATATGTTAACTAAATTTTATTATTAATTCAATTATATAAACTTTGCATACACCCAACCTCGCACCCATCCCAAATCCTATAGTGTGCCCAAGCAGTGGGGTTACATAGCTCACTGTTTACGCGTCGACATTTTTTGAGTCGACATTTTTAAAATCGAATTTTTGATAGTCGACATTTTGATCAGTCGACATTTTTATCAATCGACTTTTTGAAAATCGACATTTTGAAGATCGATTTTTTTAAATCGACATTTTAAAAATCGGTTAATCGTCCCCAACCCTTTTAAAAACAGTTAATTGTCCCTCGCTTGTAATTATTAACATAGGAGAGTCAATTTTCTATTAATTCCATCCGTCTTTGGAACTCTTAACTACCAAATATGAAAGAAAGTCAAAATGCAAAGTCAAAAAAGACAAAAGAAACAACAAACAGGTCACCTGGGCGTATACGCAATATTTTGACTTCCTTTAAGAGTTACATTATTATAATCTGATGCGCTAACCCGGCAACTGAGTTTGTGCGTACTTAATGGGTAGTTAGCCATAATTTACATTCATCTTGCAATTACTGGTGAAGAAAGTTCCAGTCCCATGAGTATAAATTTTTACCCAAAAAGGTTTCACAAAACTACATTACTCGAATGTGCAGAGGTACACACAGTGCATGATTTTTGTTTTCTTCTGCGAATCTAATTTTTCGGTTCAGTGATAGCGCATCGACTTATTCACTTTCTTCCATGCTCATATGACTTTACAAGTACGATATTAGTTATTAGTAAATTACCTTAAAGACTGCAGATTTCCCGTTTTACTTGGCTGCTCTTCACTCCCCTAAATTCATGTACAATTATTTGCGTTGTGAATTTCTGCCAATCTCTTTAATTCAAATGCATAGCTGCTATTTAAACTTATTTACATTTCGCAAAAATGAAAAAAATGATTACCCAAAAAATTGCAAATCTTTAAGATCTCAATACTGCGATAGCGCAAGTACTATATCGCTTCGTCGGTCGGTCGATTGTATCACACCTCTGCCGTCGACGATTGGTATCGATTGTAATTAATTTGCCTGCATTAACCCCGTTTTGATTTATCGCACTTTATTATCTGCATAGAACCGTGCGCTTACTTGTGCGATGACTATAAACGATATAAACGCGATTGTAAATTGTGATTGTGCATAATTAATTGAGCTCTCTTCGTTGTTGCTCATACATAAGCGTCCCCCCATCCAGGCCTGCTTATTGCCAAATCCCTGCAATTGTGTAACAATTCAGTAGCAGGCGCCGTTGTTGGTGTTCGACTAAATGCATTCCACGAAATCCCTTAATTACAATCGTGCAATGTTGATAATTTAAATTTCATTGCAAACTATAAAATTCTTCGATTGATTGATGAAATAAAAACCGCATCGAATATCAGCCCGCGTACAGAAAAGTCTGCTCGCCGCAAATTGAAAACAGCAAAAAAAAACAAAAAACAACAGATAACTGAACAAAATAAATATGGTTGCTATTTTCAATCGGCTGTGGAATGCTCTGCTCGTTCGAAGCTCTGTCCGGAGGCATTTTGAATTTCATGGGATAAGGGTTGTGTTGATGTAAATCATGCGACCTGTGGCAACAGGGTGTTATCGACTTATAATTTAAAAATGTCACGTTTTAATCAAACTTAATCCTAGGGTAATGGAAAAGTATAGCAAAGTGGTTTCCATCAAACCGTCCGTCAGTATGTTGGTCTGTACCTCAAGCTAGAACTAATGGACTGATTTAATTCAAGTTTCGTGGACAGAATTTTTGTGTAAAACCTTTAGAGGAAAAGTTAGGTTCAATAGAACGATTTTAGTTTTGTCAAAATATTTTGATTAAACTTCGTTCCTATGATGTTCTTAAAGATTCAAAATATAGAACTGCGGTTTTAGATTTTTGGCGAATAAACGTGTGATATGTGTATAAAGATGGTTTTTAACATGATAACATACATATGTCTAGTCCAAAGTGGAGCTTATTATTGTGTCTCACGATTGGAAAGGGGTTAGTTTTGTTCATCTTCGGGTGATCTTTGAAGCTAAAATACCCGTGGAACTACACTGTCTCGTTTTTTCCTATATATTCAAACAAGCGTATAATTTTTTAACGATCCTCGTATTCAAATCCATGGGGCATTTTTAAACATTGAACATACAAAAGTCTTGCGATAAATATTTTTTTTAAAGATTTAAACAGCTTCACAATGAAGAAAGAATACTTTGAGTTCTATCTACTCTTTCCCATCTTAAGCATATAGAATCCACTTTGGAATCCACATTAAATCTCTGCGTAAACACAATTCATCAAAATATCGAAAATTTGTTCGAAAACATCCTGTGGAAGTTGTAATGTAAATCCTTTGAAATTCTTTTCTGCATGCAGCTTGCTCATTGTTGTGGTTGTTAAAATAATTTATATATGCATTGCAAATTAATTATTTAACATATTTCGATCGAAATTATTTTCTATACACCGACAAACAGGATGAAATATTTTTTGGTTATGTGCCTGAACTAAAATCACTGATTTTGGTATTCGATGTGTCGAGGTTGCCGAAGTTGTTGGCTTTATCCAAAAAATGGATAATTTTGACATCACCAAATGGTATGCGAATATTTGTGTTGTGTGCAAAAATGCAAAGGGAGGAACGAGTAAAGTTTTAAAGATATTTGGAATGCATTTTTTGTTTTATTTTATGAAGTGTTTTAAATCATATTCGTGAAAATACCAAAACGAACAGGACTATTAGCTGACGAGTTAATTTATATGATTTAAATAATTCTGCGTGCCAGAAAGTTTCTGATTTTTTTTTTTTTTTTGTATTTGCTATCCATGGTTTAGTCACGAGAGAAGAACTTTTAAGTCTGTTGAATGAAAGTTTTGTTAAGTACGGCTTCTTTCGCATTTTCTTGAAAGGATTGTTAGCAAAACTCGAAGTTCTATGCAGGCGCTTGAATATATCCAGCGATGTGTCAAAGTTCAAGTTGAATTTCCTTCGAAGATAGTGTTTTAAATGAAGAATTTTTTAAAGACATAATATTCAGCTTTATCCTTCAGCAAAATCCAACCTCTAGTAATACCATAGTACCTTTATAAAAACACGCTCACGTATAGCACTCTTAGTAGCAAAAAACGAGAAGGTACATAAATATAGTACATTGAAAGTAAAGTTGAAAATACTGATTCTTCAGAATTTAACTTACAGGGCTACAACTTGGTGCCACTTTTCTTTCTCCATCGTGGTCTCGCCGTATACATAAGGAATAATATCGCTTACCAGCTTCAGCCTTCATTTCATTTCATTTAACGCAGCTTGTGAATGAGCCAACTCGGTTTCCCGACATTGACGGGCAATCCTCGAACACGCTTTTTTTTTATAATTAGCGTTCACTCAAGGGGTTATTACTACCCTTAAAATGATTAACACAGTACGAGCGTTAGGTAAATAAGGAAGAATGGTTTAAAAGGAGATACCGATGCACATTAGTTTTAAATTTTTGAACATTACAATGGGAAGGAAAAATAGAGCATTCCATACGCTTGATTTGTTCCTTACCTCTGACCCTGATAAATACACTATTAGTGTTCTAGCACCTCTAGGTAAATCGGACCACTGTGTCATATCAGCTGATTTCTCATGTTCCACCAATCCAGTTAAAGAAAAAATACCAAAAAGAACTGTCTGGCAATATGAGAAAGCCAACTGGGACGGTTTCAACAATTTCTTTCGAAACTTTAACTGGTCACTATGTTTCCTCGATAGTGACGTAGATCTTAACACTGATATGTTAACAGGTATTATTCTCAATGGAATGAAATCTTTTATCCCTAACAGGACTAAAAGCATAAAAACCAAGGAAAATTCATGGTACGATAGTAGCTATAAAGAGGTTATAAGGTTCAGAGAGTATAGCTTCCGTTGTTACAAAACCAATCCCACTGAGGAAAACCGGTAAAAATACAAACAAGCGCGGAACGCCTGTAATGCTCATATCAAACGAACCAAGTTTCTACATGATCAAAAAACGGCAAAAAATACTACAATGTCCCAAAGGTTGTACAAAATTTTTAGTCATATTTGATAAATATTAGAAACTCCCGCTGTTCGTCGGTTCCAACACTCGTTTATAATAACACTCCTGTGACTAACTCACAAGGAAAGGCAAATTTGCTTGCAACCTTGTTTTCTGCAAATTCGACGCTGCCGCATAGTGTTATGGCTCCTCCTGTTCTTGAGAGCGTAAATGGTTTTATGGGACGAATCTTCTTTCGCACTCGTGTAGTTACAAGAGTCTTAAAAGATCTTGAAATACACAAATCCTCTGGTCCAGATGGTATATCCCCTATATTGTTCTGAAAAGGTGTTCTTCTACGCTGGCAAAACAATTGCGTAAGTTTTTCTATCTATCCTATTCCTCTGGACTCTTTCCGAGTCGATGGAAAACAGCATTTGTCCAGCAAGTCCCTAAAAAAGGCGAATTCCCCTCACCCATAAATTACCGACCAATTGCACTTACGGCCCTTTTCAAGGTCATGGAATCCCTGATTAACAATCAGTACGGCAGTACGGCTTTCGTAGCAACAGGTCTACTGGTGATCTGATGGCATATCTCACCGAAAAGTGGAACAAATCCTTACACTATTTTGGTGAAACCAAGGTTATTGCACTTGATATTTCTAAAGCATTTGATAGACTTCGTTGGACTAGAAATTTTCTTTCAGGCCGGTCAATTCGTGTTGTTTTGGACGGTTTTAAATCTGATATTCACAAAATAAATGCTGGTGTGCCCCAAGGCTCTGTTTTGTCTTCGACTCTCTTCCTCATCTTCATCAATGATCTCTTGTCTGTATCTTCTAATCCACTACATTGTTTTGCTGACGACAGTACTCTCAGCTTTCTGTCCTTGGTATGTCTATCACAGACCATCTTTTGTGACATGATCAGATATTCGATGTTGCGAAAAATACGGCGAAATGTTTAGATTTCCTCAGAAGATGTAAGCATTTTTTTCCCCTTCTGATCTGGCCACAATTGATAAGGCATACATTCGGCCTAAGCTAAACTCACCTACACCTCTTAGATAGAATCCAAAACAGAGCCCTTAGACTAATTGGAGACAGGTATATTACGGAAACTTTTGTTTCTCTCGAACAACGTCGTAATGTCTTTTGTCTTACTTTGTTTTATCGCTTCTTCTATAAACAGTGCTCTAATGAAATAGAGTCTTAAGGGTGTAAGGATCTTCAAAAGAGTTTGAATTTCTTATTATGCAACCCAATGTCAAATTTGCCCTAGAAATAACTTGGTCAATTTGAAGTGAAAAATTTATTTTAGAATCAAAGATAACTCCAAGGTCTTTTTGACTGATTGATCTTTGTAAATATTGATCATCAATTTTGTAATCGAAACATATAGGATTGAGTATTCTTGTATAAGTTACAGCACTACATTTATTATTATTGAAATAAAATCCGTGCACTGGTGTAATTAGTGAACTATTTTATTAGGATCATTTTGAATCTTATAAAACTAAAAATCTTGAGGTCATCGGAATACAATAAATACTTTGAATATGAAATGTAACTAGGCAAATCATATAATGAAAAGAATGAAAAGGAGCGTTCCAGGATGGCTGACTTGAGGTACACCGAAAAAATGTTCGATTTCATTTAATAGCACATTACCAATTTTTACGCATTGTTGTCGTCCAGTTAAATAACTATGGATCCATTTATGAAGTGCAGACTGAAACCCAAATATTTCAAGCTTTCTTACAAGAACATTGTGTTGTACCCGGTCGAAAACTCAGTATAAATAACGTCAACTTGACAGCGGTTTTCTAAACTACGAAGACAGTGGCCCCAATTCCTGTTGTCGATTATTAATCGAAACTTTTCGATTTTTTGTATTGGTTTTCATATTTTTTTATTGTGTAACTCAATCGATCGAACGATGCACTATTGTGAATGAACCAACAGAATATGTATTGCAAATATTTCAAATTTGACAGTTTTATGTTGTGTTAGCTTTTGACATCATTACTTGTTTTTTCTGGTTCTCCTTTTTTAATTTATTAAATTTTAAAATTAGTGGTTTATTGATAGTGACATATCAGAGACACCTCTAATCCTCTGGAACCGGAAGAAACTATGTAAGATTTATGGATTTTTTACTTTGTATAAACATAGCTATACATATTTGCTTTGTAAAGCTTCTTCAAATGCTTTCGCTTATCCAAAGATAGTTTCAGAGGACTTCTAAGTGAAAGTAACCCAAAACTCATGTCAGCAATAAGAAACTCTTCGATTCCCAACATAATAAAACTTGCTAATACTTCGAGAGTCTTGCACAATCCACAGTGTCTTTAGCGCTAAAGAAAGTGCTTTTAGTTCTAGAAACGCATAATTGCCCCAAATGGATTACTTTTAATTACTCTGAAGCAGAAAAGTTTTACGATAAAATGCATATTTTTTTTTGAAAAAGTAGGATACCAGGTGTGACAGGGCGTATTGACGGTACCCATATCAAGATAGGATCTCTAAAAAAGGAACTTCAACACGCATATTACAATCGTTGGCGAATTTCACATTTTCTTCCATCAATCTGACCAAGATTTCCATTTGCTTTATATCTCTTTATCACTTTTGGCCTGCATAAAATAATTATTTAATTAGAAGAAACTTACTTTTTGTGCCCAAGAAAAACTTTTAAATATCAGCTTCTTTACACATCGATCAGAAAATGACAATCGAAAAGAAACGACTGTGAAATCGAAAAGTTTCGATCACAAACGATCGATAATCGAAAAAGATCGATTGATCGATTTAAACTAAGTTTTTACAGAAGTTTCTTAAAAACTTTAATAGTGAATTAATTTTTTTTTTCAGTTTTCAAAATTGTATTTGTATTTGTATTTATTTATTTCAAAATCGCTTACAAAGTAGGACATAAGTCTTATAAAGTTTTGCAGCCTTTAAATTAATTCAGGAATTTGAAATTTAATTAAAAAGAGAAAAAAGTGAGATTCTATTTTAAAAAAAAGAAAGAGAAAACAACAGAAAAGAAAAATGATAAAGATGAGGACTCTTCTAATTAATATTGTCATTGATTTGCAAATAATTGGAAACTAAATATTTAAACCTTTTCGCGCTTCTTATACTTTTCATCGCAGTGGGCAGGGAGTTCCAAAGGCGTGTAACATGGACAAAAAATTGACGCTCAGTAATGAGATATTTAAATCGAGGTTGTATAAGGACAAAACACCTTGATAAACTAGGGAAGTTTAGCCTGTCATGTAGATAATGGGTTGTTGAGTTTGAATGATTTCATGCAGATAGCTCACCGATCGGAAGTTTATTAAATTGTCGAGACTACAGCCAGATATACGTAGTGCAAAGTTCGATATGTGGTCTTACCGTCGCAGATTATAGACGTAGCGAGTAATGTTATTATATGTAATATTTAATTTGCGACTAGTGACAGAGTCCAAGTTGCAAAAAACTTCACATGCATATAACATAATACTAATAGGTAGTAAAAGAGTTTTGGCAAGTAGCAATTTAGTTTTTGTAGGGATGAAACTTCTGGCAGTACTGACATAGTCTATGATTTCGCCTTCAAGCTTTAAGGGGCTCAGGATCGAAAGATCAAAGGTTTTGCGATGGATCGGAAGAGCTGTTGATTTGAGAGGATTTAAGCAAAGATGGCGCTTTTTGGACCATTGTAGAATGAGGAGCAGGTCTTCATTCATTAAGGCAACGGCATCATTTTTTGCTACAAAGGGTCGACTTATAAGAAGCTCTACATCATCAGCATAAAGATGAATCAGACAATCGTTTATATATAGTGGGAAGAGGATTGGTCCAAGGATCGATCCCTGAGGCACTCCAGCTAAGACATTGAGAAAGGCGGAAAAAGGCATTGTTGCCTTCCGCTAAGATACGAATGAACAAGCTTACAGGATTCTAAGGAAAAACCAAAACTTCTTCGCAGCTTTTTACACAGAATTGAATGGCTAACAGTGTCAAAGGCCTTTGAAAAGTCTAATAGCGTTAGCAGTGTTATACTCGTATGATCATTGTCCATTGCAATTCTTATTTCATCAGTCCCAAAAAGTAAGGCTGATTTGCCGACGCCATCCAGTTGCGCACCCCAAGGCTTCGGGCGTCCTGGTCTACGCCATCTCTCCAGCGCAAGCATGGTCTATCACGCTGTCGTCTACCATAGAATGTACCACAAAGAACTTTCCGAGCAGGTTCCTCTTCGCTCATGCGAGCTAGGTGCCCTGCCCACCGGAGTCTACCGAGCTTAATTTTTGTCACGATATCTGCTTCTAGGTAGATTGCGTACAATTCATGATTGTACCGTCTCCGGAATCGTCCTTCCTCACATAAGGGGCCAACAATTCTCCTTAAGACTTTTCTCTCGAACGCAGCTAAGAGGTCGGAGTGCCTTTTGCTAAGCACCCAAGTCTCGGATCCATATGTGAGTACTGGCAGGACCATGGTCCTGTACAGCAGCAGTTTTGAAGTTATTGTGAGATTTCTGTATTTGAAGAGCTTTGACAGACTATAGTAAGCTCTGTTGGATTTGAGAAGCGTAGTTCTTCTTCTATATTGTTATCGGCTGCTACTATTGACCCAAGGTATTTAAAGGATTGCACCACTTCAAATTCGTGCTCCGCTACCTTGATTGTTTGACCAACTGTTCCTCTCGCATTCGACGCCACCATGTACTTTGTTTTACCGTCACTAATGTGCAGCCCCAGATTTTGTGCCGCCTGCTCGATCTGGATGAAGGAATCGTGTACAGCTTGTTCGGTTCTTCCGATGAGGTGGATGTCGTCTGCGTAAGCCAGTAACTGGCTGGACCTGTTGACGATGGTCCCTCTTGTTGCCGTGCCAGAGTCACGGATTGCTTTCTCCAACGCCAGGTTGAAGAGGAGGCAGGCCAAACCGTCCCCTTGTCGGAGTCCATTAAAGATGTTGATTGATCTGGATAGCAATCCGGGTATTTTTACTTGGCTTGTTACGTTGCTCATGGTCAACCTACATAGTCGTGTCAATTTATTTGGGATGCCGAATTCTCTCATGGCTTTATAAAGTTCTACCCTGGATATGCTATCATAGGCGGCCTTAAAGTCTATAAACAGATGGTGTGTTGGAATGTTAAATTCTAGACATTTTTCCATCGCCTGCCTAAGGGTAAAGATCTGATTAGTTGTTGATTTGCCTGGAATGAAACCACACTGATATTGTCCGATGACGGTTTTAGCGTATGGGGTTTTCCGGTCTTGTAGGATAGAGGAGAGTATCTTATGGGCGGTACTCAACAACGTGATACCTCTATAATTGCTGCACGTTGTGACATCTCCCTTCTTACGTATGGGGCATATTAAACCTTTTCGCCAGTCTTCTGGCATTTCTTCCTGGTCCCATACCTGTACTATAATATTATGAATTGCTTGACGTAAGGCTGGCCCGCCGTGATAGAATAATTCGGCTGGTATGCCATCGGCTCCCGGGACTTTGTTCTGCTTAAGCCGGCCTATAGCCTTCTCAACCTCTTCTATGCTTGGTGGCGGCAACATAGGGTATTCTTCTTGAAGTAGTGGAGCCTCCACTTCTGTAGTTTTTTAGCAATTCATTAAAGTACACTTCCCATCGCTCCAGTATGCTTTCAGGATCGGTCATCAGATTTCCCTCTCCGTCCTTGCAGTATGTGCAGCGTGGTGTGTACTGCGTCATGTTTCGGACGGATTGGTAAAACTTCCGCGCCTGGTGCGGACCTTGCTCTCGGCTGTTTTCTATTTCACAGATTAGGTTCTTTTCCCAAGCTGATTTCTTTTGTCTGTGAAGCCGTTTTTCTGTTCTTCTGAGCTCTTTATATTCCTCTTCGCGTGCCTGCGTTCTATGAGATTGTTGCATTGCTCGGTACGCAACATTCTTACGTTCAGTCGCTAGCTTGCATTCATCATCAAACCAGTCGTTCCGATTTTTACGGCTGCTGCCTAAGATGGAGTTGGCAATACTAATGACAGTATTTTTAAGACGTGGTCACTTCTCATTTACTTCCAACATACTGGCTCGAGGACTTACTCTCCCTAAATCAGGTGTTTCTAGGGCGAGTCCTAACGCATTACCAAAGGTGTTACTGGTGTTTTCATTGCGCAGGGCAGCCGTGTCGAACCTGATCGGCGGATGCAATGCATCTTCGCAAGGCAATCCGCCCTCGGAAAACCATACCAACAAGATAGTGATCCGAGTCGATATTGGCACCTCGGTACGTTCGTACGGTCATCAAGTTCGAGTAGTGGCGACGGTCTATCAACACGTGGTCTATTTGGTTACGAGTGACTCCATCAGGTGATACCTAGGTGGCTTTGTAGATATCTTTACGCGGGAACCTGGTACTCGCAACGACCATGTTTTTCGATGCTGCCAATCCTAAGACTCGACGTCCATTGTCATTAGTGTTCTCATGCAAACTATGGGTGCCTGCGCAATGCCTGAATATCGGCTCCCGACCTATTTTTGCGTTCAAATCCCCAATGATGATTTCAACATCATACCTTGGACAGGTATTGAGGGCCCTCTCGACTTGTTCGTAGTAAGTCTCTTTTTCTTCGTCTGAGGACTCTTCCGTAGGTCCGTGAACGTTAATGAGGCTGATGTTCGTAAATTTGCCTCGCACGCGAAGGGTGCATAGCCTTTCGCTTATAGCGTTAAAGCCGCTGATAGTAGACTTCATTTTTTCGCTGACTAGGAAGCCTACCCCGAGCACATGGTGTTTTGTATGACAGCTGTAGTATATGTCATATTCTTTCTTCTGTAAAACACCATTCCCTGTCCATCTAATTTCTTGAAGAGCTGTTATGTCAGCTTTATATTTTGACAGGGCATCGGCTAGCTGCTGAGCAGCTCGAGCTCTATAGAGCGATCGTACGTTCCATAAGAAAATTCGTAAATCGTTTTTCCTTTTTCTTTGCGTGGGTTGTCGTCGTGAGATCAGTCCGTTTCCGAGGCTTGTTGTCGTTCTCGAAATTCTTTAAGTTTTACGGGACAGGGAATTAACCTGTCGCCAACCTGAAGAACCAGCCTAATCATATTAGCCAAACCTTTTTTAAAAGGCTTGTTTCTAGCGGCCGCCGCGGAGAGGCTATGATCACACTTCCACCAGTCCCGAATAGTTACGGCACGTGCATGTTTTCGTATGCTACATGTTGTTCCCCCTATTCGTCTGATGGCTGACCGCGTAGTAAATATGGAAGCAACAGTTTAACGAACTTAGGTTCCATTAAATCCAGGCGTGTAACGTTTGATTTGATGGATATTAATGCCTCCACAATATCTTCCTCAAGAATTTCAATAAAGTTGAAGGAGCTGTTTATACCAGTAAATTCCTCTTCAATAGGAGAAAGAGTAGCTGAATATCATCCAGGGTTGGAGGTGTGGTGGTGAATTTTTTATTGAGAGCATCACAATCGATCATCGACAATCGTCAGCTAACTTCTTACATGGTTTCCCTATGCCGATTTCCCGCAAGTTATTCCATAATTTTTCGCCAGATGTTGAATTTCCAAGTTTGTTTTCGTAGTAAATCCGACTTGGTTGCGAAGTCTGCAATAAGATTTGTGGAAGTCCTCCAAATTGTATCGCCTCCATTGACTGTAAGCGGCATCCCGAAGTGCCATGACAGCAGTTATGTCACCATTCAGCCAGGGTGGAGCTCCATGTTTAACTACACGGATCTTTAAGGGAACATGCTGATCGAAAAGTTGATACACATTATGCTGAAAAAAACCTACTTGGTCATCTACGTTTTGCATGATGTACACTGAGTCCCAGTCTATGCACTCAAAGTCATGCACCAATTGTGTTGATGTGATTGTGTTGATGATTTTTTATAATATAATTTTGATTTGCAAAATAATCATCCTTATTCTAGAAGTCGTTTAACTAAAACGCTACTTAAACAATAGGTCTTTAGAAATAATAATTATTGGTGCTCAAATAAAACGGAAAAGCTCTCTGTTCTTTATTTTTCTAAACAATTAAACTGTCGATTACCTGCTTTGAAATCGTCATTCTTACCGATTTACTTGAGTTTTACTTAACGACTACCAAAGTGAATAAAACTTCAATTTAATGAATTTTAATTAAGGAAGTTATTTTATGATTTTAAAATTAATTTTTATGCTAATATTTTCATTAATTCACAATTTAGTTGGGTAGTTTATTTTTTAATCTTCCGAGTAGAATATTGTGAAGCACTGATTAAATAAACAAATACAAAATACTCCCTCTCGTTTATCAATTTTTTTTCAATAACTTCTACATAATCGATCAATTTAGTTCAAATGTTAAATACAAAAACTCAACAATCAAAAGCAAAAAAAAAATAAAAGTTTAGATTTTCAGCATTCATATACATAATTAAGAAATGTTTAAACATATTCATTGTCATTTATTTAAATTTTACTACTTTCAAAAATATTTTAAAAAATGTTTATTTTTTTATTTACTATGTATGTAAATCATTAAATTATATTTATCATATTCATTCATTTTACTGTCGTTATTAACCAATTGAATTAATTTTACTTTTAAGGTGGTGGGTTATTTGCACCGCAAGCATTTAGTGGAGGTCTTGGTACCTTAGGGAGCCCCGCACAGCCTACAGGTATATAAACAAATTATTTGTATTTAAGCTTTACGAACAAAAAAAAAATTAGTTTTATTTAATATTGTGAATGCTCTATTATTTATTATGCAAAAGGTTAAACCGGTACCATTCAATGTTTACAGCTTTTGAAAGTGCATTCGTCAACTGGGTGCGACATTCAAAAGTAAATATTAAACCACATGTGCTTTCAAGTGAGTAACACAAGTTTAACAAGGATACAAATTATTATCAGGGAATGAAGAAGTTAATGTATCCTGTCATGTTCTCCTGGTCTGTCTCCTCCGTTGTCTGTATGTTAGTAATTGTAATTGCAAATTATGTCGCGCTGTGCACACTGTTCAGACGCCCTTACAACAACGCAAGAAAAAAAATATCCTGTTTATTTTTCTGTAGATTATGTGGGTGTCTTGTATTTACTCTTCGTTTTCTACAAATTTTGTTCGTCCTTCCGCTGACCTGGTTTCTCATTTATTATTCATGTAATCATTACATTGAAAAAGTCACTTTATACTGCGCTGTAAGGACATCAGTGGGATGTGTGCCCTTAATAGTAAGTAGGTAGTCATTTTTTTCTCATTGCATAAGAAATACAAACTCTTCGCTCGTTATGTTAAACAAATGTCTGTACACTTTGTAACGTCGTCTGAAACGTTTCTTTATCGTCGCTCCTTTGATGAAGTCGTACAGAAAACTTGAATAATAATGGCAGAAGTCTTGTGGTAGAAAATTATTCCTTTCAACCATCGATCGAAATGAAATGCTTCTGATTCAACGTTTACATCACATGTGATAAGGAGGATTGTAGATTTCTATAGCTTACTCTGTTCAGATGGTAAGGACAAATTGTTAAGAAAGTATTTGTCGTATTATCTTAATACCGAAATATTTATATGTTTCTTTAACTAAGTGGGTTTTTGTGTGTTGAAATGGTTATTTAATCTTTGACGACAGTATCAAGCATTTCTTTTTGTCGTTCAAGATGAAAGATTTTATATGAAAAATGGTTTGTAGTTTAATATTTTTCAATGAGGTCATATAGCCCGAAAACTTTGTGAAAAAATCCTAAACTTTGGTAACAGGATTAAAATTTTGTAGGGTTGCAGAGGTATTTAATAGGAGTACCTATTTGAGGAATTTGGCCCGCCTCTAGTGAGGAATCTACGTAATCAGCGTTTTAAAAAAATGGTTATAACAAAAAACTCTACAAACTTCTTAAATATCTCAAAAAATACAAAATTAATTTTTTTTTTTGTAATGATAACATTTTTTTTTTCTTTATACTGCAATAGTTCTATTTTTGTATTGAAAGTTGAAAAATTATAAATTAAATTATAAAATAATTTTTTTCGGTTTTTCCCATCAAAATGTATGTTTTAACATAAAACGAAAAATATTCTGATTTTCACAAACTAATTCAGCGTCGCTTAATATACCTTAGAAGCTTTTTTTGCGAAACCTTCTGCACATTTTTTTATTTAAAGACAAATCACGGACAAAAACTTAAGGTTAAATAAGATAAAAAAATATCATATTACATTTAAAAAAATTGTATAATACTTCAAACGATGCTCAATTAAATTTAGATTAAGAAAGTAAACATTTTATTTTATCATGTGCCGTTCAGCAGGGTTGCGATTTTTTTAATTAAAAAACCCTAAGTCATAAGTCTATATTTATGTGAATTAAAAAAATGTATGTCATGAGCAAGTTAGTGACTTTAGAATCAAAAAAAAATTTAATTCACTACCTACTAAGTAAGTGACTTATGAATTGAAAAAAATGTAAGTCATGCTCAAGTTATTGACTTATGAATTAAAAAAAAATAATTCACAACCTACTAAGTGACTTATGAATTTAAAAAAATTGAATTCATAAGCTACTTGGTAGATTGGAAATGTTTAAGCTTGTTTTGGCTACATAATTATTTAATTCTTAATGAAAGTATCATGCTAGCTTATAAATTTTCCAATTAATAATCTTTTAATCAGATTTCATCCATTAGCTTATGAATTAATTTTTTTTTAATTCATAAGTCACTAGGTAACTTTTGAATTAATTTTTTTTAAACTCTTAAGTCACTTACTTGCTCATGACTTAAATTTTTTTTATATCATAAGTCACTTAGTAGGTTCTGAATTAATTTTTTTAATTCATAAGTCACTAAGAAGCTTATGATAAAAATTTTCTTAATTCACAAGTCACCAACTGACTTATGAATAAAATTTTTCATAAGTCATCCACTTAGCTTAATCTAAAAACTGCCTTAAGCTTTTGCAACCCTGCCGTTGAGTCTGTCAGTTTTTGTATTAAAACTTGAAAAAGTGGAAAATTTAACCAATTTCTTACAGTATTTACTGTTAAAACGGAATTGTAAGCAACATATAACAAAATGAAAATATACCATCTTATTTACTGTTCTATTTTGCATTATTTGAGATATTTCTTGAATAATTTTTATAAAATGCATACAGAATCATGAACAAAAATATGAAAGTTTTAAATAATAATAAAAAAAATAATGTACCTTTACATTATAGAAAGCTGAAAAATATTTCAAATGATGGGAAATTTGCAACAGCATAAAAATGTTATAAGTTTTCCATATATGTACGAGTATTACACTGAATTTTTATAGTTTTTACAAAAAAAAAAATATAACGGTTCATCCAAAAAACTTGAGAAATACATCAAATGAGGCAACATTACACTACCTTGCCATATTATTAGGCCCAAGCGAAAAAATGCAACATTTTTGTTTACTTTGTTTTATTTTTAAAGTTTTTTTTTTTTTGAATACTTAGCTTAAATTTGTTGCTCATATTTGTATATTTATTTTGAAATAAAATAAAAATAAAAATCAATACAATTTTTGATACAAAACATACAGATTAAGAGAAACCATCTTTATTATAGATAGTATTTTGTCTGTTGAACTTTTGCTGAAACAAACGCCTTTATTTTTTAGGGCATATTGTTAATACACGCTTGAATTGTAATTTTGAGCTTGCTATTATTCTACCACTTAGAATTAAGCTTTTCCACAAGCTCAGTGTTAGATGTTATAGGGGTATTTGCAAATTTGAGCTTAAGAAGCTGCCAAGCGTTTTCTATGGGATTCATATCCGGAGAATATCCAGGCCAGTCCAATATTTAATTTTTTAAATTGAGAAAAGCCGTAACACTCTTGGCTTTATGGCATGAAACACCGTCGTGCATGAATATTGGACCTTCATGGCTCAAAAACCACTTCCGAATTTGTCGCAACAAGTGTTTCAAGCAGTTTTTGGAACTTGTCCTGCCTCATGGTATTTTCCACAACTTAAAGAGACCTACTCCTTTCCCTGATATTAAAGACCAAACAATTATGGATAGAGGGTGCTTGATTGTTGAACTAATGTGCTCTGATTTGTTCTGCTCGCCAGGTCTTCTATGCAGACATTTTGTCTTTTCAGTCAAAACTTAGAAAAACGATTCATCCGAAAAGCAAACCTGGAAAAAATGCATTTTGATTGTTTTTTTTGGTTGTATTATTTAAAGCAAAACAAAAGTTTAATAACAATAGCTTATTCCAATCTTCTTCAGTTGAATGTTTGTACTTATGGGCCCATTCCAGCAGCTTCTAACTCATTGCAGGCTTTAGTCTTGGCTTTCGAGCAGGTTTCATTGCGATAAACTTCATTTATGCCGAGCGCCTTTGAACTTTGCGTTGCGATATTTCGACTCCTCCATCTTTGGTTATTTTCGTGAGCAAACGCACTGTAAATTTTCTGTTTTTAAGGCAAACAACCCTGATTTAGCGATCTGTTCTTTGAAATGTGTGTCGTGGTCGACCACAAGAACCTTTTCTTCGGGGACTTAAGGTCATCCCTAGGTCAATGTCTTTTTTTAATTTCTAACAGAACTTCTCGAAACTCCGACTGTGACCGCAATTTCATATTGGGATAGGTTAGTAGCCTTTAAAAGTCCAGCTACTTGCCCAACATTCTTTGGAGAGAGGTCAGACGCTCTTTCCATCTTTTAACAATTAATATCTTGTTTTGTTTTAAATTTAAATAAACTTAAAGTACAAAAGATTTAGCACTCATACTTACCAAAAATTTGTAGCAATTGTACTATAAAACAACTTAAAAATTAAATCACTCTATTAAATTTTCCTATAAACTTCCGCAGAAAATGACCTCCATGAAAGAAATGTAGCGTGTTGCATTGATACAAATTTGATTAAACGCTGAAAAAGAAAAGAGTTTGCAATTTTTTTACAGTTCTTATCGTTAAAATTAAATATAAAGAATTATAAAGAAGCATTCAATTTGTCAAATTTGTACACAAATTCATGAAAACAATTGTTTTTTTGTTTTTTAAGTTTTTTCAAAGAGATTTTTGTTAATGGAGTATTTAACTGAATTTAAATAAATAAAATGCAATATAATTTTTTTTATAATTGTATCGTATTGTATTGTATTCCGTCATTTGAGGTATTTCAGAAGTTTGTCCTTAGCTTTTAAAGGGCTGTTTGATGCCATTATCACTATATCATCACCGTACGCCCGCCACGACTTTAACGCCTTCTTGCCCTAATTTAACTAAAATCTGGTTTACAACCAGAAGGCAAAGCAGAGGATACTGAGCACCTCTCTGTGGTGTACCCCAACACGTCTTTACTTGCTGACAGAGTCTAGGGCTTGACGAATCGCCCCATTTTCAACATTTTTGAAGGCCCCTTATATGTCAAAGAATGCTCCAAAAATAAATTCTTTAAAGTGGATTGATTTCTCAATCGTGGCGACCACTTCATGAAGTTCCCTCTCAACAGATTTGCCCTTCATGTATATGCATGTTGGGCCTGCGAAAGAACACTATCATTTAGCTTGAGGCGAATCTGTGTTTCTATCCGCCTTTCTTAAGACTAATTGGTCTAAAGTCTTTCGTTCATTGTGAGTGGGCTTGCCAGCTTTCGGAATAAAAATGGCATTAACTTCTCTCCAACTTGATGGAATATAAGTGACATTTAAACATCCCTTGAATATTTCTAACATAAACGGTACAATAACGTCTTTAGAGCTTTGAAACATAATTGGAATTATTCCATCAGGCTTTGCAGACTTGTACACTGAGAAGGAGTATCGCTAAAGCCAATTTTCGGCTATCTACTATTTGACTGCTAATATTAGAAGTCCCGCTTATATGGGCAATTGGCACCCCTATTCATAAGAGATGCATCAAAAGTACATCCTCGGAAATGAGTGACTTTAAAGTTTCAGAAAAAACCAGGAAGAGTGTGGACCTGTGACATGACTTTCCTGAGCCTTGCAGCGTCCTTAGTAGACTATCTCTTTTTGCATATTTTGTTCTGTTTTAATATTCGTTTTTACTGATCTTAGAGCGATCCCAGACAGCAGATTCATTGCTATGTTTGGCTCTGTTATAGAGCCATAAAGATGGTCAGGTTTTTTGACCCCCACACATGGTTGAGTTTGCCTATTCCTTTGGCAATTGGGCAAGAACTTTCGAAAGCACTGCGAATAGCCGACGTTAGTTCACCGACAAGTTTTTCAATGTCCGAAGAGTTTCGTAGGGGCCTAAGTAATAGGCCAATCTTTCAGTTAGTTTTCCTGTGGTTTCTGTAGAGCTTTGGACTGTCTATTTTGTGCTCTATTTGGAATGTTATCATCCTGTGGTCTGAGAATGTAACATTACTTGAGACTTTCCAGTTACTGTTTCCAATTACCTTCTGTAGACATGAGTCCGCAGAACCTGCCACTGTGAACCCAGGACTCGTGTACAGTGGCTTTATATATATATTTTCCCCTTCCAGAAAGGAGATTAAGGTGACCAAGGCCTGTAGATTTATGTATTTGCAGCACTTTCATCATCGTTGTTCTTTTTAGATTGTAGGTTGGCTACCGGCCGCACCTTGACAAGAGAGCTGTAGGGTAAGCACCTCATCTAGCTCTGGATGGGTGCACAATAGATGTCATGTGTCGCCGTTTTTGTTTTAATAATTTGTTTTCTTTTTAAGTTATTTCTATTTTGGAAAATTATCTCCTCTTTAAACAGGAAGTATTCTATTTTAAACGGTTTTATTCTTGTTTCTATTGGGTTTTGGTGTATCTTATAAAACACACCTAAATACACCCTTAAAAAATACATTAAAATTTAGTATATTACTTTTCGTGAATTTTAAGACCTTAGTCTTAAAGTTCTGGTCAAGATTTTTTTTTTTCATTTTAAATTATGTTTAAAAATTTCCAAATTAAATACAGCTTAATTATTGATTGATGGCACATTTTAAATTTAAAGATTTTTTTTTACGAAAAATCTGGCGTCTGCAAATAAAAATCAGTGATGTATGTACATATTTCCAATTATTATCAAATTATATCATCTGCGTACATCCTTCACATTCATATTTTTGCTTACTTATATGTATGCCCACATCTTATGCTTATCATATAGTATGTATGTAAGCCCTTATAACTTTATATTCAAAATTCGTCTACGATACTATATTAAGATTAAGATCTATTCATGTGTACTCGTATGACACCCATAAAATGTTTGAATAAATCGTTTTTTAATAAAAAAGCATTTTCAATATAGAATTATGTCAAGTTCAATTTTTTCCAACGTCTAACAAATAAGAGTCTCAGTCGCCACAAAGGCAATTTTAAATAAATTATTCAACTGTGTATTCTGATGAAAACAATATAAAATTGATTACCTAAGGACTTACACCAGTCAGCTCACAGCTTGACACTTTAACAAGAAAAACATTTTAATAATTTTCAATCAGTATAAAAAAATAAAATACGAGTACTTCTCCACTGATTGATTGATCATCATCAACTTCAGCATCTGTCGAAGTGAAATTCTATGTGAAAAAAGAAAATCACACATAAAAACAAATTGTCAACCCCACAAAAAAAAAGATGGGTGGCTTCTAAAAGATATAGAAACACACTAAATCCACTCCGAAAAAATTTCTTTTTCTCTCTTGAACCATCTTTATTCTTATACAGAACTCATGCCTGCAGAAGCTTTGCCAACTCGTTCCAATGTACAATGTCTGGAAGATTGATTGATTGATGTTGGCGAATAACTTCGACAAAGTGCCACCCACTCTCTTATAGAAATTTACTATGCAGACCCTAATTCAACTTCAATAAAAACACAAAATTAAAACAGAATGATCCAGGAACCTTTAATAACGTGACTGGTAAAAAACCAATAAGGTAGGGTGGAAAAGGAATACACTATATGCGATAATACCCTTGATCAGCAATTTCGTTAACATTCTAAGAAAATATCATTATTTCCCTATTATGTCTCCTGGTGAGGATAATCTAATTTATTGAATAAAAAAAGACTTCTGCTTCCTCAATACCTGGATTACGTATTTAAATTAATTGTCAATAAATCAGTTCCAACCTGTGTGAGGAGGTGGACATTATATTTAAAATTAATTCCTTAGGTCAGCTGATTTAATGCCTTGTCACCTTCTCCATCAAATAAAAACAGCTGAATTTATTGATCCCCAGTATTATTGAGTACTTTAGAACATTTTTCTCTATAAATATTTTCAATAGTGTCGACCAATATCGATAAAATATCTTTTTGGAATTTAAAAAGTGATTTCTGAAACTGCACACGACTTAAACATTTAGTAAGTCTTGTGAGATACAAACTTACAAATTACCATTAATTGCGTCAATAACGCAGTAAAGAAATACTTTGACTGCAAACAAAGGAAACAGCATTAGCTGCGTTCTTAGACATAGAGGAGCCTTCGACAACACATCCCACGAGGTTGCAGATAACGCTCTTGTTAAGAAATGCGTATATATCATCACAGCCAGATGGATAAAAGAAATGTTAGGCACTAGAAATGCAAAAGCACTAGCAGGACAAAATGTAGAATAAATAATAGCCGTGTTCTATTGGTTTGTGAATACGCTACATCGCAAAATTTAATATGGAAAACAACAACAAACGATTAGTGAGTAAAAATAAGCTAGTAATTGAAAAGAATATTTTAGTGAAGATGGAGTTTCGGATGTTGAAATGTAGGAGGTGTTTAAGTGGTGTCCGAAAAAATATATGTTGGCATGCTTGGGGTGTGTTCGTTGGTATTTATTTTGTTATACTTTGTCTTTACTAGTCCAAAATGTGATCGCTGCGGAATTTACAGAACAAATATTTTTTTCAAATGCAAAATTTTAATCCATACCATAGTTCCGTTTTTACAGTACTGACACTGCCATTAATTTTGTCACAAAATATTGAATCAATTTACACGAAGGCGAATAGTTTCGATTGGTATATTTTATCAGTACACTGGCATTTGTTCAGAAATGTCGTGTAACTGCGGCATTACGCTGAATTTATATGACAACTGACATAATTTGCACAAAAACTTAATTGAATTAATACGATGTTAGAGCTGTTTTAGTAAAAAAAATAGATTAAGACAACGATTTTGATCGAATACAGCATCATAAAGTTAAGCTCATCGAAAACATATTTTATTTTTTTTTTAATATCATGCTAACTTCATATGACTCTTTGACATTTATAAACGTCAAAATAGGTCTGTCAGTCCAACACTCAAAAGAATTCAGTAGGTATAAAGCAAATAATATAGCTTTTTTTTACAATTTCAAAAACATTTTGAGTAGATCGTAGAAAAAAAAGATATATTTTCGCACTTTTGTAAGTGTAAATTCAAAACTTAATTGTGAACAAAACTATAAATCAACTCGATCTGCATTTTCATTAATATTTCAACTCGATTTCCATTTTCATGAATATTTCAACTCCAGCTTAAAAACGAGATACAAATCTTTCGAACACATCCGTGTAATTTAATTCAACATGTAGGAAGGGTTTGGCACATAATACACTGATACCAACTTTGGGAGATTATTAAGAGTGAGTTAAAGAGTGAACAAAGCGTTTTTTTTTTGGCGCTAGGCATAGATTACCAATAAAACACGCCTAATCACAACAAGAGGCTGTCCTCAAGGTGGGGTATTTTCACGCTTGTTGTGGAGTCTTGTAATGGATGAATTGTTAGAAAATCTTGCCTCCCAAGGTATGTATATGCTACATTGGATTTATTGATGATATCGATGATATCAACAAGCTCTTATTCCCTTATTCAAAAAAATTCCTACAAATACAGTTTTTTGTCTGTCAAGCCTTGCTTTCATGTCTTAAGCACGTTTTTCTCAAAATCTTAAGATGTCAAAATCTTTTCTTTGTAAAATTGCATAAGCTTCAATTTTTAAATTCATATGTTATATTTCCAAAAAAAAACCTAATTGATAGTTTGGAGATATCAACAAATTTCATACTCCCATTTCACAATCTCATTTTTAGAGTAATAAAGATTTAGTTAATAAGCAGAATAATTGAAGCACTTGGAATAACGAACAACCCGAAAAAATTGACAATATTTTCAAAAATTGATTTCATTCTGAAGATGTTTCATTGGTAAAACTTCCCGTTCATCGAAATTGGGCAATACGTGACGATTGATAAGTAAATATTTTTGGAATATATTCTGGACGAACTGGACTTGGGTTAAATGTGATTTCAGCAAGGCGGTGAAAAAAGCCACACACCAGTTCAAATAATTTATGTATTGGTATGTTGAAGATTGGTCTTCTAAGCATTAGATATTTCCAGGAAAGAAATCGACAGAATTGGTCACTTGTCTGGCTATAGATTTATGTTAGTCTTTGGTTTATTTAAACTTTAAACAATTTCAGAGACATTGACATTACATCTGCTCGGCTTTGATGCCTTCACTGATACCAAATTTTCGTACAGTATGTCTGATTTATATGTTGTTTTAAAAATAGCATTGATTTAAAAAAAATAACATTAATTTAATTGGTGTCGAAACACACACTTTATTAACTATCAAACATTTTTTATTACGTTGAATTTTTGAGATATTTCAATATTTTTATGTACGTAGAGAGAAATCGGTAACTTGTAATTATTCGTAGTCTTCTTGCATCTTTTCAAGGTAAATAAAAGTACTGAAAAAGTATGCAATTTTGAAGGAGAAAAGTAGTACTTTTAGTACTACTTGGTGCTGTAAAAAATAACATTGAATATATAAATATATTTGCACTTTTAGAAAAGAATAATTCTGAAAACTTGAAAATTTCTAGTCAAATTTACATATGTAGGTCATATTTTGTACTATTATAGTATCCGAATTTCGAAGTAACAGATTCAAATATTATATTTTTAATATAACGATTATTTTCAAAAGAAGGTTTCAAAATATTCAGAGCCACTCTTAACAATATTATTAAAACGAATACACGCTTCAAAAAACCGCAATCCCTCTCGGAACACTCTTAATGGCCACACTGTTAAAGTCGTAAAGTTTATTATCATCATTTTTTTTTTGTTCGCCTACCTAAAGTCAACAAATTGAAGATTATCCTTTCTTTTTTCCTTAGAAATAAAAAAAAGGTCTTCATGTTATTTACATATTTATTACACCACCGCATTATCCAGATCAGTGGCGGACTACCATATAAATTTAAACTGCAGTCTATAATAATGCCTCGCAATTGTGGGGCCTCCAAATTCTCGAAGTAAAACAAAAAAGCAATATTTGAAACATAGAACAAATATCTTTCAACAAATATAAAAAAGTTTTTTTTTTCTTGTTCGGTCAATAAATTGAGATTCCTTAAAATCTGTTGGCATCGATTTCCTTGAAAGAATGAACAATATTTTCGTAACTCATTGAAAAAAAATTATAAAACTAAATACTAACTGCCTTAACGTTCATTAACCTTCAGAATACAACTTCAAACTGGAAAGCTATCAAAACATTCTCAAACAACGATTTTTTAAAAGATGCATTTGTAACATGCAGTTCTCACGAACCCTTTGAAATTCTCCTTTCTGACCCTAGTATTTAATATCTTAATACAATAAATTTTACTATTTGTGAATATTCAATTGTACAAAATATTCTTGAACTCGAAAATTGTTTGAGTTCTGGTCCTGATGGTATACCATCTTAAGCATTAAAAATGTGTAAATAAACCATCCTATCCTCTTCGTATTATTTTCAATGAATCCCTTAAATGCTCAACCTTTAATATTTTGTGGAAAAAAGTTTTTATTACCCCGGTTTATGAAAAAGATATGAAAAATTGCTAAACTTTCTATTTTTCCGAAACTTATCGAGTCCGTAAAATGTAATATCTTGTCTTTTAATTTTAAATTTAGATATTATTTGTGGCAACCAATATGGTTTCGTCAAAAACAACGCAACCGTTAAAAACCTGTTTTATTTAACTTCCTCTTGTCATGGTTCCTTTGGAGATGGAAACCAAGTCGATTGTGTTTTACTGATTTTAGTAACGCTTTTGATAAATTGTGTCATAAGACCTTAACCTGGGGGCTTTAGGATTCAATGAAAGGTTTTTAAAGTGGATCTCTTTATATTTGATAAATAGACGTTAAAGTATTAATTTTTTAAATGAGCACTCTGACCATTTTATTGTCTATTCTGGTGTTCCACAAGGTAGTCATTTAGGTCCCTTATTATTGATTTTGTATATAAATAACTTGACTTCGATTATTCAAAACTCCTTTATTCCTATATTATGCCGATGACATTAAAATTTTCAAAATAATATGCTCTATAAATGACGGTTCACTTCTCCAAGACGATCTTAATAGGTTTAGGGAATAGTGGAATACAAACCGTCTTCTATTGAACACTGACAAATGTAAAACAATGTGTTTTACACACAAACAAAAAATATATCAACTTATAATTCCATGAAAGATTTTTCATGTTTATGTAGATTATCTGTTTTTTCTGATCTAGGCATTGTGCTTGACACAAAATTAACCATTGTCGACCACTGTAAATATAATATTAAAGAGGGTAGTGAAATTCTGGGATTCATAAAACGATTCTCTCATGAATTCCAGGACCCTTATGTTTTAAAGCTTCTATATGTATCTTTCGTTAGGGCGGTATTTGAATATGAGTGTATAGTATGCGCTTCATACTATACAGTTCAATTAAACAGACTTGAATGCATTCGGAGAAGGTTTATGCGTTTATTTCTTCGTTTTCTTCCTTATATTCAAAGACTCGAAACATAGACACTATATCTAACTATGCTTTATTATAAAATTAATTATTGCATCCATTGTATCTCCATCAGCTCTGTGTCATTTCAATTTCACCTACAGTGAGGTAAACTTAAGAAGACAGCTGCCTTTAAATTCAATTTTCAGTAGAACATACTATGGTTTGAATAGTCCGCTAAAACAAATGATTTCAGTTTTTAATAAATATTATTTTTCAATTTCTTTTATAAATGACAATTTAAAAAGTAGTAAATTCAAATAAATATTTTTTTACTCTTCTTTGTAGTTGACTATAAATAATATAGGTATTGTAATATAAACCAGTTTTGTAAGCTTTTATAGCAGTTAATTACTTAACGAATTAAAAATATACTCTGAAGTATCTCTAACATTGAACGAGTCTGAATATTATCGATTTGAAAACTGAAAAATATGTTGAAAAACCGTCAAAATTTAAATTATTTCCATTCTTTAACAATGTAATATAATATTTCGATTAAATGAAATAAAAAAAAAACTATTTCTTCCTTTAAGTGAGAAAGGAAAATATTTCTATTTAGCGCCCCTAACAGCTCCCAAGTGCTGTTCCGCCTCTGATACAAATACACAATAATGCAACCCTTTACAAAAAATCAAAATCGCTTGTTTGTCTCGTGCTTATGTGCCCTACCAATACTTCCCATTGACATGTGCTGAACATGCACCTGCGTACACTGTACACATTAAACATCTGTTGCCAAAAAAAGGATCAGACATGCACATTGGCGCCATGTAATTATTGGTTTAATTCTGTATTAATATTCGTAAAAGTGTGCCTGGGATCATAACGAGATCATAAGGTTATGTCTACACAATAAAGGTTCGAAGAGAAAGCGTTATAATCATTTACAATGTGTATTCTAACAATTGTAATTTTTTTTCAGTACATGTTCTCTTATTTTAAAAGTAAACAGTTTCCCTACCATAAGTATAAGATCATTATTACATAAATACATACATACTTTTGTACATTCATATGTCTGTAATCGGCAACAGATGATTTGGTTTTGTCTCCCGTCGCGTCCCGTCGTCCCGGAAATACTTTTTCAATATATGACAAACCTCAATAATTTGTTTGGAGAAATAGATATTGTTGTATTTCAAAAGCTTTCACAAAATGACAAATGGAATTATTTGAAGTAACGCCGGAGTTGGTCAAAATTTGGTTCTCTAAAAAAACACACTTATTATTGGTTAATACAGGACACAAGTTGAAATAAACTGGCAATTGTCTCGTTCAAAGACCAAATCCTGAACTGTCAAATTGTGTAAATTCAAAGAAAAGTAGAACCTTAGTATAACAAGAAAAATTGTAAGCCTTCGAAAATTAAACTAAATAGGTACCTATGTATATGCGTTTTTTTCAAAAATCTTCCGCTCCAGAACAAACAGAATAAAAAAAAAAATAACCAAAATCGGATCGGTTTTTCCAAAAGGGAAGCACACTAAACTCAAAATGTAGGTATTTTCCAAAAATCTACCACTTCAAAACTAACAAACGTTTTTGATCTCAATTTCTTACAACTTTGCAAAATCTTTTATAGTTTTCATAAAAGTGAACGAAATAATTCGATTGCAAAATAATCAACTTTCTTTGTACAGCCCTTCATTTAGAAATTCGTATGGTTAGCCCAGGAAATGTTGCATATATTTCAACTACGATAAAAGTGGATTTACAATACGGCGAAAAAATGTAGGTATTCATCAGAATTCGTCGTCAAAAGCGTGTGGTTACATTGAATTCTTTAGAATTCACACAATTATGTATAAGTACATTTCATTTATTTTCAAATACACGTGTGACGGTGACAAATCAACCGTTCGCTACCAATTCTTGCGGACACTTGAACAAAACCAAATTCATAGAAGAATATCGGGACATAATCGGACAATCAGACACATGCAGGTTATTAATTTTATTCAATTAAATGGAAAACAATCGACTGATCCTGTTCTAAATCATGAAATACGAGTACCTACTACATATGTAACTTTCTATGTTTGATTCTAGACCCCTTGTTCTTTCGAACTGTTGCGAATTCTGAAGAACAAATCCTGTGCAGTGTAACCACTTTCAAAAGAAATCATGGAGCTTAGCGTTAGTTCTAACTTGTATGTCAAAAAAATGTTTCGTCATCAGAACTTTAACCATTACCATTTAAACTAATAAAATTGTGATTTAACTTTAGTCTTATGTCGTTTTTATTTGGCAATCCAGAAGCCTTCTGGACTCTTCTGAAAGTGTTCACTTGGGGAAAAATGACAGTACTGATTCTGAAAAGAAGAAAAATTTGCTTCTGGATTTGAAATCAGAAGACGTCAAACTCAACAGCTGTGATTTTTTTAATCCTCATTGTGCGAAATTTATCTTTCAACAAACATTTTTTTTTGATTTTCATTATTGTCCACATTTGATGTTTCACAACAATCACACAAAACTTCAGAATCATCAGAAGCAAAAAAAAGTGTTCAGTTGGGATTCCGGATCGGAGAGAGATTCCGGATTGCCAAATAAAAACGACATTACATTCATATACTTAAACGTCAAACTCAACAGCTGTGATTTTTTTGTATCCTAATTGTGCGAAGTGTATCTTTCAACAAACATTAGGTTTGTTCGTTGAGCCCTGAAGTCACCCTGGGGTCGCCCTAAATCGTTTTTTGAAAAACCTGAAGTCACCCTGGTGAGCAAATTCTGTGTTTTTTGAGACCTGGGGTCAACCTGAACTCGCCATGAAGTAGATCTAGGTATTTTGCTGGGGCCAGTTCAGGTGACGATCAAACTGTCAAAAGTCATATGAGATTTCATATGTATTTCTTTTGTTGTCGTTTGGCGATTCGCATGTTGCATGTTATTGCTTGTATTTGCAATTAAATGTTTGTTGTACTCATCGGATGAAACATTCAGCAACAACGCGAAATTGTTTTCGTTCATTTTTAAAACTAATTTATAACAAATTTAAAGTTTTATAAGATCACAAAATGATTTTGTCTTGCTTTTAGCTGTCAACAAAACAGTTGAAAGCCCTTGGGTGTTTCTTGAAAACCCAAAACCCCAGTTTTTGTTGACAACTCCGAGGGTTGTCAAGAAAACCTGGGTCAACCCTGGGTAAAGTTCAACGAACGAACCTTATTCTTGATTTTCATTATTGTCCACATTTGATGGTTCACATAGGTAATTAGGTATTCCAATCACAAAAAAACTTCAGAATCATCAGAATCAAACAAAAGTGTTGAGTTGGGATTCCGGATCGGAGAGATTCTCGATTGCCAAATAAAAACGACATAAGATTCGATTCAACTTACGTGTGCTACCTTAAATAAATTAAGAAAAGTCGCCCAAAGTTTCCCTTACCTACAAAGATAGGCTTGCTTCTTCGTCACACAAAATATCTAGCACCTACCGAAGCTACTTATACCTATTTGTCCGAACCATTGATGACCTTAATTTTTCGAATGAAATATTGATATTTTTTTGGTCTTAAAAAATGTAGAATACTATAATATACATACATATATATGTACATACATACATATGTACATATGCATGTACGTAAATTGAATTAAAATAGTATAGGTACCTAATCATTGTTACATACCTACTACATATTTGCAAATCATTAATCCTTTTTGGTTTTTCAATCTTTTTTGGATTTTCCATTACATAATAAGGGTACATAAATGTATTTGTTTTTTCCTTCATCTACTTTCCAAAGCAACAGCTAGTTGTGATTCAAAAATACGAAGAATTAAATCACGTTCCTCGCCATGCGACGCTAATGTAAAGCAACAAATAACCCAATTTCAATTTTGTTATGACTTCTTTTACTAGACACAGTCAATTTGCCTGCTGCGCCAAAGGCAAGCTCATCGATTCTTACACAACCAAATAAGCAGAATATCCCGATTAACCCTTCTTCATCTTCACTCGTTTACTTATCCAAAAATTATTTTCTACCTACCTACCCATGTTCATGTACGAGTAAGTAGATGCATTACATACGCATACATAGGTACCCACTTTCCTAGAATTCAAAATTATTTGGTACTGTTGCTGCTTAAATATTTTTCTAAAACAATAATTGTTGCATGTGTTTCACTTTCACGTTTTTGAATGAATTGACAGGCAGAAGGCAACTTTAAAAAATATTAAGAAATGGTATATCCTTACTCCTTTTGAAAATACATCAATTAAGATCCCTTGTTTGTATTAGTGAACAAGGAGAATTGGATTTAGAAGAAGTCTCTTCAACCAGAACTTTCGACACGTGCTACGATTGAAGTTAAATAGATCAGAATCAGATATACTTTGGATAGCACACCGATGACAAGTGCATTGAAAGGGCTCTCTTCCTGTTTATTATATTTGTATTACTTTGAAAATGAACTTGAATGGTACTCAAACAATGTGGAACTGGACACAATTTGCTTTGCTTCCAGGTTGCTTATTTTATTAATCTTTAATGCTAAGCTTTTATTAAAAATCACATAAATTATATTTTTTTTTTTAATTTACTTGAAACAGGTTTGGCATTAAACACTTCATCACTGACAACTCGTCGGGACTCCTTCGACCGGAATACATCGGCCTTTAGTCCTTCAATGGATTATAGTACGAGTTCAGTGGCAGCCACAGCAGTCTCATCATCAGTAGCAGCGGCTGCAGCTGCTGCAGCTGTAGCAAGAAAATGGCCGGTGAGCAGCTATGGAAATTTAGGCTCTGTAGGCAATGCTTCGGCCAGCCCCATTGGCGCTCCCATTACACCTCCACCTGAATCTTGCTTAATTGCAAATCGAGCACCTGGTGCTGAGACCAAATACCGCAATCAAATCTTAGTGGGCATCGCAGGACAAAATATGTTCGGTTCGAACAGTTCTCTATTCTCAAAACACTTGGGTATTCCAGGAGCTACGGCTGTTGCTGCTGCAGCTGCCACCAATGCAGCTGCTGCTGCTCGACAGTCCGCTGCTATGGCTGCTGCTACTGCAGCTGCTGGAGCAGCAGCCGCTGCCGCTGCAGGCGGCGTAAATGGTGAACGACCCCCAGGCCGATCAAGACTACTCGAAGACTTTCGTAATCAGCGTTATCCAAATCTTCAGTTGCGCGATCTGACGAATCACATCGTTGAGTTCTCCCAGGACCAACATGGATCTCGATTCATTCAACAGAAGCTGGAACGTGCTACCGCTGCAGAAAAACAAATGGTTTTCAACGAAATTCTTGGTGCCGCTTATAGCCTTATGACAGACGTGTTCGGCAATTATGTTATTCAGAAATTCTTCGAGTTTGGCACTCCCGAACAAAAGAACACACTAGGCATGCAAGTGAAAGGACATGTCCTGCCATTGGCATTACAAATGTACGGATGTCGAGTGATACAGAAGGCTTTGGAGAGCATAACTCCCGAACAACAGCAGGAAATCGTACGCGAACTGGATGGACATGTGCTGAAATGTGTTAAAGATCAAAATGGCAATCATGTTGTACAGAAGTGCATTGAATGTGTTGAACCAAGTGCTCTGCAGTTCATCATTAATGCTTTCAAGTCTCAGGTTTATTCATTAAGTACACATCCGTATGGTTGTCGGGTGATTCAGCGTATATTGGAACACTGTACAACAGAACAAACATCACCAATATTAGAGGAGTTGCATGAGCATACGGAACAGTTGATACAGGACCAATACGGCAACTATGTCATTCAGCATGTGCTTGGTGAGTATTATTTTTTATTGTAATACATTTGTGCCGCTTTTTCGCGACATGGAAATAGAAAATTTATCAGTTTATGTTTCATCATCTTAATATATTTAATTAATTTTTGTTTCCTCTTCCTTTGCAGAACATGGCAAGCCAGAAGACAAATCCATTCTCATTAACAGCGTACGTGGTAAAGTTTTGGTCCTATCGCAGCATAAATTCGCTTCGAATGTTGTAGAAAAGTGTGTAACGCATGCAACACGCTCTGAACGAACTGGACTCATTGACGAAGTCTGCACATTCAATGACAAGTAAGTCAAAATCAACTTTCTTTAAAAACAATTTTCCATAACATAACTAACATATAATTTTCATTCAAGTGCCCTCCACGTCATGATGAAGGACCAATATGCGAACTATGTTGTTCAAAAAATGATCGATGTCTCTGAACCAACACAACTTAAAAAGCTAATGAATAAAATTCGCCCTCACATGGCTGCTTTGCGTAAATACACTTATGGCAAGCACATCAATGCAAAACTGGAGAAATTCTTTATGAAATCTTCGAATCCTATACAACCAGCATCTGTGGTCGTCACAACATCCACTGCAATTCCCTCAAATGCTATGATCACAGAAAATGGTGTCACTCCCATTGCAGTTACAGCCAATTCATCGGCTGCACCATCATCGGTGTCTTCTGTGATGTCTTCGTCAGCTTCATCAACCCCATCATCGGTATCAGTGGCTATTGCTGGAGCCAACAATGGTAGTGGATTAGGACCAATCGGACCACCAACTATTGCCACAGCTAATGGTGTCATGTAAACAAAAATAAGATACCCAAAATTTTTTAATTAGAATCTTATATACATAAATATAAAATCTAGCAACCACAAACCAACACACACATATATAAGGATTTAAAGGAAGCGCAAGGAGCATTTTTTTTATTTTTATCATTAGCGACATAATTATTTCTTTTTGTTTTTAGTTTTTTTTTTTGTTAATTTAATTTAAAAATCTTTCAATTATCATTTCTTTGTGTAAATTAAGTTTAAGTAAAAAATCATGTAGTGATAGAGAGCAAATATGTAAAAACGTAATAACAACCATTACTACACACACTTTAATAATATAATTATAATTCTTTAAATATTTAATCAATATAACTTTGTATGTAAAACAACGTCTGACTATATAAACAAAACCTAGCTTATAAGTTGTATCTTGTCTTGTAATTTAGTTTTTAATTTATCTTTCAATTCATAGACTTTTTTCGTGTACAATTTTGTATTTTTAATTTTTTTTTTCTTGTTTTCTTTTTTGTAATACAAAATCAAAACCCACATCATCTTTAACTATACATATTATATAAACAAATATTTATCAAAAGAAAAGTGTTTTATTTTTAATTTTATATTTTAAGAATTTTATTAAATGTGTGTCGTCACCCTCGCCCTCTCTACGCTGCGTGCCTTGTGTGTTCTAACTTTCTTTAAAATAAACAAATTAAAAAAATGTATAAAAAGTTTAAAGTTTTTCATGTACTATGGCTACGTAAATTTAGAAAAGTCACACAATTATTCATTATTTTATTTCTTTGTCTAAGTGCATGCATGCAAGTTGTACAATTTTGTTCAATAACGTTATTTTGATTTTTCTATTCTAACAATATACAATAAAATTGGTGATGAAAAAAAGGAAATATAAATAATTAATTTAAAAAAGAAAATTTTATGTAAATTAGTGTAATTTTTGTATAGAAACAAAATAATTAAATCAAATATGAAAAAAAAAGAAACAAAACTGCCTTTTAAGAAATTAACAATAAATAAGGAAACATTTTTTGTATAAACAAAAAAAAATAAACAACTCTAAACATTTTGTAAAAAAAAGAAAAAAAAGCAAAGAATAACACGGAAAATAAACCGAAGAGACATTTTTCTATCCCTTGAAGAATTTACTTCTGCAAAACTATTTTTTATATTTATTTCTCACGACACATTTTTAAGGGCTCATTTTGTCTTCATTATGAAAAAAAATGTAAATGCTTTGTAAATTTAAAAAAAAAAAACATATTTAATTTGTTTAAAGATTGATTTGAATTTAAATTCATTTCTTCTTCCCTGTAGATAATAAAATAAAGTTTTTATTTTTTTGTTAAAATAAATTAATGTAAAATTGTACCTATCCGCTTGTAAACAACTTTTTATATAGCAAATATTTTCTTTTTTTTTGTTTCTAAAAAAAACTTGTTTTAACAGTGTTTTTTTTTTTAATTTCCCTTAATATATTTTGTTTAAAATGTAAATTTTACTTTTAAAGCAATTCTATAAATAATTTTATGTAAATTTTTGTACAAAAAACATACCAATCATCAAATATTACTCAAATCTTGAGTCTAACGAGTATATGGGGAAAGATTGATGAGGAATGATCAATATTATTTAAAACTATTTTGTTGAAGGTACTAAGAGAATTTTCCGATACTCCGTATTTTGTATATATCAGTTGATAGTGTTGACAATTGTAATAGAAGGATATGATTAATAAAGAGGCTTTGAATACTATACCTGCAAAGCTCTCACGATAAATCTTATTTCTAGAAATTCCTTAAATGTAGCACTAGCAATGAGAAACGACGAGGGAGTATATCTCTTATTTTTATTTATTTTAATCAAGTTGACATCTTTTTCTTGCATCTAAATGATACATTTAACATTTCGTTCTCCTTTTGTCTTAACTTACACAAATTCGTTTGTTAATTCACTGACACTGTAATTTAAACAGTAAGCTATTTTTAGTGTATTGTATGACCCCTTTGGATATTTAACCTTAAGCCGTTTAGGAAATGGAACTCACTGGCACTCAAAATTCTTTAAATATAACAACCTGTTTTGCAAAATAGAGCTTTTCCTTTCCTAGACAATTAAGTCTCTAGAAATGAATACGTATGTATTCAGTATTACTACATTGAAATTTCTACTAGTGAATTTCCAAAAGAGACAAAAGGAAGTTGTTAAAACCAAAATTTTACATTTTTAATATTTATTAGATATGTATGTATAATTTTCTTTTAAAAGCTGCAAACAAGCCAAGCTCGTTTGCCTCGTCCGTATTGTCAAGTGCTCATCTGCACCAGCATCAACTTCCCAAATACTTTTAAAGAAAACCGTATTCGGCAAACTTGAAAAGAGAATATTATCATTTTAATCTATGTCTATGGCATTTTTTTATTCGAAAAAAAAAATCATCTTGCAACTTTTTGAAGTCAGCTATGAACAGAGATTTAGGGCTTCTTCTTTATTATCAGAGGAAATGGTTACCGAATGCAGATATATATAAAAAAGAATCAGCCCTATCACGAATTCCATCGTAATCGGAAACTTACGAATCCCGAAAAAAAGCTATCACTAAATCCGTTCGTAATGGCAATTTGTATGAGATTTTCCACTACGATGAAACTTGTGATAGATTTCTTCGGTATTCGCAACAAGTTTCCGATTACGATGGAATTCGTGATAGGTCTGTGCCGTTGTGTCATTACAACGAAAAATTGTGTTTTTATACAATGCAATAAAGAAATTTTCGTATACATTTCCTTGTTTCAATCAAGTCAGATAGTTTTTTTTCTTGTTAAAGAAAATAAGAAGTTTCAATTAAAATAAGCTAGGAAATTGACATATGGGCCAGCTGGAGCTCAAAAACTTCGCCCTTCACTTGGTATAATTTTTTGATCTCATTATTTGTAGGTCCCTGGCTTCCAACCCACTTTGGATCAATGAAAATGTTCAATCTTAGTTATTTTTAATGGCACGATATAACTGACAATAAATATCAATAACCATTTGACATTTTACGTTATTTAAGTAATTGTCCGAGTATATATTTATAAAGAGCCCATTCTCTTATGATTCTCTATAATGATGTTACTTTATACATCAATAAATGATATGATTACCCTCATCTTTCAATTTATCAAAAGATATTCCTCAAACCAAACCACATTGCCCGACTGTAATTGTCGACAGAAATATTGTATCTATGTATTATTATATATTTTTATATTACTCTAGAACTAGATTTAAACAAAAAAAAAACACCACCTCATCATTATACCTATTTTCACCTCATTTATGTTTTCCTTCCATCAAAAACCTGTATAAAATATCGAAACAGAATATTTTTTATTTCAAAATAAAAAAAATTACTACGAAAATACGAATTTAGAAAAACAAATATTTTTTAAACAAAATAACCATAAATGAAACATTGTAAATTCCTGTAAAATTGTGTAAAAAAAACTTGAATCTTTTCAACACTACTGATATCTGTTGGATTTTTAATTATTTAAAGAAAATTGTAAATTCATCTCTATTGAGCCCTTTAATAAAATACACGAGAAATCGTTTTATTTTTTGCGGAAGTAAATGTCTTTTAAGTAAATCAATTTATAAACAAAAGATTGTTAATTTAAAAATAATGAAAATAAAATTGCAAGTAAAACTAGTTTGTAAAGTTTAAAAACAAATTCGTTTTAATTTTAAGTTTATCGAAAACAAATATTAATTTTCGTGTGTATTGTATTTTTATTGTCTAACTCTGTGTGGAACTACCTACTATTTGTCATGGTTTACCATTTATTTTTATTGCTTCTATCAAGCATGCACTGATAATGTAACGAGACGTGGATTTTCTTTTCAACTACTTAGTTTATAGATTTATTTTTTAATTATTCATTATATAATGTAATTTAATATGAATGTTTATTTTAACTTTTCTGGTTAGTTATATGTTTTTTTTTAGTTTAAATTTTTCAGCACATTTGTATTAAAACAATAATTATAAATTTTCAAATGCAAATTGTATTTATCCTGTTTGCAAAGGAAACATTGTATTTAATGGTAAAAATGAAGGAAGAAAGAAAATGTGCTAAACAAGTTTATATAAAATCCTTTAATTATTACAACAAACAAAAATAAATTTATAATATATATATATATTATATATCATTAAACGTTACTAAAAATTATACACACATACATTTACTAAGAATATATAACAATTACTCTATAGTGTAAAGTCTTATAAATAATTGTAATAAATGTAGATTAAACAAACAAAAAATACTAAGAGAAACCCCTTAAGAATAGAAACAATTTTTTAAATGGAAAATTCTGATTTTTAAAGAAAAAAAAATGGCACTTGTTTTAAACTAGCGGTGTCAATTTATTCATAATAAATAAGAACAAACATTATTGTTCCATAAACAAAATGAGAACATTAAGTTAAAATGAAGAAGAATTTAAATGCAGCATAGTTGCGTGTGTAGATTGAAATTTCAATATTAAATATTTATATACCGTGTATTAATTGTAAATGTTTGTATTAAATAAAATAAAATTAAAACGAGATACACTCTCGTGAAGATGAACTAACTTATTGAAAATAAACTTTGACTTCGTTTGTATACAAAAAAAAATTAGAAACTAAAAAGTGTACCCAACCAACATACTATGGCACTATTTAAAAAAAAATTAAAAGAATTTTAAATAAAATAAAAAACAAAGATGCAAAAGCAGTTAATATATTTAGAACACATTTACACGTTCGACATACACAGACACAAAAGTTGCAAAATACTTTTTATCATCATTATACGAGTACATCCATTTTATAAATATCTCACAATATACACATTTTTATACATAATTTTAATGATCGTTATTGATTTATACTTTTGGTTTTTTTCATTTTTGCTTGCAATGAACGTTCATTCAATTAGGGAATCAGCAAAAACAAAAATAATCAAACCAAACCTCAGGAAGACAAAACTGAGGTGAATAATGCTTTTTAAATGATGTTTTTTTTTAATTATAATTATTATTTAATTTTGAAAATTTTTACTAAGTTTTTTTTTATTACAAGCGATTATAGATTATTTTAAGTTTAACTATGACAACTTTTACATGTATTTTTATTGTCTATTATTACTCTTTTGTTCTTTTAAATCTATCGTCTCCTAGTTTTTATGATTTATATAAATTAAAAACTATTAAACTGAAAATATATGAGATAAGAAAATAAAAAAAATTTAAATAAAAACAATTTTAATTAAAATGTAGCAAAATTGAATGTTGTTTTATTTTTTTTATTGCTTACGAACGCAAAATTGCTGTTTTAATAATTTGGTTTGTTGCTTATTTCTTGAGGACACAAAATTTGGCTCACCCGGTATAATCAAGGAGATTTTAAATGACAATCTTTATAAATCCGAAATGAAACGGATGTGGTGTTATGTTTTCTTTTGATTTAGTATATTGAATTACATATTACATTATATCACATATACACATAAACATTTCTGCGAACAATTTCAAATAAATTCAGCCTTAATATGCTAAGAATCCCGAAAAAATTTATCAAAGAATCCATCCAAGTTAATTTGTAGTGAAAAATCTGCAGCGATTTTCGTGATATTTTGTATTCCCAAATTCAAATGAAATAGAAATTTGAACTCTTTTTCTACGACAAGTAATTTTTGTTGGGATGGCGGCTAGACGATGGGAACGCTTGTGTTTTGTATAAAAATATAAGTTTTTACCAATTTTTGTTTTTTAATAATATTTGTTGCTTAAATAGGATAAAAGAAGCAACTAATCGGGTAAGGTACATAACAAGTAAGGCTTTTATTGAACATGGATATAGCAAAGCACCAAAAGAAGATGTGAAGCTGTTTTTTTATGGAACAAGGCAGGCGCGATCAAAATACTTTTAGGCCACCTTCAAATTTAATATATTACTACTGACTCATGTATGCTAAATAGATCGAAAGTGCCTCCAAGTATATTTCTCTGAATTATCAGATTGCACTTTCGCTGAAGGACTCTATTCGATCAGCAATGATTTTGAAGACAATTGAATCCATTTTTAAATAGTTTTATTTAATTCATTGAAAAGTTTTTTTAATTATTTTGTTTAAATGTGGCAAAACAGCTGATTTTTAAAATGAGAATGGATTCTGTGATAGGGTTTATTATTAAATGTTGACAGCATTATTATTAATGCACGAGTATAACGCAACTTAGCTCTATTGCAAAATATGTATATGTTCAGAATATCCGCAAAACTTTGGGTTCTTCCTGGGTAAAATTGATTGTTGCATTTCGCAACAATAAGATGGATACTCGGTCATCCAATCCTACAGTCGTAAGCTGAATAGTTGGCACTTCTTCATCGGAACAGAAAGTGCACTTTTTGTATGACATGTCGGAATTATATTAATATTCAACTATTAATTCCGAGGTAACTCAAACTAAAAAAGTTGCATTATAGGTTCGATGTGCACTTAAACTGTGCTAAACGCGTCTTCATGAATTGATAGTTCAGCGTTAGTGAATACCTTGTTGGAATCGCATAGTAGTGTTTTTAATCAAAGAAAGTTGGGTAGGTGGAGCAATGTCCATGGGGAGCCGTATAACGAATAACGAAAAACAAAACAGCGATAGTCATGACATGACATACATAGACTGATTATAAATTACGAGAGTGGATGCATGAGAATACTTATTGAACGATTAAATCAAAATATATTTGGCCAAATTCCTAAGTAATTCTAAAATTTGCACAGGAAAATAGCATCAACTGCATTTGGGACACTCTGCTGAGCAGCAATTTTTATGTTCCTATTTTCAAAGTGTTTGTTCAGTAAAAGTTATGTTTTAACGAATTTGACCAAATTTTAAGTGCATTGAAATTTTTAAACCCAAATAATTGTCAAATCGTAAGGAGTAATCACAATGGCTCCAGGGTCCTTATTTTTAATTAAGATAAACGTTCAAAATCCTTCTTTATCAATATATGCTTTATGCGACCCAATATATTTTTTTTTTCCAATTGGGAACGGGATATTCAGTCATTCAACTTTCCTTGACGCTCGCACTGTGCTCAAACATTTTAAGAGTAGTCATCATAATTCCTTTAGTGCGCGCATAATTTAAAACAAATTTCTTTAAAGGTGTCACCAATAAAATTTCCCTGGGAACGTTTTCCATCCTCGAAAATTGGAAACGTGACTGAGAGTTCCCTTTTGAATTTATTTGTATTGAGAATACAAAAAGGGTTTGGTTATATATCTAAATTTGTATCTGGAAATGCTAGTAAATTGGAGTAAGCCTGATATTTTTCAAGGCGTGAAACAATGGGCGAGTAATAATGAAAAAAAAAGTTTCTGGATATTAAATAATCACTCTTATTCCGATAGTCGTTTTCCGAAAATTGGAATTTTATTGAAACGACTATCGTTATAATGGTTAGAAAAGTGAAGAACATAGAGAATGCTGCCCTTTTCGTATTATTTAACACCAAAATGTGGTCTCTGGAGCCTTCTCGTTTTAAAGGCGTTTTATTAAAACGACTATCGGAATAAGGGTGAATAACTGTTCTGGTATATATTTCAAATTGAATCATATTAGGTAGTGCTGGCAATTTCAAGATTTGAAAGATTTCAAAAACAGCCATTGAAAGGTGATGACAAAATAGAGACAAAAGGAATTGATTGATCGAAATCGGGAACGCAATGTTCGTTTTCACAAATATCGGAACAGGATTTTTGTATGTTTTTAATTCCATACAAAATGAATTTTCTGCTTCACAACCTTACCAGAAAGGCTTATTTGTTTTTTCTCAATTTTGGTTTTATACATACATATGTATATATACATTATAAGCTTTACGATCTGACCATACCTTAAACTACTTTACTTTTATTTTAAGACATTTCTTGTTCATTTCATTATCTTTATCACAATTGTTGCAGAAACAAATTTTCCGTATTTCAATGTTTCAAGATACGAAAATTTCACTTTCGAAATTTTGAATCCGAAAGTAGTAGATTTCATTAACCTTGAAAAATATAGGGTACAAGATTACAATTTGGGATCGAAATACATACATACATAGAAGAGGCTCAGGGCTGATTGTCAATTTGGTTTAAAAAAATAAAATTAAATTCCTATAATTTCATGTTAAACTCAACTGAAAGTAGTTTTCATAAATCTAATCTGCAATCAATTTTAGTCGAGTTTCAATGGATAACAGGCATACTAAAGGCAAATGCTTTTTAAGGAACTTCGACCACTGGGGAGGATATAGTGGATAGTGAGATCAGCTTTTTATTTTCTATGTGAATTAAAAATCGCATTATTTCCAGGATTGAAAAGACTTTAAATCTTAAGTTTCGTCCTTGGAAGCCCCAAATACAAACTTCTAACTGATTTGAATCATAGCAAGTTTTTTTTTTTAAGTTTAAATCGATTTTTTCTCAAAACTCCATATACATTCTCCCCACCCTCTTGAGTTGGAATAAATGATGTACCACGCATGAAATCTTTTAAGAGCTTTAGGGAAAACAATTGCTTTAACTCGAACACTAACTTAACTTAACCTTTATCGATAGTAAAGAGAGAGTCGAAGAACTGTGGCCTGACTAGAGAATACGAAGCGTTTTAGGTGGCGAAAATAAGGTTTGGAAATTGGAATTATTGTTTTCACTTTCGCCTGCCTCTTTCGTTTACATTCGCCCTATTTTCGAAATCGAAACGCGAATATGAAATGACATTTCATTTAATTTTTTACCGCATGAATTAATTATGTTGTGTATTGTCGGGGCTTAAAAATTTTCTTGAAATTCCAAGGTTTGAGGATTCTACACGTTCGGCATATAATACAAAGAATATTATGGAGTCCATTTTTGAATTTAAATTTTAATTTTTTTCAAAAGTTAATACACTTCACAGAAATTATGTTTATTGCTTAAAAAATAAATATTCAGCTAGAAATCTTAGAAGTATAATGTACAACTCGCTTTAAATTCGATTATTGATCAAATCGATTCGAGTCGAAAAGGAGATATCGAATTGAAAACAATTCGCTTCGTATTCCTTAATCCTTTGAAATTCACGGTTGGAAACCGCTATATAAAGGTTTGGTATTTTTAAACTTTTGTACAAAATAACTTAAATTTTGTCTTCTTCCGAAAAGTTTCAAAAACTGTTTGATTCTAATGACGCTTACTGCAAAAGTAATATAGAGTACCGTCAACCTTTTACCACAATATCTTGAATTGTGATTGTTTATGAACGACTGCCTTCCGATTATTTTACGAGTATTTATTTATCATTTAGAATGAACGTTTCTTTACAATTTTTATTTACAATCACTTTCATTTTAACATCAAAGTAATATTTCAATAAGCTTTGAAAGATAATACCAAATTACATAGTATAGTAAAATTAAGAAACAAAAAAATACAAAATTTATACATACATACTTATATACATATATAAATAAAAGTTTCAAAATAACTAGATACCTTCTTCTGTCTTGTAAAAGTTGTAAAGTTTTTCATTTATCTATCTTAATTTGTATTCCAATGTTAATAACCGAATAGTAATCAAAATATAATTAAAAAAAAAAGAAGTAAATCTTAAAACAGAATAAGAATTTTTTAACGCAAATGAACATATTTTTTACATGCGAAAATTACACATGTAATTATGTCTTGTGAAGTGTACAAGTTTTGTTGTAAAAAACAATTATACATATGTATATCCAAGAAAACAAAAATAGAATTTTATTGAATTTACTCACAGAACAGAATTCATTTATTTTTTTATATGCGAAATTTTTGGAAATAAAAAAAAAATAAATAAATAAATAAATCAACTTGAAAAAGAAAAAAAGACACTAAATTTACAGTTCTCGATCAAATGCTGAATTTGAAAACAGAAATTGCAAAACAAAAAGGATATTTAATAAGTTTCTCATTATTTTAGAAACGATGAAAATTATTTTTCGACATTATCCCTAAGAAATAATATTTAACACGTTATATATTGTATCCCGGTAAAAAACAAATAAAAAATATTTATACACAGCAATTGCTACACATGCATAGATAAAAGCATTATATATATACATATATGTATATATATATATGTATATATAAAAAATGAATTGTAGATTAAAGAAATAAAAAAAAAAAACAAATAAAATAAAACCAATTGTAGATTTTTGTGTAAACTATTGTATTCATATGTAAACATTGTAGAAGTTTTAAACTTAAGAAAAGGTTTTCGAACAACTCCTTAGTTATTTATTCGCTTAGGTTGATTTTTATTTTTTATTTGTTGAAAATAATTTGTAGAACCATTTTGTTTTAGTTTAAAATATTTTATCTATGTTCAGTAGGGAAAACTTTTTACAAAACTTTTTTAAGAGAAACCAAAAACATAAGACATAATGTATAAAATGTTTTAATAACCATATATTTCGTAAGGAATAGAAAAAAAAATATAGAAGGTAAAGATTTTAACATTTGTAAGATTTTACAAGGGAAAAATAAGTTATTAAAGAATTTGTACACAGAAAATTATTCAAGAAATACAATTTGACATATATAGTAGTAATATAAATTAACAGAAACACCTAATTTATTTACTGTATTTAATTAAAGATGAAAATACTTCTTTAAAATTTATCGGACGTTGATCTAGTCAGCAAAAAAAAAAGTAATACAAAAATATTATAAATAATTGGCCACAACAAATGTTGGCATAATAGTAAAACTTGCGATAAATATAAAAACAACTTCATTTAAAATAAAAATATAAATAAAAACACTTTTCTAGATGAAGCAAGATGCCGAAAAATAAAACTTGAGAAAAATTAAATAGATTTGCGAGTAAATTTTTTATTAGAAAAAAGCGAATAAACAAAACCAAAATAAAATAAAAAAATAAATAAAACAAGAAAGTATGTCTTTAAGAATTTTAAGCTTTTTGAGAAAAAAAAAAAACAATAAAAAAAAACCAAATTACTAAATTTTGACCTTCAAATTCATTAATTGTAAATTCACATCATTTTTATTTACTTGGGTGCATAAAATGAATTTTCTTAAGATTATTTACTGTATTTTTAAATTGTGTTTCCTCAAAAAAAAATTATACTCTTCAAAAAATATATATTTACAAAACACTCATAAGTAATTAAATTTTCCTCAATTTTGCAATTTGACAAAGTTTGTGTCTTATATTCATTAAACAAATTAAACTTTAATTAAAGATAAAAAAATGAATACTGAATATTGAAGTCTTGAGTTATAAATTAAAGAAAAGAATAACTAATAAATATAATAATAAATACAATTTACAAAAGATCCTTAAGTAAATAAAAGAAATCCAAATAAACAAAAAACAAATTATTATAAATAAAATCCACGAAAAAATTATTAGAATTTAATAATTTGTCTTTATTTATCTCGTAAAAGTAATAAGGGGGATGCTTCTCGACTTCTGGCCGGTTCTGGGGCGACAGAAATGTCGTCTTTTGGCGCACAGTTGCTTTCTATCGTAAGAGCGTCGAAGAAGGTACCATCATTTTGCACAAGATGGCCCAAAATGTCTTAACTTATTGATTATGGAAAACTATAAAGCTAAGATTTTCAAAATGAGAGGCCGCTGAAGTGATTTTTTTGATGATGAATGTTGGAAAAACTGATTTTGTTTTTTTTTTTTTATATTAGTCAAGTGTCAACATTTTTGAGTTGAATTCGTTAAGAAATTAAAAAGAAAGAAGATGGAAACCAAGCCAAATAAGGCGAGAAACAGATTGGCACAGCAACTTCAACAGCAACTTTGACAACGACGTCACTCTTTTTAGAGCCACTGGTTTTAAATGGCTTTGAATACATTAACACGGCAACTTCGACATCCACATCCTAAATTCGATTTCGCTGTGCAAATGATATCTACGAACTTTTAAGGCGAAATTTTTCAGGTTTATCAACACTCAAATGAAAATTTGACAACCATATTTTTGTTTCGTCTATTTATTTTGGTTTTGACAATGGAAGAGCATCTTTTAGAAGTACTAAAAACAAATTAATTTTACTATGACAAATGGCGCAAGTCGTATACATTGACGCAATTCACGTTAATTTTTATCATTTAATGTACGGTAAAATCATTTCGCATTTGGAACTAGTTTGATTATATGCTGTCAAAAGTACTGTTCACGTTGTAATCTATTTCACAAGACTTTTGATGTCGAAGTTTTCGTTTCTGTTAAAGTTGCTGTGTCAATCTGTTTTCGCATTAGGAATGAAAGTTAATTAATGATACATAAATGTCAATCCCTAAATATAAAAATAAAGTTGGGATATGGATCGTTTTCGTGATTTTTTTTACTTTTCTTTACTTAATATTGAGAGATACATATGTGATATGTCAGTGAAAAACATGGTTACAACTGTGGAGTCTTAGAATTAATTGTCAGAAAATTTGTCTGACAGGTAAGAAAATAAATTGTCAGCCAACTTCCAACAATAAATTGTAAGAGATTGGTAGATTTTCTACCAAGCGTGTAAACACACAACTTAGTCAGCTCATTTACCCCTATCACACGCCACGAACTACTTCATCGAAGCATATTGTCGATATGGTTTTTGGGTCGTGTGAAATGAATATGTGTCGACATAGCAGTGCGAACTCTGGGAATCGAAGTAGTATGCCGACATGGCGTGTGAAAAGGACCGAACTAGTTCGTCGACACAGTTTTTTATGATGTTATTCGATTTTAGTTGTTAAAATTTACAAATCGTCTGATAAAATAAGAATAAAATTTAATCTCCTTAAGCAACAATTCAATAAAGCTCTGATCAACACAAAAAAGTGGTTCTGGAGCATTAAAATTCAAATATTTTTCGATAATTTTCACTTTTCATTTAAAATTTCACAACCCTACCATTTAACAGCTGATTTTGGCATATACTTCTACATCGGCGTATTGGCGTGTAAATGCCCATACAAAAGCGAAGTATTTTGTCGATTTGGTTGATCGGTGGTGGCGTGTGTGAGGGGTAATTGGTAGATAATTGGCCGCGTTCACCTACGTATCCAAGGATATCCGGATTTGTTTGTGTTGTTGTAATCCCATATGAAAAATCAGCTGCTGAACGAAACAGCTTATGTCAAGCAGAAATCTAAAGCTATCCAAAAAAATTTGGTATACTAAACTATCCATGGGGAATTTTGAAGAACAGCTGACATTCAGCTGATCTATTTTCTTTTGTGCCGAGTACAGGGTTGGCCGAACTGTAACTTTTAAACATTTGTTAAGTCTAGTACTAACTTAGAAAAGTAAAGTTTGTTAGTATGTAGTTGTGCTTGTTGCACAAATCTCATTAGGATCCTACTGCAAGGCTTTTATTCTTTGAACTTCAGATTGTTTCTTGATATATGTAGGAGGTATTAAACTCAAATTCTTTTAGGGTTTTTATAGAAGTATGAAATGACATTAACTCTTAAACATGACTTGTTATGGTATTATATGGACATATTTAGAGCTGAGTTTTCAGAAAAGGATTTTTATAAGACTATAAGCTTATATAATTTTATTGCAAGGAGAGAAAATAGTTTAGCTATAAGATTTAAGTAGTCTTAGGCTAGGCGCGCACATTCAATTTTTAGTTGCACAACTGTTTGGTTGCTTATAGAAAACAGATGAACTATTTGGTTGAATGTCCGTGCAGGTGCATATAATATATATGTTACACAAAATAGCGAACTCATTTTAGACAATCGTTTAGTTTGTGTCAAAAAACAAACTTTTTAGTTGCTCGAACCAAGCAGTTGCGAAACTAAAAATTTAATGTGGGCCCCTAGCCTTAAGCTGAAAAAGTGTTTACCTCTTAAAATAAAAATGTTATGAAACTTAGTTCAGTTTCATAACAAGATATTAATACTTACGTATAGCAATATAGGATATAAGAGAGTTGTATGGGATTTTTTTTTCAGATTTCAAGAGTTAAGCTCTGGAGAGTATGTTAGTTGGGCTTATTCATTTTTAATAAGCGAAGTGAAAATGGCTGATCTAAAGCTACATAATTATTGGCCTGAAGGTGGATTTACTCCAATTAAAATGGAAAATAATCGTTCTGGAGCTCTCTTCGATACGAGTGCTGCGCTTCTTAAGAATAAACAGTTTCAAGTTTCAATATATCTACCAGTTCTTTGTTTTCATTATTTTTGAAAAGTTTTTCGGTAATATTTATATCAATAGAGAAATGAAAATTATTCATATGTACAGTACATTCAGCACTAAAAAATATCTTTAAGTCATGTGTTCACAATCCAAATCCTTAGATTATGCCAAAGAAAATTGTTTGTCTCCAAAAATAAACTTCCCATCAATCATGTATAATTCCTACAATTCTTCATCCTTATGTTAAATGAAACATTTTCAGTTTTTCTTTACAAACCTTCATAAGATTAAGATCATAAATGTGCAAAATTGTTTGGTTTCCATTATTCTATTTTTTTATGAATTAACTACGTATGTAGCAGACGTAACAAATTGTAGTAAATTAGGCATGTAGTTGATTCGGCCAACCCTGGTCGATTCACGTCGTTTTTTTTTACTTTGACAGTAAATGTTACCTATCCGGTTTTGGTCGTTCGCCAACGTATCGGATACTAAAGTATCTTAGATACCCTATCGGACTACGAGGTGAACGCGACCATTGTCAGACATTGGGGGATATCGTGAATAAAATTTCCCTGGAAAAAATTCCCATTTTCGAAAAATCGCGATCGTGAATGAGTTCGAAATATTCCCGCGTAATTTATGGCTATCGTGATTTTTTTCCATTTCTGAGAGATTTTAATGTTATTGGAAGCCTTAAAACTACACATACCTAATTCAAATTCCGAGGGAAACAAAATTTCCAGGGAGATTCCCGATAGGCCCCAATGATTTGCAAAATGAGGACTACATGTGGTTCCAACATGGTACCAAAAGTTAGAAAAGCTTGAAGGTGCTAAATCTCACGATTTCAGTGACGAAGTAAGCTCGATACTTACCAAGGAAGCATGGTTTGAGTTAATCATTATTTTTTATTAAATCAAAAAAAAAAATAAACTCCTTCTCGAGACTAGCCATGATTTGCACCTCCATGAAGGTTTGTTAATTCTCTACTCAACATTGAAAGTTATAGCCTCAAACGATCGTTGATCGGAAATATCTCCATTCAAAGACTATTTTAGGTTTGAAGTGACCAAACCTCAAATAAGCTCTTTGTTTTCATTAATAGAAGGTTAGGTTAGGTTAGGTTGGAGTGGCTGTCTAGTTGTTGTTGACTCACTTAGACCTCAAGGGTCCGTTGTGATACCACTAAAGAAGTTACTCATGGGAGAGTAATGAATTTAAACAAACCATTTCGTGCTTTTAATAAAGTTAGAGAGACATTTTGGGGCATATTCATAGATGTTTGCTAAACTCTTGCTAAGTTGTTACTAAGCAATTCCAGAGTTTAGGCTATTCATAAATAAATTTAGTCCTAAGTTTAGTGCTAGACCTGTGGTCTAACTTTAAACATAGGAAATGCTATGTTTAAGTAGTTATTATCAAAGTCAAATGTCAAATTTGATTGATAAAAAAAAGTTCCAGATACTCTTAGAGCCCTTTGCATTGCAGCATTACTTTTGTTGTTCATTTAAAAATTATTATAGAATATTTGTTTGAGCTTCTTGTTTGGTTTTCTTATATATCAAAAAATACCACACAAAATTTAACATGACGTGTAATAGAGATGCTAAACCTAGTGTTTTTCAACTCTCAACCATTAAATTTTGTTCAACCTACAATTTTCTGCCGATTCCAAATGGCTAATAAGCAGCACTTCTCATGACAAGAGATACTCTTGGAGGATTTGTCAATTCCTCGCAAGAGGTAGTACACCACTGAAAAAAACTTTGTTGCAGCGGCTGAGAATCGAACCCCTGCAAGACAGTCCAACGCACTAACCATTATGCCAAGGCGTACGACACAAAATTTACACTTTCTTTGACCCGTCATTATTGAAGGATAATTGTAGTAGAACACAGCCTTAACCTGATGTTCTACTAAAAACAGCAGGGAAACTGACTATGAATAGTAGCTGTGTTTATTTAACCAACAAGCCTTAAACTAAGGATCTAGCAATCACAACTTTAGTAATTCTCTATGAATACGCCCCTTTGTGTCGATTGTTGCCAGTTCACTGGTATTATCGAAGAAGGGATTACCGAGATAATTAATTATTCCTTCTATTGGAGAGTGCTGGACATGTACATAGAAGGTGTTGGACTGTTTCCCCTTCCTCCTCGTCCATGCAGCTTCTACAGAAGTCATTTGTGTAGACTCCTAGCCTCAAAGCATGTCTACCTATAAGGCAGTGTCCTGTTATAACTCCTATTGTAGAGCTTATATTTTGTCTGCTCAGAGAGATCAAACCTTTTGACCGTTTTAGGTCTATGCTTGGCCATATTTGTTTAGTTGCCAGGCAGGTGGTACCCTGTGACCATCTAGCATTTGTTGATTCTAGAGCATATTGTTTGAGAAGATGTTTGCATGTAGCAAGTGGTGTTCCTATGTTATGTTTTTGTCTAACAGTAGGAAGAAGTGTTCCGTTTTTGGCGAGCTCATCGGCCTTGCAATTTCCCGGAATGTCTCTGTGGCCCGGCACCCAAATAAGGTGAATATTAAACTGTTCTGTCATCTCATTCAGAGATGATCGACAATCGTGGACCAATTGAGAGTTAGTGGAGACAGACGCGAGAGATTTGAGGGCGGCTTGGCTGTCCGAGAAGATCCGTATATCCTTGCAAGATATAACGTTTTCTTTGAGCCAGGATAGTGCCTCTTTAATCGCCATTACTTCTGCCTGGAATACACTACATTGATTGGGAAGTCTATATGAAAGACTGAGATTCAGTTGTTTTGAATAGATGCCACTTCCAACGCCGTAATCGGTCTTAGAACCGTCTGTATAGAAGTGTACAGCATTGTCTTCCAGGGGTCTCTCTTCTTCCCAAGACGATCTTGAAGGGATGGAAACCAGGAAGTTGTTATCGAATACCATTTTTGGGGTGCTATAGTCTAAGCGATCTGGGATAGATCTGAAGTTGTCTAAGATGGTTGTATGACCAGTATTGTTACTGATCCATTGAGAGGTGGCTCTAAGTCTCACACATGAGTTGGCTGCCACCATTTTGGAGAAGATGTCAAGAGGTGTTAGGTTTAAAAGCACTTCCAGGGCTGCAGTTGGTGTCGAGCGAAGTGCTCCTGTGATGCACATACCTGCTGACCGCTGGACTTTGATGAGTTTATTTAGATTTACCATCTTGTCCAGTGCGGTCCACCATACGACAACTCCATAAATGAGAATCGGTCTAATAACCGAGGTGTATAGCCAATGGGTTATTTTTGGGGAGAAGCCCCATTTCGATCCTATTGCCTTTTTACAAGTGAAAAGCGCTACGGTAGCCTTTTTTACTCTTTCATCAATATTTGCCTTCCAATTTAGTTTTTTGTCTAAAATGAGGCCTAAATATTTGGCTTGGTTGGAAAAGCTTAATGGTATTCCTTAAATCTTGGGTGGGTTAATCTGAGGAATTTTCATTAATAGAAAGATCTGGAAAAAATGTTTTATGTTATGTCTCCGACTCTCTTCTTCATTTTTATAAATGATCTCTTGTCTGAAATTTCAAATCTATTTAATTTTTTTGCTGACGACTCTACTTGTCATATTCGTTCTCCAATTTACGGCCATCTCCTTCGGAATTTGAACAACAGTACCCACCCATGCGATCTTTACAGTATTGTTAAATAAGGAACCTATAAGAAATCGTGTGGAGTTAAATGATTCGAAAACTCAATGCTGTCTATTGTCTTTGAATCAAAATATACCCCTTATGCCATTATCTTGGAATAGCACTTGCATCGAAGAAACCGAAAAACTCTCAGTACTCGGTATGTGTGTCAACGACGATCTTCGTTTTAATGACCACATTATCGAAACCGCCAAAAATGCTGCTGAATGCTTAGGATTTTTGTATCGATGTAAGAAATTTTTCACCCCTTCTGATCTGGCTGCCATTTATAGGGCGTTTATATGTGCAAAACTCGAGTATAACTCACATCTTTGGGCAGGTGCAGCACAAACTTCTCTACTTATTCGATAGAATTCAGAACAGAGAGTTAAAACTGATAGGAAACAGAGCTATCATGGATTCATTTCCAACTCTTGAACATCGTGAGAGTGTTTCATATATTTCCTTGTTTTATCGCTTCTTTCACCAGCAGTGCTCACTCGAAGTAGCCAGTTGCATTCCTCCCCTCAATCGAGCTTAATTTTGGTCGTACCGTCAAATATAGAGATTCGTTTTTTAGTCGCACAACACGATTAGTGAATGATTTACCCGGCACGGTTTTCCCTTGCCAACATTCAAAACTAACCCATCGCCCGTGCTGCGCTTAACATTATAAGGGTCTCTTAATGTTCCCTTGAGCGCATGTGAATTATAAAAAAAAACACCAGACCCAGCAAAATCTTTTGGTTATCAGGGTAGGATAGTTTCTGAAAAGATAACTAACCTAATAAAAGGCTAGGTTTTGGAAAAATAAATATAAAACTCAATGATTTTTTGTTAACTTAAAAGTTTATTTGAGTCCATTTAATATCATAATTTAAAGTTAAAACTAAATCTTAAAAAAAAGAATATTTACAAAAATAACGGATATGTATACAAAAATAGTTACATTTATACATTGCACCAATCTTCTACAATAACTTGGTTTATGAAATAACATACAATGATGTTTGTCCAATGATGCTTATTCTAACTTTAGTACTTTATCTTAGTTTATGCTGTCAAATCTAATCAATATAGAACATCTCTCTGGGGACATGTTTCAAAAGCTGATTGGCCAATTGACCGAATTCATGGGCTAATTTCTTTTGTAGTTGAGGTCGCATGGCATCAACAACTAACCTCCCATTATCACGGAGGAACAGGTTCGTTGCTTCCGCTAAAAAATAAAATAAAATATAATATAAGACATCAGATTGCCATAAGGAGATAAATTAAAATTCTTACTCAAGATGCGATTATTATTGAAAGCCCTGGATATACTCATTTCGATATTCTTGACATCAAGTTCAATATTCAGTGCGTCCACATGCAGATAAGTACCACCGGGCTTTTCGTTTGTCGAAACTTTTCCAGTCAGCTTGGCAAGGACTCCATCTTGAAAGAAAAAAAAAATACCCATAATTATTTGAGATTGTTCTATATAATCTATAAATGTTTGTAAGTACCAAATACAGAATGGAATTCTCCACCTCCTGAAGCTGGAATTATGAGCAAAACTCCAGAGCTGGTATATTTGGCTTCAATTCTCAATTTTGGCATTGCAATACTCGCCTCAAATGGTTCACCGTTTTCACTAAGCTTCATTGACTTTACTTGAAAGTCACTGGCACCAAATACTTCCATGTTCTTCAATGTGATCTTGTAACCCTGTGGGCCATCGGTTAATTGTAGAGATAGTGAGTTCATTTTGAATGGTTCTACGGACGGCAGCTAAAATTATATAATTATATAAAAATTTAAATTGCGTTCATTTCATTGAGTTAATAAGTTTTGTTGATATCGGTTATGACTTTTTTGTCACGGTGAAATTAAACTACAACCTGTTCCTACTGCGGATACACAGATACGAGTACTACAGAAATCGATATTTAATCTTAGGCTATACACTTATATATTAGATTGAAAATTTTGCTCGGTACAGATTAATAATTATTCATAATTTTGTGGGCAATTAAAATAATAGCTTAGGAAGGCAGATTTCAGTGTACTTTATTTCAACCTGGGTACTGATCTTTGACCAAAATTGTACGATTATACTTTCTTGACACAGCCATTTCTTAGTGACAATTCGGCAGGAACAAATTCAATATAATATAATTTTCGTATTTCCACAATTTTACGAAACTTAACCGAATTTTGATAAAAACTCTTTATTTTCGGACAATAAACGATGTATGTAATTCACATATAAAATTAAATAAATTAGAGACATCATGGTCTCATAGAGAGCCTACATCCAGCGATTTACAACTCTCAACAATTTCTGTGAGCGAGTTTTGGAGAAATGGGGAACCTACAATTTTCCGCTGACTCCGAACGGCTAAGGGGCGGCACTTATCATGGCAAGAAATACCTTTGGGAAATTTAAAAATTAATCGCAGGAGGTAGTTCTATACCTAAAACTATTTTACAGCTAATGAGAAACGAAACCTAGACTCTCTGCAAGACAGTCCAACAAACAAACCTTTACGTCAATAAAACGATACTGATCATAGTGACAGTAGTGCTGTATGTTTATCTCTCTTTTGCTTATGATTGTGTTGATTTTCAAATGTTTTCTGTCTTTTTACTTGCGACTTATAGGTACTATAAGGCAAGTTATGTCTTCGTAAAAAAAATCGAACTCGAGATTTTGATCAAAGTTGACATTACGATGATAGAGAAGACCAAAAAAGTGGGTCTCACAATTCTGTCTGTCTGTCTGTTCGACTACAGCTAAAAGTGCTCGGCAAATTTTCTACAAACTTGGTAGATATGGGTTTTAATTTTTTCCCCCGGCATGTTTTTTTCTTTTTTTTTTAAGACCAAAAATAACGGTACCTGCCATACGAATTTTTTTCGAAATTTTATAAATATTTTTTTTTCTCAAAAACTGTCCCACAGATTAAAAAAAAATTAAATTTCATTTAGTTAAACCTAGGTAATGGTTGAAAGAAAAAATTCCAAAAAAATATCATTTTGGTACCCCTTTTTTTAAATCGCCCCTACCTCCTAAATGGGGCGAGATAGACCCCCCCTCCCATAGTAAAAAAACGCTTGTATTTGACCCTTCTACAAAAATCCGTTATCAGTTTTTGGCGCCTAAGTTATCGTACTCTCCCCTATTATTGTGTATTCAAATTTTCAAAAAATGTTTTTTTTTGATTTTAAAAAAAAATTCAAATTTTTTGTTTTGAAAACTCAATATTTCGAAAACCCCATGTTCGATTTTTTTAAGACAAGATATTAGAAAAAAGGAATTATTTTACCTAAAAATAACGGTACCCTCCATATAAATGTTCAGAAATGGTTTTCGAAAATCGTATTTTTCTCGAAAACGGTTCCGAGAATTTTGCTAAAATTTTTTTTCTTTCGATTAATTCTTACGATCTATAATTTAATAAAAACATTTTGAAAACAAGATATTACTGACTGTACCTACCATAGAACAATTTTTTCGAATTTTGAATTTCTCATTATTGACATAACGGATTTTAATGATTTTTTTTATAAAGAAGCTCCTACAAAATTTAAAAAACATTGTATTTCAAAACTTAAGGAAAAATATTTTTGGAAAAAAAGCATTGAAATTTTTTTGGAAATTTAATTCTAGTTCACATAGTAATAAAACCTTAAAGTTGGCGTACCAAAATTTTTTCATAAAAATGTTTTAAAAATTTTGTACATAAAAGCTTATTTTTTTGAGAAAACACTACAACGACTTATAATTTTTGTTCTTAAATAAATTTATATTTGCATAGTCCCCTATTACACGATGTCTCACGAGACGAGGCTCACGTAAGTGTGAAAAAGAAAGCAGATATGAGGAAAGAAGATGCAAAAAAATATTCCCGGTGAGTACCGGGCTGATTTTTAGTAGTCTCATTTTGACGTTTCTTTTTCTCATATTCGTTTTATGTTGTGTTGTGCATTAAAAAATACGAACAACAGTCAAATTTGAGACATGAGTCTCATGAAACATGAGTCAACGTGTAATAGCTTTTGCCTCACGGGTTACAAATTTAAAAGGAAAGTCAAAAATGAGACATGTCTCATGAGGCAACGTGTAATAGGGGACATAGCATTCTGTTCTTATCTCTTACTAATACTAAAAGAATATAAAAAATTCCTTTTATCCTTATGAACAGTTTTCTTTAATAACAAGTTTCTTGGAAGATGATTCTCCACTGATCCAATTTCACATAGATGGATCGAAAACTGATGATGGGGTTGGTTGGGTTATGTACTCAGATATAGATTAAATTTTTTTTTCTCTTTCCGTCCTCCTAATCATCTTCACGGATAATCAACCGGCTATCAAATTTCTGAACTCGATCTCGAAACAGACCTCAATTGCAGTTCATATCTTATGTAGATGGCGCAGCAGTTTAATATTCACCTATGTTGGGTACCAGCGCGTTAAAACATTCCAGGGAACTGTAAGGCTGACGAACTCAAAAGTAAAACAACATTAGACCAAAAAACATAAATGTTAAAAAAAGAGCCAAGTTCTTCTATACAAAAATCTTTGTGTAATAAGTCAGCCGTGAAAAGTACTGAGAGCTAAAAGTACGCCAAGTTCTTATTTCATGAAGGTTAAATACCGAATATTTAAAGTAGACTAATATTGAAACAGCTACAATGTAATAGAGAAATTTTATTATTTAATGATTACTGATTAAATTTGATAGGCTTACTGGTCAAGTTTTCAAAGCCTTTTGAATTGGGCATTAAAAAAAACTTGCCAAGTAAGCCTATCAAATTTTAGTCTCAGAAAGTGGCGGATACCACGCCCCCTGAATGGAAAACCTCAGTTTTTATTTTTGGTTATTTATATGCAATTTGAGCCCTACCGTTCTACCAAATTTCATTGTTCTACTACCACGCCCCTAAAGGGCAAACCGCTAATTTTATATTTTTTTCTTTGAATGCAATTTAAGCCCTACCACTTTACCAAATTTCATCGTTTTACAGCAGTCGAAAGTGCTCTATTCAACCAACACCAATTCGGAGAAAGTGGGCGGATACCACGCCCCCTGAAACGAATACCTTGGTGATTATTTCTGGTTCTTTATGTGCAATATAAGCCCTATCGGTTCACCAAATTTCATCGTTTTTCAGCAGTCGGAAGTGCTCCATTCAACCAACACCAATTCGGAGAAAGTGGGCGGGTACCACGCCCCCTGAATGGAAAATCTCAAATTTCCGTTGTGCAAAATTGCAAGATTCTACGATGTCGGGAAGTGCTCCATAATTTTGATGATCTGTCAGTCAGTCAGTCAGTTACGGTTTTTGTGATTTTTGAGGCCTTATATCTCAGGAACCACTTATGCTAGAAAATTGATATTTGGTTAGGCGCCTTTGCCTGACTAGCTTAGCATATATTCGGAGTTTTAAGTTTCTGACTTCATTGGTACTGAAGATAGGAAGGGGTCAAAAATCGCCTGAGTTTGTTCCTGTAAAAAGGGTGTAGTGCCAGAACTTGGCTGGGCACTACCGTGCCCTTTGATTACCTGATGAGGATAATATAGGTATACCCATCGTTTACATAATCAAATAGGTATCAAAATCTGCTTAGTTATTTTGTTGAAATTTGAAAACAAATTTAAAACATAGAAATAAACAAAAAAATAGGAAAAATGACACAAAATGATACAAGGAATATTGAAATATTTATAAATAAAATGCACGACTGGATCGCACGAACTTGCTCTTATGTAAAAGTACTTTGGAATTTAAGATACATTTTATAAATAATATAAAACATTAATTTAAAATGAAATTGCCGTCTGATTTCTAGAAAAGTATGAATTTATGCAAACAAACTTTAAAAAATCGTTTTATTATTAAATAAATAAATTTTTTATATAAGAAATTTCTTTAAAATTTTTCAAGAAAAAAATGTGGGATGCGAATTTTAAGTATTTAATAATATTGATTTTAGGAAATAATTTCAAAAAATAATCGTTCATAGGTTTTGAAGATATTGATTTTTCAAAAAAAAAAAAAATTTTCAAAAAAAAACAACAAATAATTTTTCGAATATTTTTATATACAATATTATTTTAAACTTAGGGGGACGCCTGCTGAAAATAAAAAAAAACGGTTCTATGACAGGTACCGTTTGCCCCAAATTTTTTTTTACCAAAACGTAGTCCATGTCCATAATATCACACCTAATTTTTTTTATTAAAATCGTTAAAGCCGTTTTCGAGATAAATAAGATTTAGCATTACGGATGTATCGGGGGTACCGTTAGTTTTAGAGCTAAACAAAAAATTTCAATTTCCCCTCTAGGGAATCACCGAAGAACCATAACTACCGAGTTTGAAGAAAATAGGTCGAGTGGCTTAGGCTCTAGATCGAGGTACAGACATACAGACAGACAGACAGACGGAATTGCCGGACCCACTTTATTCGTCTTCGCTATCATCGTAATGTCAACTTTGATCAAAATTTCGAGTTCGATTTTTTTTCCAAATGCAGAACTTGCCCTATAGTACCTATATCGCAAGTAAAAATGATGACGAATTTAAGGTCATAAGATTTGCTTGATATAATTATTGTGGTTCTACATATGTATACGAGTATGTACATTCGATTAATATTTTCTAATTTTTTAATACAAAATAAAAAGTGATTTAGAACAACAATATATTTCTCCACACACATTGCGCTAGCAAAAATAAAATATAATTTAGTGTGAATTATGCATTATGACTGATGTGAATGCAAAGCACTGTAATGTGCGAGTAATGAATATGTTAATTAGACAGCAGACACGAGACAAATGTATTTTGTTAAGTCAATTAAACATTTTACTGCTAAGTTATACAAACATTAATATTGTGACGAGAGCAATATGTGAGGTTAGGAATATTCATTGAAAATAGCAATTAGACAGTTGATGTTTTGTTTTATGTAACCAGAGGTAATTTCCCGGTTTAAAATATTAATTAAAAAAAAAAAAACTATCAGAACCGAAGATGATGGAGAATGATGTGTGAGAGTGTATGCATAAGAATACTTATAAGATATGAGAAATAAATTACGAGCAAGTGCTAATAGTTTGTCATTAGCATTTTCATTCTTCTTGGCAAAAATAAAACCAAGAAGTTTTTATTTGCGATATTTTGATTGTAATATATGGACTCTGCAACTGCCTCTGATTTTCTCTCACAGGAAATCATTGCGGAACATATTTAGGGTCTTTTAAATCTTGGTCTGGATTTGACATCCCTGTTTCAATACGAACAACAATAGTGATCATCGTTCATCCGAGTGTACTATAAGCAAAACGGTAGACGGTAACAATATTTTAGGAATTGGCTCCTTTACAGATATCTTAAGGATCATCCATCATCGAAATTCACGTTCTACAGAAAAAATTACAGCTTTTAGTGAAATTATTGAAGAAGTTCCAAATCTATCGATTTATCGAGGGGTATACTTCGTCCAAAGTATACAGCCAAATGTAAACCGAATTTAAATGGCCCGAAATCGAAGACATGGATGTGGAAGACATGTGGTTTCAACAAGGCTCTGGCACTTCTCACCAACACGACGTATTTGGGCTTTATTTCAAGCAAACAATTCCTGAACGAGTCACTTCATATTTCGACAATATGAACTGGCCACTAATAACGTCGGTATTGGAACAAAATTGTTCGGAATCTAATGGGAATTATTGAAAAACTATGTATTTTTAACAAAAAACTAAAAAACATGTTTGTTAAAATCACATACGAAATCCATTTTTAACCAAAATTGAATAAAATGCACGACTGGATCGCATGAACTTGCTCTTATGTAAAAGTACTTTGGAATTTTAAATACATTTTATAAATATAAAACATGGATTTAATGAGATAAAAATGTTCAAATGCATGGAATTGCCGTCTGATTTCCGGAAAAACATGAATTTGTGCAAATAAAGTTTAAAAATCGTTTGCAGACATACAGACAGACGGAATTGTCGGACACACTTTATTCGTCTTCGCTATCATCGTAATGTCAACTATAGTACCTATATCGCAAGTAAAAAGGATTAGTATTAAAAATATCAGATACTCTCCAATACGGTTTCGTTTGAGAAAAAAATTTAAAACTCTGTTGACCAGTCTCGAGGTACCTATTTGGAGCATTTCAATTATGTAAACGAAATGTATCTTAAGGAAGTCGATGAATATGTAATTATGTCTAATATTGCTTAACCAACATATGTCAAAGTAGCTGCCATTTATTAAATTATTATAAAATCATCATATTTAGCAACGATATCCATTTCCATTTCAATGAATAGGTTCCTTAACAAGCAGAGTGTGTCCTCTTATAGGCACAACCATATTGTTTCCGACTTAAAATAAACAACGAATTCCTTTCTTTATAAAATATTTAAAATTTATTTAGAAGTTTAATTCGTTTTTTACTTGCGACTTATAGGTACTATAAGGCAAGTTATGCATTAGTAAAAAAAATCGAACTCGAGATTTTGATCAAAGTTGACATTACGATGATAGCGCAAGACTAATAAAGTGGGTCTCGCAATTCTGTCTGTCTGTCTGTCTGTTCGACTACAGCCTAAACGGCTGGGCCGATTTTCTTTAAACTTGGTAGATATCAGTTTTAATTTTTTCCCCCACACGTTTTTTTCTTTTTTTTTTTAAGACCTTAAATAACGGTACCTGTCATACGAATTTTTTTCGAAATTTTATAAATATTTTTTTTTTTTTTCAAAAACTGTTCGATAGATTTAAAAAATAAAGATACAAAAAAATTTCATTTAGTTAAAGTAGATAATGGTCGAAAAAAAATTTCCGAAAAATGGTTAGTGGGGGTACCCCCCATGGAACCATTTTTTTGGTTTTTAATTTTTTCAAGAACTGTGCCACCGATTTTGATAATTTCTTTTGCACTTAAGCTCCCTAGTAAGTTAAACAAATTTGTGTGTTAAAAGTTTCAAAAATATTTTTTTCAAAACTCGATATTTCGAAAACCCCATGCTAGATTTTTTTTAAACTTGATAAATAAAAGTTTTTTAATATAATATACAAGAAGTGAGAACAAAATTTTAATTTTATTTAAAAATACAGATACCCACCATACAAATGTTGAAAAACGTTAAAAAATGGTTTCAAAAATCGTATTTTTCTCGAAAACGGCGCTTAGAATTTTGATAAAATTTTTTTTCTTTCAATTAATTTTTTTATTTTTAATTTAATAAGAGAAATTTTGAAATTAAAATATTACAGCTTGAACTTACCATAGAACCATTTTTTCCAATTTTAAATTTCTCACTATCGACTGAACTGATTTTAATCAAATTTTTTATGAAAATGCTTCTAAAAAGTTTAAAAAACATTGCATTTCAAAACTTTAAAAAAAAATATTTTTTGAATTTTTGGAAAAAAAGTCTTTTTTTTTTGGAAAATACGATATCTCAAAAACGGCTCAATATTTTTTGTGGAAATTTAATTTTCATTCTTACAGTATTAAAAACTTAAAGCTGGCGTACCAAATTTTTTTCTTTTAAAAGTTTTAATTTTTTTGTATATACATACATAGATAATAATAGCTTACTTTTTTAAGGAAACCACTACAAAGATTCTTATAATTTTTGATCTTGCATAAATTCATATTTGCATAGCATTCTGTTATTGTCACTCACCTACTACTAAAAGTATTTAAAAAATTAATTTTATCCTTTAGATCAATTTTCTCTAATAACATTCATTTTCAAAATTCCTTGTCTCATGCCGTCTCATTTCTAGAACAGTATGAATTTATGCAAATACAGTAATCCCCGCTTAGTTGCACCTCGCTTAATTGAACATCCCGCTTAATTGACCGAAAAAGTTGCATTGCAAAATTTCCCGTATTAGTAGCATAGCTTTTCAGATGGTTAATTGAACCCCGCTTAATTGAATTACTCGGTTAATTGAACTTTAAAATATGCACCCGAAAAAAAAAATATATGGACATTTTTCGGATAATTGGACGTACAAAAAAATTATAATGACACAAATATTAGAAATATTTTATTACTTAACCTACGTCTGAAGTGGTTTTTTAAAAGACAGGTATCATTCAAGATGAAGAGCAGCTGGAAAATGATATCGTGGCCATAGACAACATACTTAAGTACAATGCTTAACAGACACCGAAATTTTAAAAACGGTTTAAGAAAAAGAAGAAGTTGAAGCCATATTACCATCAACTTTCGAAATTCTTCAGGACATTGCAATTCTACGTTTATACTTCTTACCACTAAATAAATTTACAGTTGAGCTGAAAAACAAGAAAACATTGTTCAAAACAAAACAATCAATCAAAATCAAATCACAAATTTTTCCAAACCAATGTATGCAAATAACCATTATGAGACTTTTTTTAAGAATAATTTATTTCTGTTTCATAGTTTTAATTATGTATGTATGTTTTTTTTTTCAAATATTTTTGTGTGTGTATTCTTTTTCAGTTTTTTTCAAGGTTTTCGTAAGTTGACAATGAAATGTTCATAGTAAATTTCTGGGATGAATATTTTAATTTTTAGTTGACCGAATCGTGCAGTTATACGGGTTTCTTTTAATTGAACAGGTCGGTCAATTAAGCGGGGTTACGTTAATTGAACCACCCGGATAATTGACCGAAAAATCTGACAAAATGGTCAGTGCAATTAAGCGGGGAATACTGTAAACTATAAGACATAATAAATTTTTTATATAAGAAGTTTCTTTAAAATTTTTCAAGAAAAAAATGTGGGATGCCAATTTTAAGTATTTAATAATATTGATTTTAGGAAATATTTTCAAAAAATTATCGTTCATAGGTTTTGAAGATATTGATTTTTCAAAAAAAAAATTTTTTTCCAAAAAACCCAACAAATATTTTTTTGAATATTTTTATATACAATATTATTTTAAACTTAAGGGGACTCCTGCTGAAATTTTTTGGTTAAAATCCTTAGAGCCGTTAATGAGAAAGTCGAAAATCAAAAAAATGGTTCTATGACAGGTACCGTTAATAACATTTTGCCCCAAAATTTTTTTTTTACCAAAATCTAGTCTGTGTCTATAATCACCTAATTTTGTTTATCAAAATCGTTAGAGCCATTTTGAAGATAAATAATATTTTGCATTACGGGTGTATGTGGAGTATACCGTTGGTTTTGAAGCTAAAAAAAAATTTCATTTTCTTCTCTAGGGAATCACCGAAGACCCTTAACTACTGAGTTTTAAGAAAATAGGTCGAGTAGCTAAGGCTGTAGATCGAGGTACAGACATACAGACAGACAGATGGAATTGCCGGACCTACTTTTTTCGTCCTCGCTATCATCGTAATGTCAACTTTGATCAAAATCTCGAGTTCGATTTTTTTCCCAAATGTAGAACTTGCCCTATAGTACCTATTTTGCAAGTAAAAAGTAGCCTGAGCACAATACTAGTTTGGAAATGTTTAAAATGAAGAAAGACTTAGTAAACTACTTTAGAGTTAGCAAATTATTAAGAGTATGTAGTATCACATTTATACCTAAACTCTAAGCTGTTTGCGCCCTTATTATTAACAAAAAAGGTTGTTTTTTCTCTTCAAAGTGAACATCTCCAAACCTCGTCTTTAATGACACTCCTGTTGTAAGCAACAGTTTGCTGTCAATTCGACGCCACCAGAGAGTGACATGACTCTTCCTGTACTCGTACTTGAGAGCCTAAACGATTGTATGGGACGATTCTTCTTTCGCACTCGTGCAGTTGGTAGAGTACTAAATGAAAAAATCCGACGATCCGGAAAGTATCCCTATCCCTGCTATTGTTCTGAAGAGCTTTTCCATCTGTCCTCCTTTACAGATATTTTTCTGAGTGGATGGAAAACAGCATTTGTACGGCCTGTCCCTAAAAACGTCGAATTCTCCTTTCCCCCTAACTATCTTCCATTGCACTTACGTCCCTTCTTTCCAAGGTCATGGAAACGCTGATCAATTTTCAGCTTAAGAAATATCTTGAGGAACGAAATGACCGGCAGTATGGCTTTCATAGCAATAGGTCCACTGGTCATCTTTTTGTTTATCTTAGCAAACAGTGGAACAAATCTTTACATCGTTTTTGAGAAAGTAAGATTATTGCACTTGATATTTCAAAAGCATTTGATAGGGTTTGGCTTCAAGCTCTCTTATCGAAAATACTTGTATTTGGTATCGATTGATCTCTTCTTCATAGGATTATGTGGACTTCTAACGGCAGCGTATGATAAGCTCATTAAATTCCGATCTTGACAGCATTGTCCAATAGGGAATGAAAAACCGTGTAGTATTTAATGCCTCGAAAACTCAATGCTATTTGCTGTCGCTAAAGCATAACCCTCCCTCAATGCCACTATCCACATATGGCATTTGCATCGAGGAGACTGAATAGCTTTCAGTTCTATGTATGTGCATCACAGACCATCTTTTGTGGATTGATCACATATTTGACGTCGGCAAAAACGCTGCTAATAAATGTTTAGGATTTCTGCGCCGATGTAAGAAGTTTTTTACCCCTTCCGATCTGGCTGTAATCTATAAGGCCTATATTTGTCCAAAGTTCAAGTGCAATTCCCATATCTAGGCAGGTGCTCCAAAACCCCACTTGAGCCTCTTGGACGGAATTCAAAAAAAAGCTATAAAAATGATAGACAACCGTTGTCTAACTGAAACATTTGTACGAGTATCTCTCGAGCAAGGCCACAATGTCTCATGTCTATCATCATTTTACCACTATTTTCATAAGTAGGGCTCTAGTGAAATAGACAGTTGCATTCCTCCCCTCAAACAATTTAACCGTATTACTCGTATTTCCAGGAATACTCATCAGGTTACCGTTGAGCCCAATTTTGCACGTACTATCAAGTACAGAGATTGTTTTTTCAGCACACTACACGAATGTGTATTGCTTTACCCAGATCAATGTTTCCCACTCAATCTAATGTGCAGACATTCAAAACCAATGTGCATTGGTAGGTATCTCCTTTCTCATCCTATCTTACTTTCCTAATTGCTTGCACTATGTTTAACATTATAAGGGTATTCATAACCCCGTATAATATAAAAATAAAACACAGCTTAATCCTTAATCCACACGTTGCTTCGTATGTAGCCGTGTTTCCCATTGATTTTGTGTTGCTGCAACCGTTGCCAGAAATATCAAAAAATTTTGATATTTTCTTTTGGTTGCTCCAACAGTACTGTGGTTGCGGCAACAGTTGCCACGTGTGTAGTGAATAAACGAAACACGTTACTGCAATACGTTGCTGCTACGGTGGCCTCGTGTGTACCTAGCATTAGATGAAATAAACAGTCAGGGGCAAAATTACCGCTTCAGTGATCGATTGAGTGAGTCTTATCAGTGATCGAATAAAAATGTCAAATTAGGGTAATCGATTGCTCGATGACGTAAGCGGTAATGCCAAACTCACATAATTTAGTCACGTATTACTCGAAAACTTATACGGTAATTTGGGCACAGGTTCTACATTTCACTTTCACTCGAAATGGAATTGAAATTGATACAAAATAAAATTTGGTGTTCTACATACATACTTCACTTTTTACCAATATCGATTAAATTTTTTGAATTCGATCTGATCTACGTGTGCGAAAAATATGAAAAATATCCGTTTCTATTATAGAATAGCTGTTGGAATTTAATTTGGCTGTGAACTTCTTACGTGCGTCCATGCATCTCATGACTCCAGGAATATTAAAAAATTAAGTTTAGATTTTGTTGTCTTTTCATTGGTCATTTAATCCTGAATTCAACTTAGACAAATTTTATTCTCCACGAGGGTAAGAATTTGTGTCAAAATCTTTGACACATTACGAGTACTTTGACCAATACCGATACCAAAATCTTGAGCCTGCATACGTTCAAACTTCAACTGATCTAGGAGCTCAGGGTAATCGACCATAGACGTGTAGTTCGCTAACTGGGCTCTCGGGCAGTTTGAAGTTGACCTTAATTTAGGTCGAAAAATCATATTCAGCGACGTGGATGAATGGGTTCGTCAACAAGCAAAATTGTTGAATTTTGGACGATCACAATCCATGCGTACTACTTCACGGGAGGGGGTCCTGTTTAGTACCCGCGGAACAGCTCTTCCTCTCTTTTCTTCCGTCCGAGAAGGTGGTTGGCGTAGGTGCAGATCTTGTTCCTGTTACGTTCGCTGGCCAGCATCTTTTCGACAATGCTCTCTGGAGTGATGATGCCGATGTTCTCTCCAGTTCTTCTCTTTCGGGTTCCCATCTGCTGCAGGCAAAGAAGGTATGTTGATCTTTATAAATTTTCTTTGGCAAGAAAACCGCGGCCAGCTCCAACGATACAAACTGATAGAGTTAATACTACCGTCAAATTTGAATTTCAGTTCTGGGCAATCACCTATGTACATTTTTATCTGTATAAATTTTGAAGAAAATCGAACCACCCGCTTCAGGGGACGTCAAGACTTACAGCTAAATAGACACACAGATCGATGGATGGTATGGCAAAAATCACTTTGTTTGATTTCTCTTTTTAGTTTTGGTAATACCTCAGTTTGTTGTATTTATGAGACCAATACCTATCTTTTGTAATAAGAGTTACAGAGAATTTTTTATTTAATCTTGAATGTAACAATTTTTATTGAGGAATGAAAATTATTTTATAAACATATAAAACCTAAAAGTATGTTTATACAAAAAACAAAGTTTCAATTAAAAGCTCAAGTAGTGAATTACATATTTACAACACTCCACCTTAATTCACAATCAAATATCAAAAAATTAACACTAACATTAATGGTTAAAATAATTGAATTAAAATATTACTAAAAACAAACAAAATATTAAAGAGTTAAGCCCATATTTTCCAAACAAAAATTATGTTTATCATTAATAACACCTTTTGTTAAACTATCAGCAACCATATTTTCAGTGTTGAGATATTTTATCTTAACTAAGCCATCTGTTATTTTCTCTTTTATAAAATGATGTCGAATATCAATGTGTTTACTTCTTGGACTGTAAAGTTGATTGTGTGCAATATTTATGGCACTCTTGTTGTCGCAATGAATTTCAACCGAATCGATATTCTCACCAATTTCTTGCAGTAGCTGTTTCAACCAAATAGCTTCTTGTGTAGCCGATGACAAGGCCATGTATTCTGCTTCTGCACTTGATAAAGCAACTGTTGGTTGACGTTTACTAGTCCATGAAATTGCTTATTTATTTCAATACGTTAATGCTAACGTTAAACTTACAATATTTCTTAAAATCTAAAATTTATCTATAAACAAAGTTTGATCGATTTTGAGCATAGAAATTATTTTTAAAGAGTTTGGATTTGAGATTTACATTTGTAGATTCAATAAGAACAGAGAATTTATTAAAAATATTTATTAACTGGTTAAGAGGACTATAAGCGCCATAGTTTGATCTGCTAAAAATAGTACAAATTGGTAAATTTCTTCTTAAACTAGAACGGCTTATATTAAAATTTAATCGACAAAGAACCGATGAAGATGAAATAGATCCATTCATTACTCCAGTTATGAAACAGAACTGCAAATATTCTCTGTGAACAGAAAGAGATGGAAGGTTTACCAACTGAAGTCTATGAGCGTATGGGGGTAATATAACTCTATCTGACCAATGGAAAAAACGCAGGGCAAATCTTAAAAATCTTCTTTGAATATTTTCTATTCTATTTATGTGTACAGAGTAGTATGGTGCCCATACTACACACCCATACTCAAGAATTGGCCTAATAAAAGAAACATAAAGAATTTTTATAACATATGGATCACGGAACTCACGGGAAAATCTTTTTACAAAACCAAGTATTTTGTTTGCTTTCTTTACAATATAGTTATAATGATCGGTGAATGATAATTTTGAGTCTAATAAGATTCCGAGATCGGAGAAACTATACACTCTACATAAATGTGACGAATTCAACAGGTAGTCAAAAATAAATAAATTACGTTTGCGTGTAAAACACATAGTCTTACACTTGTCAATATTTAAAAACAAGCAGTTATTATTGCACCATTCATAAAATCTCCGAAGATCGTCTTGTAGTTGTTCACAATCCGCATTGGAGTTAATTGTTCGAAAAATTTTCACGTCGTCAGCATAGATTAAAGCCATAGAATGTTTTAATATAGAGGGAAGATCGTTTATAAATAAAACAAATAGCAAAGGGCCAAGATGACTCCCTTGAGGTACACCAGAATTAACTTTAAATTGACACGAACGGTTATTTCTGAATATTACACTATAAAATCTATCTTTAAGGTATGAAGATATCCACAAAACAAAACAATGGTTAAATCCAATATTCCTTAATTTATCTAATAGTATTTTGTGACTTAATTTGTCAAAGGCTTTACTAAAGTCAGTAAAGATGCAATCTACTTGAGAGTGTTTTTCAAACGCATCTAGACAAAAGGTAGAGAATTGTAATAAATTTGTGACCGTGGATTTTTTCTTTACAAAACCATGTTGATTTTCACATATAACGGATGAACAATTGAAAGCAAGTATGTCACAGACCAGAGATTCGAAAAGTTTGGGGATAGCTGATAGTTTCGCAATAGGACGATAGTTTGTTATTAAATTCTTTAGGCCTTTTTTATGTATTGGCGTTAAATATGAATTTTTCCAAAGAGCAGGGAATTTCGAACTTCTAATCGACTCGTTAAAAAGAACATATAACGGATAAGATAGGTAAGACACACATTTTTTTAATATAAATGATGGAACACCATCCGGGTTAGGACTAAAACATTCATCAAGTTTCAAAATATTGTCGTGTATAGAAGCTTCTGTAATCGAAAAATTTATAAAATTAAGATGAGTGTATTGTTGAGTATAAGAAGGAATGGAAGAAGAAGTATTCGAAGAAAAGTCTTCAAAGGCACTCTTAAAATAATCAGCAAACATATTAGATATCGTTTCTGGATCATGACTTGAAGAATTTTGATAGTTCATACTAACTGGGTAACCATCAGATTTCCTTTTATTATTGACATACTTCCAAAATTTCTGTGGATCATCTTTAAGCTCACATTCAGTGTTTGAAATAAAATCAGAGTAAAGTAGATTTGAATAGTTTATAAAGTCGATTTGCAATTCTTGATATTCACGAAATGTCTCTTCAGTCTTCGATAGATTAAATTTCAACCAGGCTTTATTTCTTTTATTTTTCAATTTTTTTATATGCGAATCAAACCATGGCGGGTTATTACTTAAATATTTTGCTTTGCGAAATGGGATGGTATCTCAAAAATAATCAAACAAAATTTCATAAAATCGCAAAATCATTTCATCTAAGCTTAAGTTTGAAAATAAATCATCCCAATTTGTCTCCATTAATAAGATAAAGAGTTGATTAAAATCACATTTTTTAAAATTGAACTCAAGTTGATTTTTACAAGCATTCAGAATTTTACATACACATAAATTTAATGAAATAGTTAAGGCTGGATGATGGCGATCTTCTTCTACAATCTTTGAATCGCATGAGATAACGGCAGCATCAGTATTCAATACATCAGAGAAGTAAACAAGATCTAATATTCTTCCATTTTGATTTTTGACTCCATTCAGCTGATTTAAGCCGAAGGAAGCCATTCCATCCAATACACAAAATTCGTTTATATTCGATGCGTTTATTGGAAAATAGATATCATCGTTAGTAGATCTACACCATTTCAAGTTTGTAAGATTAAAATCCCCAATCACAATGACTTCGTCAGTTGGATCAATTTTCTCATAAATGGTTTCAATGGAATTGTTAAAATTTTCATAAATATCAGTGTTAGAGCTAGGTGGAATATAAGTAGCAACCACATAAACGTAACCAGATGACACTTTTATTTTTACACAAAGCAATTCAAGTGATGACTGAAGAAAATCATCAACAAGTGAGCAAATAAGAGAGGTTCTTACTCCTATTAATAAACCCCCTCCAACAGTAGCTGAGTCATTAAGAAGGTGTCGATCACGTCGAAATACTTGATAGGTATTGTCAAAAAGCTCATTGTCAACAAAAGATGAATTCAACCATGTTTCAGTTAGCACAATAATGTCATGTGCGATATTATTTATATTTTTATAAACCTTGCTGGTTTTTGTCCTTAATCCATTAACATTTTGGTAATATATTAGTACTTGTTGTAGCTGCTTCGCCGGGATTTTCGCATTGTCTGATGTCGTAGAAAATTTGTCTTTTCTTTGTTTGATGATCTGTTTTCGAATTCGTGCATAATAATACCATTGGGCCAAAAGGACGTTGAATTTAAAAGGAAGAATAGTGAATCAGGTACTTTGATTTTGAACGATGAATATTTGGAGTAATTACGCTGAATCATTTTTTCAACACATAAGTATCGAGTTGTGCCAATCTTATTTTGTATATAGTTTTTAATATCTAGAGCATTAGTCTTTGGGTCAAGTTTAGAAATGAAGATGGTCTTTTGCCCTTCGACTATTTTGAGCCCGGAATTAATAGGAGACACATGGTCAATATTATGTTCAGGTAGAATATCCTGTTCAGTATTTGCGGATGTTAAAGAGGGAGTAGAACGTTCGTTCGCTGAAGATACGTTAAGAGGGGATGGTGATTTTTGTGCAGATAATATTGAAATCGATGATATAACAGGAACTGAAACTTGGAGCGATGACAATAAAGATGAAGATGAAGATGACGGTTTTTCTTGTGCAGATGATTGTGGTAGTGGCGGAAGAAGGCTTGATGGAACTGGCACACCATTGTTAAAGTTGAAATCAGAGATGGAGTGGGGCGGTACAAACGATTCAAATATTGATCTTGCTTGTTTCTTTGTTAACTGAGTTTCACTTAGATTGTCAAGTACTTCACATTTTCTTTTAGTCGATGCTTCGTTGCTTGAGTGAGGGATAGGATCTTTATTTTTTACTCTACTTCGCGTTTGTATAACATTGCATTGTGACTTTTTGCTTAAGTTATCAACTTTTGCAGATAGCTGAGTTAATTGGATATTTAAATTTGTCAGTTGTTTTGTGTTTTGTAATATATCTCGAACTATATTTGTGTGGGCGAAGGGGTCCACCTTGAATCTTGAATAAATAGCCAGTACATGATTTTCGACTTTCAATGTCCGATGCCCAATCTGCATCCGAGAATCCAATCATACATTGGTTTCCATCACGCGAAAATTGAAGTTTATAATCTGTTGTACCTTTGAGATATTTGAAAATTCTTTTTACTGCATTCCAGTGACCTTTTCCAAATTCACTGTTGAAACGACTCACATTTCCAACCGCAAACGAAATATCTGGACGAGTACAAACAGATAAATAAAGTAGACTTCCTACTGCTTCTTGATAAGGTATATTTTGCATTTCCTTGGTCTCATCCGATGTATTAGCTGTCATGTCCTTGGTTAATTTTTGATTTAAATCTACTGGGTTCTTCACAGGATAACAATCATTCATCTTAAATTTGTCAATTATTTGTTCCGTGTATTTTTTTTGGTCAAGTGTAATTGTTCCTTGTTTCTTGTCCCGAGTGATTCTCATCCCGATGCAATTGCTTGCTTCTCCCAAATCTTTCATGCTAAAATTCTTCGTCAAATTAGCTTTGAGTTGGTTTGTCCATCCTTTATTGTTCGAAAAAATTAAAAAATCGTCCACATAGACCGCAACAAAAATCATACTTCTCCCTTGACGACGAAAATAAATGCACGAATCAATTTGCGAACATTTGTATCCACTCTTGATCATCACATCATTCAACTTGATATTCCATTGTCGACGTGCTTGTTTTAAGCCGTAAATATCCTTTTTCAGCTGGCAAACTCGACCACTTCCGTCATCAAAACCTTCAGGTTGATTCATGTAAATAGTTTCATTGACATCGCCTTGTAAAAATGCTGTTATTGCATCCATCTGTTCGATATCTAAGTCGTATCTAGCTGCTAATGCCATCATTAAACGTATTGAAGAATATCGAACAACTGGTGAAAACGTTTCTTCATAATCGATACCAGCACGTTGACTGCATCCTTTCGCAACTAGTCTCGCCTTGTATCGAAGGATTTTTCCATTTGTATCGGTCTTGATTTTAAATACCCATTTTGAATTTATTGCTCTTCTGTCTGTTGGTAAATCTACCAATTGCCAAGTTTTGTTTCCTAAGAGTGATTGAAATTCTTCATTCATTGCACTCTTCCAATCTTTACTATTTAAACTTGAAATCGCTTCACTAAAAGATGATGGTTCATTAACATTATTTTGTACAAAATATTGAACGTCTTTTCTGTTGATTGCATTTTTTATTCGAGTTGATCTTCTTAAAGTTGTAGTTTCATTTGAATTGTTGATCTGTACTGGATCTGATGTTACCATTTCATTTGGTGGAATTATCTCTTCACTGATTTGATCTTCTTGAAATGGTGGTACTTCCACAGCATCACAGTATTCATCAGATGAATCACTATCACCCAATTCAACAACTATACAACCGTTATCTGAACTTTCATTTGATTTTTTAAATGGCATAACTGGATAACTGATTTTCTCAGATTCTAAAAAAATGACATCTCTACTTTCAACCACCTTGTTTGTTGTAGGATTTATCAACCTATATCCTTTGTTGCCATTACAATATCCTACGAATATATGTTCAACCGATTTAACTTCAAACTTCTTTCGGTTCTCATCAGGAACATGAATCATAGCCGGTGATCCAAAAATTCTGAAGTGAGATAAATCTGGTTTAAATCCAGACCAAACTTCAATCGGCGACTTGTCCTCCAAAACCCGTGAAGATGAATGATTCTTTATGTATGTTGCAGTAGCAACGGCCTCTGCCCAAAATTTTTTACCTAAATTTGCATCTGTGAACATACATAAAGCTCTTTCTGTCAATGTTCGAATTGTAATAATTTTGTCTTGACAGCGTCACTTGAAAGCTGAATTTCGACATTATCTAATGCCATTACCATTGGTCCATACTTTTCAGATAAGCCTCCTAATAAAAAACACGCCAGCCACTCGTCATCGACTTTGAAACCAATAGCATTCAAACGTTGTGCAGCTGTTACGATTGTGTTAACATAAACTTGCATTGATTCACATTCGTCTAGTTTCGTCTGAGACAATTGACGAATTAAACCTATCCGACGAACCCTACCTTTGTCCTCAAAAACAGTTTGTAGTTTGTCCCAAACTTCTTTTGCCGTTTCAGCTTCTTGAACGTGAATAAAATTAGTCGGATCAATGGACAAAATCAGAGTCGTTCTGCATTTTGAAATTTTCGAAGCATTGTCTTCGGTACCTTCAACAGATTTCCAAAGTCCTTCATGTTCTAAATAAGTTTTTATTACGAACTTCCAACTATGTAGCATAATTATCACGCCCCTTAAGCTTTTCAATCGTGGCCAAAAAATTGCTCGACATAATTATATTTATATGTCTTTTGGTCTTATTCAAGATTAAGCAAAAACAAAGAATATTATAATAAATGAAAAGATATTACTTATTTGTACACAACAAATCTTCGGAGTAATTCTTCGGTATAATTATCCTTCTTAGCGTTTCTCTGGGTCCATAACCTTTTGTAATAAGAGTTACAGAGAATTTTTTATTTAATCTTGAATGTAACAATTTTTATTGAGGAATGAAAATTATTTTATAAACATATAAAACCTAAAAGTATGTTTATACAAAAAACAAAGTTTCAATTAAAAGCTCAAGTAGTGAATTACATATTTACAACACTATCCCATACATCAAGTAAATATAGGTAAACTTTTAGGAAGTGAATTAGGCACTCTTCCCTGAACAAATGTCGAATTAATACTTAAAAAAATATCAACTTATTGCCAATTGCATTTAATAAAGGTATAGTGTCAAAGCTGTTATATCTGTATTTATTTATATCTGCACGAAACTTGCCACCTTTTACACTTTCCGTCTATCGTGTTACTTTGCAACGCTATAGGGGAAATTATGCAACAAGCAAAAACAAAAAATCAAGAAACCCAAGCCCGACAAGCAATTTCTATTCCCATGTGAACAGACTCTACAAGCAAGTCTCTTCAGTAAGTCTCTGTTGCCATTAATTGCGTTTCCCCAGTTATATTTGCTCAATTTATTCGATTCTGCCACAAGTTGCTTATAACTTGCAAGCTTACATGCACTGGTCAAACAATAAGCTGCAAGTTGGAACAGCATACTCATGCTGCAACTGCGATTTACCAATTTCTTTTGCAATTCATCGACTCCATAAAAAGTTTCGAAATTGATAAATGTCAATGAACTATGATGCAATATTATTATTGCTTTTTTGTCTCCCTTGTCTCCCAACCTGTCTTCAAACAAACTTACCTCAATTTCAGGAATTCCATTTTTTAAGTACGGCCTCAAATGCTCCAACGAACCCTTAAAACACGTCACGATCTCTGGGTCATTTCTTTTACAAGGTTTAATGTATTCGGCTGAAATTAAATTAAAATTCAAAATTATTACCAAAATCCAGAAGAGGAAATTCAAAAAAATATAAAACCACCATGCATCACTATTACCGTCATCAACATTTTACAAAATGGTAAACCATCACATAATCAACCTTAAACTTGAAACTACTCGTATAGGAGGTCAGTGGAAGCTTAAATTCATTTTTTTTTTGGGTTAAAACGTTTAAATTGCCTCTTTTTAATGGATTTTTCGAACTTAATGCAAATTGGCGATCTTGACCTTGCGCAGATTATCGGAATGCGAATTCGGTCACCAAATTACATGAAAACCTGTTTGCATTGAAGGTAGGTATCTTTATTTGTTTTCATTTTCAGCTAACCGGCAACTGATTAGTGATGATTATACGAAAATCTGTAAGGCCTTCTACGTGCTCCAGAATTATTGTTAACTTGATTTTGAATATTTTTGTAGACGAGATAATTTATGCAAGTCAAATATTTGAAGTGCAGTAGTGTTTTGGGCAAGTGGAAGGAAAACGAAATTAAATAAAATGTCTGACGGGGTCACATGTATTTGCTCTTTTGGATCAAGGCTCATTTGGGTCTTATGAAACTGTATGCTTTAAACAATTTTTAAAGCCTAATAAATATGTAAATAGATGCATTTTCCATATACATAAAACAGACCAAATTTAATATTGAACACCAAGTTTATTACCTCACTTACAATATGTACATACATATTCAATTCTTTATTTAATCAGTCAATTCAGTTTAATTTATACAATCCCCGGGTAATTTCAAGAACAATATTCTGTAAGCGATATTGGTTTTGATCGTTAAGATCACAACACTCCCGATTTATAGCTGCTAATTTCGTTCTCCGTTTGGAGTATGGGGTTTGTCAAAAGACATAGTAATAAAATCTTCCTACCGTGATTCGAATTAATGAATGGATTTTCGAAAAAATTCTTCGTGAAATTTCGTGGATTTGCAAAAAATTCTTCGTTAAAGGAAATTTTATTTATTAATAACATAACTATTAAAAAATTGCTTACTAAAAATTGATTGCATTGTATTCAATCGCTTTCTTTTTTTTTTTGAAGGACGCCCTTTCCGAGCATTTATATTTTTCTTATTACATATTAAATTATTCATAAAGTTTTTTACTCTTTCTCAGAAGTATTTTAATTTTAAAATAAAAATTATATAAATTGCAATTTTCCAATTATGTACCCTTTAAAATATTTCTTAAGCAGCAAAAGATTTTTTTTTAGGTGTTCTCTAAGAGGTAAAAGCTACATATATCTACATGCATGTTTAAGAAAATGGCGAATATTTAAAAAAAAGTATAAAACAGAAAAAGAAAACTATTTTCAGTACCTACTGTTACTGCATTTTCAAAAGAATCAAAAAAAAAAAAAAAAACACAGAAGCTTTATTTTTCAAGTTCAAAATTAAAAAAAAAATATATATATATATTGTTGCGAACAGATCTTTATACTCCTACAGCGCCACACAGTGGAACGAAAACATGAAAAAGTGGTCATCGGGATGTAACTTTTGAAATAATGGATGGATTTTGAAACGGTTTTCACTATTTTGTACTTGAAAAATTATAATTTCATACTATATTACAAAACCTCCGAAAAATGAGCAATTTTGCAAAAAAAAATTTAACATAACCCCTGAAACTTTTCAAATTTTAGCTTTAGGAAAATAAAATTAATTTTATGGAGGAAGAAAAATTAATATGTACTGCTCTTAATTCATATTACAAGTTTGATGTGCATTTTTGAACTTTTTTTTTTTAATATGTATTTCGAGACATCGTTCACATTTTAATTTGAATGTTATTTATATTGAATATTGTTCTAGTTAATATATTATGTTTATACAAAATTTCATTTGCCTTTTCATGATATTTTATTAAAAAAAATCTATTACTTTTGAAGCATTAAGCTTAACTTCACCTTTCAGCTTCATTTTTTCGGCTAAAAGAAGCGTAGTGCTGCATGTACTTTGACGTAAAGCTTCTGTTTTAAGCCGCTTACTTAAGTTATCAAACTGTTCATTAGTGTTGTTAGCGGTTGATGGGGGTGGTTTTATAATGGTTAATTTGTTAAATTCTGTTTCAAGCCACGTTTTAAACCGCATTTTATTGTTACTGCATTCTACAATCCCATTTTCCAGATTCAACCAAAACTTGCGAACAAATTCAAACAAGTCCAATTTTTTTCCCGCGATTTTACTTTCGCTGTTTGGATAACAATATTTATAATCAGTTAAGTCACGCCCGTTAGCCTTTAAAACGTTGAAAAAATCTTCGTAAGTAAACACAATCATTTTAACTTAGTAGAAGGCTTCAAAATTATTTGTGTACCAGACGATCGCTTAGTTAAAAAAAAACTAAACAAAAATGGCATTCATTATTATAAAATCACATGATTACATTTTTTTTAAATTAAAAGAAAAAAAAAATAACCATTAACATGAGAGCCATACTTTGTTTTGCCATTAAGTCTATAACAAACAATGATAACCTAAAGAAAAAATCTCTTTTACCAGAGCAAATAAGATTTAATTGATAAAAGGAGAATCCCCCACCCCCTCCATCTTTCTTTCATGTCAATGTGCACTCTGTTTCATAGTTTTAGATTTCGGATGCGGTCGGATCCAATTTTTTGAAAATATGACTCCAAATATGTAAGTGCACAATTCATTTAAGACTACCCAAAAACCGAGCATTTTTGAGCATTTTTTTAAAATCATCTTCAAACCTGAAATTAGATTTTTTTAAAATACTCACAAAAACAGTTTTTTTTTAAGGCTAAAACAATTTTGTTTAAAGGATTTTTGTAATTGTTAAGCTTAAATGAACCAATTGCATGCCTACAAAATTTATTTCGAAAAGAAAACTTAAAAAGGGTCTGAGGAGAACAAATTACAAAAAAGCGTTAAAATTCCATTTTTTTTTGGTTTTAAAAATACTGCATCTTTGAGTCCCTATTATTTGAAAATTAAAGAGTGTACATTAGACTGGGCCAAAAAAATTGACTATTTTTTTTCTGAAAGATATATCGAGAATATCATTCAGAATGACAAAAAAAATTTTATTAAGCTTAATTACTCAAAAACGGCTTGTCTGACGAAAATTTTCAATTAGACCTTTTTTGTAGGGAATTTAATTTTATATAAAAGTAAGTCAAAATGAATTTTTTTACTTCAATGTTTTGTCAGTTCTGACGCAAACCATGAAATTATGACTAAAAATCAAAATTAGCGATGATAGCCCTCTTAAAATTGATATTAAGGGCTCAAACTTTTACGAAATTTTTTTTTTGTCATTCTGAATGATATTCTCGATATATCTTTCAAAAAAAAAAAATAGTCAATTTTTTTGGCCCAGTCTAGTGTACATAAAAAAACTGTTTTATATGTAAAAGAGGCGACAATTTTCTATGTATATCAAACAAAAAATATTTCGAACAATGAAAACAAAAAATCACCCAATGTCCGGAATTTTGTACTAGACGTTCCACTGTGCGCCATCTGTTGGAAAATTGCGTATCTGCTCTGGAAGCGCTTTTCAAGCTACTACACAACTAAAAATGTTTCTTGGGGAGGGTCCCGCAGTTCCGTCTGTCTATATGTCTGCACAGCCTAAAGTGCTGAAGGGATTCAATTCAACCTTTGTATTTAAGGTTCTTTGGTAATTCCCTAGACGAGATTTCATAGATTGAATTTTTTTTTATCCAATACAAACACTTCACATTATAATTTTTAACATGGCGGACCAACTCAAGGTATAGATGAAATATTACATGAGGAAATTTACTTGATTTTTATATTCCAAGTCTGGAGAAAACTTGTATTTATCTAATAAAATCCACCCGAATTACCGCTATCGCATATATGACTCATTTTGAGATATTTTTCTTACCATATATGCACAGCTCGAGAACTTCATTGAAAGTGAAATTTTCTTGTGACTTGTTCACATTCTCAAATATGTTCGTCAAACCAGCAAAATATCAAAATATTTTTATATCATCAAGCATGTTTGACAATTCGTTTCATAGAGCGTTAACTTTTTCAAAATCGAGCCAATCAAACCGTGTTTGTCAAACATATTTGAGAATGTGAACCCCCCTAATGGCTCTAACGATTTTGAAACAAAAATAATGCTTGTGCTATTATAAGCATGGACTACATTTTGGTCAAAAAAAATGTTAAGAAAAAAAATGAACGGTTTTTCGATTTTTGACTTTCTCATTAACAGCAATAACCATTTTGAGCAAAATTTTTAAATACGATTTGAAATAAAAAAATATTTTACATATACATATATAGGTACCAATTATCGAAAAAATATTTTCGGGATTCTGAAAAAAAAAATATTGTTTTCTGTTTTGAAAAGCAATATCTTGAAAACGATTTATTTTTGAATTTATTTCCTTAAATGTATATTATCTATTAAATACTTACTAAAAATTCACACCCCAAACTTAAAAAAAAAACTTGGACTTTCTTAGCTTACAAAATGAATTTAATAATAAAACTATTTTTCAAACTTTCATTGCATAAATTCGTACGTATCTAAGAATCAGACGGCAATTTAATTCATTTATAAAAATGAAACATGGATTTAATATGAGCAAAATGTTCGAATATTTTTTTTCATATTAAATCCATGTTTTATTTTTATAAGGGATTATGACTACCCTTTAAATGTTGGTTTAACACAGTGCGAGTATTTAGGAAACAGTGGGAGGGTTGAGTAGGAGAAAGCGATGTACATTCGTCTTAAATGTCTGGGCATTGAAATGGGGAGGAAAACCAGAGTCGGTTAAGGAATTCCACATTCGAATCGTACGGCAAAAGAAAGAGTCTCTGTACTTAACTGTACGTCCAAAGTTTGGCTCAAATGTATATTGATGAGCATTCCTTGCGGCACGAGTATTACGGTGAAATTTTTTTAGTGGGGGAATGCAACTCGCTATTTCAATACAACATTGCTTAAAGAAGTAACGATAAGACAGTGATAGACAAGAGACATTTCGATGATGTTCCAACGAAACAATTGTTTCGGAAATTGCTCAGTTACCTATCAGGCTCATAGCTCTATTCTGGGGCCAAATTACCGCATCAGTTTTCCAGTAATATGTGACTGAATTATGTGAGTTTGGCATTACCACTTATGTCATCCAGCAATCGATTACACTTATTTGACATTTTCATTCGATCACTGATGGGACTCACTCACTTGGTCACTGAAGCGATAATTCATCTTAATGCCAGGAAATGACCTTTTTGTATTTTTTTTCAATAGCTTTTAAAATGATATTTTTTTTAAATAATTTTGTAATACATGACAATTTAGCAATGCCTTTGCAATTCGATATATTTATGTATATCGTTTGTTCCTGTTTCTAAAAAGTGGTGAAATAATGAAGTAATGAAGACTTCCAAAAGTTTGGAAAAATACTTTGTTGAACCAATTAGTTTAACAATGAAGAATGGTATTTCGTCAGGTCTATACGATGTAGAATCGTTAAGCTACGGGACATGGGCTTTGATATTATTTTTGTCAATTACTGGTCTAGCAATATCAATTTGGGAGAAGTTAGACATAGTTTTTAAATAGGTATTATCACACTTTTTATCACAGTTATTAGGGTTTTTATAAACGCATTGGAAGAAGTTCAAGAACATATCACATATCCTTACAATATCGTTGGAAGAACAATCATTCTAAGGTCATAACAGCTGGAAAGATATTTGCTTTCCTTTTAACATTTACAAAGTTTAAATTTTTTAGGATTATAACGAATTTCACTCTTAACATTTCTAATTCACTCGCGCTCAAGGGTATGTTAAGAGACCCTTACAATGTTGAACACAGCACGGGCGATGGGGAAATTATGAAGGGAGAGAAAGGAGGTGACGATGAACATTAGTTTTGAATGTTTGCAAATTGAAATGGCGAAGGAAAACTGTGCCGTGTAAGTTATTCCATAATCGTGTTGTGCGACTAAAAAACGAATCTCTATATTTGATGATACGACCAAAGTTAGGCTCAAAGGTCAAGGGTGAACTGATGAGCATTGTTAGCGAAGCGGGTATCACGGGTAAATTGATATAAGGGGGTTGAATGCAACTAGCTACTTCGAGTGAGCATTGCTTGTGAAAAAAGCGATAAAACAGAGAAATACAAGAAACATTCCGACGGTGTTCAAGAGATGGGAATGAATCCATTATAGCTCTGTTTCCAATCAGTTTTAACGCTCTGTTCTGAATTCTATCCAATAAATGGAGAGAAGATTGTGCTACACCTGCCCAAAGTTGTGAGTTATACTCGAGTTTTGGACGTATAAATGCCTTATTAATTGTAGCCAGATAAGAAGGGGTGATAAATTTCTTACATCGATATAGAAATCCAAGCATTTAGCATCATTTTTGGCGGTCTCGAGAATGTGATCATTCCAACGAAGATCATCGTTAACACACATACCGAGTACTGAGAGCTTTTCGGTTTCTTCGATGTAAGTGCCATTTAAGGACATTGGCATAGGGGGTATATTTTGCTTTAACGACAGTAGACAGCATTGAGTTTTTTAAACTCCACATGGTTTTTTATACCCCATTTACCAATGCTGTAAAGATCGGAGTTTAATGAACTTATCATACGGTACCGTTGTAAATTTACTTCCGAAGGAGATGGACGTGAATTTGGGAACGAGTATGAAAATCTGAGGGTAGAGTCGTCGGAAAAACAATGAAGTGGATTAGAAGTTTCAGACAAGAGATCATTTATAAAAATGAGGAAGAGAGTCGGAGACAAAACGGAGCCCTGGGCAACACCAGCATTTATTTTGCGAAGATCAGACTAAAAACCATCCAATACAACATGTAATGAACGATCTAGAAGGTAATTTCTTATCCAAAGAATAAGCGTTTCGTTGATGCCAAATATGTTGTGTTGCTGAAGCTTCTATTACAACGACGTCATCGATGACAGAATGTCATTTACTGACATGTTATTTGTGTTCATATATATTAAATTTTTGTAAATATAATCATTTCAATTTTAAGGGTTTTTTATTTAAATTTGTAATTATTTTTATCACATTTTAATTTAATGTTTTACTTACAATGACGCAACATACGCAATTGTGTATGCGTGTCTGTGAGTTATTTTGGTTTCAATTCTAAAATTGAATTTAGAACCATTGTGTTTTTTTACGAGAGAAACTGTCCTTCTGAATTTCAATAGAACAAAAGTTTACACGCACTATACGAACGCTTCTGGATTGCCAATCGGAAAGGCCATGACGACTGATATCCCTTGATCTCTTGCTGAAAGCCGATGACAAATCCCATGTTATTCCATCGACGAGTTCATTGAAGTTGTGCCACTTAATCAGATATAAAGTTAAGGAAGCACCAAAAACGGATCCTGTTTCTCTTCTACTACTACTACTGCTACTACTATGTTTCATATACATATGTATGAACATACGTAATGTATGTACGAAGAAATAATTTTGGGGCTTAAGTGCACTGCGACCTTAACATAATACATACCTATAGCAAGTACTTACAAGGGTTAAAGCAACGTTTTACATTCTATGTAGGTAGGTGTTATTGTTGTTGTGAATAAATCGAAAGTTTTTTTGTATACATATTTATGTATATTCCATGTTTGCCTTGAGCTAAATAATATATGTATTTTGTATTCTTAAAAATCATCAATAATGCATAACCTTACTTAAAGTTAACCTAATTAAGTCTCTGAGTTCTTGTTTTACTTTATCAACCGCTGGCGCTGGTTTTGGTATTTTTTTATTTTGTATCCAGCAAAAAGAACACATTAATTGATCATGGTATTGGTGAGTCATAAAGTTTTTTACGAGTATATGCTATCCTTTTATTAAATTTTATATGTCAGACCATGCATTAAAAGGTAGATTCCGGATATTGTTGTTTGCTTTGATTTAATTAAAAAAAGTTGAATAGCATTTTAGAGATTAATAGGAAAATAATTTTCGATTTTTTTCAATTCGTTTTGTATGAATTTATTAAATCTTTTATATTCTGATTAAAACAAGGAACATTGAGAAAATGCTCTAGGATTTTATTTTCGTGTGCTTCATACTATCGTTTTGAAGATAAATTAGAACTTTTTATTTGAGACATACTTACATGTTATTTTCAACATTTGTAACATAAATTAATATGAAACGCAAACGAGTTACTTGTATCGTATGCCGAAGTCTATATGCTGACAGTTAAAGCTATCATTGGAAACCATTATGGAACAATCAAACTTCAAAAGCTGTTTTATCATTAATTTTTTGCGATGCCAAAAACAATGGGCACCGTAACGCTACAGCAACGCATCAAGAATTTGTATGCAAGTTTGCAATAATAGGTGCGTTTTATTTATTATCTACGGATCTATGTGGATCCGGATCTGGATTAATTTTTAACATGTATTACAAAAACAATTTGTAGTCCAGTCATTTTAGGTTTTATCTGCGGAAAAATTCCTAGTGAGCTGAATTTTTGTATACACCTTTATTACGGCATTGTAATGAAGATGTGAAAAATCGACATTGATATCATGCCGGCTAAAAAAGTTATAGGGGTCAAAAGGTCACAAAAATCAGTTTTTCGCAAATATCTCGCGATCTAGTGCTCAGAGGTCAATAAAGGTCATTATAAAAATTGTTTGTCGTGAAATTGTCTACAAAAAACGTCTCTTGCATTTTTCTGTAAAATTAACCGTTTTCGGAGTAGAGCGCTGAGAAAGCGAATATATTATGACGATGCACTCGTTTCCTCACCACCTTCGAGGTAGAATGCAGTGCACGTTTTTTTTTACATGTTTTCCCCCGTAGGCATAATCCATGATATGTAATCAGAGGTTTTTTTTATTTACGAGTGAATAATTTTTTATTTGAATACAGAAAAATACAGAAAAATTAACTTCAGTATATAATTTTTTTTTATCATTCATTGTCGATATCTTCAGTTTCTGTGTCATTAACAATATTCTTCACTAATATTCTTCGTATAGTAGCATTGCGTTTGGGTATATACTCGTACCAAGTATATGGAGAACAGGAAAGCTTATATTTATTCCCAAAATATAGAAAAAAGATAGAATATTATATGCGTTCTTAGACATAGAGGGAGCCTTCGACAACACATCCCACGAGGCTGTAGGCACAACTTTTGTTAGGAAATGCGTACCCATCACCATAACTAGATCGAAATGTTAGGCACTAAACATACTGTCACAAAAAGGACAAAATGTAAAAAAAAAGTAATCACAACAAGAGGCTGTCCTCAGGGTGGTGTATTATCACCCTTTTTGAAGAGTTTTGTAGTGGATGAATTGTTAGAGAATCTTACCTCCCAAGGTATATTCTCCATTGGATTTGTTGATGATGTTGCTATCATAGCCGTAGGTAATCCAAAGAGGACTAACAATTACACGGAAATGGTGTCTATCTGTAGGATTATCAATAAACCCCTCCAAGACGACAATCATACCATTTACAAGGAATAACTTCTGCCACATATGAAACCTATCCATCTAGCTGCTGAAGTGATTGAAACGCAGAGAGGTGTAAAATATCTAGGAATTCTACCAGATAGTAGACTCCTTTTGAACAAACACTTAAAAGCTATAGTCGGGAAAGCCACAAAAGCCCTAATGATTTGCAAGAGACTTGCAAGCAAGTCATGCAGATGCAAACCAAACATCCTTAGCTGGATATACACTATGATGGTAAGACCAATCATTACACATGGGGCGGTTGCATGGCACAAGAGAACCGAATTATCAAGAACAAGGAAAGCTCTAGAAAAAGTCTAAGGGATCGCTTGTATCTGTATAACAGGAGGAATGAGAACCTGCCCTACCGCAGCTATAGAGGTTCTCCTCTATCTATCCCCTCTACATGAAGCCATCAGAAGTGCGGCAATGGGAGTTATCTTGAGATCTAGGAAACAAATATCATCAAGTTGCACACTGATGGATCGAGTCCTAAGCAGAATAGTTTTAGATTTCTGAAACTGACTTCCATATCATCGCAATATCACTGAATCTTGTTGAAGTCACAGTGCAAAAGAATTCTGATGACCTCGACTTTGGGAGCTGTTCTGTACACTATTAGGTCGACAGCATACACAATTGCCTGAGTTAGACTACCTATTAGATCGCTGGTGTAAATGCTGAAAAGAATCGGCGAGTTAACACAGCTGAAGACCATTTTTAATATCGAAAATTGCGGTATGCAATTGTTAATGACACAGAAACTGAAGATATCGACAATGAATGATAAAAAAAAATTATATACTAAAGTTAATTTTTCTGTATTTTTCTGTATTCAAATAAAAAATTATTCACTCGTAAATAAAAAAAACCTCTGATTACATATCATGGATTATGCCTACGGGGGAAAACATGTAAAAAAAAACGTGCACTGCATTCTACCTCGAAGGTGGTGAGGAAACGAGTGCATCGTCATAATATATTCGCTTTCTCAGCGCTCTACTCCGAAAACGGTTAATTTTAGAGAAAAATGCAAGAGACGTTTTTTGTAGACAATTTCACGACAAACAATTTTTATAATGACCTTTATTGACCTCTGAGCACTAGATCGCGAGATATTTGCGAAAAACTGATTTTTGTGACCTTTTGACCCCTATAACTTTTTTAGCCGGCACGATATCAATGTCGATTTTTCACATCTTCATTACAATGCCGTAATAAAGGTGTATACAAAAATTCAGCTCACTAGGAATTTTTCCGCAGATTGGCGTTTAAAATGCCTAAAATGACTGGACTATTGGGATCCTGTTCTCTATTTGGATCTATTTTAAAGATCCAGAAATTAGTTCTTTTTCTGGCGAGTAGATGGCTTTTTATAGTAAGGTAGTATAAACTACAGTGTAAAGAAAAAAGACAAGACACATTTGAAAATCAACAATCATAAGCAAGAGGGAGATGAGCATACAACACAACTGTCACTATGATCCGTATCGTTTTATTTTCGAGGGTTAATCTATTGACACATGGAGTCACGGCCCCTGGCAGTCAGCGCGTGAACCTTGAATTGGAGATAGATTTTTTTTTCGATTTGACGTTCAATGTATTTCCCATAAGAAAAAAGCAAAAAAGGATCGGAAAAACATTAATTTAACTAATCAAATTTGTATGAACCGGTATGCATTTTATGATTTTGAAAGAATAGAAATATGTGTTAATTTCTAAATCAGGTTGAAAATATAGTAAGAAACTTAATTAATCTTTTGTAATTTGTCTTCAAAAAACATATCGTATGTGAATGACAGATGAAACAATTTTTTTAAGAAGCAACTAGTATAGTCTTCTTTGACTAGCCGTATTTTAGTCTCAAGGTAGAATATTTGCCCTCAAATCAATAATTATCTATTTAATTAAAAATAAAACAAACATAAAACCCCTGTGTGGCCTGGCCGATTTTAAGTCAGCAATTTTATCAAATGTAATTAAATTACTATGTAATATCAGAAAACAAATGTAACAAAAAAAAAAAAACACAATAAAGTTTACTGCGGCTAGGCGCGCACATTCAATTTTTAGTTGCGCTACTTCTTTGTTCGAGCAACTAAAAAGTTTGTGGTTTGACACAAACTAAACGATTGTCTTAAATGAGTTCGCTATTTTGTGTAACATATAATTATATGCACCTTCGCGGACATTCAATCAAATAGTTCATCTGTTTTCTATAATCAACCAAACAGTTGTACAACTAAAAATTGAATGTGCGCGCCTAGCCTAATACTACTTCTATTAATTTTTCAATTCAATTCGGTCGGTCGTTTAGTGTTTTCATGTTTTGAAAATTTTTATTTTTTCTTGTTAACAAGTTTCTATGATAAAAAAAGATAAATTAAAAAGCATGAAAATGTAAGAAACTTTGTTATTGTTGTGACTTAATTCAAAAAATTCATGTGTATCCATTTTTTTTAAGTATTTGTTGTTGTTTTCTTGCAATTTCTTTACTTTTTTAGTACAAATTGCACAGGATCGATTATGTTTTTGATATATTTTCCACCTGATTTAGAAATAAACACATATTATTATTCTGTTAAAATCATATAGAATGAATTAGTAAAATTTACGTTTTTCGAGCCCCTTTTTGCTTTTTTCTTATAGGAAATACATTGAACGACCAAGCGTAAAAAATTCTCCATTTGTCAGTACACACACTGACTTCCAGATGGTGTGGAAAGCAACTTACCAGGTGCCAGTATGGATCATTGGCGATAATAAAACGCGGCGAATGATCACTTGACTCAAAATCTGTTGCTGATCTAATGATTGTGTTAAACTTTTGAATTGGGATAATGCGTTTCTGTATTCACACTTTATCTTCGGATTTTGAGACAGAAAAAACGAGAATGAAGGCATCTTGATGCCAAAATGAAGTTTATTAGTGGCATTTACCACTTTAGTTATTTCTCTTTTGCAATGAACAATTAACTTTCATTTCAACAAAGCAGAAAACTAGCTTCAGTTCACCCTGCCTAAAGCTCCGTGTTCTTAATGATTCTTCAAATTTATCCCAATACTAATAATATTAATGTCAATGTGAAATTGAGAATAAGCTTGTATTAAATTGGGGGAAAATTAATGCTTTATACGCTCATATTCTAGTATTTCTTTGAATCATTCTAACCTCAAAGTTGTTTTGTTTTTTTGTTTATGCAGAAGGTGTCCCCTTACATAATGGTTAGTGCAATATCATATCGGATAGTCAGTTCGGTTTTAAGGCAGGGAATGACACAATTCATGCCGCGTCTGAACTAGTCTCCAATATCCAATGTAACAAAACTAAAAGGTAGTGCACTGGTGCTTGTCTGGTTGATTTGGAGAAGGCTTTAGAAACATTATGGTCAGAATGTCTCTATCTAGAACTAACCAGCCTCTGCTGCAAAAGTAAGCCTCAAAGCTCAAAGGAAGAAAGTTTGTTGTCCAAAGTGGCAATGTAACTTCTAGCGCAATCTTTGATATTAAGATCAACTTGCCGATTCTTTTCAGCATTTACCTGTACACCAGTGATCTGAGGTAGTCTCACTCAGGCAGTTGCATATTATGCCGACGATCTAAGAGCGTACAGAATAGCTCCAAAAGTCGAGAATTCTTTTGCAAGTTGACTTCGACAAGATTCAACGAAAATCAACTTTCAGAAATCTTCTCTATTTCTTCTACTTAACTACTTCTAACTATTCCGTTGGCCCCAAGATATACGAGAAAGAATCTGATTCAAGGTCACATTGCAAGAGCGATGTTCTTGACTAACAGCCTAATTTGTGGGGTTTACTACTTAAACGACGATTACTATTAGAGTAGAGATGCCGCGAATATTCGGCCACTATTCGGTAGGGTGTGTCAAAGTGCTCAACTATGGTATTTTCAAATGTAATAGCTTTTTAAAGTTGCATTGCTTATCAAAATTAAATCCTGCGTTTACAATTTTCATTTTAATTAATATCTTTGGCTCCCTCAAAAATAGGATGAACTCCAAAAAAATTTGATTTTTCGAGATTTTTGAAAAAGGTGTTGTTTTAAATTGCACCGTGTGGATATAAAAAAATTATATAAAATATTTTTAGGCTTTCAAGTCAAAGATAATTGCAAGGAAAAACTTTTAAGCTTATATTTGTTTAAATTGAACACTTGGTAAAGAAGATATGAAATAATAAAAGAAGGAAGAAAAATCATTTTTTTATGTAAAATCGTTTTTCTTTTTTTTTCAAAAAAAAATTCTTAAAAATCAACGGAACCACCTACAATATTGTGGTATATCTTTTTGTAAAGACAAAAATTCTTTCTGTATTTTGTTAATTTTTTTTTTTAGTATACGTAAAAAAAAAAAAAAAAATTTACTGTAAATTAAATTTTTTTTTTCAACTTCAACCCATTTGAGCGTGCCAAAGACGAACGATATCTTATTTTTTTTTTACATGTTCTTAAACCTCTGACCCTAATACAACATTTGAGCACTATTACATTTAAAAATAAGAGTACTTTTTTGCGGCCATACAAAAGTGACACACCCTACTATTCGGTATTCGGCCTATTCGGTCTATTTTTTTGATATTCGGTATTTGGCCGAATAGTTCACAATATTCGGCCGAATACCGAATATTAAATGGAGAATAAAAAAAGATTTATTATCTTACAAAAAATGTTGTAATTTTATTAAAATTTTTTATTTTAGTATTAAAAATCTGCTAATGGTAAGTTGTGGTGAATAAAAACAGCTTTTTCAGCATTCGTTGGTATATTCGAAATCAATTATAACTTCTACAAATAACCTCACACCTCGATAGATATAGATACCAGGAGACGAGAGGTAGATTTCAGCAAATGTTGTCAAATTGGGAAACAGTTTTGTGTTTGCTGACCACCATTTGTAAGGGTCTGCCATCCGATCTTGGCGAAAAGTTCTTAAAAAAAATCTATTTTGTTTTCATTGGCAGTTTTTTCAACATCTTTACACTGAGCTTCCACTTGAAATAAATGATTGCAAGAAATGTGTCATGTAGCCAATATTTTTTGTGGAGCCCCCTTATGTCTCTATTTTTGTTATTTTTAGACATAATTTTTTCTATTTATTTCTTGTCTTCGTAGAGAAATAAATGCAGATATAAATTTTGACGTTTCGTGACACCCCAACTTCACTAGACACAAATTTCTCACAAGACGTCAAGTCTTGACACCAATTCCTACATTTTTATGTAACATTCCTTCATTTCATTGACAAACTCATGTTATGTTTTTACTTCGTATGATGTAATTTTTCTACCATTTACTGTCTGTTGAAGTACATACCGCACCCTTAGAATTAAAGTGACCTAACTTTAAAAGGAAATGAGCAATAAAGTCTTCAAGAAAGTATAGTTTTGAGTAAGGTTGAATGTATCTCTCACATATTTCAAGTGACCGATGTATAGACTGCCCCTTTCTTACTCATATTTCGGTATATTTTTCACCACAGGGCTGTAAAGATCCCATTTTAAGGCCAGTTTATTAAGAAATCATAAGTTACGATAATTTTGAGTTCGGTCACTTTCATTCTGAGGGTGCGATACATAGTGTTGTTTGGTTGTTTGCAGGCCAAAATTAACATTAAAAGAATTAAACATTGAAGATAGTAAGTATTTTGATATTTTTTTTTTAATTAATTAGGGCATTCAGAGACTTTTCATGCTTGTGGGACTACTCAATTATGTCTTGGAGCAAATGTTCTTCAAGGTCGTGCAAATCTCTTTTGCTCAAAAATGGACTGACCCAAAATCTGTACTTCCTTTTGTATTCTTCCCATTTTGTATCGTCCAGTTTTTCCACTGCGTTTATCGCTGAAATCAAACGACGTGATGTACCTGGATGAGATTATGACGGGGAATGAATAATCAGAACATAATTTGCCACAGAGTTAAAGAAATATAATCTTTAGATATAATGTCTGACATAATAGCAGAAGTAAATTATGCTAATGGAGGTGCGGCCTTATCATTTTGTCTATAGCATCTTCCTCAAAACATTCCTAGAAACTGCTGTGCCTCGTCAAAAGTCACGTAGGAGATAGATACACAACATCGTTTCGTTGGCCGAATGTTCGGCTGCCGAATATTCGGTATTCGGTATTCGGTAGCTTAGAGCACCCACATAGAGCCAGTAAGTAGTTTCAAGTTATTGGATAAGTAGGCTAATTTTCCATGAATTTTTTGTTTAGCCTTAAGACAGCTATAAGTTGTATTAGTGCGTCGGACTGTCATGCAGAAGGTCTTGGTCTCGATTCTCAGCTGCTGCAAAAACGTTGTTCAGGTATTGCGAGGAATTGAAAAATCCTCTAAGAGTATCTCGTGTGATGAAAAATGGGCTAATGAGCAAGTCGTTCGGAATGGCCAGAAAATTCTAGGCCCCTTCAATTCCTGGTAGATATCACGCACACAGCAATGATTGAGAGTTGTAAGTCACTAGGTCCCGATTCTTTTCGAGCTGTTGCACAATCAAATTTATTTATTTATTAATTCGTGATACCATTGAAAAAAATATTGGTTGGTGCTCTAAGTAATTGTAAGTAAGCTAATCGTTTAACTTAACGAAATTTGTTGACATATTTAAATAGAAAATTTTAGGCTCTTAAATGGTCTATTAAACTAACTTTTTTGGAGATATTGAGTGTTAGAGAAGACTAATACAGGGGTGGAATCGCTTAAGGTGATAGTTGATTATCAATTCGTTGATTGTCATTTTGACTATAGCTGTTTCTATCATATCAATAAAAAAAAATAGAGTTAGCAATTGTCAAAACGACAATTAATTTAGTGATCGCTTTACTCTTACGCGATACGGGCCCAGATTTCAATGTCAATATTTTGTTTATTATCCAGGAATATTCAACAAGATGAGACAAAGAGCTAGAAGACAGAGACAAAGTCGTACAGAAATGATGGTCTAGCTCCATTAATAAAATGTATTACGAGATTGATTTAAGGTCACTCTTAAATTTTTCCCAAAATTGCTTTTTGCTTTCCAGTCCAACAAAAATTTAACCTTAATGAAAAAATCCAAAAATGTCTGTTAAAACATTTTCTTGGTTCAAGAAGTGTAAGTGTGATGATGAGTTTCTTTCTGTTTTAATTTGAAAAAGTTGAGTATAAAATGTGCTAAGTTTGCGAAATGTTGATCGAACAGAAGACCCACTTTCATAAAATAAATTATAATGATTTGCTCATGTTGTTGAACGCTATAACTCTTTGCGTTGATTTGGCATGACAGATTATATAAACTGTAGTCAATTTGTCAGATGTAGCTTATGAGCAGGACTTTTCATGGCAAGAGATACTGTTAGAGGATTTGATATTTCCTCACAAGAGACAGTACACCCCTGCAGCGGCGGAGAATCAAACCCAAGACCTTCTTCATGACATTCTCACGCACTAACTATTACATCAAGTGGTACTAAGAAAAATCTTTCTCTCATACTACTATTTTGACAAGCTTTAATACCCATTTTAATACAAAATATATAAATGTATGTCTTTTTTGATGTTAAAATTGCCAACATTGTTTTTTACGGTAGTAAATTTGACATCACTGACAGATGATATATACATATATGTCATATAAGTATGCCTAGTGTATTTTGACAATTCTCCATGAATACAATTCCGTGAGACCAACGCTTGCATATTCTTACTGCAACACACGCCACGGACCCAGCTTTTATATAAAATGGTTCAAAACCTTGGGATTTCGCTTCAACCAGGCCAACCGCAGCAACGGCGCTTATATTTATAACCAAAATCATTTTTAAACACTAGTTGCAAGAAAAAAATATTTTTTTTACTTGCGACTTATAGGTACTATGTATAAGACAAGCTATGCATTCGTAAAAAATCGAACTCGAGATTTTGATCAAAGTTGACATTACGATGTTAGCGAAGACCAAAAAAGTGGGTCTTGCAATTCTGTCTGTCTGTCTGTTCGACTACAGCTAAACGGCTCGGCCGATTTTCTTCAAACTTGTTAGAAATGGGTTTTAATTTTTTCCCACCGGATGTTTTTTCTTTTTTTTTAAGACCAAAAATAACGGTACCTGCCATACGATTTTTTTTCGAAATTTTATATATATTTTTTTCTCAAAAACTGTCCCACAGATTAAACAAAAAGTTCAAAAAATTTCATTTAGTTAAACCTAGGTAATGGTTGAAACAAATTATTACTTTTGGAACCCCCTTGGAACCATTTTATTTGTTTTTGATTTTCTCAAAAACGGTTCAACCGATTTTGATCATTTTTTTTATGTTAAGGCTCCCAGCAGTTTCAATATTATTGTGTATTCAAATTTTGAAAAAAAATTTTTTTTTGGATTTTAAAAAAAATGTTCAATTTTTTTTTGAAAACTCAAAATTTCGAAAACCCCAAGCTCGATTTTCTTAAAACTTGATAAATAAAAGTTTCTTAAAATAATCTACAAGATATAAGAAAAAAAATTATTTTACCTAAAAATAACGGTACCCTCCATAGTCCATACGAATGTTAAAAAATGGTTTTCGAAAATCGTATTTTTCTCGAAAACGGTTCCCAGAATTTTGGTTAAATTTTTTTTCTTTCCATTAATTTTTAAGATCTATAATTTAATAAAAAAAATTTAAAACAAGATATTACTGAGGGATCGGGTCAAAATTCTGGCTTCAAAATTCTGCTTTTCAGAATTCTGCTTTTTTAACGAAAATTCTGCTTTTCAAAATTCTGGTTTTTTTTTTGTCTGGTTTACAAAATTCTGCTTTTCAAAATTTTGCTTTACAAAATTCTGCTTTTCAAAATTCTGGAAATTTATATTAAAAAAAAAATTCTGCTAATTCTGCTTTTTTTTAATAGTATATTTATTAACGGAAAAGTCAATTTAACATGGTTTTTGTTTCAATTTTAACAAAAAAAAAATCAAAATTTCGTCTTTTAATAATTATAAACAATAACTGAAAATAGAGCAAAAATAACAACAACAAAAACAAAATGTAAACAAAAAATAATAACAACAATTAAAAAACGAAAAGCAAATTACGTTAAAGTGGAGAGATTAATATTCTTAGCAATACGCTTTAGATAACCTACATGGCTGAGATCTGTTATCTTTTTAATTATTCTCTTTATTTGTTTGTTTTTCAATATAATTTTGACCCCGGCAGAATTTTGACCCCAACCCCGTCTAAACATCTCGCTTATGCAAGCGAGAGGAGAATTTTGTAAAACAGAATTTTGAAAAACAGAATTTTGAAAAGCAGAATTTTGAAAAACAGAATTCTGAAAAGCAGAATTTTGAAAGCAGAATTTTGAAAAGCAGAATTTTGACAGCAGAATTTTGACAAAAGAATTTTGACCCCGGCAGAATTTTGACCCCAACCCTATTACTGACTGTACCTACCATAGAATGATTTTTTAAAATTTTGAATTTTTCATTATCGGCATAATGGATTTGAATGAAATTTTTTAGAGAGAAGCTTCTAAAATGTTTAAAAAACATTGCATTGAAAAACTTTAAGAACATTTTTTTTTTTGAATTTTGAAAAAAAAAAATCTATTTTTTTTTTGGAAAATTCAATATCTCGAAAACGGCTTAATAATTTTTTTGTAAATTTAATTTTTATTCGAACAATAATAAAAAAATTAGATTGGCGTATAACATTTTTTTTTTAAAAATGTTTTAAATTTGTTTTTATACATATACTCGTAAAACTTTTTTTGTTAAGAAACCACTACAAAGATTTATAAAAAATTTTCATCTCAATGCATGAACACCTGAAAGTTTTGACAGATCAATTAGTTTGGTGCAATTATTTATGCAATTATTGATTATAATCAAAACAATAGTAAAAATATGCCGATGAGTATCAACTTTGATAACTCTTTAACAAATATCTTATTGATTTTATGTTGGTTATTTTCCAGATTCTTCTAATGCTAAGGAAACTTTGCATACACCCAAACTCGCACCTATCCCAAATCCTATAGTGTGCCCAAGCAGGGAGGCTGCCCTTACCATACTGTTTATACGTCGTAATAAGAAAAGGGATTATAAAAACGGGATTTTTAAAAAGTGCGCACTTTTTTACATTATCAAAACGATTTTTATTTATCAGCCTATTTACAGCATTTTGAAATACAGATTTTTGACCAACCAGAATTTTCAAATACAGAATTTTGGCTTACAGTATTTTGATCATACAGTATTTTGAACATACAGTATTTTGAAATACAGTATTTTGAGATACAGTATTTTAAATACAGTATTATGACCCATACAGTATTTTGACCCTAACCCTTTAGAAATTTTTAGTCTATTACATATGAGCAAGTTCGTGCGACCCAGTCGTGCATTTTATTTTTTAATATAACCATTTCCATTATTTTTACTTTTAAAAAACTTTATAAAATTTATGAAAAAATGTTATTTGATTTTCAATATTAGAAACATGTCCGAATTTATTTTCATAAAATTCGTCATTTTATTTCAGAATTAAATCTTTTTAATTTACCAATCTTAAAGGGCCTAATTTTTTGGTGCAGGTAGGTTATTCCGCCGGAATATGCTTTGCGTGGAAATTTATTTAAAGTGAAGTTAATTCTTACCGAGAGATATAATTTACTACACTTTTAATTTTATGGAATTATTTCCCGCCAAAAATTTGAGGGAAAATAGCCAAGTCATTTTTAATTTATTTAATTCGTTAAAATCTAACGTTACAATATTAAAAATAGTTCTTATAATCTAATATAATCTAATATCATAATTTATATTTATTATTCAATATTGTTGAAAAAAATAAGTTTAAATTTTTTACATTTTATGTTATCATTTACAGATTCTAAACAAAATTGAAATTCGTTATAAATTGTTATTATACTCTGTCCAACAAAAATTGTCAGTACAGGCCTTATGGGAGAGCTTTTTCTAAAGCAGTGGCGCCTGAAGCACCCTCACTATAATGTGTTAGGAAAAATGCCAATAAAAAAAGAGCAAGCCACTGACTTTTCTTAAGGAATTGTTGTTGTAATTCTTTGCAAAAAGTTGTACACCCCAACACGACCGTCGTATCCCACTGCTGATGAGATACTGTCAAGAGTGTCAATGTCAAGTGTCACTCAATAATCAATATGATCGTGCGCTCTTTATCTACATCAAAACAGAGTTACCATTATCATTCTCAACCTTTTCAGTGGTTTCTATTAAGGAGCTTTTGGGATTTGAAGCTTTTGAGAACACGTTTTAAGAAGATGAGTATGTTGAGTTTTGTCGTATTGCTTTTCAACTTAAAAAAAACGCGCCTATTAACTTACCGCTTGGTGTTGTGGGAAAAGGTAAATTGAATATTGTTTTCAGTCGTTTTGAATCGGCAGACGGTAGCCCTACGCGTTTTTTACTCTCATTTGCGGCGATTTATAAATTATAATGTAAACTACGGAATCCCAGTGAGAGCTTTAAAAGGCGACACACTTATGCATGGCAATGCAACCAGAATGAGAGACAAACGTCCTATCTTCCCTGTACTGAGAGAGTATAATTGATTGAAAGGGCTACATAAGTACATACACCATAGTTTGATCTGCTAAATACTTGTACAATAGGTTGCTGTCGCCTTAAACATGAACAGCTGAAACTGAAATTTAATTTACTTAGAACTGATGGCAATGTTATCGAACCATTAATAATCCCAACAATAAAACAAAATTGTATAAACTTTCTGTGGTTAGTCAAAGAAGGAAGGCTGATCAAAGCTAGTCTTTGAGAATAAGGGGGAAGTAGATTTTCCCTTGACCATGGAAGAGAACGAAGACAGAAACGCAGAAACCTTTTTTGGATCGCTTCAATTCTTGTAACATGTGTTGAGTAATAAGGTGACCATACCACACAGCCGTATTCTAGAATTGGTCTAACAAACGAAATAAATAGAAGTTTAAGAACATAAGGGTCCTGAAAATCACGACCGAATCTTTTAATGAATCCAAGAACCCTATTGGCTTTTTTAATTATATAATTTAAATGATCATTAAATGCTGATTTGGGTTCTAGAATAATAACTAAATCAGAAAACATAGAAACCTTACATAACAGACAAGAATCAAACGTATAGTTGTACAAAAACGGAAATTTTTTACTTGTAAAACTCATGGTGTTACATTTGTCAACATTTAAAACAAGTCGGTTTTTATAGCACCATTTCCTAAATATTGTTAAGTCTTCTTGTAGTAATAAACAGTCAGAGGAGGATTTTATACTTTTGAAAAGCTTAATGTCATCAGCATAAACAAGGACAGACGAGTTTTTTTAAGTTTGAAACCAAGTCATTAATAAATAAAACAAATAAAATAGGACCTAAGTGGCTGCCCTGAGGGACGCCAGAATTGACAATAAATTGACTTGAACTTTCATTACGAAACAAGACAGAATAACGAAGATTTTTTAAGTATGAAGAAATCCAATTTATAAAATTGTTGTTAAATCCTAGATGGTTTAATTTTAAAATTAGTGTATTGTGACATAACTTGTCAAAGGCTTTACTAAAGTCAGTAAATACACAATCAACTTGCCCGCGTTTTTCAAAAACATCTAGACAAAAGGAAACGAAGTTAAATAAATTAGTAACAGTGGATCTCTTTTTGACAAAGCCATGCTGGCTATCACAAATAATAGAACTACAATGAAAAGAAAGAACATTACTCACAATTGACTCAAACAGTTTAGGTATCACAGATAGTTTAGCAATGGTCCACACATTGCTTGTTGTGAACCGTTAACTCTTCCCGTATTTTACAAACAAACTGTATGCTTTTATAGAAGGCGCATAAATCAATTATTATTTTCTTGGACAACAGTAGATTGTGTGCTCAGTCTTCTTTTTGGGCCCTCTGCTCACCCAACTCTATCTCCGCTTTGGGTATGTTAAGTTGTCAAACAGATTAAGCTGCTAAATTAGTATGCCCAACAAGTATGAAAACGAATAAAATAATGCGAATTATAAGGGACATAGAAATAAGACACGGCAATTCTCCGCTTTAGTTCAGCCGCCATCCCTGGAGATAAAAAAAAATCTGAGACAACCACCTTCAGTCTCAGAACATCGTGCCACACATCTTTCCTATCCTTCTTTCTCTTCCGTAACTTCACGCCCGCGCTGTGTTAAAACATTTAAAGGGTAATCATATCCCCTTGAGCGTGAGTTGATTATAAAAAAAAAAAAAAAAAAGACGCCTTTGTCTATAGAAGTTTTCTCCCACTATAAATTGTAATAAAATATCACAAAATCCTAAATTGGTACAAATTCTCTTGTAAAAATAAATAAATAAATAAAATCATGTAGAACATATTTTAATTAAATTATTTCCCTGCACCAATTATTCATGAGTATACAAGTCCATTATTGGGCTTGTCAGCTTTTGCGGTCCTAGTAGATATGAAGTATTATCTTTCAACTGAATAAGAACTTCTGTAGAAAGAAATGCTATCGAAACTGGTTAACTAAATCGTTAGGTAATACAAAATTCTGAAATAAAAGCAAACCGGTTGCTACGAGTATCTTTCGACCTGCGGCATTATTAAAACAAATAGTTCGATTGAATTTAGTTTCAGGAAATCTCAAAATAAAATATCCGTAAAGGCGAAGCATTTTTCTTTAACAAAAATCCAATTAGATACTTGATTGAGCCAAATCTTAACATTAAACATAGGTAAACGGAAACACATATATGTATGTACCTAAAAAAAGTTACCTATGTGCTAATTGATGCTAAATTCAAACCAAAATATAAACAAAAAGGCTTCGCTTAGTATTTACATATACTTAGATGGTGCTTATAGTTTTGATAAAAAAAAAGATTAAAAACATCCGCCATCAGTCATTCCACCTAAATCATCGTCTTCTATTCCAATCAAATCGACCTTTAAAACTAATAAGTAAAGAAAACTTGTCATCTTATATCTTAATTATGCGAACCGTTAAGCTATCCGATAGTTTACTCGCACTGATGACTTTAAAGATGCATGATGGTCAAGTCATTATAACAACATTGCGTCTTGTTTAAATGTTTGTCCCTCAGTACAAAAAATTATCTCAGTTTCGCAATATCAAAACCACAAAAAAACATACATAAATAAATCAAATAAAAAAATGTCAAGGGAACAGGAATTAAGAAAACAAACTTCAAGCACACGCAAGGGCTAGCTTTTACAATGATATGTTTGATTTAATGATTGAGTATTAATTTAAAAATAAACAAAAGTAAAATTACAACAACAACAAAAAACTGCAAGTACACACCGACTTTTATTGCCCTCTTATGCATTTAGATAACTTCCAGCATTTAAATTTTTCATTGGAGCGACTACTTTGCAAGTGGGCCACCCCACCCGCATTAAACGTAGTACACATTTTAGACTTTGAATGACAAAGTAGATATGCAATGGTGTTTTAGTGTACAGAATCTTCCGAAATGCCTATATTTTATATTACGAAAAGCCGAAGCATTGAAATCTCGTCATTTAGTCTAGCTGTTTATTTTGTCACTTCAAGTAGAAACGCCTATTTCGAAATTTTTAAAAGCTTATAAAATTTTCGTCAATCTTATGTACATACTTATGTATGTAAATACCTTAAATAAATTATTTTCCAGACTAATTTTGAGTTGCCGAAAAAAGAACATGATAATTCATGCATTTTTCCAAAAAAGCGTTTTAGAGATATTCCGGATCTTTATAAAATAGTTCTTTAATACCGGATTTTAATTGCCAAAAAAGTTGAGCTGTGTGGGTAAGATCAAGAGAACAGCAGAATTGTTTTGCATCGAAGATCTATTTTTTTTTATAATTCACTCGCGCTCAAGGGTATTTTAAGAGACCCTTATAACGTTGACAGCACGGCGATGGGGAAATTAGGGAGAGGGAGGTGACGATGAACATTGGTTTTGAATGTTTACAAATTGACATGGCGAGGGAAAACTGTGCCGGTTAAGTTATTCCATAATCGTGTTGTGCGACTAAAGATCGGTACGACCAAAGTTAGGCTCAAGGGTGAACTGATGAGCATTCCTAGTGAAGCGGGTATCACGGGTGAATTGATAAAGGGGAGGAATGTAACTGGCTACTTCGAGTGAGCATTGCTTGTGAAAGAATCGATAAAACAGGGAAATACATGAAACATTCCGACGGTGTTCAAGAGATGGGAATGAATCCATGATAGCTCTGTTTCCAATCAGATTTAACGCTCTGTTTTGAATTCTAACCAATAAATGGAGAGAAGATTGTGTTGCGCCTGCACAAATGTGTGAGTTATACTCGAGTTTTGGACGTATAAACGCCTTATAAATTGTAGCCAGATCAGAGGGGGTGAAAAATTTCTTACATTGATATAGAAATCCTAAGCATTTAGCAGCATTTTTGGCGGTCTCGAGAATGTTATCATTCCAACGAAGATTGTCGTTAACACACATACCAAGTACTGAGAGCTTTTCGGTTTCTTCGATGCAAGTGCCATTCAGCGACAATGGCATAAGGGGAACATTTTGCTTCAACGACAATAGACAGCATTGAGTCTTCGAAGCATTAAACTCCACACGGTTTTTTATACCCCATTTAACAATGCTGTAAAGATCGGAGTTTAATGAACTTATAACACGGTACCGTTGCAAATTTATTTCCGAAGGAGATGGACGTGAATTCGGGAACGAGTATGAAAAGCTGAGAGTAGAGTCGTCGGCAAAACAATGAAGTGGATTAGAAGTTTCAGACAAGAGATCATTTATAAAATTGATGAAGAGAGTCGGAGATAAAACGGAGCCCTGGGGAACACCAGCATTTATTCTGTGAAGATCAGACTTAAAACCATCCAATACAACATGTATTGTACTGAACGACCTAGAAGGTAATTTCTAACCCGAAAAACAAGGGTTTCGTTGATACCAAACGCACACATTTTCGATAAGAGAGCCTGGTGCTAAACTCTATCAAATGCCTTAGAAATATCAAGCGCAATAATCTTACTTTCTCCAAAACAATGTAAAGATCTGTTCCATATTTTCGGTGAGATATGCCATCAGATCACCAGTGGAACGGTTGCTGCGAAAGCCGTATTGACTGTATTCTGCCTGTTTATCAGTAGGAGGACGGAAGAATTTTCAAAAAAAAAAAAAAAATATTTATCTTTTAGCAGTTTTTTGAATGTTTTTCAATGATACTGTCACTTGCGTAGAAGTGACAAATCCACCAAGAGTATCTCATAAAAAGTATAGTTCTTATCCATTCAGACTCGGAAGAAAATTGGAAGTTATCTTCATTTCTGCCAATAACACCCACACAGAAATGGGTAAGAATTTTAAGCATGTGGATGCCAGATTAAGTAATTTTTCGGGTTTATTAGAATTACGACTCTAAAGTGAAAAAATGTAAAGCCAACCCAGGAAAAGGGGAAAAATATTCTTGATCTGTGTTTCGGCACAATATGGCCAAAAGAAATATTGAAGAAATTCACAATTGAATATAAAAATTAAACTTTATTAAAATAAATTTACTTGGTAATGAAATTATACAAAAAATAAAAAATGACTTTGTTGCTGACGGCTGACTAAAGAAAAAGTGACTTTGCTGGCTGAGGGTTAAATAAATCGAGAATGATCTTTCGGAAAAAAGCAGATGGCGTCTACACAGACGAAACCAAATAACCAGTATTTTAGGAATACTGGTATAATGGGTGGCGTTCAGGTGTAGACGCCATAGGCGAAGAGTTAGGCTTCTTCGTGTACATGTTGAGTTTTGCCACTCCGTTTTCCGCCCAATTGCGGACTTGGGGTGTAAAGACTCAATTGTGCACGAACAATCTGAATATTTTTCCCGTTTTACGTTTCAAGCCTAGTACTCACCTAGCGTGAAATGAAAAATAAATACGTTCCAAATTACACGCAGAGAATAAAAATGAAAATAGAATAAACTTTTCCACGTGAATTTTTGATACTTGCTTGAAATAATGAATACTTTTATTAAGTAAACTCTCGAGAGCAGTATCAAAAAATTCGTTATCCATTCTTTATTTCTGTTTATAAATTTTCAATTTTTTATTTTGAAACAAAATATTTAAATTAACTGACAAATGATAGTTTTCCACGCTGCCTTAAACTTTTTCCTGATGGTTGTACATTGAGAAATGAGAATTTGGCGTGGAAAAAGCTGTGGAACATAATTGTTTTTCAAATCCACATTTTGGTACTCACCTCTCGTTGGGGATTTCATGCCAGTGAACCAGCAGTCACCTTTATATGAAATTTTCATTTTCACTTGAACTCTGAGTACTAGGCTTTAATAATAAAACTTCTTTTTAAAAAGTTCAAAAGCTAGACTCCTCATAATGAAATCAATAAAACAACACTTAATGAACACAACCCTTGGTCTTGCCATTGCCATGCGCTTGCAACTTATTTTTTAAACTGCAAATGTCATAATGTACTTATTGTTCCACTGTGAGCCGTTCAAATTCAAAAAGTCATATTTATGGCCGATTTCATAAACAAACACTTAAATCACTTTTATCAAAAATCCTCTTAAATTTTATCAGGCTCTTAAAAATTTTTAGTTTCACCAATCTATAAAAGGGACATTTTAGGGAAATGTTTGTTAAAATTGAGTTCTCTTCACATCCCTGGGAAAAATAAATTGCTTTTTTCTTTCTAACAAGCGAAATGTATGAAAAGAAATGAGAAAGCGTTATGTGTTCAAACAAATGCCAAGAAATGAAAAAAAAGAAATGCACACAAAATATTTGGAAAGATTCTGATCCTGACATTCTGTGGCATAAAATCGTTAAGTAATAACCACTTAATTTATTTTTTATTGCATTGTTGGGTTTATTTTGGTTCCAAATGAAGACCAAACATATTCAACAAACTCATCCACAGATGCTTTGGAAAGTCGTAACCACATTTTGGAGTCGTAAGATGTATTTCTGTGAACTGGGAATATTCTTGCTCAGCGAATAACTTTGTGTTGCACTTTATTATTGGATGAAGACGATCAATATTTTTTTCGAAATAAAGAAACAAATCATTTAAATATTTAGTATTAACCTATTCATTTTGTATCTTCAAAAATTGAACACTAAATCCTTACAAAACAATAATTTCAGCTGCTACCTATCTATAACCAATTGTTGTTATCTACATCTGATGACATTTCAATGACACTTTTAAAATTTAATGAGCCAAAAATGGGCATTTAGTTTATAAGGGTGTTTAAAAGCTTGTTTAATTTAAAAGCGCTTGGTGAAACTAAAACATCTCATTTTAAGGTTTAGAAGCCTGTTAAATGTTTAAAATTCCTTCGTGAAATCGGGCATTAATATATTGAAGACAGTAATCAGAGCATTGTAAGAAAACAGAATATGTTGAACAGAGGGTCAATTCTCTATCTGTGAAACTATGAAGTGATAAAAAAGTTATCATTTCAGTTTTCATAGCAGTTTTTCATTTTTCTATTTCATGAACTCATTCTGATAAATGTTTCTCAAAACATGTACTAAACGTTAAATGCTTTCATTTTTTTAATTTTAATTTGGTTTATTATTTTCATATTCTATCAGGACTTTTTAAAAAATTGTTTGAGTGTGAAAATAAATTTAATATTTGAAAAAAATTCGACTTTTATTAATTTTTGTCATAAATTGCGAATAGCACAGTTTGTGAAGTTGGGAAAAAACTTTTTCACTTCATACGTAGTATCACAGTGTTCAATCGTGCTAGTTTGGAGATTTTAGAAGAGTTGAAGTATTTGGGTGTGAAACTAAACCGAGTTCTTGATTTCAGCTTCAAATACTTCGCAAAGTCTAATAAATGTGGCATGTGCGAAACATCTTCTTAAATAATCGAATCAACTTTTCAGCGAAGTACAAAATATTCGAAGCCGTGGTAAGATCGACACTGTGTTACGCGGGTCAAGTTTGGGAAAGTGATGAATACGAGTCCATCGAAAAATTCCAAAGAAATTTCTTAAAAAAAGGTGTTCAACTTGCCTTTGCAAACGCTAACCTATGCACTTCATCTTGAAACGGGAATTCCTAAATTGCATACATACATATACTGAAGTTGCAGGCCGATTTCATCGTGAAAGCGCTATCTTATCAGGATAACCGTCTTCCCAAGAAAATGGTGCTATATGAGTTGAGGAATGAGGATTGGTAGCTGTCTAAGTGGAAACGGTTGGAAATTGTATGAAAATCTTGTTCGAGAGGAGTTTATGGTGAGAGCTCGGTAATCGGAGAGTAGAATTATTTACTCACAGTTAAATACCAACTTACTGGAGAAAAACTGCTTTCATGACATACATATATAGTTACAGAAAAATATCTCTAATTTATAAAGCAAGATGCGAACTCCTCCGTCTAAATGGAAGCCTACACAACAGAAGTTTCAACCAGTTCTGTGCACTATGTAACCTTAGGGCAAAAGAAGACTGTTTTCACTTTCTAAGTAAATGCCTAATTTTCACTGCTCAGCAGCGCCTTGTATACTTCGGAAAGAAAACTCTGTTGATTCAGGAAACGATTGCGATTTCGAACGATTTTAACTGGAAAGACTCTTAGAAATACTTAAAAGAAATTTCAACATATAGAATGTTACTGTTAACGGAATTTATGTAGTGAATGTAAATTTGTAAATACTATTTAACTAAAAAGGAAAAAAAAAGAAAAAAGGGAAAGAAAAAAGAAATGTATATGTATTTAATAAATTTTGCTAACCGAGCTAACGGCAAGGCCATAGCTTTAAATTCAGATGGTTGTAATACATGAATAATTGAGAAACTAGTATGACAGTTAGAGAGTTAGTTAACGAGTCAATGCTGATCGAATTTCTGATACATGAAATATTTTTTTTTTAAATAAAACATTAGAAATGTTATGAAATGCAACAAGATAAAATATTTTCTTCAGTGAAAAACAACTTGACCAAAGTGACATTTTATTTATTTCAAAAAAGTTTTTTTTACTTGCGACTTATAGGTACTATAAAGCAAGTTATGCATTCGTAAAAAAAATCGAACTCGAGATTTTGATCAAAGTTGACATTTCGATGATGGCGAAGACCAAAAAAGTGGGTCTCGCAATTCTGTCTGTCTGTCTGTCTGTCGCTTCGACTAAAGCCTAAATGGCTCGGACAATTTTCTTCAAACTTGGTAGATATGGGTTTTAATTTTTTCCCCCCATACGTTTTTTTCTTTTTTTTTTTTAAGACCAAAAATAACGGTACCTGCCATACAATTTTTTTTCGAAATTTTATAAATATTTTTTTTTTCGCAAAAACTGTCCCACAGAATTTTTAAAAAAAATTTGAAAAATTTCATTTAGTTTAAGGCACTGGTTGAAAAACAAAATTCAAAAAAATTGTTATTTTTAGTAGCCCCCCCGGGTCTATTTTTTTTTGTTTTTGATTTTCTCAAAAACGGTACAGCCGATTCAAATCATTTTTCTTATGCTAAAGCTCCTCCAAAGTTTGAATATTATTCCATATTCAAATTTTAAATTTTTTTATTTTTTGGATTTTAAAAAATAAATTCAAAATTTTTTTTTGGAAACTCAATATTTCGAAAACCCCAAGACCGATTTTTTTCAAACTTGACAAATAGAAGTTTCTTAACATAATCTACAAGATTTGAGAAAAAAATTTTGTTTTATCTAAAACTAACGGTACCTTCCATACAAATTTTAAAAAACAGTTATCGAAAATCGTATTTTTCTCGAAAACGGTTACGAGAATTTTGCTAAAATGTTTTTTCTTTTGATTAATTTTTACGATCGATAATTTAATAAAAAAAAATGTGAAATCTAGACATTACTGACTGTACCTACCATAGAACGATTTATTCGAATTTTGAATTTCTCATTATCGGCATAACGGATTTTTATGAAATTTTTTATAAAGAAGCTTCTAAAAAGTTCAAAAAACATTGCATTTCAAAACTTACAAGCAAATATTTTTTCAATTTTTAGAAAAAAAGTCATTTTTTTTTTTGAAAATTCGATATCTCAAGAACGGTTTAATATTTTTTTTGGAAATTAGACTCTTATTCGTACAATAATAAAAACTTAAGATTGGTGTACCAAAATTTTTTCCTAAAAATGTTTTAAAAATTTTGTACATAAAAGCTTATTTTTTAAGGAACCACTACAACGACTTATAATTTTTGTTCTTGCATAAATTCATATTTGCATAACATTCTGTTTTAATCTCTTACTACTAAAAGAATTTAAAAAACTCATTTTATCCTTATTACAAGTTTTCTTTAATAACATCCGTTTTTAAAATTCCTAGTCTATTACATAGGAGCAGGTTCGTGCGACCCAGTCGTGCATTTTATTTTTAACTATTTTCAACTGTCTTAACCCTGTCTAATTGAACAGTATTCTACGAGTAGGAAAATCTAATAAATACGACAGTTATCATGTCATTATTTTTTCTAAAAAAGAAAAACTTTGACATGTAAAATGTTAAAAAAAAATAAAAGTTCTTGCATTTTTACATTGCTTATAATTAAATCAATCAGTACTCCTTTTTTTAATAGACTATTCAGTGACAAGTAACATTCGTAAAACATACATAATGTATTTCTATCTTGAGATTTAGATTTGTGTTGAAGAAGACGAAAAGGTAATTGTATAGCAAGCTCCACAACATCCAATAGCAAGTACATTTATGTTTGTCCAACTTATTCGAGTCGTGCCTTTATTTTTACTACCCGCATTTCTATCCATAAACGAATTATAAAAGAAAATATATTTTTATCAGATTCATTTATCACAACTTATTTATTTTGGGACACCGACCCTTTGTGTACAGACAAGACGGCCAAATTTAGCTCCATTGTGCCGGAAGTTAATAAATTGCCACCGAATGAAGGAACACACACAATATTAATCTTCATTTCAATTAAAAGCGAAAGTTTAATGCTTTGATTATTTAATTCAATAATATACCAGTACAACAACCACCACCAAAATCAGAAAAGAGGAAACATCAAAACTTACGGATATCGTTATTTGCGGCTAGAATTACTTGGAATACCGTAAGTACAATTATTGAACTCCACATTTTGAATAGTATTATGATTTTAGAATTGAATTAAAGTTTAACGGTTCACAGCGAAGGTGAGATAAAATTACTCGATGACGATGCGCGCACAGAGATCACAAACTTAAAAGACAATCTCGATGCTGCACCACTATTTATCTAAAAGATACATTCGTCCAGAGCTAAGATGTGCTCAAGCAGATGAAGTAGGCATCTTGTTTATAGCTTTATGAGACGAGCTTTTACAAAGATTTCGCCCAGACTCCAGTGGTACGTGTTTGTTGTTTTTTTTTCTAGTTTTATTAAAGCTGGCAGTGCCATGAGAAAAGTCTGGCAAACGTCAAAAAGGTTGCGAAAACTTAATTTAAGTTGTATCTACGAGTATGCTATCATGGAAGTGAAGTGATTGACTGCAACGCACTGTCTCTAGTTTAGTTCGACTGTAAGTTAAATGTAAAATAATTTTGTCATTATGACAATATAATGTTGTACTGTGATTGACATAAGAGAGCTTTGGTAAAGAGATAAGAACGTCTGCGCATTCAATTAATACGAATTGCTTGTGGCTAAAGTTCCCGTTTAGACAGTGAAGACAAGTCAAGTTAGTTTCAACTATTTTAACTGATCTGGTAGCTAGGTACAGAAATATATGAATCTTTAACTAGAAAATCTTGCATGAAAGATGTAAATGTATAGTCTATGATGTGCAATTGTTTCCAAATTTTTAATATGCTGTTCCTGTTGAAACAATTAAAAATACGAAAAACAGCAGGTGTTGGTGTTTGTTGCCGGGCAATCTACATTTTTTTAAACGAACTTAGTTGAATAATTTGTCAAATCAAGTGATATTGCATAAACAAAGCTATAGAATTTGCCAAGTAAAGATTCAAATAATATGGGGGTTCAATATTTGTATTAATTGAACAGTTCTTAATGTCATCTGTTCAAGAAATGCATTTGATTCGAAAAACTTATTTTTTTTTTTAAATTTGTAAGCACACACGTCTTTAAGTTTTTATAAAGTTATGTTGTAACTTAGTAAAGGTATATTGAAGAGAATTTAATATTTTATTATATTATATTTTAATTTGATATTCCATTTAATTATATTGAGATTATTAAATTATTCACAAAAATCACATGGTATCTGTACAGGGAAACATGTCTGGATTACCTTTTGCTGATTGCAAAAAATGTTAAGAGCAAGGATCTAGATTTCACTGTGCAATCTTACACAACTACAAAACAAAAAGGGTAGTGAAAAGATCAGGACATCTTATTAAAAAATATCAATAACTTTTTGCTGACCTACATCTGCTTTTTATAAATTGTAGCAGCATCTTTCATTGAGAAATAATAATGTTGAAAAATTTCATGTCAACATGTAACAATTTACCTATATGTTACTTTATTTTCAGTATTAATATTTCCACTTTGAAGTTTAATACTTCACAAATTGAAATCAAAGTTGCCTTGTTGATTTCAGAAAAAAAAAATAATAAACTCAATAAATTGTAGAATTTTATTTGAGTTGTCATTGAAGGCTTGAGGTGAAAATACATTAATAAAATATAAAATTGAATCAAAATAAAAGATACAAAATTTGTGAGATATGGAATAAATAGTGTTTCCTATAATCTTCCAGTTTCTCTATTTCAAAAAACGAAATATAAAAGTCCTCAAGAATCCTTACATTTCCGGCTTCATTTTTTGGAGAAGTCCAAGCAATCAAACAATATGGAAAATTTTTCAAGTCACTAGAAGAAGTTATAGGAAATTTTAAGAAATTGAATTTGGATTTGGATTTAAAGATAAATAGTTTCTGTATGTATCTATGTTTCATAATACTTTTTATTTGGGAGTATAGAAAAACAAAATTTCTAACTGAAAAGAATTTTCGAGAAGTTTTCCAAAAAATAAAGAACATCCGGAATCTACGATTCAAGATTTTGCTTAGTGGTATAATTAACACACATAATTTCTTTTTACTTTTTTTTTTTATTTCTGATTTAAATTTCAATCCAATTAATTTTCTTTTTTTCAACTACCTAATTTATGTTAGTTTTTTTTATCATAAATTTTCTTATTTTAAAATCAAAATTTACTTAATTCAGTTAATTTACGTTATAATATGCTAACTATAGATATTAATATTTAGATACTAGTCAAACATTTATTTTCTTTTATGTTCCTTTTCATTTATAACTTATTAAGTTACATTATATGTAATCCTCGGGGTAAGGTTGCGCACCTTAACAGCGAGAAGAATTTAAATTTAGTTTCTTGATTTGATTTATAGTATTTCAATAATAATTAATAATTTTGATGAGATTTTTTTGTTGTTTTTATTGTTAAATAAAAGTACTCGTTTGTACCCATTCATGGAATACGAATTAACATTTTGTTTAGGTTTAGAAAAGAAATGAATAATATGGAGTAAATTTAAATAAAAGGTGAGATATGTAGTGAAAACAGGAAAAGGTAAGATTTCATTCGTTAGGGGTTACTTGCGAACAACCTGGGATGCAAATAACTTGGTGTGGTAGTGTTATCACTAATACGAGGGCGGGTCAATAAGTCCGTGACTTTTTGAATTTCTGACCTCTTTACTGAAACAGCAACACTGCTCCTGTCAACAGGCATCTGTCAGTTGACTCCTGTCAAAATTTAATCTAGCTGCGTCAGTTAGTTTGTGTTTGACAGCTATTTTTATCAGACTACTCACTAATTTGAGGAGAAAATAAAAGTGAATTTCGTGTGCTTATTAAGCATTATTTCTTGCGAAAAAAAACCATTACCGAGACCAAGGCTAAGCTTGATAAATACTATGGGGACTCTGCACCATCGATTTCAATGGTAAAAAAGTGGTTTACTGAATTTCGTTGTGGCCGTACAAGCACTGAAGATGCCGAACGTCCTGGACGCCCAGTTGAGGTCTCTACACCCGAAACAATCGAAAAAATTCACGATATTATGTTGGCCGACCGAAGATTGAAAGTGCGAGAGATTGTGGAAGCCGTAGGGATCTCGCATGGCTCAGTGGTTTCAATTTTGAATGATCACTTGGGCATGAGAAAGCTTTGCGCAAGATGGGTGCCGCGTTTGCTCACAGTCGACCACAAACGCAAACTTCACAGGAAGGTTTGGCGTTGTTTAATCGCAATATGGAGGAGTTTTTGCGCCGTTTTGTAACCGTGGACGAAACATGGATCCATCACAACACACCAGAGACCAAACAACAGTCAAAACAGTGGGTTTCTAAGGGTGAATCGGCGCCAAAGAAGGCCAAGGTGGGTTTGTCAGCCAATAAAGTTATGGCGACTGTTTTTTGGGATGCACGCGGGATAATCCACATTGACTACCTTCAAAAGGGAAGAACAATCAATGGGGAATATTATGCCAACTTATTGGACCGATTCAATGACGATTTGAAAAAAACCGACCTCATTTGGCCAAGAAAAAAGTTCTTTTCGTTCGTACCATACGAGGAGGGATTCCCAATCAAAGGTTATAACATCCAAACTTTTGAGTGTAGTTAGATACGGGTAAAGTTGAAGGAATATCTAATGGATAAGAGCTTGTTTATCAGATTCTACCGATTGGTCAAACAAATATAATTTTTTTTAAACTTTTCAAATTTTATTTTTCAGTTTAATATAATTTTTAAATTCTTAAATTTTCGGTTGTCTGTATTTATTTATTTTTTTTTTTTTTGGCACTTTTTTTTTGTTTTGTAAAAGAGTAGCAGCAAGATCCCCGACCATGACGGCGAGCTAAGCCGAGCTTTCGCCAGCGTGCCAGCTGCTTCAAAGAGCTCTTTACAAAACTTATATTTAATTATATGATTTAATTAACCTAATTATCTTGTGTAATACAATTCAAATCTCATTGTGTCAGAAATTTGCTTGTCATTTTAAGAGAACTTTACAGGAATTTTAAATCCCAGTTTTTAACCATCAATACTTTGCAGGGTTTTCGCCCTATTAAATGAGGTTGCGTTGAGTAGTTTTCTTCTTGTTATTGTTAGATTTTTCAAGCACACACTAATTAAGTATATAAATATAAATTTTGTGTATAACAAGTTTATTTTTATAGGGGAGAGTGGGGCACATTTGAACATGGGGCACATTTGAAAAATGCTTATAAAATTTTACGTTATTGCTTTTTTTTAAAAGTAATTTAAAATTTTAACCTGTCAATACCATATCCATAAACGTCATTGACTTTTCTTGATTTTCTCAGTTGTCTCTCGGACTTAGAGGTGAAAGGTCCTTTTGCTAGTGGAAGTGTTTTGTTTTCGTTTTTTAGTTGTAAGAGTTAAAAAAAAATTACTGCGTGATTTTAAAACAGGAAAAAATTTTGTTGGAGGAAAAATAAATTTTAAACTTAATTACGGTAAGTTTGTTACTGGATATATTTCAGTAAAATATTTGTAATAAATTTTATGTCACTGGAACAGTTGGGGCAGTCTCTGCGTCTATACGTTTTCTGTTTCATTTTTGAGCTATTGAATACAAAAAATAAGACCTAGTTAAAGCTTTCTAGACAGGTCGAGCAAATCTTGAAATGTTTGTAGCTTTAACTATAATATTATAGTTTAAGCTATTTTTATTCACACAAATTGAAGGTCAGGCTTGGAAAATAGCGTTGGCTATTTTAAAATAGCTATTACTAGAAAACATCTTTAACTAGCTAGCTTAAGCTTATTCTTATTCACTAAAATCCAAATCCAGCTTTTACTTTAAAATCCAAGTTTTAGATTTAGATTTTTTTTTTATTAATCTTTGTGGATATTTGTTTCTTTTTTTTTCTACAAACACATGAAATTGATATAGCAAAAGTATTAATTTTAAGTTTTATTGATAAGTTCTTATTAAAAAATTAGTAAAAAAATAAAATTTGAAAGTTCTTTTATTCAATAAAAAAAAATTATATCACTGTTCAAAAGTGCCCCTTCCAAGTTCAAAACTGCCCCATACACTTTTGAACATAAGAACCTATATTGGTTGGAAATAAAAATTCAATATAAATATTTTGTTAAATGGACCAAATATTTTTCTAAATTGAACGTCAATACCACTGTTCCATGTGAGTAAAATATCAGGCCAATTGCTCGAATATTTTAGGTTTTATCAGTCTGGAAAACAAAAAGTGTTCAAATGTTCCCCACACTCCCCTAATCGAGATTTTCAACGTATTTCTTATTTTATAAATATTATTTAAAATATTTTTTGAAGTTACTTAATATAAAATCTTTTATTTTTAAGAAGTTTTCAAAATGAACTAAAAAGTTCATGAAAAATTAATGAAAAAACGTGGTGCGCATGCATTGATTTCTTGAACAAATAAAAATGTATGTAAACAAAAATATTTAATCTTTAAATTGTTGAATGTCTTTTTAAATTAAAATTATTTATTAAATGTGAAAATAAGATTTAAATTTTAAAAGAATTACTAACCCTTTCTTCAAATATCGAATTTTCGAATGAAATTTTATTTATAGAAACTCTTATATGTATGTTTACGAATTTTTATTTATATGGAATAAGTCTCAAATTCTATGAAAAGAAACCTTGTTCATTTGAATCTGAGTGAAGGGAACCAAGTCAGTTCTTGAGAGCACTATCAACAGACTACGTCTCTGGAGTTAATTATTTCGTTGACGATAGAACTCTCAGCATTTCATATTCGTCTCAGACTCACACATCTTTCCTCTTCGGGTGAGGAACTGCAACGATAAAATATGATAAGCTCATTATATTACGACCTAAAGGGCATTGTACAATGCTGTCTTATATCGTTAAAGCGAGATATACGCCCCTTGCCACTATATATGAGTGGCACTTGCATCAATGAAACTGAACATCTCGATATTCTCAGTATGTGCATCACAAACCACCTCTTGCGGAACGATCACATACGCGATGTTGCCAAAAATGCCGCAAGATGTTTGGATTTTCTGAGACGGTGCAAGAAATTTTTCTCTCCTTCTGATCTGGCTACAATTTATAAACTTTGATTATAACTCTCGCTCGAACATCGTCGTAATGTTTCTTGCCTCACTCTTTTTTACAGTTATTTTAACGAACTATGCTCTAGTGAAATAGCCAGCTGCATTCCTCCCCTTAAACAATTCACCCGTAATACTCCCACTTCTAGGAATGCCCTTCAGTTTACCCTTGAGCCCAACTTCGGCCGTACTGTGAAGTACCGAGATTCGTTCTTTAGCCGTACTACACGAATGTGGAATTCCTCACCAAGCTCTGTCTTTCAATGTCATTGCAATGTTCAAGAATTCAAAACCAATGTACACCGACGACGCCTCCTTTCTAATTATTCCCTTTTTTCTTAAGGTACTAGTACGGTCTAGAATGCCAAAAAAACGCACGATTTTTGGGAATTTTTTTCTCGGAAACCTTATTAGGTAATAACATAATTTTTTTTAAATAATCAATACATGCGTCAAGAGTACAAAAAAATGTATTTTTGTTAATTTTCGAATTTTGACCGAATTTTAGAGGGCGCAAACGTCGACTCATCAAAAAATACATGGTCCCATGGTGGACAGTTAATCTCCGGATCTACTGAGCCGATTTTCAAAAAACTTATTGCAACTTGATTGTTTTTATGTTTTCTAAGACAATTTACCACAATTTGACCAAAAAATTATGAACAAAAAAAATGGCCAAAAAAATTCCAAAACTTCCAAACATTTTTTTTTTGAGATTTAAGAAAAAAAATTTTTTTTTTGACAATTTAATATTTCGAAAACTCCAAGATCGATTTTTTTACTTGACAGTTAAAAGTTTCTTAATACAATGAAAAAATTGTATAGACCTGAAAATAACGATACCCACCATACAAATGTTAAAATATGTTTTTCGAAAATTGTATTGTTCTCGAAAACGGTGCCTAGAATTTTGATAAATTTTTATTCTATAATCTATAATTCAATAAAAAAAATTTGAAATTATGATATTAATGACTGTACCTATCATAGAAACTTTTTTTCAAATTTTTAATTTGTCATTATACATCAGGGTGCTCTGTAATTCGTCTGCCATACTTTGGGATGTGATTCTTGGTCGTATTCTAGGAAAAAAATTTCTCTGTCAGTACTAATGGTTAGGGACCTCATTTTGGACTTTATTTTAGTAAAAATACTAACCCTTAAAACTACTTTTTTTTGGAAATTCGATATCTCAAAAACTGCTCAATAGTTTTTGTAGAAATTTAATTTTTATTCCTACAATAATAATAACTTTAAGTTCGCGTACCAACATTTTTTCTTAAAAGTGTTTTAAAAATGTTGTTCATAAAAGTTTGTTTTTTTAATAAACCACTTATAATTTTTGTTCTTTCATGAACTAATATTTGCTTGAACCACAAGGCATTTTTAGCTCCCACTAGTAGTTGTTTTATTCATTTAAAAATGAATTTTATGGCTATGAACAGTTTTTTCTAATAACAGTTTTTTTTTTTACAAAAGTGCAAGTTCGTTAGGAATGTGGGACGAAAGCCCTAACATTGGATTTTCGGACCAGGAAATAAAATGTGATTTTTTTTCGCAATTTTCGGAGGTTCCTTAGTCCATCGAAAAATATCTGTTTTATTTTAACCTAAACTATTAGACTTATTAAAAAATAAGCTTTCCAATCCCAATTCTCATTTGACTGAAGGAATGAATGAATAAGCTCGATAATTCAATCAATTGATAGTGCCCATCACTAAAAGGAATATTGCTCATTTCGTTTTGTTAGTTACTCATTCTGTAAATAAGATTTCTATTTTTTTTATACATATGTATATTACAAAACATAAAGCCTACCTATTGAGTTGTTTTCGTCTGTTATTTTTATTTTAAATAATTTTAACAGTTTTTTCAGTTTCTATAATTAAAAGCCAAGTTGATAAGGAAGTGAATCTCTGAGATTTTGTAGAATATTTACAAAAAATAATCCAAGCTGAAAAATCCTGTTTGTAATTTTTTTTTTAAATCGAATCAATAAAACTAAATGAACTAGGATTGTATGTACATACATATATACATACATATTGGTTTTTGTTTAATAAAATAAACATGTTTTGCATGTGAATAAATTAATTTATTTAATCGAATAACACAAGCTGTGAATGTTTAACAGTTTTAAACGTGATGTGTTATTTATTTTAGATGCAGTTTAAACCATGCAGATCTTGTGTTAATAATTGTTATGACTTGGAAAACCATAAATATACGTTTTTACGCCCTTAACTTTAAAAATGTAGTACCACTTGGCTTGATGGTAAGTGCGTTAAACTGTCATGTAGAGATGATCTTGGGTTGGATTCTCAGCCGCTGCAAAAAAATGTTCTTCATTGGTTTACTGCCTCCTAGGAGGAAGTGACGAAAATCGCAGCAGAGTGTATCTTGTCATAAAAAGTGCTGCTCATTCGCTGTTTGGAATCGGCAGAAAATTTTAGGTCCCCTCCATTCCTGGTAACATGCAAAAGGGAACGGTTGATACGATAATTGTAAATCACTAGCCAATAAGGCTCGCTTAAAAAGCTTATTTATATTTTTATTTTGAAGAACTCACTATCCTTTTGAAGTGAAAATAATGCACGACTGGATCGCACATACTTGCTCTTATGTAAGAGTACTTTGGAATTTAAATAAAATGCACGACTGGGTCGCACGAACTTGCTCTTACGTAAACGACTCAGAATTTCAAAAATGAATGTTATTAGAGAAATAAGCATAAAATCCTCAATAACCAATTTCGGAAATTTTTTTCACCCAATACCTAGCTTTTTATTTATTTTTTTATTTATAAAATTTTGAAAAAAATTCGTATGGCAGGTACCGTTATGTTTGGTCTTAAAAAAAAAAAAAGAAAAAAACGTTGTGATGTGCTTTTTGCTTTCCAGTCGAGGTTTTGCTCGCCGGATTTCCAGGGTCGCTCTGAAGAAAAACACGAAACTTCAGTAGGAAGGTCTTTAAAACCTTATACAAAATCTTTATTAAAAACAAAACTTAAATTCATATAACCACTTAAATATTCTTGACTTCTATTAATTACACCCTGCCTGGTGTATCTGGTAAATATCGGTTATTCTCCTTGTATCGGGGTCCTCCTGGTTTCCTTTAAAAAGCTTTATTCTGGCATCTGGTTTCTTCTTTAACTGGCATTCGGTATCGGGCTACTCTTTCATAAATATGGACTACGGACTACGCCCTTGGCGCTTACAAGATCAACAGGTTTAAAGCCTCTGGTAGGCACAAGATCAACAGGTTTTAGGCCTCTGGTAGGCACAAGATCAACAGGTTTAAGGCCTCTGGTAGGCACAAGATCAACAGGTTTAAGGCCTCTGGTAGGCACAAGATCAACAGGCTTTAGGCCTCTGGTAGGCACAAGATCAACAGGTTTAAGGCCTCTGGTAGGCACAAGATCAACAGCTTTTAGGCCTCTGATAGGCACAAGATCAACTGGTTTAAAGCCCATGGTAGGCACAAGATCAACAGGTTTTAGGCCTCTGGTAGGCACTAGATCAACAGGTTTTAGGCCTCTGGTAGGCACAGCCAATGTATAAACACCGACAGATCAACAGGTACCAAAGCCCCTGGTGGCAATTAGGACGTTTTATTCTTCGAACCAAACTGATGGAACGAAATAGCCGGACAATTTCAGATGACTCGTAAACTAGAATCTAGCTCGTCAGCTTCGACCGTAGCAAACAAGTGACTTTCCTTCCCAAAAGGAGGTCCTCTTGTTATATTTTTCGTATAAACTGTGTGTGAACTATATACTGGTCGAATGCAAATCACCCAATGTGTTCAACCAACTGTGACGTCATGATCTGCATATTGTATTAAGACAAGGTATAAAATCCCTTTATCTTGTCGAGGTAACTGGTGTCGTTGGTAGCTGCGGCGTCGTATGGTGTCGTCGGTCGGTGCTGCGGCGGCGGCTGCTTAGTCATGGTGAATTAAATCACTCAGTGTGTTCAATATTGGTAGAAGCATGGAACGCTTCGTTACAACGTGTGGGGGAAAAAATTAAAAGTGATATCTACCAAGTTTAAAGAAAATCGGCCGAGCCGTTTAGGCTGTAGTCGAACAGAGAGACAGACAGACAGAATTGCGAGACCAAATTTTGTAGTCTTCGCTATCATCGTAATGTCAACTTTGATCGAAATCTCGAGTCCGATTTTTTTTACGAATGCTTAGCTTGCCTTATAGTACCTATAAGTCGCAAGTAAAAACATTCTTTAAGTAGTATAATATTGGTTTTTAAATAAGGGCAGGAATAGATGTTGAATGAAATATAATGTGTGAGTGGTATTAACACAAAACACCAAACGGTTACTTTATGAGGATGCATTGTCACCAGGTGAACCTCGTGTGGCTTGGTATCCTCATATACTGCAATTTTGCCTTGTCACTAAGTATGACCTTTCAGCCAAAATTAGGGCCCTCTATCAGACGCTAAGTATAGTCTAGACAGCGAACAAACGGTATTGTCAATAGTTTTGAACTGGATGTTGTGCGAGTACAGGTCTAAGTCCCAAGCGTTCTTGTGTACGACGAGGAACCGATGCCTCGAGTTCTGCTGTGCATTCTCACGGAACGTGGCGAACTTCTCAGCCGATCTTGCGCTCCTTCGACGAACGATTATTGGCTGATTGATTATCATCGAACGGGTTGTCTCCAATTTGGTCACCAAACGTTGAAGAGTCGACTGTGAAGGACCACCATGAGTCTATCGTAAAATGGGCGCAACGCAACGTTTGCACTTACAAACACTCATTAAGGGGAGAGGAATCGCTATACATTTTTGAATGGCAAAATCAGAAATCTCCTTTTTCAACATTTTGACTATATCTAGTCATCCTAAGCGTATTTTTAACCCATTATAATAAAATATGAACTCAGATTACTAATGAGAGGGATCATTAGTGTAAACGTTAAGAACGATTTTGTGCACTTTTATAATTGCATTCCAATCACAATCACCATTTTACTTTGCTGATCTACAAAAACTTAACTGGATTCAGTACTATTATTCTCAAGATGACTAAGCAGAATTTCGGTTGACTGACTACAAAATTCAAATTTCGATTAATTACTATGACTTAAGTGTTTGTGAATGTATTAGACTCGAGAGAAAATTTATTCTTTTATATCATACAAAATTATCTTTCCGTAAAGAACATAGCTTAAACAACAATCAGCGGCTATAAAACTTTGATGATAACTCATTTCTACAACACAATACAGAATCAATACCACCGGTTCACAAAAACGCAGGAAGAAATTTGTTCAAAGAAATGATGAACAATGATTATTTCTCTTGTCAACATTTCAAATACGTGCTGTGAATCAATTAACACCAAAAAACAATAAAAATCATTAAAATAATAAATTATTCATTCTTTTGTGTATTGCAACAATATGCAACGAAAACAATTATTCTTTATACAACTTCGGAACACGTATCTAGAGTTTAAGGTCAATGCTCATAAGCCACTATAGGCACTTATTAGGAGCAAGGAAGAGTTCTCATTCCAGATGCTAACCATGATCAGTAAAAACAATTCTAACAACTTGTGTATCCATAAATTAGAAGATATTATAAGAAATAAAAAAGCTTATAAATATACCTACTTCCATGCATACGTATGTACATATATGTACATTTACATACTATTGAAATAATATAATAATAAATAAAAACAATAAAATGCACGACTCTGTCGCAATAAGTTGCTTTAAGAATCTTTAATCTGTACTGAGGATGGCAAAATAGTATTCTTTAATGGTTTTATTTTCGTATGTGTTGCTAAGAGCCATGGTCTTTTGAATTCTAAAAACACAGAGCATTACACACTCAGACAAAATTCTGGCCCGCTCTGCAACCACAAGGAACAACCATTTTCAGCTTTTAATAGGCTTTTTATTTTAGCTTTTTTAGTTCAGAAGAGATCTCTGAACAGAATACGAGCATTTCGAGCATGTTCTGAACATTCTCCGAACCAAGCGTGCTCTGAGCGCACTGTGTTGTTTTCGAAACACACTCAACACTTAGCTATCACCATGCCTGTCACCTGTCAAATGATTGTTTTAAGCAATTAACTGTGGCTGCTCAGTTATTTTATTCTGAGCTCATAGTGCGCACTCTGAACACACTCAGAACTTGCTCAGAACGAAAAAAGGAAAAACACATATTCGAAGCGCTGGATACTCTGAACTTAAAACTAAACACAAATTATTTGTTGACAACTCAGGTTCTGCTCTGAACTAAAAAAGAAAAACGCCTTATGAAGCTTGTATTAAGACTTTTTATTTAAGTTTTTGCTAAATCAATCGAATTATTGTATTCTCACAAGTGGAGTTGAAGGTAAGGAATTGTTTCCTCCTCCTCTCCTCTTAATCCATCCAGCACTGTTGTGCAGATCTTTTATGTCGCCAAGAAAGTGGCTGCTTCACCTAAGGTTTGGACCGTTGAACTTTACTAAGTTTTATGCGATTTATTGCTTTATCTAGAGCCATTAACCATATTGATATATCATAAAAATCGGTCTTATTTCCGCATTTTTTAGCCATTTAGTTATGCAGGATTGATGAAGACCACATTTATTCCCAATGACTTTTTGTATATTGAGTTTCCAGTTGAACTTCTAATCCAAAATAAAACCTGAGCATTTTGATTTATTTTTGGAGGTCTATTTGCGAAATTAAGTATTTACTGATGACCGAGCTACTGCACACACTTCTTACTTACTTACTTACTTAGGTCCTCAGACCTTTTATGTCCGCGGGGGACCCCTAGGGGGGCATAGGGCGTCCACACCGCCAGCTCGCCATCGTGTTCGGTTCCTGGATATGAGTCGCAACTCCCTCCAACTCTTACCTAGTTAGGCTGACTCCTCCTTGACTGTCCTTCTCCATGAGCTTCTCGGTCGTCCAGCTCTTCTTCCTTCTTGAGTGAGCGGATTTCACTGCATTGCATGCGCCGCAATACAGTTGTCGCCTTTTCGAAGCGTGTGTCCGATCCACTGCCACTTTCGACGTCGTATAATAGAGTCAATAGGTTCCTGACCCGTTTTCCTTAGGAGCTCTTCGTTTGATATACGATTGGGCCAGAAAATCATATGGATGTTTCGTAGACATCTATTAATGAACGTTTGCAGCTTCTTAGTGACACCTACTGTTACTTTCCAAGTGCTGCGATCGTAAAGTAACATGGATTCGACGTTGGATCGAAACAGCCGTAACTTGATTCTTAAGCTAAGAGAGTTATTCCTCCATATATTTCGAAGCATACCGAAAGCAGCCTTTGCCTTCCCGATTCGACTGCTGATGTCCTGTTCGGTACCACCCTCGGTAGAGATGATACTTCCAAGGTATTGGAAGCTCTGTACTTTCTCTACCGGTTGTTGAGAAATATTTATGAGAGAAGATGACGTGGTTCCTAGGCTGATCATCTTTGTTTTGCCGGAGTTGATTTTCATCCCTATCACCAGCAGAAACAATATTGGTGACAGAATGCAGCCCTGTCTGACTCCACTTTGGACTTCAAACTCTTCTGACAGCCTTCCTTCGTGCAAAACATGACATTTGGATCCATCATAAGTTGCCTTCATAATAGCTATTAATTTATCCGGGATACCCCTCCTGCGTAAAGCATGCCAAATAAATTCTCTATTTACGCTATCGAAAGCCTTCTCCCTGATGCGTTCCAGTACTATTTTCGCTAATAATTTCGCAACGGCAGGCAGGACGCAAATCCCCCTCCAATTTTCGTACTGTGTTAAGTCTTCTTTTTTAGGGAGCTTGACTATCATTACCTTTTTCCACTCATTCGGAAATCCTTCGGAGACCCAAGCTTTCTTTATGAGTGGATGCAGGAGTTCGCTCGATGTCGTTGGCACCATGAAGATGTTCAACAGTTTAACTCTTTCACCTTCAAACAGGAATCTTCTGAATACCGAAATCGATGCAGCAATTGTCCATTTTGAATATGCCGAATCTGATCCTCTCGACAGTCAAAAGCAGCCTAGAACATCAAAGGATTAGGTACCAGCACCTTCTCTTGCACGTGCAGAGTCTGTATGCTCACAGAAAAAGACTAAGAAAACGTCTCCAGCGGATCCATCAACGTGAACTGAATACAACCAACAGAAACTACCTGATAGTTTTAAATATGCTACAGCAAGTCAACATAATGTTCCAGAACTCCATTCAACACCACAATAATATCCAACACCAGAAAAGTTTGCTAGCAATCAAAAACATCAATAGGGTCATTGGAAAACAGCTACGAATACCTGAAACCATCATCAGCAACACAACTGAAGCTACATCACTACAAGATAAGGTGGAAGTGCTCGCCAACTACTTCAAAGGAAATCTCACACCGAACCCACCTGCTGACCCAACGATCTTACAGGAAGTTGAGGAAACAGTTCAAGAAAGCCTGCAGCCAAACCCACATAAAGTCAATTTCGATAACATCAATCCAGCAAATGATCCCACCGATAGTCTACATTTATGCAATCTAGAGGAGGTTACAGAAATCATCCGCAATTCCCAACCAAAAAAGTCTGCTGCACCAGATGGTGCCTCCTACTACATCTTAAAAAGGCTTCAACATGCAGTAATAATTTTCCTTACAATCCTTTTAAACAACTGTATCAACAACTGTTACTTCCCCCAGAAGTGGAAAACAGACAAGATTGTGCCAATACCGAAGAAAATAATTGGAAGAAATAATCTTCCGAAGATTGAAGAAATTCTATAATGAAAATTCCATAATCCCTGACATGCAATTCGGCTTTCGAGAAGAACACTCAACCTTGCATCCACAGCTAAAATTCCAACACGATTTCACCACTGCCCTCAATAGTAATCGTGTCACCGTTGGATGCTTTCTGAATGTTGAGAAAGCCTTCCACAGCGTATCGATAGAGGGCCTCATCCACAAAATTTATCTTATACAAGTACCTCCGCCATTAATAAAAATTTTCTTTTCTTTCCTATCTTTCAGGAAATTTTTCATCCAACTAGTCAACCGCAAGTCGCACATGAAGACCATCAGAGCTGGAGTCGCCAAGGCTCAAAACTAGGTCCTTTCCTCTACAACTCGATGACATTCCACTAACCATCTCCAATTGGATTCGAGAACCTTCTATAGGTCCGAAAAGTAGAAAGCCATATCAACAAACTATTCCAATTTTACCAGAAATGGGGCATCCGGATTCTAAATCGAAACTTTTCTGCCTCAGCAGACCCTCAACTGGTAGAGGCACTTGCACCGCATCCATTTGCAGAAACTTGGTCCTGAGACTTCCTGGCGAATTCACCATAGCTGCCAAACCAAACATCAAGTAGTTGGGAATCCACTTCAATGATTTGCTAAGGTTTAACCTACAATCAAGAAATGTACTGACAAAAGCCGGCTGGGCCGCCTTCAGCCGCCTGCACTCAATGCTGAAAAGAAGATCAAGTCTATAAGCCAACCGACAAAGATGCTAATCTACAGCTATTCCTTCCCAGTTTTCAATTTGGAAGACACCTATGAAGGAACTTGAATTATTGAAATGGAAGATACTGATGCACTACAGGAACGAGCATTTTCACACAACAGCGGATTTAATCCCACTGGACAAACACCTAGTACTTTCATAAAAGAAACTAGTGCGGAACATCATTGACCACCCGAATCCGATTATGAGAAGGATGAGCACTGAACAACGACATCCTGAGCCGAGGTATTTATTTTTATTTAAATCAATCGAAAACATAACTTGTAACTACAGGAAAGCGTAAGAAAATAAAAAATAAGGAAACAAAGGAAATAATTCAAAAGAAACATTCAATTTTAAAGAATGTTATAAGTGCCTTCGCATGTAATTTAAAATAGGGGCCAAGTGCCTCTATGAAAGATATAAAAAAGTTTTCAGACTTCGGTTTTATTAATCAAGCGTTCATAGAATGCTTTATTTTCGTTGGGTATGTATGGTAGCATGTCCTTCAAATCCTTCAATTTTTCCTTTGAAATACTATTTCGAGGTTCTAACGGTGGCAAGGTATAGTTTTTTAATTCGTTTGGAAACTTGCCTTTTTTAAAAATATTGACACTATCGTAAGGTATTGAATCATTGTGCGATTCCATTAAATCAACACGAGGTAGCTTACTTTTTTCAATGCGGATCCAAGAAATGGTTGATATTTTTAACTTTGTTGTATTGAGGAAATCCGTGGAAGCTTTATTGAAGTCTATAAAATCATTTCGGTAAAGAGTAACGCCTTCAAATGGATTTTTGTGACATGATTCTCGAATCATTTTTTCCACATCATTTGGCTCAAAACACTTCACAACTTTCTTTCTTTTTTCTATTTGAGCAAAATCTCGATCGCAGGACATGAAGGAATGGACCAAGTATTTATGATCAATAATATCATAAATACCATTTGCTACTAAAAAGATCAAGGCAAAAAGAACCATTCTGTTATTATTCTGTCCTATGCAGTTATCACTCCAAATAACTGCATGCTTTTTTAAAGTTTTGGATGAGATTGAGTATAATACCTTAAATATGCAAGAGCCAACCTCGTTACCGCCTCTTCCAGTATATGACTCGTTCCAGAGGCACATGAAAGCTTGTTGGTTGTCAGCAATATGAACACATAAGTTATAACATGATAGTTGTCTGCTGTAAAACATTTGACTATGTGTCAGTGTCGGTATGCAAATTACCTGTTGCATATCCATAGCAAGAGACATTGTGTTACTAGCTGGAGATTGAGATTCTATTGAATCAGCTTTCAATGCTTTTTGAGCGCTCTCAGCTTTGCGATGATGTTTTTATAGCTCTACAGTATAATTTTATTTTTTGTCTTCCCTCCGAGCATTTTACCTTTGCGTGCAATAAATCACACTTTTGACAAGTATCGGTTCTAGGACGTCCAAACTTCAAATTAGGAAATTTGTCTTTGAATCTTACATAAAAAAATCTGTAGTTAACAGAAGAATCAGTATATTTGTCTTTAAATGATATGAATAAGCGATTAATATTTAAGTCAGGGCTTAGATAAAACTTTTGGGTATCATGTCGACTGTAATGGCTTTCCTGATATGGGAATGATTTTATGTGTTCTATAACAAGATTTTCTTTATCGGGAGTAAATTTTCTCGCCTTGATTCCTGATCCACGGTTATCTGTATAAATAGTTTCTCCACTCTTCTTTTTTTCTAACAGAGTCTGTACTTTTTTACTGCTTCGAACATTTGTCTGCATACCTGAACCTGATTACCACAGCCATCAGGCAACATATAGGCGACAGATGTCTGTCTGCGACTTTCTGATTGATCGGCATATGTTCCATGACGTCTTCGACCAACAGGAATTATTTCAATGAGTCCGACCAAATAAGTACCTGAAATCAATAATATTAGTATCAAAATATGTGTTCATATTAAGGTTTTTTCGCGTAAGATAAGCACTAAGGGGGAGAGAAGCATACATTGAAATTTACACTTGCAGTTCACCTGAAACATGGCAATATTTTGTATTAGGAAAAGCTTCTAAAATATTCAACCTGCTGACCCTTACCGTTGTGGTAATTTCGAAACATTCAGAAAATTAAAATCAGACAAAAAACATAAATGTTAAAAAAAGAGCCAAGTTCTTCTATACAAAAACCCTTGTGTAACAAGTCAGCCGTGAAAAGTACTGAGATCTAAAAACTAAAAGTACGCCAAGTTCTTACTTTATGAAGGTTTAATACCGAATATTTAAAGTAGAATAATACAGCTACAATGTAATAGAGAAATTTTATTATGATTGCTGACTAAAATTTGATGGGTTCACTTGTCAAGTTTTTAAAACCTTCGAATTTGGGCATAAAAAAAACTTGCCAAGTAAGCCCATCAAATTTTAGTCAGTAATCATTAAATAATAAAATTTCTCTATTACATTGTAGCTGTTTCAATATTATTCTACTTTAAATATTCGGTATTAAACCTTCATGAAGTAAGAACTTGGCGTACTTTTAGATCTCATTACTTTTCACGGCTGACTTGTTACACAAAGGTTTTTGTATAGAAGAACTTGGCTCTTTTTTTAACATTCATGTTTTTGGTCTGATCTCACTCCTTTTTGCAAAGATTTTAATATTTTGCCACGTCAAAATCTCGAAAGATATGGAAAGATAGAAGGGTGTACTCAACTTAGTTTAAAGCTTCCTATTTCTTTTGGTATATTTTCTTTTTGTTATTGGTTGTTTTGATTTGCGCTTCAATTATTTCTTCTTGTCCTGGCAAGATACCTAACACTAACATACCTACCTTAATTACGGCAATCAGAAGTGCTCCATATAAATTAAACATTTTCTCAGAAAGTGGGTGGATACCACGCCCCCCGAATGGAGAACCCCAATTTTTATTTTTGGTCCTTTATATGCAATTTGAGCCCTACCGTTCTACCAAATTTCATTGTTCTACTGCAATCGGAAGTGCGCCATGTATAATTGACATCAGTTCTGGGGAAGTGGGCGGATACCACGCCCCTGAATGGAAAACTTCAAATTTTATATTTTTTTCTTTGTATGCAATTTCCTACCACTTTACCAAATTTCATCGTTTTACAGCACTTGGAAGTGTTCCATTTAACCAACACCAATTTGGAGAAAGTGGGCGGATACCACGCCCCCTGAATGGAAAATCTCAAATTTTCGATTTTTTCCTCTACTTGCATGACAAGACCTACCGTTGTGCGAAATTACAAGATTCTACGATGTCGGGAAGTGCTCCATAATTTTGATGATCTGTCAGTCAGTCAGTCAGTCAGTCAGTCAGTTACGGTTTTTGTGATTTTTGAGGCCTAATATCTCAGGAACGGCTTATAATAGAAAACTAAAATTTGGTGAGGCGCCTGTGCTTGACTAGCTTAGCAAATATTCGGAATTTCAAGTTTCTGACTTCATTGTTACTGAAGATAGGGAGGGGTCAAAAGTCGCCTGAGTTTGTTCCTGTAAAAAGGGTGTAGTGCCAGAACTTGGCTGGGCACTACCGTGCCCTTTGATATTATCAACAAACCTACCTCTTTTAATGTTTTTTCTGATACTGTACTCCTTTTTGATGTTTTGTATTCTTTTCCATGTAAGCGCGGTTTCTTTTGCTGAACCTTGAAATTCTGTTTATTACATTTTCCCTGAATGTTTTGACCACTCGATGATGAGGCGTCCATTTTGAACCGTGCAATTTAGACAACTAACCGCTTACAAACAATAAACCACCATCCACCACCATCTTCTAATTCGCCACGAACGCACAGACCCTTTTGAGCGAAAGCTCTTTGGCACTTAGACCCTACCACCACTTTATTTATGTGTGTGTACAGTTTTAAAAGAAACAGGCACTTGAATCCATTTTGATATTATAAGGCTTGGAACTTAGATTGTATTTTGATAAAAATATTGACTTTTGATTTTTTTGCACTTAGACCCTTTAGACTTACAACCCTTCAATTGTCCTGCCGTATATAATTCATATTTTCAACAACGTTCTTACAACAGGAGAGTTTCCTTCCGATTGGAAATTAGCCAAAGTTTAACCCATACCCAAAAATGCTAAATGTACATAATCAATTTAGAACGATTTCAATCTTAGCTTTGCTTTCAAACGTTTTTGAAAGGTTATTGAAGAATTAGAGTGGTTTTCGAGAGAAACACAGCTGTGTCACGGCTTTGCTAAATGTAATTGACGACATACGTCAAGCAATAGATGAAGATAAAGTAAATTTTTTAATTGTCCTAGATTTTTCAAAGGTATTCGATATAATTGTACACGAAATAATTGCAGATAAATTTTTCCATCTTTATAACTTCTCACCTGATGCATTAAAGCTTATATCTTCCTCTTTATCCGATAGAATGCAAAGTGTTAAAATAGGTAACAATTTATCCAATTTTCTCCCTACAACTAGTGGAGTTCCACAAAGATCCATTCTTGGCCCATTACTTTTTTAGCTTTGCGTCAATGATATTCCCTCCTTCATTGGTAACTGCTCGCTACATTTGTATGCTGATGTTGTACTAATGTACCTCGGCTGCGGTCTTGTGCTCATTGAAGATGGTGATTGCTGCTTGAATGAGGACTTTGAAAAACTAGCAATTTGGGCTGAGACTAATAGACTGGTCTACCACCAATAAATTTGGTAGTGCAACAGCTCGGAGTGAACCAGGACCTAGTGACTTACAACTCTCAACCATTCCTGTGTGCGTGTTACCAGGAACAGAGGGGACCTACAATTTTCTGCCGATTCCGAAAGGCTAGTGAGTAGCACTTTCCATGACAAGAGATACCCTTGGAGAATTTGTCAATTTCTCGCAGGAGACAGTACACCCATGAAAAAAACTTTCTTGCAGCGGCTGAGAATCGAACTCGAGACCTTCCGCATGACAGTCCAACGCACTAACCATTATGCCCATCAAATAAATTTAAATAATACAACTGTTGAATATGTGAATTCTGCTCGAATTTTCGGAATACATTTTTCGCGCAATCTAACATGGGATAAGTAGATTAACGGCGGCGTAGTCAGTAAGGCATACGGAACAGTGTTTGAGAATAAAAAATATTTTCTAAAATTTTGTGAGGCATATACAATTCTTGTTTTTGCAAATTTCTCACCAGAAGTTGTAGCTTGCTTTAAGCTCTCTTGAACAAAGATCTTGTGTAAAAAAAAATTAAAAATTCATTAAAATTGACACATTATCAAGCTTTGGGTATAAACGCAACTTTGACCTCTCTCCATGGTAGTGGAATACATGGCTACGTTTATGCATTCTTTGAAGACGGATACATTTGGAATTCTGTCTATATTGGACAGAATTCCAAATGTATCCATTTGAATTTCATCTGAATTGATCTTGTATCGTTTAAAGCTGTTGATTCTCAACTGTAGTTAGTCCCTTATAATTAAACATTTTGGATAAGTCAAAGATTAATGTTTAACCTGTTTATAGGTTAGTATTATTAAAAGTTCTTTCTTTAAAATCAATATCCTGTAGGAAATTGAGTGATTTTTCGCATGAGTTGGTTCAGGAACAATCAGAATTTTACGGACAACTTGGGGTAGCTGGATTTTTGTAGAAGATTGTTTTCAATCTTAATACTTCGGTTTTTTTCGAAAATTTCAAAAAACTAATTGGCTGGGAGGTTCATCATTCAAACTATGTATACGAGTATTAATTTTACCTGTGATCAGAGAGTGAGTGATCTCTAAAAACCTTCCAGTGCATAATTAATTGATGGATGATATCCGAGACAAGAGTTATGTCTAACAGTTTCAGTGGGTTTTTGGTAACTAGTTCGGATTCATTGCTCGCGTTACTTTAAACAAGGTTAGTAGGTATTAGTTAGAATAGAAAAGAAACTCTCCTCTGTTGTTTTTGTCAATGTTACCCCACACAATATGATAGTTGTTAAGTTCAGACCCAATACTCGTAATGAGGCTTATCTGAGTACTCACAGTGGCAGAGGAAACCTGTGACTCACAGGTTTCCTCTGCCAAAAAAGGAGTGTATTCAAACATTTTGGTTCACAGTATTACTTACCAGTATTTTAAACGAGCTATGAGTTCCATATGTTTCCCCAGAATTTTCATTTAATTTTGAGATCACGAAAATTCCTGGAAGTTCAAAAAAATTTAAATTCATATAAAAATATAATTTTTGCATGAAACATGTACTGAGCCCAAAGCAAACAAAGATTGAAAAACTCATTTTAGGTGTCTTACCTGGGACTGTGAAGGTTATTTTTTTTTTGTATTAGGGGTCATGTATGTAAGTGGTATGCTCAAGCCAAAAAAATTAGTAAGCCACAAAATTGCAACTTGAAGATTATAATCAACCGATAATGTGTTCCCATATAAATGTATATTATTATAAATTAAAGTGAAAAACAAAAACTTAATAAAATGTACAATTAGGGAGCACGTTCTTTGTCTCTTACAGTGTGGGCCAGAAAGACGATACGATTTTAAAAACACTATTGAATGGCAATGGAACGGTGGATTTGTGTCTCCATTCGCGATGGAATTTTTCTTTTCGAGTAAAAACCGTGGGTTCTCCTCTGCTCATCTATTGAATCATTGCTACACGAAAACAAAACCGGTAGATGTTGGCAGCCTGTGGTATCCATTTTGTTTTGTGGACATCTGTCAAATCTTTTGTTTATTATTCAGTTATTGATGCCAAATCACCATGCAACAAATACCATGACTGAACAGCACGTCTAAATAATAAAACATTTTTATTATCAAAATGAGTGTTGTTAGTGCAAACGGTGTGCCATTGCGCCCGTAAATGTGGTGGTTCTTCACAGTCGACTTTTAAACGTTTGGTGGGCGAATTTGAGATGACCGGTTGGTAATTCATAAACCAACATTCGTACACCAAAAAATTGTATAGCAGAACCCGAGGAAGTCGATTTCTCAACGGGCTCAAGAACTCGACTTTTAGCAGACTTCAACTTGGTAAATTTTGCATCAGGACTTGGGTCTACACCCGTACAAGAAACGAAGCACATTTTTGGATGAATGGCCCTGTTAACAAGCAAAATTGGAGTATATTGGTTAACACAAACCCACAAAAGGTTCATCAGGCGACAATGCATCCTCATAAAGTAACTTGGGGCGTCGCGACGCGTCGTTGGTCCGAGCGGGCGCTACAGAACGATGATAACCAATTTCTTATGGCCCAAAATTGAACCATATGGACCTGGACCACGATTGACATTTTGAAATGACTTGAATTAGCCACCAAGGATTTTTCTTATGTGGTTTTCTGAAGTCGCTGATCTATGCAAGTAAACCACAATCGACCGATGTCCTTAATGTGAACAAAACATCGCTCAATTTCAGCCGTATATATGCGAAAGAAGCATTGAAAATTGGACTACTCGGATGCGTGCCACCATTTGAAGGACCTCATAATGGCATACATGGGACTTTCAAATAAAAAATGTGTTAATACCTCGCACACACCTTGTATTATTCCATTTCAACATCAAGCCGTGTCCTTATTGAAAAACCCTTTATTAAAGACATGCCTGGAATATGCAACTTTAATTTAGTTTAATATTCTTACATTGACGTAGATATTAGGTGCAGTAACAGTACGGTTCGAAAAGTTATGATCTGGAATTCAGACAGTTATCCGTCAAATATATTTTAACACCCCTGAACACAAAATTTGTATTATGCGCGAAACAGATTAAATCAGCAAAAGCACCAGCATCGTCAACAGCAAACAGCACGCTGACCAGCAAACAGCACGCTGACCGGCAAACATTTCTCAAACACATTGCCACCAGCAACGTCATTTCATGTGCTTGACATTTCATATGGAAAAAAAGTTTTTCATTGTGGTGCCACTGAATATTGCAGTGGGAAAGTTGACAATACCGCACCAGCAACAGCAAATTTAGGACTTTGGCCTAACGACGCTGTTGGCGTTGCTGTTGCTGTTCTTATGTGTGTTGAACAATTGAAATACATTGGCTCTAAATTAATGGCGGCCGCTGTTGCTGTTGACGGTGCTGTTGCTAATTCAATCTTATTTATTTCACATATCAAGAATTTCTCTTGTCAGCAGGATTGTGCCCAAGAAGGTTTGTTTGTTTTTGCATTTTTGTTTTGGTAAAAAGGAAATGCTTCAACACAGAAATGAAGTGCTAAGTGCGAAAACAATCGAAGCACTTCGTCGACGACGTTTCAGTGACAACAAAGTTATTTTGACAGACGTCAAAAGAATTATTCTCTTACATGATGGCGTGTGAATTGTCTTACGAAAACATAATAGTTTGTATAAAAGGTTGTTCAGATTGGCGAGTATTAAAAGTAATTTTGAGATATTTAGGAAACTGTCAGACTCATTTGCTAGATATCGTAATTAATGGCACCCGGCGCCATCAATGACTGGCAATTTCTCTATTGTTTGGGGGAGTAAAGTTGTTCTTATAATTCTTAAATTATTTTTTTAGAAATTGAGTGGAAACTGCGTCATTAGCACAGTAGCAATGTAGTAGTAGTAGTTAGCACAATTTATTATAACAGAAGTTAGAAATCGCTCAGAACAAATGTGGAAGGTGCGTTAAAAAGAGACAGAAAACAGATATTTTAACAAAGTGAGTCATAAGTGCAGTTTTTAATTCGATTGATATTTTTTTTAAATACATATTTCATACTTTTCTGTAATAAATATCTACAACAATAAAACATTTAATTTGTCTGCCAACGGATACCTTTTGTTGTTATTTGACGAAATATATGAACCAGAAACAAACTTTTATAAAAGGTTTTTATCAGAAGTGATTTTCTAATAATTGTATTTCCTCCAGTGTTGTTTTATGTAGACAAAAAATGTAGACTACACGATTTTCTACGTGTAGACAATTCAACGTATACAATTCATGATTGTCTGCATGTCAATGTCAACAATGTAGACAACGTAGACATTCAATTTTTCTTATTATGTTTCGTCTAATAATTCAGAGCTCGAGCCAAAATCATTGTCATCAATCAAAACAATTATAGAGACATCGCCGGATTCAGATGTCGCAGGTGATTGGGATTGCTTACAGGCATTCCTTTCGTAAATGAATGTGAAGGCATTATTATTAGGATATGAATATGCTTTTTTTAACAAATTTTTATTTACCTGTAGCTGCGAAGACGGCTTTCTGCAGTATTTTGTAGATTTTTGTTGCACACTGTCCAATATGCTACATATTTGTTATTGTTTTTCATTAAAAGAAAACCTAGTTGATCGAAACCCTTATTTTTTCGTCGACAATATTTGAATAAAAACTCAAATCAACACCTGAAATTTTTTTAAATGAAGTAAACAATGTGACAGATAAATCAAGAATGACAGATGACAGATTGGCTGACATGCCTTGTCTTCATTGTGTACATTGTCGACATCATAGTCGACATTGTCTATACATTGTCCACATTGTCGACACAATTGTCTACGCATTAATGTAGACAATCAAAGTCGACACGTAGAGGAACAACACTGATTTCCTCACAGGAACTCTTAGTTAATTTTGAAAACTTGAACTAAATATACAAAGTGAGATAATCTAATCTTAACACTCTCACTTTAAATTACAAGTTACTTTGAAATTATAATTTGACAAACATAAACAAAAAATAAAAAAACTCAAAATTATTATCATTAATCTTTTATCGATAAAACGTTTATCAATTTTCGAAAACATTGATGTTTAACTTTAACAAGAGCTTCTTTCATGATATCTGCTTATTTGTCATTTGTGTGTACATACCTCAGCTCGAAAACTCCTTCTTTAAATATATTACGAATAAAGTGATATCACACATCGATGCGTTTAGTTCTTTTGTCGAACTCTGGGATTTTCACGAGTTGTATTGCGCTCTGGTTCAAGCAGTTGTGTAGAAAATTTTAATGAAAGATTTTGCATTCGGATAAAAATTATGTACACAAAACAGTAAATTAAACAACAATTTTAATAAAAATAGAATGTAATGAGTGTATTTTAGTTTGAAAACTACATGGCCATCACAATTTGAACGACTTGTTGCTCTATGTTAGCTGAGCATTTATCCATTTTCCACAAATGAGTTCCTCAATCACATCTACCACTTTTTTAATACAACTGACACTATCGATTGAGTCAATTTTGTGGAAAGCAAATAAATTTAATAGGATAATTAATAAAAAAGTTGTTTGTTTACGAAATGATTTTGTTTAAAAGCATGAAAGAGTCAAAAAAATATTTTTAAATAACGGCACATAACTTTCTTGGAACTTTTACGGTACCAATACTGTAAGGAATGATGAAATTCAGTATATTTATCTAGAATATAAAAAAATTCAAAATAATATGAGCCATTATAAACTAAAAGAACATTTATTAAAAAACAAATACGAAAATGGCCACGGAGATTAAAGGCCACGGAGATTACAAAATCGACTAATTCTTAATTTTAATATAGTCAATGTAATTCAATGTCATCTAAATTATATTAGGTTCAAGTATGATTAAATAACTACCTTTCTTTTGGCGGTGGTTAGACTAAAAAATATTAATATGGTAACAAGGCCACGGAGATTACACTGAATTTTTATGAAGCTGAAGATCGCTGCATCGAAATTTATGTTTTCATTTAGGATAGCAGATCTCGATAAGTATCAAAGATATTGGAATATTTTAAACGCCAAAATGTTTGGCGCAAATTTTCCTAGGGCCGATGTCCGTTACTTTTTTTAAATTGTATCTCGTTATATTTTATTTTAGTGAGTTTTAAAACTTTTAAGACAAAAAAATTTTTAGGAGAGGATATAGACCGCCATAATTTTTTTAGAAATAAAATAAATATGACCCAATGTAGAATATACGTTTCTCTAGGGGCGATGTTTCTCCTTTTTTTTATTTTTTTTTTTTATTAAGCTTATTTAACCATGATTTAACCATGAAATTAACAAAAAAAAAACAAAAAGTTTGGACCCTTATAACTTTAGATTGACTAATCGTAGGTAAAAAATCGGTACATGAAAAAATTAGAATTTCCAAACTCTAGGGGCGATGTTTTTTCTTTTTTTTTATTTTTTTGTCTATTAAAGTTTTTTAAACATGAAAGTTAAAAAAAAAAAAAGTTTAGACCCTTATAACTTTGGATCATTTTTATTTTTTTGTTTATTAAATTTTTTTAAACATGAAAGTTATAAAAAAAAAAAGTTTAGACCCTTATAACTTTGGATCAACTAACCGTATGTATAAGAACGGTACATGAAAAAATTAGAATTTCCAAGCTCTAAAGGCGATGTCTTTTCTTTTCTTTTATTTCATGTTCTTGAGTCATTTGTGTTCTAGCAAACTTGGTGCCAGTGCCATACTTGTAAACGGTGGGCAGAATTTGGATGTCTGAACTACTTGAAAAAAACTGAGGAAGAGTTACAAAATGTATATTTTCTCTTCAGTTGTGACTGTTGTTCTAGATGGCTGGCATTACAAGAGGAATAAAACTTGAATCATCGTTAGAACTAAACCTAGTATAATTTTGTTTTAGCTAAACTAAAAGCTCAACACCATCCTTTTTTGGTTTAGCTAAACTAAAAGCAATAAATATTTTTCAATTCAAATTTGTTAAACATATCTCATAATATCTATCTAATTATTATAATAGTTATTCTATAAAGTATATTCATTCTGGAATTTTCTTTTTCTTTGTCTTTGCTGAAATTTTGTTTTTGTTTGTATAACAATTAATCTTTTCTTTATATAATTCCAATTTTGTATAATTATTATCAGAATTATTAAAACTTGAATCGAAAAAATAAAAATTCATATGAAGTAAATATTATAATTTTGATAATATACAATTATTAATATAATGCAATAAAAAATATAAAAATATTACAAATAACCAACATCTTAACTAACTAACACAAAACTTAGATATCTATTTTCCTTTTTGTTGTAATTTGTTGCTAGACAACAAATGACTCAAGAACATGAAATAAAACAAAAAGAAAAAACATCGCCTTTAGAGTTTGGAAATTCTAATTTTTTCATGTACCGATTTTTTACCTACGATTAGTCAATCTAAAGTTATAAGCGTCCAAACTTTTTGTTTTTTTTTGTTAATTTCATGGTTAAATCATGGTTAAATAAGCTTAATAAAAAAAAAAATAAAAAAAGGAGAAACATCGCCCCTAGAGAAACGTATATTCTACATTGGGTCATATTTATTTTATTTCTAAAAAAATTATGGCGGTCTATATCCTCTCCTAAAAATTTTTTGTCTTAAAAGTTTTAAAACTCACTAAAATAAAATATAACGAGATACAATTTAAAAAAAGTAACGGACATCGGCCCTAGGAAAATTTGCGCCCAACATTTTGGCGTTTAAAATATTCCAATATCTTTGATACTTATCGAGATCTGCTATCCTAAATGAAAACATAAATTTCGATGCAGCGATCTTCAGCTTCATGAATTTTTACTCGGATGAAAAAATTATTTTGTATGTAAATTTTAAAGGAATTACAGTCGACGCCGCTTATAACGACCACCAAGGGACCAAGCAAAACTAGTCGCTATAGCCGGCGGTCGCTTTATCCGACGTAACAAAAAAAAAATTAAAAGAAACATACAACAATATACATCCATATATGTAATGTACATTATATAAATTTTCAAATTTGTATGAGTTAATTTTGTTTGTTTTGTTTTTATTTATTTTAAATATCAATTTTTTAAACTTTTTTCAAGATCAGAGAGATGACTTATAATCGGCCCTAGCGAGGTACCCGTTCGGAGCGGATAATTGTCCGCAATGCATACTTTGTCGGAGGTTTAAATTGCTTTCTAGGTATCCTATTGGAAAGAATAATAATACAAAAATGCGTTGGCGCAATTTGTTCCGCGATGAATTTGTATCGGATGAAATCGGCAAAAAAATCGCATTTAACTGTCAGAAATTTCACAAATTAAACACCTGATCGCACTTCAACGCAGTTTGCCGGGTGCGTTAACATAATGTCGGAAGAATACCTCGAAGCAATAATCCCCCGAATCGTACAAAATCGGAGAATTTTCGGCTCCGAACGGATACCTCGTTAGGGCCGAATGTTTTCGTTGTAAGCATTGCAATACACAAAATTGCACAGTAATTCAATAGCTTTTATAGTTTTGTTCGCTTTTTAAAAAACGCGCAAAGATTTGACATTCTTAAAGCAACGGAGTAATTTCGATTTTCCGATTATTAAAAGCTTTCTTTGGGGAGAGTACGATAACTTAGGCGCCAAAAATTGATAACGGATTTTTGTAGAAGGGTTAAAAACAAGCATTTTTTACTATGGGAGGGGGGGGTCTATCTCGCCCCGTTTAGGAGGTAGGGGCGATTTTAGAAAAAATGACTTAAATTGAAAAAAAAAATATTAAAAAACAACGGCAACACTTACAATAAAATACTATACCGGTTTTGAAAGCCAGAAGTCTGTTCTATAATCGTAAATTTAAATTAAATTATTTATGTCAATAGTTTTTGAAAAAATTGCATGCAAACTCAAAATTTTTTTAAAAAAAATGAAAAAAAAAGTTTAGACCAATTTTTTTCAAAATTGTAAAATGAAGTGCTTAATTGACTTTTTGTGGTCAATGCTACTGTTAATTCTGAATCAAACACAAAAAACCGAATGGTTTTGTCCCTTCTAGTTTTTGAGAAAATCGAAAATTACTAAAACTACTTTTTATGAAATTTTTGATTTTTGGTATTTAACTACGGTGATTTCATTTTGAGGATTAATGTTAATGTGGTTCCTTTGTAGGTAAAGTACAGCAAATCATTTAGGGTTACCAAGAATGCACCAGAGGAGGTAGAATTGCATGGCATTTCGCGTCTCAGTCAGTTTGTGAGGTAAGTCAGGTGTTACTTAAAAATAGTCAAGTCAATTTTTCAATGTTCAATGTATTAAAACCGTGTTTACAGGCATTTTGATCACAAAACAAAAAATTATAGCAAGCACCTCCCGAATCTCTAGCCAATATTGAGGCCCATGGAAAAATGTGCCGATAGATCGGTTTATTGCTCTGAGATTAACTTTTATATGGATTGCACCAGAGAAACTTTTAAATCATTAGTTTTAAGCAAATATTAAGTAACGTTATTTATTAAAATAAAAGATTAACTATGTAAATCATTTAAATGTAATTTGAATTTTATATACCCACCTCCAAATTTGTAACTATATATTTACTTATGTATCTTAGTCTGTAAGAGTATAATATGCTCTGGTTGATGAATAAATAATAATAATAATATTGTATTCTTACAATTTTTGTCACCTTTATGAGTTGGAGTTGAGGGGAGTTGACGCTTTAGTTGGAATTAGACCAATTTCTTCTAAGAACGCTATGCTTTTGAAATATTTTTTTTGAAATATTGAAAAGTTATTTAATTTAGGATGAAGTAGTGGATGCTTAGTCGCCATTCTTTATTCAAAGAAAAAAATACTTCACTCTTACAAAGGTTGAATAACGAATGACCTTGGTAAACAATAACCATGGTACAGGTTTAAAATGTTAGCATTAAAAATGTTAGACACAAACAATAAACATACATATTAATTAAGGAATTATATAAATTTGCTGCATTCGTACAGTAGTACCTAGGTAATGTGAATTTTTCATAATGTATTAAATTTTCATGTCTGAACATTTTAAATGTGCAACTTTGGGCAACGTACATACATATATTTAGTAGACATTGGATATAGACCATAGGGTAAATTCAAAGTTTCTTTAAATCCAGATTCTGTAAATGCAAAAGAAACTTTGCATACACCCAACCTCGCACCTACCCCAAATCCTATAGTGTGTCCAGGCAGGGGGGTTGCAGGGGGGCAGCATGCCCCCCCATACATATCTCACTGTTTATACGCCGTAATGCGTAAGCAAGCAAAAAAAGCAAATATCCCATAAAAAAGTAGTTTTAGTTATTTTCAATTTTCTCAAAAACTAGATGACATAAAATCATCTAGTTTTCAGTTTTTGAATAAGAATAAATTAGAGCAACGAATTTTAGGAAAAATAATAATATATAACTTTGCAGTTTTGAAAAAATAAACTTTAAACTTTTTTTTTATGTTTTTTTTTCACCAAAATTTGAGTTTAAAACTCGTTTTTTCAAAAACTGTGCATAGATTCTACTTCATTTAAAAATTATCTAATAGATCAGAGTATTGGCTTTAAAAAAAGGTTTAATACTTAATTGTAGGTATTACCGTTATTTTTTAATATTTTAGTTTCCATTTTAGTACCTTTTTTATAAAATTGCCCCTCCCGCCCAAACGGGGGGAGATAGACCCCCCCCTCCCATAGAAAAAAATGCTTGTATTGAACTGTTCTACAAAAAACCGTTATAATTTCTTGTCGCCTAAGTTATCGTACTCTTGCCCTTTCTTTTTAGAGAGCCGGTTATTTTGCATGTGACCAATACTCTAACTCTATCTTTGGATAATTTCCCACCACTGTAGCGTTCACTTCGAAAGCGATGTTTTTTGTTCGTTATAAGCGGCGGCAGAAAAGTATTTTTTGTTATAAATTCGTCGTTATATCCAACGAGTCGTTATAGCCGGCGACGTTATATCCGACGACACACTAGTACATTTTGTATGAAAACCAACCAAATGAAGGAAAAGTGGTCGTTAAAAGCGGCTGGTCGTTATAAGCAACGTCGTTATAAGTGACGTCGACTGTAACTGCAATAATTAAATTATAATAAAACATGAAATTGAAGGTTTCTTGACGTACTATAAGATGATGCATCGTAAATATTATTAAAAATTTTTTAGTTGTAAGAAAAAGCGAAAATGTTTAATTATGTTTCTTTTTTCAAAATCTTGTCACACTCATTCAACTAAGTATTGGGACAACAAAAAAAAATTTATTTTTTTTGTCATCATAAAATTGAAGTTTAAGAGAAGGCCTTTCAAACGACAAGGCCCAAAATTAAAAAAAAAATCATTTTCATCATTAAAAATATTAATAAATCTGATTAAGCAACAAAATCACATCCCAAAAAGGCCACGGAGATTACACATTATTAATTACCTTTACCATGGATATTCGTTACCATCAATCGATCTGCAAATTTTTTCTTATAATGCTGACATATAAACACAGTTCCATGCCAAATTTCAAGTCTTTAAATTAAAATGCAAAAAAAATAGAAGCTATAACGCTAAAAATGTAATTTTTTTAAAACGACCCATATATGCATGTACCTGCCTCACACGTGAAATCTTCGTTAATTAATTGGATGTTCCGCTTTGTCAAAATCTGCTTTACATACGCGGTATGTTGATGTCCTAATCGTTTGTGCCATATTTATACGAAGTGATGTTTTCTTCGTTGTTACATTTGCGATACTTATTTGGACTTGTGATGATTCTATTACCTTGAATAACATCTCAAACAACTTTTCTCTCCGAGCTCCCACTATAACAATGGTTCCATCCTTCATCTATATCCCAGATCCATAGATTTTTTTTAAACACCTACCAATATCTGAGGCTTTATGGTGACCAAACCAAAGGGCAAAGTTGTTCAAATTTGTAATGACCTTAGGAACTATGCAACATCTTAAAAAATACCCGTCGGCCGACAGTATTCAAAAACTTCCTAAAGATATGCAACTATTTAAACAACATGGAGATACTGCTCAACTTCACCTAGTGATTCTGATTGTGTACATTTATTGACAAATTCCTCTGTTTTATTTCGATAGCTTTCTTTGTTGATTATAATCTTTTGTTCGATGGAATAAAGGAACAGTATAGTACAAAGGTGTACCTTCTGTTGAACCTTTCTTAAACTAGGTAAACACGGTAAATGGAGTGATTAAATCTGCTTTGAGAATTCAATATATGTACATAAGTACATAGATACCTATGTAGATACCTACCTAATATTATATCTAAATTAATTAATGCACTGAATTGAATAAAAATAAAAAAAAATTTATATTCAGAGCAGCAAGAAACATTGGTAGTTTATATATTCAAATTCTACGCACATGAAATTTCTGGACGTGGAGGTGGGGAATGGCAAATTTAAGAACAATGTGTTATACGTCAACCTAACCGCAAGTTTTCATTTTGTTCACGGGGAGAGCCATCACCTCCGGGTTGCCAATCAACACAGAACTCTCCCATTCTTTCAACCTTTCCTCAGGCCCCGAACACATGAACACTTCACATCCCAGTTAAGTGAGGGCTGTGTAGAAGTTGGGCCAGATTAAACATCATCATGTTCTCAGGAATCTACTTCAGAAAGAGGGACAAACCTCTCGCGCACAATGATTCACAGAATGGTTCTCAAGTTTATGCATAGTTCTGGTTTTTTTTTTCACCTGTGCAGGTTCTTCTTCTATATACTTGAGTGTGTAGGTAAATCGGTCGCTTTTCCTGTCGTGTTTTATTTTTATTCACGTCCAGAACAGAATAAGACGTAGTGAAAGAAATGAGAGCTCCAACCAAAACCACACAAAGGTAGTTAGGTACATTAATGCAATGCCTTCTGGCCACTTGCCCCTGGTCTTCCTTTATCCATTGTGTTGTGGAGTGTCTACTTGATGGAGTTGTCACGTTCTTTTAGCTTAAAACGGTACCCCAAAGACGCTTTTCAGTTCATTTGTGACCTAGACCTCGAGAAAGTTGCCCACCAAAAAATCGTCCGCTATCGGCTGTGGATCTTCTGTTTCGAACGTCTCAATCTAGTTTCATATGTGTGACACGGTTTTTAGTGTTTTTTTTTTTTTATTTATTTTTGTGTGACGTACCTTCATTAAGATACTTACAACGACGAAAACAGACCAGAGGACTTAGTAAAGTTTACACCACTTTTTTAGCATTTGCATTTCTTTCGTTTCACTTCACGGTATCAGGTGATAGGTGTTGATGGTCGATAATTAGCCGTCTTAAGAGATTTCGTTTCGCAAAATATTTATCGGTTATTCGTCTTGAAGATACTTCAAAAGGCGATAGTATGTCCGATCAAAAATAGAAAATATAACCAAACCTATTTAAAGATACAAATTCATACTTTCGCTGTCGGAAGAGTGTTAAATTTTAGAGAGTGAAACTTATTTAGTCAGAGAAGGAAAAGAATTTTTTAAATAAACCCCGTAAATATGAATAAACTTATCGTGTTTGTTGTCTTTTTTATTTGTGGAACTTTGGCACAACAACGTAAGTATGCCTTATTGTTATTTTATAAATGAATTGTTGACTTATAAAAATGATGGTTTAAATAATTATCATCTCAATTAAAACGGTTCTATTCAAACGATATTTTGTTGTATTGAATATGTGATAGTGAAATAAAGTTAATGATTAAATCAGTCTTATAAAGAACACTGTTCTGAAAATCATACTTTGTTGGCTTGTTTCAAGGGAAAACCATCTATCTAAAAGATGATTGTGATTTTTTTACAAAAAAATATTGTACGCTTATTTGAAGAAATCCAAAAATTATTCTCAAATTTAATATTTCTTAATACTAGTAAATATTTCAAAAGAAAAATAAATACATTTTATAATTGTCTGTACTTTTTTTAGATTTTTTGAAAATAATCTATAATGCTAATTTTAATTTTTAGCCAACGATTTATATTAAACTAATATAATATATATGTATGTTGCTTGTGATTTTCTAAATCAAATTAAAACAGTGATTTTCCTAACTCAGAAATTAATTTTGAAAGGTAATCTCCAACTTTCTTTAATTTTCCTAAGGAAAGCCCAAATTTGGAATTTGAATTGAAACAATCAAAATTTTTCGACTAACTTCTTGTGAAAAAGTATTTTTTTAATTAAATACCGAATAGGAATAATGAAATTGAAAAAAAACCTAAAGTGCATAATTTCATTAAACAAACTTGCTCTTGGCGTAGTGTCTAGTGTGTCCAAAATGAAAATTATGAAACAAAAGTTGAAAATCGAACGTACGAATTTAAGAGCCGTTTTGACAAAAAAAATAAAAATTTTTTTTTATTTGTATATGTAGAAAAAAAATTTTAAATGTTATATTCTGTTTTCCTTTAAATTGTTCGTTAATTGTTAACAAAATAGCTAGTCCACGAAAATCACGAACTGAACAAAAAAGTCCTTCAATTTATCTGCGTATATAAGGGCTGCATACAACTTTTTCAGGGGTGTACTGCCTTTTGGGAGTAGGGTGATTCCGCTGTAGACGATTTTTGACACCAATTTTTGAATTACAATATTTTTTACTTTTTTTGATAAATATTCAAAGTAGAAATACTATATTTAATAATAAAAACAAAAACTGAGACCTAAGTTATAGAGAACATTTTTGTTTGCGCTTGGCAACATTATCATACGAAGAGTCGGTACGAACTGCAATTATTACATCTGGTAACATACGCTCAAAATAGCTATTTCCGACAGTTTTAAGTTATGCTTTACTCAATAGACGTATGAAGCAACATGCCATTTAATCGTTTGCATAAAAACATGCACGAATTTGTTATAATATTTTTAGCATTATTGATTGCAAATAGCCATTGTAAGTTTGTTGCACCCGCGATATAAAAGATATAAAAGTTTACTTTTTTGGCAGAAATAAAGTGCTAGCGTTTTGAAACTTTCTAAAAGTAAGAAGAAAACAAAACTAAAATTAAATCAGTTGTGATTTGGAATATATTGTACATTTAACGACAAAAAACGTTGATTTAAATTGGTTGCACCCGCGATCCCAATATTAAGATCGCGGGTGCAACTTATTGACTACTAACATTATAACGTGATTTATTGCATTTTATTGATAAAATATGCTTTGAATAATAATTTCTTGTGTTCACGTTTTTTTTTTAACTATGTAATATAATATTTTGTTCTTTTTTATATAAAAATATATGGTTAAATGGAAGTGAAACAAGAAAAAGAGACTGCTTTACAGAAAATTGACAAAAAATTAACAAATAGGCTGAGCTTCATGCAGAAAAAGGACTCTTGATTTAATGTGGAGAGATGTATTGAAAGAGAAAATTAAGGCAGATACAAATTTTAAAATTCTGACCAAAATCAGACAAAACGAAAAAAATGCATGCAACAAAAAAAAGGCAAGCACTCATTACATCAGTCCCTGCAGACTGAAAAAGTCGCACAAGTGAAACGTAATCGCCCAAGGAGTCCCACTAACGTAGTTGAAGTGTTAAAAAATGTATTTAAAAAAAATACTGGTTCCACCAAAGCAATGTCTAAAAAACTGAAGGATGACAGGTGATTTCTATCAAAGGGATAATATTAGCAGACAAGTGCCGGGTATAAAAGATGTGAAATCGATTAAGTCGGAAGTTAAGAATCGAGAAGAGTACAATGACCATGAGCATTCGTTAAGTTAAGTTTTCGATGTTTTTATTGAGTCAGAAGACGAAGCATTAAATTCTAAATCTCCAAAAGGGTCTTTTGAGCCCCCTATATTACCAGTAGATCCATGCTCTAAAATACCGTTCTGTTTTTACAGCAGCAGTATTTCCAAAAGTTATTTCCGCAGGTTTGTACCTTCTTGCACCAGGTAGGCTGCAATATCACAATATTGTTATGTGGGGTTATCCTTAACCGATATCGATGAAGATGGAGTACTTCTGACATACATATATGTATTTTCGAAAAAATATTGAAGTATTTGAAAAAAACAAAATTATAATTAATAGAGAAGGGTACTGACTTGTTACATATGTGCCTTATTTTATATTTTTTCCAGTTTTTTAAATCAGTTTACTAATTTAAGTTAGACGCGTTGCACCCGCGATAATTTGATGTTGCACCCGCGATTGATTTAAAAGTTAATATTTCGTTGCTTACTTTTGTTTTTTATCTTTATTTTTATTTATTTGGTTAATTGAATCAACGTCGTTCAATATATATAAGAATAGCATGATAAATGTTTCACAATTAACAGAATTTGTGTTTTTTGTACCATGATCTAGAAAAGTCGGGCCGATTCTGTTGCACCCGCGATCGCGCTTTGAAACCATTCTTCTGCCAAATTACTTATTATATTTTAGAATTATAAATGGATTAAAAATAAATAGGTGAAAATGTACCCCTTCAAGTAATAATGTCATTAAATATTTTGCTTATTTTATTATTAAATGTACTTCAAATAAGTCTACATGTTGCACCCGCTATAATGGAATCGCCCAGTATATCTTCTCATTATGTAAAGTGCTGCTCACTAGCTTTTCGGAATCGGCAGAAAATTGTAAGTCCACTCCATTTTTGGTAACACACACACAAGAATGGTTGAGAGTTGTAACTTGTAAGTCACTACTCATTAGGTCTTACTTCTCTTCGAGCTATTGCACCACTAAATTTAAATATGGAGTCTTATAATATTCAAATTTAAAAAATTGCACAAATTAAATTCGGCTTTATTTTGTAGATCAAATCGGCTTTGAAAAAGGAGCTACTATAAAAAGGACAAAGATATGTTGTTGTTAACTAGTTTTGCTTTTTTTCCAAACTGACGAACATTTTATCTCACTGCAAAATACAGGGGCGTATTTACCATAGGGGTTAGGGGCGGCGCAAGACAATTTATAATATTTTTTTGAAGCGATTGAACTTTCAAAACATTCAAGCAGAAGGACGCAAGCCACTCTTAGCAATTGGCCAATTAATAATATTTTTTGGAAGCGATTGAATTTTCAAAACATACAAGCAAAAGAAAGCAAGCCGCCCCTAACAATTGTCTAATTTACAATATTTTTTAAGGATAACCAAAAAATACAAAGTTTTCAAGTATGACAATTTTTTCAGTGCCGTGAGTGTCCGGCTGTGAGAGAGTTCACTGTAACATGTTACTCACTTTTTCCACCATTTACTATTGTTAAATTTAATAAACGATTTGTTTATAATAAAAATTCATAATAAAAATATTTACAGACATGCACCTATTCTTTGGAACAAATTCCATTGAAATGAAAACATTACCAAAAAAAAAAACACTTGTTGCTATGCATGTAGCTCTAAAAAAACTGGGCTAGAAAAACTTTGGCTGGACGGATCTTAATTTTTTGTTTCTAAACCATCTACAAAGAGACCCATTTTATTTAAAAAAAAATTATAAAAATCCATCAAATCGGATTTTAGATATAAGGTCACGCACAAAATTTTATTCTTTTTATATACCTAGCAAATCATGCCTCAATTTTTGTTTATTTTTGGCTGACTCGTGTCCCTATATACAAATACCCTTCCCTTCGTCAATAGTTTTGAACGACTTATGAAACAATATAATGATTGTTTTTTGTACAATAGTTAATAATTATGAATAAATAAAAAGGTATTATTTTAAAAACTATTGGCGCAAATTTTTAGTCGAATTAGTACGATGTTAAAACTATTTTAGTATGATACTAGGTTAAAAAGCCGATTTTGCTAATTTTAATCAAATTAAGCATCATTTTACTAAAGTTAAAATCGTCGAATACCTATTTTATCTTTTTAGTATCGTGCTAACTTCATATGCCTTTTGCATACTTCCAGTTTCACAAAAAGTCTGTTTACTTAGTGTTTTGCATGAACTGTCATTGTTTTAGGTGTTTTCAGAAGCAATTTAAACAAACTGTTTATGAGAGAAAAACGAGGATGCTTTGGTGTTTTTGAATAGATAGGAAAAAGCAAAACCTCTGAAAATTACAAAATGGACCAAAAAAGAATCCTCAAGAGGAAAAAACGAGATGATGAGTGGCGCGAAGGGGAAGTTTTTTTTTGTGGTCGTGAAAATTTCAAAATAAATACATTCATTCCTATTTGCGACCAATTATTGAGTTCGCTGAAGAGAAGAAATTCATCCTATGAAGTAATAACAAATGGTTTTGTTTTTGATCACATGAGTGAAGAAGCAATTCGAAAAAATGCAACCACTCTTCAGAAATTTTACCCTGTTGATCTTGGGGAAGATTTTAAAGAAGAGTGTGTCATACTTAAATATTTTCTGGAGCAAAACAACAGTGAAAATATGAGTTTAAGGCAGCTTTACCTTCATAACTATGTTGAGGTTGCTTTAAAAATATACTTGTACACTGCAGTGACAAATTGTAGTGCAGAGAAATCGTTTTCCGTATTGGAACGAATAAAAACCTATTTAAGGTCTCGCATTAGCGAAGAACGCCTTAATAGTTAAGCTTTATTAAATATAGCAGCCGAACTGACACAAGATTTAGATAATGAATCTATTGTTAATGAATTTTGTAATTAATATACACACAGAAAAAAATTGAAAACATCAAATATTATGCATTTTGTGTTTTCTTATAATTATTTTTTATTACTTTATTTTCATTGTTCTAAAGGGCGGCAAAATTTATCAGCCCGGGGCGCCAAATCCTTAAATATGCCTCTGGCAACATAAATCTACAAAAACCATGTTTATTTTGTAATTTACAATAACAAACAAAAATTCAAAGTTTTCTTAATACTACACTGAAAATAAATTCCTAGGTAATATTGACAAAAACGTTTTGTTGACCTTTAACAAAACAATTCTATCGTTTTGATAAAATTTTTGTCAAAACGAAAGAATGATATTGTTGATTTCACAAAATCTTTATAATCCAGCATGATTTTTTGTCAGTTTAACAAAATATGAACTACAAATAATATTGTCAGTTTAACAATCCAAATTTTGTTAATATAACAAAATAAAACAGAGATTTTTGTCACGTCGACAAAATTTTTTGTGATGTTAACAAAATGTTTGTTGTACCTACAAAAAATCTGTTTTGTAAATGTTTGTCAATATCATAAAGTTTTTGTTAATTTTTTTTGTCAATTTAACAAAAAATGAAAATATTTTTGTTAAAATGACAAATATTTTGTTTTGGGGTTGAATTATTTTGTAATATTGATAAAATAATATTATCAGATAGATAAAACTATTTTGTAAGGAAACCAAAAAATTTCTTTTGTGTATGATATAGTTCACACGTGGTTTTTGTTAAAAAATCGATGTAAGATTAACTGAACTTAACAAAAATTGCGTATTGTCCATAGGCCCTCAGAGATGGTTGCATGTGAGATCGTAGGGACGAAACGCCAATTTTTGTGGACTTAAATCCCAAAAAAAAAAACTATTTTGACAAAATTAATTTTGTTTTTTTGTGGATTCAACAAAAGAAATTTGTAAAATTGAAAAAATATTTTGTTGAATTGACAAAACATTTTATTAATTTAACAAAATATAACAAGAAATTTTTGTTAATTTAACAAAATATTTTGTTAATGTAACAAAACAATTTTGTTAATTTAACAAAACAATTTTGTTAATTTAACAAAAAAAATTTGTTAATCCGATAATAATAAAAAAAACAATAACACTAACAAAAAAATTGTTAATACAACAGAAAAAATTGTTAATATGACAAATTAATTTTGTAAATTCTACAAAATTTTGTCATATTGACAAAATATTTTTGTTATTTCAACAAATTTATCTGTTAGCATAACAAAATAATTTTGTGGATACAAAAAAAAATTTTTGGTTACCTCAACAAAGTTCTATAATTTTTGTCAACTTGATAAAACGTTTTGTTGGACGTACATTGACAAAATGTTTGTCAAATCAACCTAGATTTTTATCATATATACCTAGATTTTATTTTCAGTGTATGCAAAATTTTGCGCTAATGTTTTTATTAACAATTCTCACGCCTAAATGTCGGCCATCTAGTGGTTTATTTTTAAATCATAGTGGCTTCACGCTTAAAAAATGGTGGGAAGTATTGAAAATTTATTTCCAAAGTGAGTGCTCTGTAGCCCAAACATTATCATCAACATTAGCATCAACCCGCCATCGGTCTCGAAATTCTGTCTGTCTGTCTGTTCGACTAACCGATTTTCGTTAAACTTGGTAGATATCGTTTTTAAAAAAATTCTCCCAGACGTTTTTTTCTGTTTTTGATTATTCTTTTTTTGCTCAAGCTTCCCAAAAGTTTGGATAATATTTTTACTATATAAAGGTATATATAGGTATATATAGGTACAATAGGGCAAGTTCTGCATTTGGAAAACAAATCGAACTTGAGATTTTGATCAAAGTTGACATTACGATGATAGCGAAGACGAATAAAGTGGGTCCGACAATTCAGTCTGTCTGTCTGTATGTCTGTACCTCGATCTAGAGCCTAAGCTACTAGACCTATTTTCTTCAAACTCGGTACTTAAGGGTCTTCGGTGATTCCCTAGAGGGGAAAGAAATATTTTTTAGCTCTAAAACTAACGGTACCCCCTATACATCCGGAATGCATAATCTAATGGCTCTAACGATTTTGATAAAAAAATTAGGTGAAATATTATAGACATGGACTAGGTACATTTTGGTCAAAAAATTTTTTGGGGGGAAATGTTAATAACGGTACCTGTCATAGAACGGTTTTTTCTTTATTTTCAAATTTCTCATCAACGGCTCTAACGATTTCAACCAAAAATTTTTAGCAGGAGCTCCCTTAAGTTTAAAATAATATTGTATATACAAATATTCGAAAAAAAAAATTTTTTTGGGATTTTTGAAAAAAGGAATGAAGTTTTTTTTTGAAAAACCAATTCTTTAAAACATGTGAACGATTATTTTTTGAAACTATTTCTAAAATTTATACTATGTACTATATACTTAAAATTTGGCATCTCAAATTTTGTTCTCGAAAAATTTTAAGGAAATTTGTTATATTAAAAAGTACTTTAATATTAAAAGGATTAATCAGACAGCAATTCCATACATTTAAACATTTTAATCTTATTAAATCCATGTTTTATATTTAAAAAATGTATTTTAAATTCCAAAGTACTTTTACATAAGAGCAAGTTCGTGCGACCCAGTAGTGCATTTTATTTTTATTATCTTAGTAGCCTTTGGCATTATGTTGAGCACCTTCGACAATCATATCGGAGGTCTTGGTTCGATTCGCAGACGCTAGCCCCCTAAAAAAATGTTTTTAATGAGTACCTATGACTCCTGCAAAGAAAAGCCACCTACTCTTATATCGATAAATTGGTTGAGTTGTAAATTTTTTTAAAAAGTTCTTCAAGAAGTTTTCGGTTAGCTATTTACGAGGTAAACTAAATCGCATTTCAAACAATTTTATTAGCGTATTCTATCTTAGGGCTCATATTTAATTAATCTTTTGCGATATGAAAAAGTATTTAGTAAAGTTTATATTTTTTTTTTAATTTTCAGCTTACTACTTGCAGCAATGTCCAAGAAATGAAGAAGTTGTTAACGAATGCTTACGCGATAGTGGAAACAGATTGGTGCACTATTTGCGACAAGGTGTTCCAGAACTTGACATGTATGAGGTAAGTTAAAAAAAAATACACTTTCCCTGAAAGTCATAAATTAATGAATAAGATTGATGGAACTAAACAAAAATAATAACAAACAACTATTGCAAATTCGGATAAATAATCAACTTACCTAGGCTTACAGAGCAAAGTTCTAAACTTCAAATGAACGGACACATACGAGTACCTAGCAATCAAAATATTTATTAAATAAAGTAGGTACGAATATAAAACATGACCCAGAAAAACAAAAAGGCAAATTCCAGGAAGTTTGATTTCTTTACAAAGTCCAAATCCGGTTCAGTTTCTTTTGCGGAATACCTATTAAAGTTCATATCTGGTTTTGATAAGTATATTATTTTGTAATGCTTGAGGTTCAATAAACTTTTTAAAGTTATCGGCACATGTGTGTGTATATTGGTAGTGCAATCAAATTAAAACCATGTCATTAAGCAACGAATGGAAAGAATACGGAAGAAGATTTTTTTTGGCCTTTTTATGTCGGTATTTTTGAGTGGCACATCAAGACACAGTTGATTGGATTGCTTTTAGCAGTCTTTGCTCTCATTTAAGTAATTGCTTTCGATAGCTTATCAAAATTTCTAACTTTCGAGCCTAAGTAACTGAAAGAATTATTAAACTTTCAGTTTAAGAAAGATTTTTAATGAAATATCAATCATTATTTTGACTAACCTTAATACTTTTACATATCTAATTTCGGGCACATTTTCTTCTCACAAATAGTAAACCAATTTCTTCAAAACTTAATTTTTTGATGTTTTTTGTACAATTCACGACATCTGATAGGGGTCATAAAACAAATGGTCGAAATTTGTTCTGAAAACTTTCCCTAACATTCGATTTATATGAATATTATTTCAGTCTTAGAAAACAGTTTACTAAAATAAAGAACTTTTTGATCTGGGGCCTATCGCACCTACTACAAATTACAAGTACAAATTTGTGATTAAAAAAAAATACATATGAAAAAAACTCGATTTTTTACAAATTTGTTAAAAAAATGCTTGTAATCACAATTTTGTAAGATGGTGCAATAGGCCCCTGGTGTGTCAATTGACGGTAATGTCGTAGTGTCGTAGTTATATGCCTTGATGTAAGATTCTACTTATTTCTATGTATACTCATTTTCGGCTCCGGATCCGGATGACTGCTTGCTGCCTGAGCTAAGGCGTCTTTCCATCATCTAGGATTCTTGTACCCGTGATAGCTTGGACTTTAAACTAGACGTTCGATATCTCTTGTTACTTCGAATTGAAAGTCTAAGACCCTCTTGAATGGAAGATTGTTGTTCATTAGCTCGATGTGGGCGGGTTAATGTAATCGACTTGTTTTGAATTTTTGTATTACACCCACATCTTGGTTCAGTTCGCGGTTGTGACTATCAGTATCAGCTGGTCCAAAACGCCGTAAAGCATAACTGGCAGTATTTACAGTTTACGGTAGCATTCCCTACATCTTAAGAGTGAAAAGCTAAGAACCGATATGTTTCATCATACTTAGGAAGCAGCTGTTTTCTAGGGAAATTCTTCATCGGATCACGACTTAAGTGTCGGTTGCGGTGTTGAACTCTCTAACTATACTATGAAGTTGCTGCTATCAATACTTAGTTTAATCATAGCCGATTGGTAAAAATTTTGGATTTTTTTTATATGTACGAGTATGTACTTGGTATAATCATTGTGTGTTTTTTTTTCAAGACCAACAAGTTTTCAATCTTCTTCAATCGCTGTGAAAGACTAAATTACCAAGCGGCTAAAAATATAAATTTCATTCGCGTACTCTTATACTCGTAGTTGGACAGTTTAATCCCAGCCCTGCGCACTATCTGCTCCAAGACATCGGAAATCGAAGAAATCGCTAGTTAGTGAACTCACAAATTGCGTTGGGGACGTTTAGGACGTTTATGCCTCGATAGTTCCTGCAGGAGATTTTACGCAGTATCTACTCCTCTCTTCTCCTTGTCCTATGCGCTTTTTACTCTCCTCTTGTTTTGCGCTGTAGTTTATTTAGATTTGAATCTTCTGTAATTTTTTGCAGTTGAACGCATTCATTATCACACCACAGGTTGTTTTTAATTGCGACTTATAGGTACTATAAGGCTAGTTATGCAATCGTAAAAAAATCGAACTCGTTTTTTTAGGTGGTTGGTAACCTACGGTATTGGGTATTTGGGTTAGTGCATTTCGTGGAGAAGGACATAGTCGATTTGGTTAGTAGTTCGACTCTCTGGAGTGTACAAGGTTGCTTTATGGATCGTTAGTCTTGAAAACCAAGTGCTACTTTTCAGCGTATAACAAGCTGCTGCAAGGTCTATTAGTTAGAAGCCGTTATCTGATTTTATCTATCCGCATAGAACCAACAAATTTTTCAGATTGGATAGTTCGATTTCTGGGATATGAGAGATTTTACTGAAAATCTTTACTGACTCCTGGTTTAAGTATGTCAGAATTCTTCAAGTAAGTAAGTGTTCATCAACTATTTCCGCCTGAATCTACCGTCTTTTCAAGAGTGCATTGGTTGGGCACTCTTTCAATAAGCAATTTTGGTTAAGTTGATCGTTTCTATATTATTGGCATAACATCGGTCCTTGCGGTTCTCCACAAAAAAAAATCCAAAGGGGTCAAATTATGGCTCCGAGGCGGTCAATTGAAATCGCAAAGACGGCTGTGTGGCACTCCGCGTCATCCTACATGAACCAAAGGTCCTTCAAATCCATGTCTTCAATTTCAGCAAAAAAAGTTGGTTAAAATTTGTCTGTAACGTCCAACGTTGACCGAAAAGTTGTTCCACATAATCGAAAAAAATGGTCCAATGATGCCACCACACCACAATCCGCACCAAACTGTCACTCGCTCTGTGGATGTATTGACTTCTGAATAATAACGTGCTGGTTTTCCGAGCCCCAGATGTGGCAATTTTATTTTATTTTAAGGCCCAAACTGCGAAGCGATAATTGCTGAGTCAATCGGACCTTGTTAGCCAATAATCCGAGATCTTTATGCAGAATTTTCCTCAGGCTAGTGCGTGAAATGTTGGGCTGTTGAGATCGATGGCGAGTTGATGTTCGTGGATTGAGTCTCACAATCTCGGCTACAGCAGCCACATTCTCGTCTGTGCACACCAATCGACGACACGGGGACCATGAGTTTTGTCCATTAGAATACCAGTCTCAAGAACTTTTTGCACAAACTTGCTTACACCAGGCTTGGTTTGTGCTTTATTTCGGCCAAAACTTCTTTTCAAAAAACGTACTGTCTAGGCTACACAACACTCTTTTTGGAAATATGTTTTCAATATTTCCCAACGTTGTTCAAGCTTAAAGCGCGGAGTTATGATACTGACTTTCTATTATGACTTTGAGCGGGAAACAGCTGTCAGTATCAAAATAACATATTTTGCTAATGTGGATGTCTATCAGAGCATGTTTTCTTTGAATCTCCTCAAAATGAGTAAGCATAGCATTGAATTCAAGGGATTGGGTACGAAATCCCGCATCACAAAATCCCGATTCACGAATTCCCGCCGTTTCAATATTAAATTGACAGCACAGTATTTATTTTCATTTCCATAGTATAATGGTGTCTCGAATCAATGAGAAGCAACGAGAAGGAAGTTTCCTGCTATTGTACTGGAATATTCAATACGAAGAAGACCGCTCTGATTTCGTTCATTTTTAACGAGCTCTGAAAAGTATGAAGTTTTGAAAGTCTCTTGAGTCAAAAAATAAAGAATTACAAAAAAAATGTCCAAGAAAGTTTTAAAAAAATCATGTAATACATTACTCCCTACATCACGAATATGCAATATTTAACTCGCTAAGAAAATGTCAACTTTGGGGAGTCTACGAAGCTCCGTTTTGCCGCAAATCGCATTTAAAGATAAAAATTTGTTTTTCGTTTCATGCGATACGTCGATTGAAAGGTGGCACTCCCTAGAACACGAATATGAATTTTTTGATTCTCTAAGATGCTTGGTTTAGCCACAAACCACATTAAAAAAAAGGTGTCAACTTAGATAGGTCTGCGGCATTTACGAGTAGTTTGCCAGAAAATCGACTTTAGAGATGTAAAAATTTGTTTTTTGATGTCAATAATTGGTGCGCCTGCAGTTTATGTTTAATAAACAAACAGTACTTGTGGTGGCCCGCTCCGCGGGACTTAAGGATTTTTACTCCCTTTTTCGAGAACACACCCGCTCACGCGACTTCGTCGCTCCGCATGTTAAGTCGCCTGGCAGGCGCCAATGTAAACAGTTTTTTGATTAAAAGTACCTTGGGTGGCAAATTTTTGTCAAAAAATATTTTTGAAAGAAAATTTCCAGAAAAAAATGTATGAAAAATAAAAATTTCTTCAAAAAAAATATTAAAAAAAAAAATCTTAAAAAAAAAACTGTTGAAAAAAAAGTTTGTTAAGAAAATGAATTTTTCCGGAACCAACAGTTCCTTAAATACTTTCCATTTGTTTAAAAATAAATCAACATAAAGAATATGTTTTTAATAGTACTAGAATAGTATTGAAAATCCCGCCAAATATTTCCAAAAATATCTGTCGGCGAGATTTTTATTTTTATTTTCGGTGGGATTTCGTGATTCGGGATTTTGTGCGGCGGGATTTCGTTACTCTCCCGAATTCAAGTTAAGGTTATAAGCCTTGATCAATATCTATTTACATACATATTGTAATATTTTTCCAAGGTTCGTTAAATAAAACTTATTACTCTTTTTAGTATTTCTTCTTTATTCACACTTTCCAATTCAAAACAGTAAATCTCAATTTATAAACAACTCAAATACTTTTATTCAAATTTAAATCACACTTGTTTAATAACACAATCCAATAAGCAATACTTTTGCACACTTTCATAATCCAAAATCAACTGTGTCCCGCTCACCGTGAACAATCCCTTATATACTCAAATTAGTTGTTCTCGAAAGTTCTTGTCTTGGAATGTTCTAGATGTTTGGAATAAGGGGAAATACATTTGACAGTGGAAAAGAGCTTTTCGTTTCTTCCATAAATTAGATATGCAGTTTTCCAACAGATGGCGCTGTAGTAGTATAAAGCTCTGTTCACAACAATATGTATATTCAGCCTAAGGACAAAAAACTGGAGAGATATGAAGATTAATGAATTTCATATATACTCGTACAAGCTCAATAGTTGCTGTTCTTTCGTCAACGTAGATTAGCAAAAAGCACGCCTTATATTATATTGCAAACGTCAAAGAAGATCTGTTTTTTTTTTTAGTTTTTTACACGAACTGTCATTGCTTCATTGCATTCAGAAGCAATTTATTAAGAAAAGATTGAAGTGTGCCTTAATAATATTTTTTTTTTTTTGCAGATTGAACCAGTAGTTATTGATGAAATTGGAATTGTTTTAGGAAGCGGTCCTGATGGTTATCGTGCTGTTTTCCGTAATATTCAGGCATATGGTGTTAGTAATATTACCGTTACGGATGTAAGGTAAGTTGTATCAATTACTTGAACCTATTCTTACTTTATGTATTCCAATTTTATGTACAATATAAACAGAATACCCTGCAACATATTTTTTTTTTGAAAAGATAAAATTGGGTATTTTTTTTTTTTTTGTATTCAGGTCGACCAAGTTTTGGAAAGCACCATTACTAACAATAGTATGTTGTAAATATTATTCGCTTAATGAGGACATTTCACCAACACTGTAATTGCTAAATATCAGGTATTGCATAGGAATATTGACCGTGTCAGTGTTGTGTTGCGCAGGTTTTGACCTTAACGCAATATATAGGTATTTTAAAGCAGGAATACATATTTAAAAAAAATATTTGTATTGAAGCATTTACTATTTTTTTTCCTACTTAAAAAAACACAGATTAATTATTATACTCAGCCTTATTTATTATTGTTCACTAATACTGGGTTCAACCTCGGAATAGTTAAACCGAGCCGAAGCACTTACTTCGAGTTTACGCCACGTCAAACGAATCCTTATTTAATCATGCTTATTTTGACATTCTCATGAATAGTCTATTCGTTAGAAAGATTCTATTCCTTTGAATGAACTTTCTTAATTTTGAGATTCGAACGAATAACATTCATTTGCGAAAGATAGCATAAAATGAACTTCAAAAAAGATTCATTTTCATTATCAGCTGTTTGACATTTACTATATTTCTATTGGAATTAGTATGACCGTCTTACATTTTTTTTTGTTTCTAAACATTTTAAAGATGTTGGATAAATAATCAAGAAACAAAATAAATAATTCACTTTTTCATTATAAAGTAAAGTTTAACCATAAAGAACTACATATTTATTACATTTTTTGTGTCAACTCAGCTGTTTTGAAACTATTCTTAAAAAAAATAAGTTTTTCATTACGCGTTCTAAATTTTTATTTTTTTTTTCTCGTATACACTTGGTCACACTAAAATATCAAAAACAAAAGAGAAGTGTTTGTGGAATGTCAAAACCAAAAAGTGAAATGTTTGTTTATTTGTAATTGTTTTGTTTATTGTTTAATAATTTAAATTTCTGTGAAAAAAACATAAAATTATAAATAAAAAATAAAAATATGGCATTTGTGTTGTTTATAAATGAAGATGGTGTTGAAGACGTGCAGAGGAGAAGGATAGTGGATGCTTTCCGTATCAACGCGGGTGGTAAAAAAAACCCTTTGCTACCTCCGGGTTTTCTTCTATTATTTTAATTAACTTTTCCTTTTGTTAGCGGTTTGTCCAGTTGGAATGCGACCTTTAAACATAAAACAACAACAAAAATAATAAAAGTAGTTTATTTTCCATGAAATAATTAAAAATTTAAATATTTTGTTGTTTACTCGACAGAAAAATTCAAACGACACAAAAATGACATTTGATTCTATTCTTTCGAATGTCAAAATTGAATTAGCTTTCGCAAATGAATGAACTTTCTGTGGATTGGGTGAACTTTCGATTTGTTCGATTAACATTCTAATCGCCGAGTCTCAAAATTAAGTTTCAACGAATTCGACTCACTTTCTAACGAAAGAGAATGTCAAAATAAGCACCAATATATATTTTCTTAGCCGTATTAGCTACGCCTTCCTTATGTCAAATATACTGGGAATATACTGGGGAAAAAAAGTGACAAATCTAAAACTCTGGTTATTATACACCTAAATCAAACCCCAGCTGATTTCCATTATTATTCATTTTATTATCATTGTATGCATATTGGAAACTGGATACATTTAAAATTGGATTGTATAAAGTTCAAATCCAATAAATGAATGTACCAACCAGCAACCTAACCACATTGCGTTCCCAATACCGTACAACTGTTAGAGCGTTTGGAAAATATAAATAATTTATTATTGCAAAATATCTATCTTTTTTGTCTTAGTAAGAAACGAAAAAAAAATTGCTTACACTCCTTTTTGTAAATTTCACAAGATGTCATCTCAAAATGACATTTAGATACTAAAACGGCCTTAAACCTCCTACGAACCAGTTTTAGCTTATTCCACCGCTATTCCTCGTGCATTTTCATTATAAATAAGGTTTTCAGGCTTAGAGCCGTTGTAAATATTGTAAATTTAAAAAATTTTAAATTCACCTCGAGTATTCCTCTTAAGCTCATTATTTATTTTATTTACTTGCGATATAATAAACCTAAATGATAGCATGCTATGAATTTCAATCGAAAAATGGCATGCCATTTGAAAAATGGTTATTATGGTCTTTAAAAGAAAATAGAATTGGGTATTCAAATTTTCAAAAAGAAAATCATGTTTTGAAATGTATATTTCGAAAACTCCAAGCTGGATTTTGATACTTGACAACTAACATTTTCTTGTAAATTATCTTAAATGTGTACATAGGATAAAAATTGCTCTTTTATATAAAAATAAACTTTACCCTCTAAAGTCTAAACTATATTAAAATTCTTATTTTTGCCAAAAACGGCTCCTAGAATTTTAATTAATTGTTTTTAACGGCTAAGATGAGAAATACTTTTTATGAAAAGAAATACTTTTTGAGGATTTTAAAACATTTTTGCAGCAGTTCGGAATCAAACCCATATAGTTTCTCTAGGAAATTCTAACGCACTAACGATTATGCCAAGGAGTGCTACAAATGGAGTCAAATGGAGTTGTTTTACCCATTTAAAAAAATAACTACATACATCCATGCTTGTATGCACAGGTTTTTTTTAAACAATGGAATTGAACTTAAGTTCAGCTGAGCTTGAACAGGAATTAAAATTTGAAGTTAAATTCGTTCGGTTTTACAGTCTAATCTGAACTTCAGTTCAATTGAACGTAGTTTAACTCAATTGTATGAATACAAATTGACAGAATTGTACGTAGTGACGTTACTTAAATTTTAAACAGTCACCCATCTTCTGAACCTCGTATTTCTGACTCGTATTCGACTACAGTCCAAATATTAGTACAAGTGAAGTCGGATGTTGGACTCCTGGAATAACAAGATACAACTGTATTCGAATGAATACTAGTCATAAATACGAGTTTCAGAATATGAGTGAACTCAGAATTTATGTTGTTTTCTCTTTTTATCTGAATCAAAGAGCAAACGAAACAATATGAGATAGTTTGTATTGACAATCAAGGAAAGTAAGTTAGCTTTGTTTCAGTTTTGACCTGTGAGAGGAAAACAAATTAAAAGATGAAAATAAATTCTATTTCCAATTAATCAATGTGTGAAATGGTTGTTGAACTAAGGTTTAAACGGCAGAATAGTGTCGTTTAACTTAAACTATAGAATAAACTCTGTTCAAGGTTTAAATGACACTGTGAAACCAAATTTATTGTTGAACTGAAGCTTAATCCAAAAGTGAAGATCAAACTTCCACTGTGAAACTGGGGGTATGCCAAGCCATGCATCTTTCTTAGATAGCCCCAGAGAAATATAAACCTTCCACAAACGCAATTATTTTCTTGCCTTGACCCAACCTACACGCTCTTGTTTTCTGTAGCATATTACCAGAGTCACCCTGTATATTGTTCCAGTACGTCACTTTGTGTTTTAATTTCATAAATTAAATTCGATAATATTCCTTCCATTTCAAATTATATATGTATATAAAAACTTAATGCTCTGTAGAGAAACATCGGTGTATAGTTAGAACTATGTATATTCATCAACATTTTGTCAAGTGTTTCTTTTATATAACTTGCGTATCTGACTAATTGGTAAAAACTTATTTATAAGTGTTTAGTGTCAATGGCATGGCCAAACCTCTTAGTAACTGCTGCACGAATAACATCAATTATACCAGAAGCTTTTTGATGCAGTGTGAAAAAGTTTTATGTCTATATGCTACTCGTAGAACGATTTCGTGCACTACCATGTGGCGCTCCTGTAGAATCTTGATCTTGAACAAAAATGTATTCATTAATCGGGACACTGATTGTGAATATGAGTGGATGGTTTAAAAGCTAATGCTGGTTGCTAATGAAGATTTATTTGACCATAGAGAGCACTATATATATTCTTCAAACTATTAAAGTTAAAAACAGGTTGTCAGAAACCGACGATTGTTGTTAACATCTGGAATGCTTTAAGAACTTAACCCAAGAACACATGCAAATTTGATTGTTTTCAAATAAATAAAAGCCGCATAGTCACCAACTAGCACAATATCTTTCTTGCAAAAAATCCAATGTAGGGTATTTGTCTTCATAACTAAGTAACAATTGAAATTTGGATTTACCTCAAAAACTAACGGTACCCCCCATACAGCCGAAATGCAAAATTTTATTTATCTCGAAGCGGTTTTAAAGATTTTGATATAAATATTTAGGTGTACTATTATGGGCATGAACTACGTTCTGGTAAAAAAAAAAATTAGGAAAAAATGTTACTAACGGTATTTGTCATAGAAACGTTTTTTTACTTGCGACTTATAGGATAAGGCAAGTTATGCATTCGTAAAAAAAATCGAACTCGAGATTTTGATCAAAGTTGACATTACGATGATAGCGAAGACCAAAAAAGTGGGTCTCGCAATTCTGTCTGTCTGTCTGTCTGTCGGTTTGACTACAGCCTAAAGGGCTCGGCCGATTTTCTTCAAACTTGGTAGATATGGGTTTTAATTTGTTCCCCCCAGACGTTTTTTTTCTTTTTTTTTTAAGACCAAAAATAACGGTACCTGCCATACGATTTTTTTTCGAAATTTTATAAATATTTTTTTTCTCAAAAACTCCCACAAAATTTAAAAAAAAAATTTGAAAAATTTGATTTAGTTAAAACGTTAATGGTTGAAAAAAATTTTCCAAAAAACTGTTATTTTTTGTAGCCCCCCTGGGTCAATTTTTTTTGTTATTGATTTTCTCGAAAACGGTACAGCCGATTTAAATAGTTTTTTTTATGCTAAGGCTCCTCCAAAGTTTGAATATTTTTACATGTTCAAATTTTCAATTTTTTATTTTTTTGGATTTTTAAAAAAATTTTCAAATTTTTTTTTGGAAACTCAATATTTCGAAAACCAAATGCTCGATTTTTTTCAAACTTGCCAAATAAAAGTTTTTTAACATAATCTACAAGATTTGAGAAAAAAAATTTTGTTTTATCTTAAACTAACGGTACCTTCCATACAAAAGTTAAAAAATGGTTTTCGAAAATCGTATTTTTCTCGAAAACGGTTCCGAGAATTTTGCTAAAATTTTTTTTCTTTTAGTTAATTTTTACGATCTATAATTTAATAAAAAAAAAATCTATTTTAAATCTATTTATTTATTTATTTATTTCATTTAACATCAATTAGCGATCATTAACATCTTCAATTAGACTAGCGAAAAAGTTATAAATAAATATTTTGTTACAAAGATACATATTTTTCTAATACAAAATAATAAAAATGTATCATACTTACATAAGAATAAAAAAACAAAAAAAAGCTAGTTTAAAAAGTATAATAGCAAGTCATTTTTTAAAGTTAGTCTACTTGTATTAAAATTGAAATCAATAAGGTTAGTTTCTCTGACACAGCGAGTTATTGGTTCATTTAGTGCATAGTTTGTCCTATGTTCACTTTCTCGTAGGAGACGGCGCACAGTGGGGCACCTTGTATGAGAGACCGGAAAAAACTCAATTGAAACTAAACTACTGAACCAATTTTCATGAAATTTGCAGGAAAGGTAGCCAATAGCAAGACAAATCTACACCAATGACCACCGATTGCCACGCCCACTCAGAAAAAAATGACATTCAAAAAACTGAAAACCTGTTTTTTTTTTTTTTGATATTTAACCTAGATCAAGGAGAAACAACAAATTTTACCTCAAAATCAATGATTGTGCGCCATAAAATGTTTCAATTTTATATTAAAATATATACATACATAAATTCGATTAGACAAATTATAAACATATTCACATGTGGTCATTAAAATAGGTACTGCTATTTTTTAAATTAAAATCGTTGTGTTCTTTCAAAGACTATGTTTTACCTTTTTTTATAAATGGCAACAATTTTTTTGGTGGAAATATAAAAATTGCCGTTATTAAATTTTGTTAATGTTGCATTGACAACATAACCAACACACTCGAATAAAAATGTATATGTAACTTAACAACTGTTGCATTTTTTATTTGATCCAAAAGATTTCCTATTTTAATGACCACATGTGTATATGTATATAATCATAATGAATATGTAACGGCTTACGTTTGGGACTTGAGAGAACATATATTATAATAAATGAAACCCCTATAAAAGCTACCAAACCCAAACTTTTCCATCAAATAGCGGGACACTCTATATACATATTATAAACACCCCAAAATATTTGACTAAATTGCGAAAAACTTTAAAATTGTGCATTTTTTTAATGTTTTTTTTTGCAATTTAATCAACAATTTTGGATTGTTTCGCAAAATGGACTTCACGCTCAGACTCAGCATACCAAAATGCATTTAGAAAGATTTGTCTGGCGAAAAGAGCTGCTCATTTTTTTTTTGCTTTTTTTTTTTTTTGCTTTTTTGGACGACTTTTTCAGTTTCAAATTGCTTTAAAAACCAAATACGGACGTCTTCGGGTGAGATTTTTTTTGAAAACTATTGCTGAGATTCAACACTATCTAACGAAACCTATCCGCCAACAGAGGCAAACAGAGGAAGTAGTTAAAACCTTACGTGAACTTAGAAAGTCACTAAAATTGAATGTTTTTTTGTCAAAAAAAATCTTATTCAATTATTTTTCGCTAAACTAATGTACCATATTGTTTGTCTTTTTATTTTAAGCCTATTTACAAAAAAAATGGTTTCAAACCTTGAAATTTTAGAGTAAATGGATCATTTTAAAACTACACGTATTTTTATCAGTTTTCACTATTTTTTAACTTTGAACGAAAATCGCCAGGCCCACAAATTTTTTTTTGAAAAACTGTTTTCATTTCCTGATTCTTCAACTAATTTACTGTTAGAAACACGTACAATATCAAAATAAATCCTACTTCCGAAATATGGGTTTTTTCCGCCGTTTCCCCACTGTGCGGCGTTCTCTTAGCTGTCGAGATGATGCATAAATATCAATCGAAGATAACAGAAGAGGGCATTTAATATGATTATTTAAAATGTCACTTATAAACATAACAGAATACGTTTTTCTTCTATTTACAAGTGCTTGGAGGCCAAAAAGTTCACATCTTGGATCTTGGGTTGGAGGGAGTTTCGATGTTCCAACCTAATTTCCAAACTACAAATCGAGTAAATTTTTTTTTGAATATTTTCAATCCTTTTCGAATAAATGTTATAGTAAGGATTCCAAATCACACAACAATTTCCTAAAATAGACCTAATATAAGAGGTATATAGGGATTTTAGAGTATATTGATCCTTAAAGTCCTTAGAGTTGCGTTTAATAAAACCTAGCATTGAGTTTGCTTTGCTTATAATATATTCCACATGTTTAATAAAATTTAATTTTGAGTCAAAAACCACACCAAGGTCTTTTTTCTTTGATACTCTATCCAGAACATGGTTTTCAATTTTGTACCCGAATAGGACTGGTGAATAATTGCGACAAAAAGAAAAACAATGGCATTTAGAAACATTCAAGGATAATTGGTTTACTTTACACCATTCTGTTAGACTTAGAAGGTCATCTTGTAAAAGAAAACAATCATCGATAGATTTTATACATCGAAAGAATTTTAAATCATCAGCAAAAAGAAGTTGAATGGAATTTGAAAAGATGTCTGGCAAGTCATTAATAAATATAATCTAGATATTACTGACTGTACCTACCATACAACGATTTTTTCGACTTTTGAATTTCTCATTATCGACAAAACGGAATTTAATGAAATTTTTTATAAAATAGCTCCTAAAAAGTTAAAAAAAACATTGCATTTCAAAACTTTAAAAAAAAATATTTTTTTCAATTTTTAGAAAAAAGTCATTTTTTTTTTTTGAAAATTCGATATCTCAAGAACGGCTTAATATTTTTCTTGGAAGTTTAACTTCCATTCGTACAATAACAAAAACTTAAGGTTGGTGTACCAATTTTTGTTTTTTAAATGTTTTAAAAATTTTGTGCATAAAAGCTTATTTTTTTAAGGAACCACTACAATGACTTATAATTTTTGTTCTTGCATTTTTTTTTTTTTTTTTTTTTTTATAATTAGCACACACTCAAAGGTTTTTTGTATACCCTTAATATGTCAGAGACACAGCGTGAGCATTAGGAAAAAAGGGAGGGGTTAGAAAGGAGGTGTCGGTGTACATTGGTTTTGAATTCTTGAACATTACAATGACTGGGAAAGACAGAGCGTGGTATGGAATTCCACATTCGCGTAGTACGGCTAAAAAACGAATCTCTGTACTTCACAGTACGACCGAAGTTGGGCTCGAGGGTAAATTGATGGGCATTCCTAGAAGTGCGAGTATTACGGTTGAATTGTTTAAGGGGAGGAATGCAACTGGCTATTTCACTAGAGCAAAGTCCGTTAAAATAACGGTAAAAAAGGGTGAGGCAAGAAACATTACGACGATGTTGGAGTGACGTAAATGAGCCAATTATGTTGTTGTCACCAATCATTTTAAAAGCTCTTCTTTGAATACTGTCCAAGAGACTTAAGTAAGTTACTGGAGCACCAGCCCATAGATGGGAGTTATACTCAAGTTTTGGACGTATGTAGGTTTTATAGATTGTAGCCAGATCAGAAGGAGAGAAGAATTTCTTGCACCGTCTCAGAAAACCCAAACATCTTGCGGCATTCTTGGCAACATCGCGTATGTGATCGTTCCACAAGAGGTGGTTCGTGATGCACATACCGAGAATATCGAGATGTTCAGTTTCGTTGATGCAAGTGCCACTCATAGATAGTGGCAAGGGGGGTATATCACGCTTTAACGATACAAGACAGCATTGAGTTTTTGAAGCATTAAATTCGACACGGTTTCTTATTCCCCATTGTACAATGCTGTTTAGGTCGTGATTTAATGAGCTTATCATATTTTGTCGTTGCAGTTCCACATCCGAAGAGGAGGGATGTGAGTCTGAAAACGAATATGAAAAGCTAAGAGTACTATCGTCAGCGAAACAGTTAATTGGATTAGAAGTTACAGACAGGAGATCATTAATAAAAATGAGGAAGAGGGTTGGGGACAAAACGGAGCCCTGGGGCACACCAGCATTTATATTGTGGGTTTCAGACTTGAATCCGTCAAGTACAACTTGTATTGAACGGTTCGAAAGAAAATTTCTAATCCAAAGAAGTAGGGATTCGTCGATGCCGAAAGCACGCATTTTCGATAAAAGAGCAAGATGCCAGACTTTATCAAATGCCTTTGAAATATCGAGTGCAATAATCTTACTTTCTCCGAAACAATGTAAAGATTTGTTCCACTTTTCGGTTAGATAAACCATCAAATCACCAGTGGACCTATTGCTACGAAAGCCATACTGCCGGTCATTAAGAAGCTTTCGTTCTTCAAGATATTTCTTGAGCTGATAATTAATCAGCGTTTCCATGACCTTAGAAAGAAGGGACGTTAGTGCGATCGGTCGATAATTTGAGGGAGAAGAAGAGTCGCCTTTTTTTGGAATCGGCTGAACAAATGCTGTTTTCCATCTACTCGGAACGAGCCCAGAAGAATAGGATAGATAGAAAAGCTTACGCAGGGGTTTTGCTAGCGTGGAAGAACACCTCTTCAGAATAATAGCGGGGATACCATCCGGACCAGCGGATTTATGAATGTTGAGATCTTTCAGGACTCTTGCCACGGTACGAGTGCGAAAAAAGATTTGTCCCATAGAATCACTAACGCGCTCAAGAATTGGGGGAGTCATGACACTATCCGGCAAGGTGGAATTTGCGGCGAACTGCCTTACAAACAAGTTAGCTTTATCAATAGAGCTAACGAAAGGAGTGTCATTGAAAACAAGCGTAGGAACCGAGGAAGAGGAAGAATTCCTCATATTTTTTACAAATGACCAAAAATTCTTACTGCCTTTGGGACATTGCAGTATTTTTTGCCTTGATTTTTGATCATGTAAAAATTTGGTCCGTCGAATATGGGCGTTGCAGGCCTTCCTGGCTTGTTTGAACTTTTTCCGGTTTTCCTCAGTTGGGTTGGCTCTAAAACACCGGAAGCTTACCTCTTTTTCCTTGATAACCTCTTTACAGCTCAAATCAAACCATGATTTATCCTTGGGTCTGATACTTTTAACCCTATTCGGGATAAAATTTCTCATTCCCAAAAGAATTATGTTAGTTATCATATCTGCGCTGGAATCTACGTCACTATCGAGGAAGCATAGTGACCAGTTAAAGATCCTGAAAAAGTTGTTCAAACCGTTCCAGTTGGCTTTCTCGTACTGCCATACGGTTCTTCTAGGAGCTCTTTCTCTAACTGGATTTGTTTGACACGAGAAATTTGCAGATATAACACTATGGTCAGATGTGCCTAGAGGCGTCAATACACTTATTGTGTATTTATCAGGGTCAGAAGTAAGAAACAAGTCAAGAGTATTTTCCGCTCGGCCATTAACGTCCGATATTCGAGTAGGCTCGTTGACAAGCTGAGTAAGGTGGTTAAACTCAGCAAAAATCTCAACACACATTCCTTCGGGTGTTGTCTGGCCCGAATGAAGAAGCCAAGAAGAATTGTGAACATTGAAATCACCCGTAATAACGATTTCAGTGCGAGGATCTAGGGAAACAATTCTTTGGATGGAGTCGGACAGAGCATCAAATTCGTGAGAAGTTGAAACTCTATCCAAATTTGGGCTTCTATAAAGAAAGCAATAGTGAATGATGTGCTTATTAATGGAAAATTTAAACCACATAAAATTGAAGAAGGAGTTGGTGCAGCGACCATATTGTGGTAAGAGCTGGTAAGCAACATCATTCCTAATATATATGGCGAGACCATGGTGGGAAAAGAATAATGGCACCAAGCTATACCCATGAATAAAGAATTCAGCAGGATCGGAATCCTCACCCACTTGGGTTTCACTCAGTGCCAAAACAGCTGGCCTGTTAGAAACAGTGTGGATATACGCAGCCAGAAAATTCGCTCTCAGCCCGCGAATATTACAATAATCAACTCTAAAATTACCAGCCATTACAATATAACAAAAAAACTAAAACCAAAACAGACGAAATCTAAGAGAAAAAATCACTGAATAAGATTAATTAAAAAGCCTTCTCAACGCAACATCACTAAAAGTGTTATGCCTTTAGTAGTGACGTTGAATTGATCCGAACCCTAACAATCAATCAGTAATCCTCTATACATCTGTTATCGTATGACCTAGCAAATGCAAACATATGAGAGAGCTTATATAAGCTCAGCTCAATGCATGCACCCACTAAGCCACACAACTGTAGGAAAAAAAAGGAAGGGAGGGAAAATGTCACTTACCGTGCTACTGACAAAGGTATTTTTTTGTTGTTATTTGTTCCTATGTGTGCTTGATTTTTTTTTTTTTTTTTTTGTTCTTGTTTTGTTGTTGTGGCTATTTGGTTCTTTTTATATTGAGTTTGGGTGATTATTTTTTTTTTGTTTGTGGGTATTTATTAAAAAAAATTTCTGTTTGCTATTTTTTGTTTTTGTTTAATTAGATTATTATATTTTGTGGCGCGTCTGCGACGGGGACAGAGACGGGGGCAAAAAAACGAACGGAAGCACAGCACGGCAGGAGGACATCGACCGACCTTTTCATACGCTCACTGACCAATAAATTCATATTTGCATAGCATTCTGTTTTTATCTCTTATGTACTACTAAAAGAATTTAAAAAATTCATTTTATCCTTATGAACAGTTTTCTTTTATAACATTCGTTTTTAAAATTTCTAGTCTATTACATAGGAGCAAGTTCGTGCGACCCAGTCGTGCATTTTATTTTATTTTCGATTTTCTCAATAACGGCTATAACAATTTTGACCAGAATGTTTGAATAGGAGCTCCTTTAAATTTTAAATAATTGTATTGTAATAATATATAATAAATAATAATAATAAATAATATATATTCAGTCGTGCATTTTATTTAAATAAGTTTTAAGTTTAAAAATAAGTTTTTCTTACAAAAAACAGCCGCAGAAATTTCATATTGCATAATTTTTTCAATATATTGCTAATTGTTAAAGAAATTCATTTCGTTCTTAGTTCAAACAACTTATGGAGTAATTTTAGTAATTCAAATAAAACGGAGTACTGGATCGCATAAAAAGGATTGGAAAACAATCGTGATTTTTGAACTTTGACATGTGATTGTTTGGTGTTATTTTTATTTTGTTATTTTTTACCTCGCACCGCTCAACTTGCACTTCTATTGAAGTTCAGAGTTCGATCGGGGCTCACTCGATGAGCTTAGTAAAAGAAGACCGTACAGATCCAGCATAAAGCTGAGCGCGGCTAATTTAATTGTTTTTTTTATTTATTTTAAATAACCAGAAATTAATTAAAAAGAAAATATTCTTCAACACAACAATTTCACAATTAAAACTGACAAATTGGAAAATTATAAAAAAGAAATGATACAATAACAGTTCAGTGCTCAATTCGCATGCTTAATGGAATACTGACCTAACTTGAAAAAACGATTTTTGGGAAGTTGCAAAAAAACATCTTGCTATGAGGATTTGTCCTACTTGTTGACGGATAAAATTAAAACTAATCATGAATTAATCATGAATATTGGTATTCTTAAAGTATGATAAACTATTCATAAGATCTGAGGCTTGCAAAAGCCTGTATCTGTACGTAACTCAATTTTGACATATCTCCTAATGGGTCAGTATTCCAATAAGCATGCCAATTGTGTTTATAAAATTAAAATGGGTCGAAGGCCTCAGGTCACATTCAGTTCGAAGTTCTGCCGTTAGGTCCCGCTAGGGGCTAAAAAAGAAAAACGCTTATTATGTATTTAATAATAAATATTTAATGGTAAAGTCGAAAATTAAAAAAATAAATGAAATGCACGTGCTTGCTCTTATATAAAAAGACTTTGGAATTTTAATTGTTTATAAATATAAAAACATGTATATTTTTAGAGAAAAATGTTGAAATGCATAAGATTGGCTTCTGATTTTTATAAAATCATGAATTTATGCAAACAAAATTTAAAAAACGTTTTATTATTAAAAACATTTTTAGTGTAAGAAATTTCCTAAACATTTTTCTCGAAAAAAAATGGGATCCCAATTTTAAGTATTTGTAGATTTTAGAAAATAATTAAAAAAAAAACCCTTCACAAGTTTTCAAAATATTGATTTAAAAAAAAATGTTTTAGATTCAACGGAGCTCCTGTATGAACAAAAATAAAATGCACGACTGGGTCGCACGAACTTGCTCCTATGTAAACGATTAAGAATTTCAAAAATGAATGTTATTAGAGAAAACTGTTCTTAAGGATAAAATTCATTTTTAAATAACAAAAACAACTCCTTTAGCAGTTGGAGCTAAGCACAGGACAGTGCCGCCGCTGGGTGTTCGTGCGCCCTTGTGCAAGAACCTTAAATTGCCGCCCCATGTCTCGGGTGCACGGGGGTATTTACGTTGAATAAGTGAAAGTTTTATTTATTCTCCATTTCGCAGTTGAAAAATTTAACCAAATGTGCATTATTGTTGTCGCGTTCCGAGGTACACCAAATTCGTATACAATGAACGTAGTCATTATAGCATATATGTACAGATTTTGCATCCTTTTAAGATTATTTACTCTTTTTTTGAGACTCATAGGCAATATAATGCAAGTAATGCATTTGTAAAAAAATCAAACTCGAGATTTTGATCAAAGTTGATATTACGATGATAGTGAAGACGAAAAAAGTGGGTCTCGAAATTTTGTCCCCACACGTTTATTTTTTTTCTTCTTTTTTTTTAACACCAAAAATAACTGTACCTGCAATACGATTTTTTTCGAAATTTTATAAATTTTATTTTTAAAACAATGTCCAACAGATTTAAACAAAAATCAAAAAAATTAAAGAATCGGTACAACTGATTTTGATAATTTGTTTTATGCTAAAGCGCCCCAAAATTTAAAATATTCCTGTGTATTAAAATTTTCAAAACTTTTTTTTCCGAAACTCAATATTTCGAAAATCCCATGCTTGATTTTTTTTAACTTGATAAATAAAAGTTTTCGAAAATCATGTTTTTCTCGAAAACGTCTCCGAGAATTTTGATAAATTTTCACGTTCTACTCGTGTAATTAAACAAAAAAAAATTAAAATCAATATATTACTGACTGTACCGAACATAGAACCATTTTGAAGATTTTTGAATTTCTCATTACTGGCTGAACGGATTTTAATGAAATTTTTTATATTTTTTTTTTTTTGAAAATTCGATATCTCAAAAAAGGGTTAAATAATTTTTTTGGAAATTCATTTTTTATTCGTAAAGTAATAAAAAAAATGTTTTAAAAATTTGTATATAAAAGATTATTTGACTTATAACTTATAACTTTTTTATAAATTTTGTTCACATGGCATCCTGTTCTTAGCACCAGCTACCACTAAAAATGTTGTTTTAGTCTTTAAATATATGAACTTTATGTTTATGAACAGTTTTTCTCTAATAGCATTCATTTTTGAAATTCTTAGTCTTTACATAAGAGCAAGTTCGTGCGACCCAGTCGTGCATTTTATTTTAAAAGGAGACACAAAAATTGGCGATTGCAAATAATTTTCTTCAACAAAACCATTTTCATATAAAATGCAAATACTCGTATTCGAGTTCCTAGCACAGTTTTTAATTTATGTTTGTCAAATCAATCCTTTGGTAAAAACCAATAGTTTATAGCTAGACAGAAAGAAGACAAAGTAATTTTTGATATTTCGAAAAGTTTTTGTTTTCACTTTCTTTTTGAAACACTTAATCATTTACTTCCGGATCTGGTAGTATTATATATATTTCCTTGATATCTTAGGTATGCTTTGATGAAATTTGACATTTTGTGGCTTGTGTGGGAACTATATTTTGATATAAATAGAGTATGAACTCTGAATGTCAATTGTAAGCTCAAATTCGATAGGTCAAAGAAACGTTAAATTTCTCGGTTATTCTGGGGCCAAATTACTGCATCAGTTTTCGAGTAATACGTGACTGTATTATGTGAGTTTGACATTACCGCTTACGTCATCGAGCAATCGATTATACAAATTTGACATTTTCATTGGATCACTGAAGGGACTTACTCACTTGGTCACTGAAGCGGTAATTTGGCCCCTGATTTTGTTCAATCCGTTGACATTTAAGTTATTTATCAATTCAATTCTAAAATTAATTAAAAACTATTCGTAAATCCTTATTTAAAAACAAACATAAATATTTAGAGACACAAAACTTTTTTTTCCTTTTACCTACGACCCTGTCGTTGTTTTTTTTCGTTGTAAAGGTGGTTTGCTTACAATGTCTTAAATCATCTTCGATTAATTTTGTTCTTAAGTTACCAACTTAGATTTAAGATATTTAGCTATATCATTGCAATCAGAATATTGTTATCCATTCATACAAAAATACTGGTATGTAATTAATAAAATTAATGTTTTTGAGACACTGTTTTCGTTTATTTTATGGGAAATACATGGGCTGTAAATCTAAAAAAATCTAAATCCTTTTCGAGTTTATAAGTCTGAGATAAAGGTTGCGTTGAAAACTATTTCCCAAGTGTCAATCTATGGCGACATGGCGTTAAGCAGTTTCGACTATGACTGCATTCGAAGAGGTTGTTTGGTGTGAGAGGCGACAGTTACAAACAAAATATGAATAAAGATTTATAGTAGATTGTGTGTGGGAACTACGTAGTGAACGGTCAAATGTAAACAAGTTCCAAAAGCTTAAGGAAAACTATTGGAGTATGCTGTATAGGTTGAGTTAGATCGATCTCTTAATTTTCCGCCCCTAGACGTTGGCGCCCTTGTGCGCCGCACATTTTGCACATATGGTAGCGGCGGCCCTGGCACAGGATGAAATGTGTCTTAAACAAAAATTAGTTTTAGTAGTTTCTTTAAAAAAATAAGCTTTTATACAAAATTTTTAAAACATTTTTAAGAAAAAAATTTAAGACTGCCAATTAAAAGTGTTTATTAATGTACGAATAAAAATTAAATCTACAAAAAAAATATTGATCCGATTTTGAGATATCGAATTTTCCAAAAAAAAAAAATTAGATTTTTTTTTCAAAATTCAAAATTTTTTTTTTAAGTTTTGAAATGCAATGTTTCCTAAACTTTTTAGAAGTTTGTCTATAAAAAATTTCATTAAAATCAAAATTCAAAATTCGAAAAAATCGTTCTATGGTAGATACAGTCAGTAATATCAAGATTTCAATTTTTTTTTATTAAATTATAGATCTTAGAAATTATTACAAAGAAAAAAAATTTAAACAAAATTTTCGGAACTGTTTTCGATAAAAATACGATTTTCGAAAACCATTTTTTAACTTTTGTATGGAGGGTACCGTTATTTTTAGGTAAAATAAATTTTTTTTCTCATTTCTTGTAGATTATATAAGGAAACTTTTATTTATCAAGTTTTAAAAAAATCTAGCATGGGGTTTTCGAAATATTGAGTTTTCAAAAAAAAATTTGAAATATTTTTTAAAAATTTAAAGAAATATTTTTTGAAAACTTGAATCCACAATAATATTCAAACTATTGGGGACCTTTAGCAGAAAAAAAATGATCAAAATCCGTTGTACCGTTTTCGAGAAAATAAAAAATCAAAAAAATGGTTCCAAAAGGGGGGTATCAAAAATAAAAATTTTTTAGAAAATTTGTTTCAACCATTAGCTTTAACTAAATGAAATTTTTGAATTTTTTTTTTAAAAAATCAGTGGGACAGTTTTTGAGAAAAAAAAAAATATTTATAAAATTTCGAAAAAAAATCGTATGGCAGGTACCGTTATTTTTGGTCTTAAAAAATCAAGTCAAAAAACATCCGGAGAGAAAAAAATAAAACCCATATCTACCAAGTTTGAAGAAAATCGGACCAGCCGCTTAGCTGTAGTCGAACAGACAGACAGACAGACAGAATTGCGAGACCCACTTTTTTGGTCTTCGCTATTATCGTAATGTAAACTTTGACCATTAATAACCATTTTTCGGAAAAAAATTTTCAACCATTACCTAGCTTTAACTAAATTATTTTTTTTTTTTAAATCTGTGAAACAGTTTTGGGGAAAAAGAGATTATTTATAAGATTTTGACAAAACAAAAAAATCGTTTGTTAGGTACCGTTATTTTTGATCTTAAAAATAAAAGAAAAAAAAATTTGGGGGGAAAAATTGAAAAATGATATCTACCAAGTTTAAAAGAAAATCGACCGAGTTGTTTAGTTTGTAGTCGAACAGACAGACAGAATTGCAAGACCCACGTACTCGTAATGTCAAATCTGATCAAATTTCGAGTTAGATTTTGTTATGAATGCAGAACTTGCATTTATGTATATGTCGCAAGTAAAAATGTTCAAATATACAACCTCGTGCGATGAAGGGGCAAATCCTCTAAGAGTGTCTCTTTACATGAAAAGTTCTTCTCATCTTAGCCATTCGGACTTGCCAGAACATTGTAGGTCCCATCCCTTCCCATAACTCGCACACAGGAATTGTCAGTTTAGTTAAGTGTAGACTTTCTGCAAGTCTCTAATTTATTTATTATTTTTATTAAAATTGATCTACATTTAATAACTTTTTTTAAAAAAATTAAAGAGGCAAGTAAGGAAACCAAGACATTTTTGTACAACGAAATTATATTTTTTTTAAACAGCTGGGTTTTAAACCTCCGAAAAATGTTTGCGTTGGATTCTTGGGCACCCTGTATAGGCACACAATAAATAGATATTTGTTTCTGAACTTTTCCTATAGTTATTTCAAAACTTAGCATTTGATATTTAACAACGTGTTGACATTACAAAAAAAATCAGTTCAAACCACAATTATTCTAACACCCACCTTTGACATCCTGTCATTTCTCAATTAAGTGAGACAATCTAAGCAATTAGTTGAAACTGACGACTGTTTTGTTGTAAGATTAGATGTTAGATCTTGACTATAAAAACATAAGAATGATCTTCTCTTGCAATGACTTGACGAAAAAATATTTTTGTTTTAAATTTTATTTGACGTTTTCAGATCGGATATCGAGACCATGCAATTCCAACTGACTTGTGAAATTCCACGGATCAAAGTCAAAGCCCAATATCGTTCTACAGGTGTTTTGATCTTGGTTAAAGCATCCGGTGCTGGAGAATACTGGGGAGAATATGGTTTGTCTTCTTGTGTTTAATTATGACGTCCGGTTTTTTGCTTATGTTTAATTTCTCACCACAGAGCGTGTCAAGGCGAAGATTTACTTCAAAGCTATTCCCAATGTTGGAGAAAATGGAAAAACTTATCTCACTGTAGATACAGTCAAAATGGACTTCAATGTTAAATCAATTCAAATGGGTGTTGATAATATTGCCAATGGAAATACTGTTATACGTAAGTACCTACATACATTATAGCTATATGCTTTGTTTAAAAAAGAAATATATTTGATTACAATTTGGATTACAGAAGCCGCTTTGAACTTGTTTATCAACTCAAATGCACAGGAATTGCTGAAAGAAATGAAACCATCTTTACGAGCCAAGTTAACCATGGTTATACGAAGTTTTATGGACAGACTTTTTATGAGAATTCCTCTGGATAATTGGTTGGCCTGAGTTAGTTTATAGAGATTAATTAATTGAATAAGTGTATTGGGTAAATAAGTAAGAATACATATAGTCGATATATTGCTTTGGGGTATTTATTGAATTCTTATATAAGTATATATTATACGAGTATATATCTTATTGAGATAGGTATTTAAACGAGTGTTTAGATAAAGTTGACTAAAATAAAATATAATAAATATTGTATTAACGTTATTCATAATTTTAAGCTCATATTTTATAGAGGGAAGTTCATTCATAAATAACAATTCAATTGACACATTTAACATATTATTATTAAATTAAGGAAGGTATTTATGTATGTTCTGATCGCAATTTGTTATTTAAGTAGGTTACATATTAATATAAATATTTAAACCAAAAAAAAAAAAACAATATTTATTTTTATTCCAGAATACAGATTTTAAATAACAGTCTTTTTACTTTGGTAATCATATGATAGAAATTTATTGATCATTGCGCTGAAGTCAACAGAAAAACGATATACTCCGCATCGGTATTTCAAACAATAATAAACGAAATACCTTCCGGTTTTGACTTTAGTATTCAGTGAATTACTTACCCGAAAAATATCCATATTGCAAAATCTTCAAATGGAATTTTTTTTTTCAAATTAAGAATATAAAAAGATGATCGAACAAAATGTTTCTGTTTACGTTAATAGTTACTTACATCAAAACGCGCCTTCCTTGATATTGAGGGGGCCTTCGACAACACCTCTCACGAAGCAGTTCATTCGGCTCTAGAAAGGAAGAGCCTTCCTATCACTATAGTCAGATGGATAAGTAAAATGCTTAGTACAAGAACGGCTTTGGAAGCATACGCAGGACTAAACGTTCAGAAAGTCATAACAACAAGAGGCTGTCCGCAGGGAGGGGTATTATCACCCTTGCTGTGGAGTCTTTTAGTTGATGAATTACTAGAAAGTCTAACCTCCCAAGGGATTCGATGTATTGGCTTTGCTGATGACATCGTTATAACGGCACTGGGGAAGTACGAAGCAGGGTTACCCCTGGGATTTTTCAAAAAGTCGCAGAAAAAAGTCGCTTTTACAAAAAAAAAAGTCGCAAATTCGAATTCTTTGAAAAAGTCGCATTTTTGAACAAAAAGTCGCAATTGAAAGAAAAATTTAGATATTTTTTTTAATTTCTTTATTTAAACACTTAGATAGGTATCTATATATTAAAAAATAACAATAACAAAAAAAAAAAACCTAATTTAAAGACTTCATTTTACATAAATTAATATGTATGTATAGGTTTAAAGTTAAAATAAATACCTAAAAAGATATGTAAATCACATTAATGTTTCATTTTTTTAATAAAGTTTCTCTACACTTTTTAATTAGGTTGTTTTCAGGAACCCACTCACTTATATCATAGTCAATGAGATTTGTGGAAGCTAACATATTTTCGCAGGTTTCCCTTTGTAAACGGTTTGTTAATTTATTTTTCATAAGCGTAAGCTTTGAAAACACTCGCTCAGCGCAGGCCCTGCTGTGTGGTAACTGATTTAAAATAGCTGTGGTAACGTTAAAATTTTACAAACAAATTCGTAAAGGTCAAAGTATAGGTTATCACCTAAACTATTTTTTAAAGTACCAACCTTGTACCAAAACTCTTCTATATTTTTAATTTCAAAAATTTTGCCACAGTTTTTGTCAAACGCTTGAAGCTCCAGGTGTTTGTATTGCCCACTTTTTCTGGCTCATTTGTAAAGCTATTAAAATTTGAAACCAACCGAAAATAGTTAAAATCCTCATTTGACCTAATTATTTTTGGATTTATATGTTTTAAAATAGAAAGCTTCTCATCTTTAACATTAAATCTTAAAAAAATTTCTTCGCAAAGCGCCAAATAATATTGAAGTTTGAAGTACATTTTTTTTTATTCGAATAATTTCAAAATTTGTGAGTTTTTTATCCTTTAAGCAATTTTCGGCTTCCATGCCGATATATATTTCTTCAATTTTTTTAAAATAATTTTCGTTTCGATAATCAATCTCAGAAATAGATTTTCCAAGAACACATTCTTTCAATAAATGTAAAATAGCAACAGCCGTATTTATTAGAACTAGCCGACCCAGCTCTCGAAATTCGAGTGCCAATTTATTTATTATTTATTATTTATATTATTGGCAGTGTTTTCAAGCAAATTTATTAAATTAAATTTTATTTTATGTAATATGCAAAGTGTTCGACAGTGCAAAAACAAAAATGACCCACAGTGTGTAAATGCGTGTCTCAAGTATATTCTGCACATCTCCGTAACTGTGGCTTCCAACCATATAAAATTTATCGAAATCGGTTAAATACTTTTGGAGAAAAGTGTACCACAAAAAACATGTTTGCCGTTTTATTATATGATGATTCGCTAAACGTGTGAATAGTTATGCAATGCATAAGGACTTATTCATCCACTATGCAAATTCATATTTATAAAACATTTGCCTACCCTGCATAGTTATAATGAGCTTGTGTCAAATAAAGTACCAAAAAGTAAGAATCTATTACATTTAGCCTTCATAACACTCAGCTGTTTATCAAAAAACAAAAAAAAAACATCTTGTCTGTCTATCGAATTTAATAAACAAAAACGAAACTACCAAAAGCTAAAAAAATTCCAACAATTAACTTTGATACATCAGATAAAGTATGTTATTATCTCTAGCACAATACTAGGAATCAAATTGTTATTCGTTTCATTATAGCTGGAAACTGGAATACTCCTCAGACAAGTTCTTGAGGATAAAATTCAATAATGCAAAATAATAATTACAACACTAACACACCGGATGAAGAAGGATGAGTGGAGAGAGATCACCAACAAGTATATTTATCTATTTAATTCTAAACAATTTTCAATTCAATTTATTTTTAATATATTAGTATAAGATTTTTGTTTCAATAAATAAAAATAACACAAAGTTTTAGTTTCAGTATCAAATCAAATGCATTTTATTTTGTTGATAATCTTTATAATTCAATGTGATGTCAAAGTGAATGTGACAGTTCAATACTAAAATGTCCTTATGTAGGCACTATTCAACCTCCAAACGCGTTTAGCTTATAATGCCTCTATTCAACGTCACATAAGTCTTATAAATAACGATTTTGCGTTTAGAGGCATTATAAGGGTTGCATAGCCTTATGTACTCACTATAATGAGTTTATAAATATGGCTGTAAATGTTTAAGCAAAGAAAAAGTCGCAGAGCAAAAAAAAGGTCGCAAAAATGCGACTAAAGTCGCATAAGGGTAACGCTGGTACGAAGAAACTCTTTGTGATATAGTCCAGAGAGGGCTGTCTATAACTAGGAAATGGTGTATATCTGTGGACAAACAACAACAACGATAGTACCATTTACCAGTAAAAGACTTCTACCTCGCATGAAACTCATTCGGTTGGCGAGAGAAGTAATCAACACCCAGAGGGAGGTAAAATATTTAGGACGGGTAAAATTATTCGAAACAGGAAAAAAGACTCGATAATCCGATCCGCAGTAACAAACCTTCTTGACATCCCAAGAGATGGCACGATTAAAAGATACATATAATTTCGAAAAACATTTCAAAACGGAGGTAAGTTACAAAAAGACTGGCTAGGCGAAACAATAAACTACAGTCTTAAAGAAAATACCATCAAATGGTACACTGATGGATCGAGAACAGCTGAAGGGACTGCTGCTAGAGTTTTTGGGCCTAGAACTAAACTCTCCTTACTGATGGGACCGTCCACTAGCATATTCCAGGCAGAAATAAATGCCATAGGCAAATGTGCTGGAGGAAACCTCGATAGGAAATATAAAAACCAAAACATTACCATCATGTCAAACAGTCAGGCTGCACTAAAAGCACTAAGCATCTACGCCATTAATTCCAAACTTGTTTGGGAATGCGTGATAAAGCTTAATGAACTGGGCAAGAATAACACTGTCACAGTTCATTGGGTACCAGGCCACGTTGGTGTCCAGGGCAACGAAGAGGCAGACTCCTTAGCAAAAATAGGTGCATCGACACCCCTTACAGGGCCAGAGCCCTACTGCGGAATAGGAGAAAATGTGATCAAAAATAAAATCAAAACAGAAGAGGAGGCAAAAAGATCAAAAATCTGAAAAGAACTCCCTAAGCTGAGACAGGCAAAACTCCTACTCGGGGACTACAACCGAGAGCTTTTTTTAACCTGCATTAGCTTAAGTAGAAACAACCTCAGGAAAATCACGGGGCTTCGCACAGCTCACTGCAGGTTGAGAAGACACCTCAACATCCTTGGCCTGGTGAACAACGCGACTTGCAGATTCTGCAATACTCACGAAGACACCTGACCACATACTGGGGAAATGTGATGCACTCGTGCATCAAAGGCACAGGTATCTGGGCAAGCACCACATAAAAGAGAGTGAATTACCATCTCTTAAAATACTCCAAATACTTCGATTCCTCAAAGGAACAAATTTGGAGGAAGAACTGTAATGATGAGCCAACCACATCCAGTTCTAGATGGGGGACACAATAGATCTTTAGGTCGCAGTGTTTTTATACCCCAATTTATTCATTCATTCATACATCAAAATTTCCCATGAATATGTGTCTTGCAGCCAAAGAAATGGGTGGTAAAAGGGGTAAATAATCATCATCATTATATTAATTAATATTTTTTGAAGATCGTTAATTAGATACTTCCAAAAATTAAGAGAGGGAAATTTTTCTGTAGTCCAATTGATTAAAATTTATGTTTGTATCTTATTAAGATAGAAAAGCTTCCGAAAGGAGAGGAGTTGATCATCTTAGTAGGAGGTGTTCTTAAGCAAAAATTAAAAACAGCTACATACGAGTCCATATAATATTATCTATGCTTATATTTTCTTGTGTTTTTATATCAAGATATATTAGATCCGCATCAAAAGAACAAGGACATGTATCTGGAATAGAATATGAGAAGCTGAGAGTACTGTCATCAGCAAAACAATTTAATTGATTAGAAGTTTCAGACAAAATATAATTGTTGAACATCAGAGAGTCGTAGACAAAACGGAGCTCTGTGGCACACCACCATTTTGTATGAATTTCTGACTTAAAACCATCCAACATTGCTTGAGTTGAGCGATTCGAAAGGTAGTTTCTAATCCATTGAAGAAGAGATTCATCAATACTAAATAAAGTCATTTTCGATAAAAGAGCTTGATGCCAAACTTATTCAAATTCTTTTGAAATATCAAATATCAAGATGTAAAAATTTGTGCCACCGGCTTTCTCGTACTGCCAAACGGTTGTCTTAGAAATTATTTGTTTAACTGGGTTTTGTTGATACGAGAAATTTGCAGAGATAATACATTTATAGTGTATTTTTCAAGGTCAGAGGTGAGAAACAAGTTCAGTGTGTTGGCGAATTGACCTGCAACGTCAAGAATTCGAATACACTCGTGACCTAACTGAGTCAGTTTAACTTAGAAAAAATCTCGAAATACCTTCTTTCGGGTATTGTCTGATCAGAATAGCGCAGCCACGAAGAATTGTGTACGTTAAACTTGCCCGTAATAACGATTTTACTGTGAGAAAAATGAGAAACAATTCTTTGGTTAGAGTCGGATAGCGCATCAAATTCGTTAGAAGTCGCGAGTTACTATCCAAACTTGGGCTATGATAAATAAAGCATGTATGAATGATAAACTTATGGATTATGGGAATTTAAACCACATGAAACTAAAAGGTTGTATTTAAACAAGTGCAATATAATGGTTGAAGCTGATAAGAAATATCATAACGTACATATATGGCGAGGCCATGGTGAGGGAAGAATAGAGGCACTAAGCTATAAATATTATATAAATATTGTACTATCTTTTAACTTTAGTTTTAAACGCACTAAATAAATAAAACAGTACCTTGTAAAAAGGATGTACCTTTTTGAGATAACACGAAAGTGTCAATGTAAAATTTGGCGGCACATTTAAAAGTTAAGCAGTCGTAAAAAAATCTCTGCCTACCTAGGGACTGGCTCAGTTTATTTCCTCGTAGTCCTACCAGTCTTAGAATCAATCAATATAAGATATTAGAAAATATTTTCGTGAAATATATCTGGTTGTATTTTTCCTCCACAAAATTCGTAACACCACCTCTGAAAGGAGTTATTTTACTTTTTTAACTTAATTTTAGTTTTTCCAATCCTATTATTATTCTTCGGGAAATCGTTTGGTCACTCGATAGTCTTTACCAAAAAATAAATTAAATTTGGTGGTGCAACAGCTCGAACAAACCAGGACTTAGTGACTTACAAGTTACAACTCTCAACCATTTCTGTGTGCATGTTACCAGGAATGGAGGGGATCTACAATTTTCTGCCAATTCCAAACGGCTAATGAGCAGCACTACCAGAACCAAGTTCATTTTTCGACTATAATGAAAAGCTCAACTTCCCATTTGACTATAATAATAAAAAGGACAGTTCCATTGGAATTAGTTGGTAAAAATAAAAACTCTAAATTTGGTGTTCTGTATTATTGGGTGTCTCCTTCAAAGTAGGATTAAAAGAAAGTGTCCTCATGCCTGGATAAAAATAAACACCTTTTATTTCCGCTTAGAAATTTTACCTCTGTCAGTTGCATCAAAGTAATTGTTATCATTTTTGTCGTTGACACATTCGTAAGGTTCCCTATAAATATTTCTACAACCCAATCCCAAATATTTTACACTTCAGACGCACCTACATAATGTAGTGTATGGTGGTGGTACTGAGTAAGAAGATTTCGACTTAAGTCCACTGAGTGAGGGAAATCGAGTTGAATTAAACATATTTCAAAAGGGTTGAAACTTAGTTAAATCTTGATTAAATGTTCTACAGTTTCAAAATTATTTGCAATTTCAAAATTTATTCTTAATTTTACATCTCTTACCCAGCTATTACTATACTCTTCGTCTTCAAAAAGTCGTTCAAAACGATTCATTTTATTTTATTATTTAATATACCCGAACTTAACACGACAAATGGCTAACTACAAATGAAATTTTTTGTTTGCATATTATCGAAAAGCAAAGTTTTTTTGTTTGGTGAAACGAAATCAAAGAATTAACAACACTTTGCACTTTTCAGAAAAGTACTTTTCACTTTGCAGACTAATTGTTGGTGAAACAAAATTTGCAAAGATGGAATTTTTGTTTTGTTTTATTTCCTCTTTGCAAATTTGTGTTTGGTGAAACGAAATTTGCAAAGTTAAAGTGAAAAGTTGCAAAGTTGTTGGTGCAATGGGGCTCAGATTAAATGTACCACAAATATCATCTTTGCCGTTTTACTATATATATAATATTCTGAAAAATACTAATGGACCTGACTGTGAAAGATTATATTTACTACCATTTATTCTGCGTTAGCCTTATGTTTTTCATATACATATTTACCTGACTATGTGTAAAATAAATCATAAATATTCTCAAAATATTTAACATCTGCGTAAATTTTTAAATGATGTCGAGTCTTAAGAATCCCATCCATACTTTTTGATACAGTAGGTACTACAAACCTATAGAATGGAATAGGTTGTATTTGGATCGGTGCAGGTTTATTAGAAAGGTAACCGTTAACACCTTCTATATATTATATTTTGTGCACAAACGCTAATACGTGTTGTACTGATTGTTAAAGTGATCATTAAATTTTGCGTGCGAAATCTTTCTCAAACGCTAATAGGCACCCCAATGTCTTTTATATCAACCACAAAATTGCAAGTGTCATCAGATTGTCAGTCATGCGACTCGATTTTTTTCACGAACTAACCTTTAAGGGCTTTTTAAGTATGCAAAGGCAAATTACATACTGCAATTTGAATGATCATCTAGCATTTAATGTCTGTAATTGAATACGCCTTATGTCATTGCCTCGTTAGTTAGTTTATTGCATCGAAAGTAACAACTCTTTGGGTTATTGGAGAAATAACAAACAGACTTGCGTGCTCAATTTGAACCTACTCTGTCGTAGACACGTTGTAAGGTTAATTTTGATATCTCTTCTTAGAATTAAAGGCTTGACAATGTTATAAAATAGGAAAATCGTTGTCAATGATTCTTGTTTAATATCAAAAATACCTCATCCCTCTGGCATAGTTCGTAAATATTAATTTAGAAAAATCAATTGGTTAACTCAAAGCTTCAAACTATTTTAACTTTTAAAGTTAGGATCATTCTTTTTCTTAACAATCTCCAAATCAACCAATGGTGCATGAGGATCTAAATTTAAATAAAGTGAATGGATCCCATGCATTAAATAAAACCCCACGAACCACGTACGAGTACCACGAAGAGATGTCTCTCTATTATTCGTATAAAATTTGTATTTCAAAATCTTCTTGTATTAATTCTTGAATAATTCATTGAAAATTCAACTTTAACTCCTGTAACTTTCATTAGAATTATGTTCTTGGGGATTTTTTTTAAGCAAAAGATATTCCGATTAGTTCTTAGTATGAAAAGTTCCAAGATTGAATATAAATATAATTATCTTTCTTATTAATTTACTTACAATGAAGTATAATTAAATTAAAATTAGTTTTTTATAAAAATTCTTTTTGTTCTGGGTGATTTTTTTTAACCTTTCATATACGAGTATGTATGTAAAATCACATGAGTGTATTAATTTTTTTTTTTTAAATACGTTTCTGACATTTCAAGTTGTTAGGTCGTCTTAGCTCTAGCTTCAAAATACTATGAATGGCTTAAAAATTACATTTCAATTCCTCTGGACACATTATAAACCAACATTTAAGCACCTTATTTGTCGAATTTCAGAAAACCAATGTTACTAACTAAAAGTCAAAAATTTTTTATTAGAAGACAACTAATTTCAATGAATTGGTCAGTGACAAAAATGGTTTTTTTATGAACTTTTAAAGTCTTATTTTTTTTAAATTTAATTTGAGACATTTAGCACCTATTTGGCGCAATCTTAGCTTTAACCTTAGCTTCCACCAAAAGCTGAGCTGGTATAAATAATTTGCTAAGGTCAACAAATAACGGTTGGCATAAAGCCGTTAACTATATCGTCCAATTGCACTTACGTCCCTTCTTCCCAAGGTCATGGAAACGCTGATCAATTTTTAGCTTAAGAACTATATTGAGAACGAAAGTTTCTTAATGACCGGCAGTATGACTTTCGCAGCAATAGGTTCACTGGTGATCTGATGGTATATCTCACTGAACAGTGAAACAAATCTTTACATCGTTTTGGAGAAAGTAAAATTATTGCACTTGATATTTCAAAAGCATTTGATAGAATCTGGCATCAAGCTCTCTTATCGATAATGCGTGCATTTGATATTGATAAATTTGTGCCACAGGGCTCCGTTTTATCTCCTACTCTCTTTCTTATGTTCATGATAATGATCTTTTGTCTGAAACTTCTAATCCACTAAATTGTTTCGCTGACGACAGTACCCTCAGATTTTCATATTCGTTTTTAGATTCACATCCTTGTCCTTCGGATGTGGACTTCCACCGGCAGCGTATGATAAGCTCATTTGATTCTGATCTTGATAGCGTTGTTCAATGAAGAATAAAAAACCGTGTTGAATTTAATTCTTCGAAAACTTAATGCTGTTTACTGTCGCTGAAACGTAACCCTCCCTGTTTGCCAATTTCTATGTGAGGCACTTGCATCGATGAGACTGAACAGCTTTCAGCTCTAGGTATGTGCATCACAGACCATCTTTTGTGGAGTGATCACATATCTATTATTATTTTACCGCTATTTTAATTAACAGTGCTCTAGTGAAATAGCCATTTCCAAAGGGGGGCATTCCTCAGTATTCAACCGTAATACACGACCTTCTAGGAATGCTCAGCAGTTTACCCTTGAGCCCTATTTCGGACGTACTGTCAAGTACAGAGGTTCTTGTTTTTAGCCGCACTACACGAATGTGGAATGCTTTACCCGGCTCAATGTTTCCCACTCATTGCAATGTGCAGACATTCAAAACCAATGTTTATCGGTGTCTCCTAATATTAATCCTATCCTACTTTCCGAAATTGCTCGCACTGTGTTTAACATTGTGAGGGTATTCATAAGCCCTTGAGTGCGCGTATAATATAAAAAAAAATAGGAAAATCTAATTTTTTTGATAAAATGTGTATGTATCTACCATACCATACCTTCTTGTTAGAATATAAATTTTACCAAAAACTATTAATTATTCTCAATTATTGAAATATTTAGCTTTGTAAGCGATTTTTGTAAAATATTGGTTAGTATATAGACAAATCAGCAGTGTAAACCACCATTTTCACATTAAACTCAACTAAGATCGAGTAAACGACCAGAAACTAAAACTGGAAGGTTCGACATGTCTTGATTGTTTAAAGAATTTAATCAATCCAATTTTACATCATCGGAACGATAGTAAAAGAACCTAGGATTTGTCGAATTGTACTTTTTCCAACATTATTCAAGGCCCCTTCTATATCAAGGAATTCTTTGAATTTAATTTTTCATATAACATTATAACCACTGCTAGATGAAGTGCTTCAACATATTTATTCCATCATACCTAGGAATGTTGAGCCTGAGAGAGCACTAATTTAGAGAATCTCCATAATGCTAGATTTCCACTTTTGGCACTTTAAAAAGACTGGTGGCTAACACCAATAGTAAAAACCAAAGAGAACATTAGAAGAGTGCTGGGATCACCCACCTTGTCGTGTCAAACAGCGTCTTTCAAAGACAATTAGAATCCTAGCATTAGTCTTTGAAAGGTCTTGAGAAGAAAGGAAGATAGGCTTACGAGCATTGTCATGAAATATTTCGCTTCAGTGTGGCTGGGCTCGCAGCTTTCGGAAAGACATCTCTCCAACAAGTGAGAACATACATATAGATTATGTTCAACACCCTATAAATATGTCTAATGAATTGGCAGGCCGCTTTTCAACTATGTATCCACAAATTGGTTTTCATGTTTTGATATGATGTCTGAATAGAATACGCCAGTCTAATTAGACTTAAGTAATCAGGTTAAATATTCCAGCCGCAACCACCTAACACATTGCTTCTTTCGAGGATGTGACAAATCCTCAAAGAATATCTCTTGCCATGAAAAAGTTCTCATCTTAGCCGTTCGTAATCAGTAGAAAATAAAAGGATACCTACGTTCACTCTCGACATTGCGCTTTAAGAAGGTTTGAGAGTTGGAAGTCTCTGCCCAGGTTCTCTTAAAACGGTTGCACATCTTATTTATATTATTGTGCTTTCCTGTTTTGCTAATCTTTAATAGATGACAGTCAGCAGGTTCTTTCCTAATGAATAAATGAATAATTATTGGGTGTAGTTGCGATCTTAGGATCTATTGTACCCTGCCTATAGAGCTAAATACGATAGTTTTTTCCTTAGAATGTACGACTTCTAGGCTAGCTACTAAACGGAGTTGAAATTATCGTTTTTTAGTTTATGAGGTTCGAATTTGCGTTTAGCTATTAGGTATGACCAACGTGAGTTTTTCAATACATGAGAGGTTGGTTTTCATATCAGCCATTGTTCTACTGTTGGCTTTCCAGTTTGTATTCCTGCGGCGTTGGATTTTATAATTTGTGTTGTAATTCGAATGTTATCTTTGTAAAGTCTGATAATCTTGCGTCCAGGGGCGGACGCAGAAAATAATTTCGGGGGGTGTTTTCAAAAAAATGAGATTTTCATTAATAAATTATTTCCGGAATTTATTAATACGTTAAATCATATCTTTCTGTACTTTTGCGATCATACGAAAAAGAGTTATCTGAAAACATAAGGATACTCAACTGGTACCTACGTTAACTACTAAAAATTACATAATTATAACCACAACGCTTCCAGAAGGTGATATGTGCTACTCATCAGTAACTGTAACTTTCGAACAAACGAAATGAGTTAGTTTTTTTTTTGCTGCAATACAACACACTCCGACCTTGGAGCCATCAAAAACTCAAACTTGCTCCGTTACTGCCCATATACTGAAACACATAATGTCAATCATCAAAAACGCAATTGCTGCTGGCTTCGTGTGTCTATTTGTTAATGATCAATTCAAAATAGGACAGTTTCGTTAAAATACGATGACACATAAAATAAAATGCACGACTGGGTCGCACGAACTTGCTTTTATGTAAAAGATTAAGAAGTTCAAAAATTAATATTTCTAGAGAAAAAATGTTCATAAGCTTAAAATTCACTTTTTTACCATAAAAAAGTGTTTCTCCTCCATAGTTTGATGTTTTTTATCAACAGCAAACACTTTTTTATCGATTCGTTAAAAACAGTTCATTTTGGGGGGGGGGGTTATTAATTACGAATAAGGTCCAAAAATTTTGGTACGCCAATTTTAACTAGAAGCTTATCTATGCAAAATTTCATTGAAATCCGTTCTGCCTATAATGATACATTCAAAATTGAAAAACAGGTTTTATGATAGGTATTATTAAATTAAAATTAAAATTTATCAAAATTCTTGGAGCCATTTTTGAGAAAAATACGATTTTCGAATAAGATTTTTTAACACTTGCATGGTGGGTACCTTAATTTTTAGTTAAAACATTTTTTTTTCCCTCAGGTCTTGTAGATTATATTAAGAAACTTTTATTTATTCAAGTTTAAAAAATCGAGCAGGGGTTTTCGAAATATTGAGCTTCCAAAAAAAATAATTGGCGTTTTTCTTTTTTCATTCAGAGTAGAGCACTGAACACTGAACTATTTTATAAACGCACGCAAGTTTTTGAGTTTATTTTTCTGTCTGTCAGAATGATTTCAGCATTTAACTCTGTCTACTCAGCTATTTTATATCGAGCTCATAGAGTGCGCTCTGAACAATCTCTGAACACGCTCTCAACGAAAAAAGAAACACAATCTTTGAACTACAAAAGAGCAGTTTTGACCTAAAAAAGAAACACGATATTTTGTTTGACAGTTCAGGTACTACTCTGAACTAAAAAAGAAAAACGCCCAATATTTAAAATTTGGAGGAGCTTTATAATGATTAAAATCGGTTGTACTGTTTTCGAGAAAATCAAAAACAAACAAAATAAAATGGTTCCAAGAGGGCTTCCAAAAGATGATTCGTACCGTTATTTTTGGTCTTAAAAATAGGAAAATTTAACGAAAATCGGCCCATGCTCTTAGGCCGTAGTCGAAGAGACAGACAGACAGAATTTCGAGACTCACTTTTTCTTCGCTATCATCGTAATGTCAACTTTGATACAAATCTTGAGTTCGATTTATTTTACGAATGCATTACTTGCCTTATAGTGCCTATAGGTCGTAAGAAAAACGTAGAGAACCGATAAAGGAAAACACAAAACTTCTAATAATCAATTGAACTTACATTAATATTAATATGACACGAAAATAGCACTTTGTCTCTTTTTTCTTTAACAAAATTAACTCTTACTTTTTGGTTGTTTTGGGGGGGGGGGGGTTTAACCCCTAAAACCCCTACCTGCGTTCACCCCTGGTTGCGTCACTTAGACTTGTCATTTATTAATTACAATTGGAATCAAAATTCATTGAAAGCATCAGGTCTAGGAATTATGTTTTATTTCTGGTTATGAATGTTGAGTCATTACCTCTATTTAAGATTAGAATATTATTCTAAATAGTTAATTAATTGATATAGTGACTCACTTCTCACATATTTATCAGAGCAACTCCATTATAGATGTTGGTCATAACCATCGGAGACTGCTAGAAGGACCCATTCATTTATACCTGTTTTTACGTCGGAGACTTCAAAATTCTCTGATGGGGGCCGTGGGTCAGTTTTGCCTCTGGTACAGATCAGGGAGCACCGCCTCCTGTCTTCTCACTTTACTGTTTTTATGCCTATACTACAATGGGGAGAGAGAAAGAAGAGATACATTTCTTTCGTCTCTATACTAATGTGTAGTTACCTGCGCTTTCTTGAAGTAGGGGATTTAATCCTTACACTTTTGTATACAGATGTTGCCGCTGTTTATCAATGGCTGCTGTATTAGAGCAACGTCAATGTTATATTTTACCAGGAATGATATTAAGGTGGCAGATGCTAACCACCTGTGCTATAGATATAATTTCAACCATTTCACCAAAATGTTTCTTTTTATTTATTAAGCCACTGTGGAATCGGCTTAGGTGATAGTTGGTTGTCAATTTTTTAATTCTCGTTTAGACTAGGGCTGTCTCTATAATATGTATAGGAAAAGATAGAGAACAATCGTCAAAACGATAATCAATTAATCGAGCGATCGCTACAGTCTTACGCGATACGGGCCCTGGATACTGTATAACCGGTCGCATATTCACCTCGGTAATGTTAGTGCACAGTTTGTACCCTGTAAATGGAAACAGCTCTATTGTTTCATGGTTGAGCATGGCTTCTAGGGCTATTTTTAAAGGGTCTTTCATCTCCATCTACATTGAGTCTTCATAGGAAGCCCAACAATCTTTGGTAGGAAGGTTATTTTTAAAGGTGACTTTTAATTTTGTCCTATTAGAAAACTCTTCTTCATTTCGTCGATCTTTGCTTTGAGTAAGTTTAATTTTTTTTTAACAAAGAAGCCTCTTGAATAACGACAAAGTAAAGTGCAGATGGATAAAAACTCTTCGCCACTTACACGACTATCAGATTTTTTTTCATTTGACTTTAGTGATCATCAGTAAACTGTTCTTTTAAGATCAATTTATTGAAAACGGCGACCTGAAGGCTTTCTGTTACCAAATCAGTATTTCTACTCAGAGAAAAATCATATAAATCTTAACAATTTCATGTTACTTGAGATATAAGTGGCTGATTTAACGTTGATTCATTTACCTTCATACACCTTCATAACTGAATACATCATAAGTAAATCTTCCTCCTATTTAAGCATTAATACTATACTCTCATTATTATTTTCTCAGTGGCTTTCACTTTTTAAAAATCCTGTAGATGGCCATAGGACTACCCTTTAGACTTAAGCAATTTATGTTAAACAGTGTTATTATTAGTTTTATGAAATAAAATGGAGTCATTATACCTACTATAAATCTACTAAAATAAGCGCACACAAGGAGTTATAAATACTCTTATAATGAAAGTAGGGTAGGATTGAAAAGGAGATGCCGATAGGCATTGGTTTTGAATGTCTGCACAATGAGTGGGAAGCATTGAGCCGGGTAAAGCATTCCACATTCGTGTAGTGCGGCTAAAAAAAGAATCTCTGTACTTGACAGTACATTGGGACTAGTATAGCATTGGGACTTTCAATCCCAATGTTATACATATTAAACTTAATAATTTCAGGTGTGGTTTTTATGTTTTCTATAATCTTACGCATTCTTAAATAAAAAGCTTTGATGAATCTAATTTGGATATACGACCATATTCCGTGTGTCAGTTAAGCGCATCAGTAAACTCTGTCGCAACCTTGGTTTTTATTTTGAATCTAAGAAAATATTAATATTAAAAAAATTAACTCTCTGCCTATACGTGTACCTACAGAAATTATCTTGAAAACTCGATAATGGCACTTCCTTACCTTAATTGTTTATTGTATTTTGACAAACGTCTAATTGCAATAATAACAATGTCGCCTGCCAAGAGAGTCTTATAGTAAATTACTCATTGGAACAACATAACAGCAATGGATGGCTAAAACATGCAATCCATACAAATTGCTTAATAAACTGGCTATGATCACATTGCATGAATCCTATAGTATTTATATTTACGAATAAAAAGAAACTATTTAACTATAGTGAAAAAAGAAAATAGGTACTCGTATCTTAAGTTTTCTTAAAGTAGTTCTATAATAAATTGTTGACTATTGCGCGCGTTTATGCTTAAAATTTGATAAAAGCTAAGTCAAACAAAAACCTCTGATTGTTGTGTTCATGTTAAAGGTTTAAAAAGATTAGAAAGTCTTGTTAGTTTTAATGATATGTCCTACAATGAACTTAAGTATTTAAAAATTTGTTGACGTTTTTCCAAAAAAAAACAGGCGTAATTTACTTACTACTTTCTTAGGTCCTCGAACCTATTACGTCCGTGTGGTCCCCCTTGCGGGGCATAGGGCCTCCACTACTCCTACGCGCCATCGTGTTTCTGGAGATGTATCTCAGCTCTCTCTAACTCTTCCCCAGATGTGCTGATTCCTCTTCGACCGTTCTTCGCCAAGTACTTCTGGGGCGGCCCACTCCTCTGCCTCGCTGCATGATAGGGTTCCATTGCATCGCTTGACTCGCAATGTACTCGTGGCCTTATCGAAGCGTATGTCCAATCCACTGCCACTTACGTTTTCGTATTACAGAGTCGATGGGTTCCTGACCTGTCCTCGCATGAAGTTCATCATTGGCGATACGGTTAGGCTAGAAAATCCGCAAGATGTTTCGCAGACATCTATTTACGAACGTTTGCAGCTTTCTTGTGACAGTGGGTGTTACTTTCCATGTACTGCATCCATAAAGAAGGACGGATTCTACATTAGAGCGGAACAGTCGTAGCTTGGTCTTTAGGCTTATATCTAGTTCGGTCCTGCCATCAGAGAGAGAGAGACAATACTCCCAAGGTATTGAAAACTCTCTAGCTCTACCGTCTCTACTGGTTGTCCAGAAATATCTATTTGAGTAGATGAGGAAGTTCCAAGGCTGATCCTTTTAGTTTTTGCCGTATTGATCTTAAGCCCGACGGTTTCGGCTTCTCTCTCCACCCTTGTTGTCATTTGATGGAGATCCATGATCCTATGAGAGAGTAAGCACACGTCATCCGCGTAGTTTAGATGTTTCAGGTATGATAGCAGATTCCACTGAATTCCTCCATTTAAAGTCGACAAGGCTGCATGCAGCACATCACTTATTACCAGCAAGAGCAGTAATGGTGACAGTATACAACCTTGTCTAACGCCACTTTGGATTTCAAACTCCTCTGACAACCTTCCTTTATGCAGAACGTGACATTTGGATCCTTCATATGTAGCCTTGATTATAGCGCAAGGCAAGCCAAATAAATTCTCTATTGACACTGTCAAACGCCTTTCCGAATTTGATGAACAGCAGGTAAAGTGGTGATCGATATTCAACGCACTGTTCGATGATGATCCGCAAGGTGTTGATGTGATCCACGCAGGAAGATCCAGTGCGGAAACCTACTTGCTCGGCGTCAAGCGTGTCTTCTAGGTGGTATTTTATTCGACCTAGGACGATTTTTGCTATAACCTTCGCTACAGCAGGCAGCACGCAGATTCCCCTCCAGTTTTCGCACTGCGTAAGGTCTCCTTTCTTTGGAAGCTTGATAGTCATGCCCTTTTTCCACTCCTCAGGAAAACTTTCTGTTTCCCAAGCTCTTTCTATGAGTGGGTGCAGGAGCTCAGACGATGTTGTTGGCGCTGCTCGTAAGAGCTCTGCGGGAATACCGTCAAGTCCAACCGCTTTGTTGTTCTTCAGTGCTCTGATTGCGGTAAAGATTTCTTCTCTACTGGGGGGTACAGTGCGTATTCGGGAATTTATTACTACGGACGGCTCATTGGGTGTTAGGTTGACTTCGCTGGTGAAAACGCGGTTTAAAACCGCAGAAACGTGTTCCTTCCACCTTTTTGATCTGGTCCTCATCCGAAACTAGCAGCGATCCGTCTATGCCCTTTACCAGGTGTTGTTTGGAGCTTTGGCCAACATCGCGAAGTGATCAGTTTGGTTGGAAGTTGCTTGTCTGTCCGTCGACACCCAACTGATTTTGTGGCACGTCTTGTGTTCAAACATGGTTCCTCCTATAACAAGGCGGTTGGCGTTACAAAAATCGACAAAACGTTCGCCATTGTCGTTCCGGTTTCCAACACCATGCTTTCCCATAACATACCTGAGCCCATCATTGTCATTGCCAACCTTGGCATTCAAGTCTCCCATTACCATTATGATGTCTCCACGTGGTGTACTATCATAGGCAGCACTCAGTCGGTTATAAAAGGCCTCCTTGCTCCGTGGGGGCGTAACACTGTATGATGGTGACGCGGCGTACTCTAGTCCGGAATCTAGCTTTCATGATCCTGTCATCTAACGGCTCCCAGGAAATTAATCTCTTGAGAGCTGTTTTAGAAAGCAGCAACCCAACGCCAGATTCACGGTTACTTCCAGGTGCCTTTCCGGAGTAGAGTAGTAGATTAGATTAGATTAGATTAGATGATTTTATTTTTCTTCATTATGATACAAACATTTTTTATTTTTATACATAAATCGTTAAAGCATGGCTTCTGCCGTCTGCCCGATTGACATTTAATAAAAAATAAAAAGAAATTTGTGTTTTAGTTACATCTTACATAATTTACAAAATAAATAGTAGCTTAATTGTTTTGAAATTAAAAATTTTCATTTATAATATTGTTTCGGTAAGTTATTGCTTGTTTATAATACTTTTGAAGTAGCTTTACATCTGATTCACAGTTTAAAAGTGCTCTTACTTCAGATTCAGATTTAATATCACTGCCTAGATACAATCTACGAATTTCCTTGAGAACAGGACATCTACCAATAAAGTGTACTACATCTTCTCGTTCCGCGAGGTTGCAAAGGCTGCAATAGATCGGTAAATCCGAACGATGTGGTATGTAGTTAAGCTTTATGAGTTCTCCCCTCATTTTAAAGATGGCAGATATTAGTTCTTGGCTGTTGTGGTTGGTAAAATAATTTTTTTCACACAAATTGTGGTTCAGGGTGCTGTACAACGATCGGTGAAAGGAAGATGTAGCCATATTTATACAATCTAGCCTATATTGTTCATCCACTTTGGAAATGAGTTTATAGAGCATATCTTTTGGTTGACTTCCATTTGATATCCTTAAATAATTGAAATCCATCCCACAGTAACTCGCAAGCTCCTCAAGCTTATTAAACCATAAATGTCTTCTTTGAATAGCTTTCATGACAACAATTTTGGGAAGTCTTTCGTCTGGCATCTCAAGAACTTTCAGTATGTAATCTACGTGGAGCTTCAAAGTTTTAACAAATAATGGTGAAAGGCCTGTTTCGATTATCAGCATATAATTGGGTGTTGTACTTGGTAATCCAAAGATTCTTTTAATATAGTATCTCAGGAGTTTCTCTACGGTTTCATGTTGACTGTGTCCCCAAGCTTGTGCAGCATATAGCATCACCGATTCCACTACTCCAACGAAAACTTTGTATTTAACGGTATGGTCAACGAATTTATTTGAAAAACATCTTTTCCATGCAGCACATATTGCACTTTTTGCTTTTACAAGCTTATCCTTTAGATGTAACTCCATGTTAAGATTACTAGTAAACATCATACCAAGGTATTTGTAGTTTTTTACAACTTCAATTGGTTCTCCATTGAAGTGCCATTGCTCGTTACTACATAATCTACCACCTCCTTTTTTGAAAATCATCACCTTTGACTTTCCAAGGTTAACCGTTAAATTCCAAGTTCGACAGTACATATAAAGGCGGTTTATCATCAGCTGTAATGATTCGGGCGAGTACGCGAATAATACCACATCGTCTGCAAAAAGAAGTGCTTTAAATAACACCCCGGCAAACTCTATTCCTCCTGGTAGACAGTCTGTGAGGTCATTGATAAACAACGAAAACAGATAAGGACTTAAGGAACAGCCTTGTCTTACTCCCATATTTGTTGCGAACCACTCCGAAGTTTCAGTTCCACACCATACCGCTGCTCGGTTTTCTTCATACATGTTTTCGAGTACCCTTCCAAACTTATTACTCATTCCAGTATTGTATAGCTTATAGAACAGAGCTCTTCGATCGATGTTATCAAAGGCTGCCTTGAAATCAATGAAGAAGGCGAATAATTTCTTTTTTTGTTCTAGGAATGTGCCAGCAATGTTTTGAAGCACAAAAATGTTGTCTACGGTTGAGTAACCATTACGGAATCCAGCTTGATTTTCATGAATAAGTTTTTGACTCTCGATCCAATGTGCCATTCTATTATTCAAGAGTTTTGTAAAAATCTTATAGGATGCATTAAGAAGGGATATTCCTCTATAGTTAGCTGGCTCGGCTATATTTCCTTTTTTATGTATGGGGAATATTATTGCTTCTTTAAACTGTGGTGGTATAACTCCCGTATCCAGTATATTATTAAAAGCAGTTGTCATTTGTTCTTTCAGTTCATTTGTAGCGTATTTAAAAAGTTCAATGGGAATCCCATTTGGACCTGGTGACTTCTGATCTTTAAGATTTTTCAAAACTTGGTTTACTTCATCATAAGAAAAAGGTGAATCGAGTATTTCATTTGAATAAAAGGGTATAGCATAATGAATGGGTAATGTGCTTGTTATTGGGTTTAACAAAGCTTGAAAGTAGTCCATTAATAAGCTCGCACTTATTTGAATACTTATTTTTGGTGCTTTACCATTAAATTTGTTTATTGCTAGCCAAAATTCTTTTGTATTTTTGCAGCATGTAAGCATAAGAGCCTCTTTTTCAAGAAAGCATTTCTTTTTTTCTTTGCATAGTCTTTTAAAGGCAATGTTGGTCTTAGTATAAAGATCCTTGAAGAGAATAGTTCCAAATTTACGAAAGGCTTTGAGCCAACCAAAAGATTTTCGCCTTGCTACTTCACACTCCTTATCAAACCATTTATCCTTATAAACAAATGTCTTTTTATGAACCCGTGTGCACGATGGATACGATATTTTAGCTAAATTATCTATCTCGCTTATATTGAGTTGTTCCTCTGTGTTTAAGTTGCGTTGGAGATTGTTCCTATACTCAATTGCCTTTGCATGTTTCCACGTCAACTTTGGTGGGAGTAACATGTTGGTTATTTCTTCGTTTTCAATGGGGGCGGTAAAAAACTCTGCTATGATTGGTAGATGATCTGAGTACTGCTCACACAAAACTTCAAAATCTGCAAATATGGAAATCCATTCGCCCCTTATTAAACAGTAGTCGATGACAGAGCAGCCTTGTTGACCTACAAAAGTAAATTCTCCATGTGTATCCACGCCACTTACACCATTCATAATATGAAACCCAAATGAATCACACAAATCCAGCAGTTTGATTCCCTTCGAGTTTGTTGTGGTATCTTTTGATTCTCTCACTTTCCCTGCATATCGATTCTCTCTTCCTTCCTCTTTTCCTATACGGGCATTCAGATCTCCGATAATCATTACATTGTCGTAGCTGCTATGTTCAATTATATCACGTAATTTTCCAAAATCCCTTTCCCAGTGATTGCAGTTAATGTAGGTTGGTAGTATTATAAATTTGGTTGTATTCAGGACGATTTTCATAATTCTAACTTGATCTTCAGTTTCAAACTCACATGAAATGTTTTTTAAGCTTTTTTTATACCCAAAAAAACAGCCACCACTTGCTCTGCCTTTAGTACTTTGTTTTACAGCGGGAATCCAAACAAATTTATAGTTCGTAAATCTGTTAAGATATAATTTATATTCTTCTTCTACTAAAAACGTTTCATAAAGAAACACAATATCATATTTATTTATAAAATCATAAAAATTTGCGTAAATAGACTTATTACTAAGACCTGCTACATTATAACTTAATAATTTAATTTTTTTAATTTTTTTATTAATTTCTACAGATTTTATTTTACTATGGCAGACGGCAGCACTACCCTATCCTAAATAATGTGCATTGGTTGTTGTCCCTGCTAAATGGTTCCTATTTCCAAACGAAGATGTCGCTCCTTGATTGACAGCTCTGTCATTCACATTCGGCTCCACGTTAAAGCACAGCTGATTACTAAGATCAGTTTTGTAAATATTATTTAACATTGGTATCCCATTGTTGTTATTGTGTAAGATTCCCAATGATGAACTCCAACGAAAGACATTTTTCTCTACGATCATTCTATCATCTCGAACCAAAACTTTTACTTGTGGGTTAATTTCATTCAGATTACTTCTTATTTTTAATAGTTTATTTCGTTTGTGGCGGATTGTTAAAGGAAGATCTTTTGAAATATTAACTCCCAATCCTCTTAGAGTCGATGATGACTTAAGTGCTGCGATAACTTGTCCTTTAGATTCTAATTTTACAATAAAATTCTTCACATTCTTATTGAACGATTTTATTTCACGGATATGGAGATTTTCAATACGTGGTGTTGGTTGTATTAAGCTGGTGCAAACCTCTTTTACGATATCTTTTTCTTCTTTACCTTCTTGAGGTGTAACTCGCAGCATAAGATTGTTTTCTGTGTTTATTTTTTGTAATTCTTCTATTTGGTTCTCAAGAATTTCGTTTTTTCTTTCTAAAGCGAATACTTTTGTTGACAATTGCAGGTTGAGTTCAATAATTTGTTTGTTTACCTTATTTGCGCTCGTCTCGACGTCAGTCTTTTTTGCGGCATCTTTCATTTTTTCATCGAATAGATCATTAAACAATTGATAAAGATCTGACTTTGTCATAGATGAAACTAATTCTTCAGACATTATTTGCAAGGGTTGTTGTTTTTTATGTTCGTTAAAGGTCTCGGGGGATGTTTGAAAAAGTTTCCTTTTATTCTCCTTGGACATATAGAGTGAGGTTATGTCTTATGTGTACGGTGATGATAACACTCAGATATAAAGCTAATTATAAATCTTATAGATGTAAAACTCACTTTAATTTTTGTTTATCGGATTTCTTAGAATTTCAAATGAGTTTTTACAACTTTTCAACTTAAAAGAGCTATTAAAAACAGCAAATTTTGCACTTTTTATAGGAGTAACGATGAAACACACTTCTCAAACTTATGACAGAAATGTCAATCGAGTAGAGTAGTACAGTGTTACGGGTTGGAGACTTATATTTCCCCGAGCCCAACCATCTCACTTCACTGATCCCTAAGATGTCCATCTTATACCGCATGAACTCACTCTCTAATTGGAGGAATCTGGCATTTTGAGGACCTTCACTTCCGTTATCGAGAAGCGTCTTCACATTCCAGAAACCAATCTTTGTCCGGCTACAATAGCCAAAAGTCGTCAACGTGTTATCGTTCCTTATCCGAGGCGTAGTGTCGGTTTCGTTAGCGGGTAATTGTTTTAGTTACAAAGAATGCTAGCCTCCGTAACCTATTTTAAAAAGCTAGGCCTTTCGCACTTGTAATTTTTGCCTATTTACGTATATAGGGATACGCAAATATTTAGTTGCCCGGGGATCATCACGAGGAGGTAAAACAAGCACTTCACCGTGACTGATTGTTGCGCTACTGGCCCAGACCAAGTTCTGAGCAGTCAATAGTTTCCCGATCAGGCACGATGCAGGTCTCCAGCGGATGGTCATGCGAGAAAAATTCTCGTTTCGCGGGATTTTTTTTTCAAAAAAATAAAAGATATATTTTTGTTTTTTTCTATTTTATCCCGTTTATTGATATAAGAATTTTTTACTTCAGAAGGTACGGCCGCTGTCTCGATGCGGGGCTGCACCGTATTACTTCCTCGAGTTAATTTTTAAAACTAAACTATCTATTTGTCGGAGGAGGCAGAAATTATCAGAAGAATATCGATATCGAATATTCATATGAATCGATATTCTTTTGTTTACTTTATTTTTTTTTATATTCTTAACCGAACCAATGCATTCGCCTCCTAGAAAGAACATATAGCATACCCAAGCAATAATGATTGTGAGAAACTATGACCCACAATTAATATTGCTTGTGTTTACTTTTTCAAGTGGTTTGCTTTTAGTTTCCCAACAGGTCAATTGAATGCATTGGTTTTCTTTTGGTTTGCCGCAATCGTAAATTCTAGGTCATTTATTGTGAAGCAATAAAATGCATAATTTACGATGGCAGCAATTTGAAAATAAGTATGGTTTAGGACCAATACTTAACTTGCGTCTTCAATTGCTGAGTCAATTGGACCTTTTAAGCGAATAATCCGAGATCTTTGTGCAGAATTCTCTTTAGGCTATGTAGTACGTGAAATGTTGAGCTATTGAGATCGATGGCCGGTTGATGTTCGTGAATTGATTCTTTCACTCTGGGCTACAGCAGCCACATTTTCGTACGATGACGCGGACCATAAGTGTCTACTAGCAAACCAGTCTCACGAACTTTTTGCACAATCTTGCGTACAGCAGGCGCTGAGGGTGCTTCATTTCGGCCAGAATTTCTTTTCAAAAAACGCACTTTGGAAATAAGTTTTCAATATTTGCAAGCGTTGTTCAACCGTAAAGCGACTTATTTCGTTCCGCGGAGGTGTGATACTGACTTTATATGAAGATTTCGAGCGGTAAAAAGCTGTCAGTGTCAAAATGACCTATGACTTAAAAAGAAACCACTAGATGGCCTACCCTTCATAAAAAAAAATAAGTTGAGACAAAATAAAAAGACATCACGTTGCAATAACTTCAGCTTACAAAGGAGGGTTAAAGATTAAATGAAATAGTAACTGATAAGAAAAATTTAAATAAATCATCGATCTAACAAAAAAATTATCTTTTTGGTTACTTTTAGAGTCAGTTGCACAAACGTGGTTCATTCTCAGTTCAAGATGTTTCAACCAAAATTGTGGTGGATAAGTAGGACTCAAAAAGGGTCCAATAAGTATGGCGCAAAATCTTAACCATACTATTGTTAAGGTACTACGGTGGTACTACTTAACAATTTGCTAACTTTCTAACTCTAACTTACTAACTCTTTCTTAATTTTTAACATTTTGTAACTAGTATCGTGCCAATTCTGTTGTTTTTTTTTAATAAATTGCTTCTGAACACAACTTAAACAATGACAGTTCGTTCAAAAAACTAAGTAAACAGACCTTTTTTGACGTTTGTAAATGTCAAAGAGTCATATGAAATTAACGCGTTACTAAAAAATAAAATAAAATAAGGTCTTCGATGATTCTAACTTCCATAAAAGGGCAGAAAAAGTATGATGTTAAACTCAATAATTAAAATTTGTAAAATCGTCGTTTTAACCAAGCATCATACTAAAACAGTTTTAACATCGTACTTAGTCGACTAAAATTTTGCGTCTATGCTTATAACTATATTTTAATAAATAATAATAAAATTGTTCCTTTTGTACATTTTTTCTCACATTTAACCGAGTTCAAAAAGTGGTTAACCTGCAGATCAATATTTGCACAATTGAACCCGGCTTATGAAAAACAATTATTTGATACGATTTCAAGAACTGTTTATGCAAAACAAGACTTAAGATCATACAAAAACTCATTCATAAAATTGGATTTATTCCCAATTGAATACAGGAAGTTATGTTACCGCTCTACCGGGGCACAAGTACAAGCAATTATTCTAATGTGGGATTCGAATTCAGGACGTCAACAACTTTCGAAAAAAAGCTATAGTAAAATGACACGATTTTGTCTTTGTGCAGCATAAAACTTTCAATTTTTTTATTATAAAAATCTTATTTTTTTTTATTATTTCAACAACAAAAAAACTTGCCAACATAACAAACCTTATAAAAACTAAAAGTAAAATCAAGTGACGCGGAGTGTATAAACCAATTTATGTTTTTATTAGAAAAAACTCCAATTCTATTTAAACTTAACAAATCAAATCAAAAGCCAAAGTTGAATGAGCTTACACCTCCAACTCTTCGTCAAGCGATTCACCGCGCACATACAAAAAATGCAAAATATTTCTCTGAAAATCTCAGCTCATTAATATTGAAATTAATAAAATAACAGACTGCACTGCATGTGGCCATCTATTGCAGAGAAATAAGATAGATTCATAATACACTCATCGAGTGTGCAAATACACGCGTCTAGCAGAACACCTGCTGGCAAAGTGCCGCCATCAAAAATAGTGTAAGTACTCTATGATTTGTGCTTTATGATCTCGCAGTTCGTCGTTTATAGATTCTATATAAAACCTAATGACAAAAGCTCAGATAGATTCAGTTCTAATCGCAGTGAAGATTTGCATAGTCCGCTTAGATTCTAAAAGTTAGATTGTTATTGTTACTTGGTTTTGGAAATAGCTTTTGTCCTTTATACGTTTACTGCTAAACACTTGGATATTACAGGTTTTCGGATTATTATCAACCGACAACGCATTTTTGGATTAATCTTGTGTCCTTTTGCAAGTAAGAAAATATGTATAAAAATAAATGTGAAAATATTTTTCATATCCTAGGACCAGGTTGTGAGTGTAAAAAGTTTAACTAATTCACGAATGAATTTCTTAAGGACTTAAAATTCCATTAAAATATACCTGTATGTTTTTGAAAATAATTTAAATTGAGAAATTGTGTTAAACTTAAAATTAAATGAGTTAATAAAAAACCTGATAAACTATATTTAAGGATAGAAAATAATGATGTACTTAATCGGTTTAATATGAAAAAATCCGTTAAGTATAATCCTTGGACTAGTTTTTTTTTTGTTTTAATGAGTGTTAAATTTACTTCGTAATTTGTTAAAAATTAATTTCCAAATCGAAATCAACGAAATCAAAAATCTCAGTTCCAGATTTAAGTTTAAATTGGCTGCAACTTTTTTTTGGAAATTTTGTGTGTTTTTTTTTAAGTTTGTTTGGTTTATGACTTGGAAATAAAGAAAATAGTCATACTCTAAAACTTATTGTCACTTCAGAACAGTTCAAAATAAAATGCACGACTGGGTCGCATTGATGAGCACAATGTCACCAACTCTAATGTTTTCTTGTTTTTGTTCCCATTTGGAAAGTTGTTGGAGTTGCGAACTTGCTCTTATGTAAACGACTAAGAATTTCAAAAATGAATGATATTAGAGAAAAACTGTTCATAGGCATAAATTTAAATTTTTAATAGACTAAAACAACTCCTTTAATAGTTGGAGCTAAGCACGGGATTCCATGTGTTCTGAGCAAATATTAGTTTATGTATAAGAACAAAATTATAATTCGTTGTAGTGGTTTCTTAAAAAAATATACAAAATTTTTAAAACATTTAAAAAAAAAATTGATACGCCAATTTAAAGTTTTTATTATTGTTCGAATAGATAGATAGATAGATGATATTTTATTTTCAATTTTAAATTCATTTACAAAATAGTTTTACAATTTGTTTCAAGACATGACTATTGAAAGCCGTCTGCCCAAGTTTGACAAAGTCTTAAAAATAGGTATCTATGTTAATATTTAAAAAGATTCTGTAATAATAGCTCTTCTATATTTTAGTGCCTTTTGACAATATTTGTGTAGGTTATTCCAGTCAGCACCGTTCAAAACCATTTTCATGTCGGATTCCTCCAATACAAATTTCTCAAAAAACTGCAACCTGAACTCTCGTAAAACAGGACACCTTCCCAGGAAGTGATAAACGTTCTCCCTTTCTCTAAGATTGCAAAGCGTACAAAAGATAGGCAAATCTTCTCTGTGTGGAATGAAGTTTAAGTCTAACATTTCTCCTCTGATTCTAAAAACAGTAGATATTACATCTCTTGAATACTTTTCGTTGAAATAGTTGCTTTCGCACTAATTGTGGTTAAGGTTTGCGTATATTTCCCGATGGTTTGAACTTCGTACTTTTTCAATGCTCTCTGCTCGCATTTTTTCATCGACTGCTGTAATCAAATTACCAAACTCTTCTTTCCATTTGGGTATATTATCGATGGTTATTCGTAGGGTGCATCCAGAGAATTCTGATAATGACTCGAATTCCTCGAAAAACAGTATTTTCTTCTCTATTGCATAACGTGCTATGCGTGGTCAACCTTTCTCCGTTGAAAGACATAGTTTTTGTAAATTTGTTTTCAACGAGCAGCATATTGTTTGGGGAAGACTGCGGTATCTTGAAAACGCGTTTAAGGAAAAATCGAAGGAGTTTTTCTACTGAATCATATCGTTTACAGCTCCACACTTGTGCATTATTGATTTGGAGACTGCCTGAAAAATCCGATATTTTATTTTTGGACATATATGTCTGTCTTCCAGGCAGTTTTTCCGGGCCGCACTTATAGCTGATTTAGCTGCAGAAAGTTTTTCTTGGAAATGATGCTCCCTGTTCATATTGCTGCTAATATTCATACCCAGATATTTATATGTCTTCACTGTTCGTATTTCTTGACCATCGAGAAACCACTTTTCATTTCCTACCTTCCATTTCTCGGCCTCTTTTAAAAACCATCGTTTTTGATTTATTTATATTAATTTTCAGTCTCCACTTATCGCAATATTTTTTGAGCTGATTGATCATACCTTGTAAGCGCTGTGGTGTATCCGCAAACAAAACCAGATCATCTGCGTACAACAGGACTTTTATAAGAATCCCACCAATCCTTACACCACCATCCAGATAATTTGAAACGTCGTCGATAAACAAAACAAATGCTTGTGGGCTTAGGTTACATCCTTGTTTGACGCCAGTGACCGTTTCGAAAAAATTGGATAGCTGATTTCCGTTCCAAACCGCCGAAGTCGTCTTTTCGTATATCCTTTCAATCAATCTTCCAAATTTTCTTGAGATACCTATTGTTCGAATAAATATTAAATTTCAAAAAAAAATATTGAGCAGTTTTTGAGATATTGAATTTTCAAAAAAAAAATAGATTTTTTTTTTTTCAAAATTCAAAAAAATATTTTTTTTCTTAAGTTTTGAAATGCAATGTTTTTTAAACTTTTTAAAATCTTCTCTATAAAAAATTTCATTAAAATCCGTTATGCCAATAGTAAAAAATTCATAATTCGAAAAAAATCGTTCTATGGTAGGTTCAGTCAGTAATACCTATATATTGTTTTCAATTTTTTTTTATTAAATTATAGATTGTAAAAAATAATTGAAAGAAAAAAATTTAGCCAAATTTTCGGAACCGTTTTTGAGAAAAATACGACTTTCGAAAACCATTTTTTAAGATTTGTATGGAGGGTACTGATATTTTTAGGTAAAATATATTTTTTTTCTCACATCTTGTAATTTATATGAAGAAACTTTTATTTATCAAGTTTTAAGAAATATTGAGTTTTGAAAAAAAAAATTGAAATTTAATTTAAAAATCCAAAAAAAAATTTTTTTGAAATATTTGAATACACAATAACATTCAAACTGCTGGGGAGCTTTAGCATACAAAAAATGATCAAAATCGATTGTACCGTTTTTGAGAAAATCAATAACCAAACAAACGGTTCCTAGGGGGTACCAAAAATAACCATTTTTTGGAAATTTTTTCCAACCATTTTCTAGCTTTAACTAAATAAAATTTTTTGATTTTTTTAAACCTGAGGGACAGTTTTTGAGAAAAAAAATATTTATAAAATTTCGAAAAAAAATCGTATGACAAGTACAGTTATTTTTGGTCTTAAGAAAAAAATGATATCTACCAAGTTTAAAGAAAATCGGCCGTGTCGTTTAGGCTGTAGTCGAAAAGACAGACAGACGGGCAGACAGGCAAACAGACAGAATTGCGAAAACCACTTTTTTAGTCTTCAACTTTGATCAAAATCACGAGTTCGATTTTTTTCTGAAAATGCATAACTTGCCTCATAGTACCTAAAAGTCGCAAGTAAAAATAGTATTCATATAGGTTAAAGAAAAATTGTCCCATCTTCCCACAGTTAATCTAATAAATTAGTCCAGTACAATTTTTTAGTCTTATATGCAATAAACCTTAATTATGAACTGGATATCAGAGTTAACCTACATATTTTGCGTTTGGATATTAAAAACTGTGTTTTAATTCTTTTCGTTCTTTTTAATAAAATTTTTTGAAATATAATTCTTAATGCATATGATTTCGATTTAATTATTAAAGACGTAATTATAATAATTCTTGCAGTTACATCAGAAGAAAACCCAACAAGAATACAATGCAATTCCAAACGTTATAAAATTTATTGTTTAATAGTATATATATATGTATGTTAGAGTGATACTTAGCAATGATGTGGTGTGCTCTGCGGTCTCGATCCAAGTGAAAGAGCTGAGTTGTCGTCGATCGATCGCAGTGATGATAATTATAATTAGCGTAGATTTTCTACCCACGCATATTCGCACAAGAGTGCGTTGTTGTTGTGATTTGTGGATGCTGTTGTAAATTAAGAGCAATGATCGATCTCTGTATCAAAGTCACACCACATCATACCAACACATGTAATTCAAAGAAGTTTAGTATACAAAGAAGAAGAAGTTAACTATGAATTTACATATTAATAAAATTATGTACACTGTACGAAATTCCAGTAATGTTTAGCCAAAAATTATAAAGTTCAAATATCAAATATTAATGGATAATAAATGATGTAGAATTAGTTTCCAAACATACCGGCCCCCCTGGAACGAGTTTCAGGACGTCGGTAGCAAGGCCAATTTTGTAATAGGACGAATAAGTGTTCCTGTTGCTGTTCTTACGTTGGCAACTCTTACTCTTTCATCGGTGCCAGGGTTGACTGATACGATTCGGCCCAAAACCCACTTCGTTGGTGGAAGATTACGTTCTTTGATGACCACCAAGTCTCCAGGTTTAAAATTTGTTGTAGGTGTCTGCCACTTCGGTCTCTCTTGTAGAGATGTCAGGTACTCAGTGTGCCATCGTTTCCAAAAGCCTTGCACCATGCTTTGGATATGATTCCAGTTTGAAAGGCGGTTGCTTGTAGTGTCGATTTGACTTGGTTCAGGAACAGCTGTGAGTGGTTGACCTATAAGAAAATGACCTGGGGTTAGTGGATTCAAATCAAAATCAGATAAGGAACATAATGGACGAGAATTAAGTATTGCTTCTACTTGTGCTAAGAAAGTATATAGTTCCTCAAATGTGAGAATTGAGCCCCCAACAACACGACGCAAATGCAGCTTAACTGACTTGACGCCAGCCTCCCATAACCCACCAAAGTGTGGAGCAGAGGGAGGGATAAAGTGCCACGATATGCCGTCCATAGCTAGGGCTGTAGTTACCAAATCATTATGCGATTGTGCCATGACCAGAGTGTGCATCTCATTTAAGCAGCGACGAGCTCCATGAAAGTTCGTCCCGTTATCGCTGTAGATGTTGGTACACTTCCCGCGTCGAGATACAAATCTGCGCAAAGCTGCAATAAAGGCGTCCGTTGTTAGGTCACTGACCAGTTCTAGATGTATGGCCTTTGTAGCCATACACACAAACAAGGCGATATAAGCTTTGGACATCTTAGCTTTACGACATCGTGATAGTCTGATTGTGATAGGGCCCGCATAGTCACAACCGGTATTTGTAAACGGCCGACTGGGTTGAATGCGGTAGGACGGTAGATTACCCATAATCTGCTGGCTGTTTTCTTTACGTTGCATAAAACACGTTTTGCAATTGTGAACTATTTTGCGGATAAGATTTCGGCTACCCAAGATCCAAAATTGTTGTCGAACGAATGCAAACGTTTCAGATACTCCTGCATGTAAATATCGGTGATGGATATCTGTAATAATGAGGTTAGATATGGAGTTAGATTTAGGTAAAATGATAGGATGCTTGATATTAAATGATACGCTTGCGTTTTTTATGCGTCCACCAATGCGAAGTAGCCCATCACTGTCCAAAAAGGCGGCGTATCTCAATAGTTTTGATTTAGCAGGTAGTTGATTTTTGGTTCGCAAATGCAAGATATCCTCTTCGAAGAATGATATTTGAACAAATTTTAATAGGGCAATTGTTGCCCTTTGGATTTCAACGTAGCTAAGTCCATGAACAGCTCGAGGATTGGTTTTTGGTTGAAGGTTGGAAATATATCTAAAGATGTATGCAACAATACGTTGCAGTCGACTCCAACATGAAATCTTTTCGATCAGATCGCGAAAGACATGTCCATCAAACGACGTGACGAGTGCATGCCTTGCGACTGATTTCTCCTCCAGGTTAACTGATTGAACATCCAAAGTACTTGTAGAAAGGTTTGATTTTGGCCAATGGTCTTCTGAATCGGACAGCCAATGTGGACCGGTCCACCAAAGAGTGTGATCGAATAAATTTGCAGGTAGTACACCACGCGATGCACAATCTGCAGGGTTCGATTCAGACGGAACATGTCGCCAAACAGATCTGGGTAGGGTTTCCAAAATAGCGGCGGTTCTATTGGCGACGAAAGTTGCCCAGCGACGTGGGGGCGATGAAAGCCAATGCAGAACTATTTCGGAATCGCACCACGCAAAGGTTCTATTAATGTTAGTATTTAATGACGATTTTATTAAGTTTATTAATCGCGCAAGCAAAACCGCACCACAGAGTTCCAGGCGGGGAATAGAGACCGGTTTTAAAGGGGCTATTTTAGTTTTAGCAGCAACGATTACAACATTCACTTTCCCGTCCGCAGATTTCGATAAGGCATAAACAACCGCGGCATAAGCTAGCGATGAAGCATCTGAAAAGCCGTGCAATTCGATATTTTCATCAGAGGAGAACACATTTCGCGGAACACAAATTTTTTCAAGCAATGGCAATTGGTCACGATAGTTCAACCATTTTTCCGCGAGGTCGTGGGGAAGAGGATCATCCCAACCCAAATTTAAATTAGATGACCAAAGATTCTGAAACAAAATTTTAAAGAGGATCACTGAAGGTGCTAAAAGCCCTAAAGGGTCAAAAATACTGGCTACTTCCGATAGCAGGGTTCTTCTTGTTATCGAGGGACAAGTCTTGGAGCTTGTTAGGCGATATGAGTACATATCCGAAGAAGGGTTCCAAAACATTCCCAATACCTTTATGATTGACTCCGAACGTTCAGAATCCACGAAGGAATACTCGCAGTCTTCCGGATTTTGTTTAGCTAATAGAGCCCAGCAATTGGAACTCCATTTGCGAAGCTGAAGACGAGCTTCCGATACTAACGCGATGAGTTCAGACTGTAATTCGAGCAACTCTTGAATTGAATTTCCACCCGTCATTACGTCGTCAACGTAGACGTCACTAAGCAAAATCCGAGTTGCATTTGGATACACAGTTTTATAGTCATTGGCGATTTGTTGTAGTACACGTACCGATAAAAATGGAGCCGAAGCAGTACCATAAGTTACGGTTCGTAGTCGATAATGTTCAATGCGATTGTTTGGATTTGATCGCCACACTATGCGTTGATAATCACGATCCTTTTCGTTTATCCATATTTGTCGAAACATTTTAACAATATCGGCGGTAAAAACATAACGATGTTGTCGAAACCGTAGGCAGACTCCAATTAGATCACGTTGTATAGGCGGACCGATTAACAACTTGCTATTTAATGATTGTCCTTTAGAGTCTTTGACAGAGCCATCAAATACGACGCGAAGCTTCGTTGTCGAACTGCCCGGCTTGAAAACGGCATGGTGGGGTAAATAAAATTGGCATGATGAGTTTCCTCGAATTTCATTTTGTGGAATAAGTTCCATATGACCAAGTTCAAGGTACTCTTGCATGAATTTGGCGTATTGCCGATTCAATTCAGGCATATTTCGGAACCGACGCTCCATCGAATACAGTCGGGTAACCGCTTGCTGCAATGTACCTTCGAACTTTGGTGAATGGGTTTTGAAAGGAAGTGAAACCACATATTTTCCATCAGAAGCTCGACTAAATGTTTGTTGAAAATGTTTTTCAGCTGGATCGTTAAATGCATCAAAAGAATTGTGAGAAGGGATATGCTCTAGCTCCCAAAATCGCTGGAGAAGAACATCCACGTCAAGAGCGGAATGATAAGACGAAAATTCCACATTACGAGTAGTTGAATCAAAAAACTCTCCAGAGATAACCCAACCGAATGTAGTGTTTTGGGCGATAGGTTTTCCTGGTGGTCCTACAACCTTTTCCGATTTCAAGATGGACCAAACCTTATCAGCACCAAGAATCACGTCAACTTCACAAGAGAAATTAAAGCCAGGATCTGCTAGATCCAACGTGCAAATATAATCCAAAGTCGAAATATCAAATGATTTAGAGGGTAGATTCGACGTCAATTTACCCAAAATAAAAGCATCGACCGTTAAAAGAGTGTCGTTATAACGTGACATTAGTTTCAAAGACACGACTCCCTTGGTATGCCCGGCTTCTATTGAACTTAGTCCTAACACTGGGATTCGTGCATGCGTTCGTCGAAGTCCAAGTTTTTGAACACATGATTCAGAGATAAATGATGACTGGGACCCTGTATCCAATAAGACACGAACATCAATAAGCTGATTTTGTATATTATGTAGTCTAGCCAGAATTGTCGGTAAAACTGTTTGTTTTCGAACGCTAAACTCACGAGAATGGTTACTAATCAACGGTGTAAGAGCAGACGAATTAGAAGCTCCCGAAAACTGATTTTCAAGTAAATTTGATGACGACGATTGAGTTGTTGGATAGGGGTCTGATATGACCGAAGAAACATTATTGGATTCATCTTGATGAACCAGATAGTGATGTCGAGCCTTGCATACACGACAACGAAAGGTCGACCGACATTTTTTTACCGAATGACCTGGCCGAAGGCAGTTAAAACAAATAACGTTTGTTTTAGTAAAATTTCTGCGTGATGGAATATCTAATTCAAGAAATTTTGTGCACTGGTATAAAAGATGATTGCTTTTGCATAAAGGACACTGTGAGCAAATTTCAGAAGATTTAGCCACCAGCGCTCGAACCGCACCTGCCTGCTTACCACGCGATGTTGGCAACCGATTAAGAGTTTGGCACGACTCAAGTGCATCGCACCGACGTTCAAGAAATTCAATAAGCATTGTTATTGTCATATCTTCCCGAGACCCGACTTCTTCTGCCCAAGCATGTTTTGTCTCACTGTCTAGTTTATTGACCAGAATGAAAATAAGCCACGGATCACGATTGTTCTTCGACAATGCATTTAAACCCCGAATCACCTCATCTGCACCGTCCGTAATTCTTCGAAGTATTTGCGCATTTGGAGCGTTTATGGATGGAAGTGAAAAGAATGTCTGAACAAAGGACTGAACAACTAAATTTCCCCGATCGAACCGTTTTTCCAGCCTATCCCATGCTTCAGTGTAATTAGCATCTGAAACCTTTATATGTTGGATAAGATCGGCAGCAGTCCCGCTTAAAAAAGATTTCAAATATTGAAACTTATGGGTGGATGATAAATTTTCTTTTACATCCACCGAACCCAGAAACAAATCGCGAAATGACGGCCAGTCCTTATAATCACCGGAAAATTTCGGAATAACGATTGGTGGCAGATTGATTTTTCCAGAAGTTTTTGCCGAAGAATCTAACGATTTCAAAAAGTCACTCTGTTCATTTGCAATACGTTCTAACACGGACGGATTTGAGGTTTTAGAATTCCTTTGACGTATCGCCTCACTCAATTTTGCATGGACCTCAAAGTATTTGTCTTCATATACCCCGAAATCACTATTAAACTCCTCGACATCACCTTCATCGACGAACTGAAGGCATTCATAATGTAGGGTGCTGAATTCTTGCCACGCTTCAATTACCCTATTCAATCTAATTTCTAACATCTCCAAAGTTGTCAATTGTCCAATGGTTGTTAGAAATTCAACCGCACGAGTTATAGTGGCTTTTGCGATACCACGCTTTTGCTTTAACACGTTCATATTTCACAAATATATATTAAGTTCGACGGTGAAATATGAAAAGAAAAAAAAAGCAATCAGATTAGAAAAAAATAGCTTTAAAAAATTGAGTTGTTCACGTAAATATATATATATGTATATGCAGTATTCTTAGTTCATTAAACGCACGAGATTTTCTAGCTATCATAAAATATATATGTACATACATATATGTAAGTATGTACCACGACAGCTCACGAATTTGCGATTTTCTTAGTTTTATGCGCAAGATTATTTCCACCGATTCATATGATAAATTCGGCTAATGCGAAGGACCAATGATTTCGATTTAATTATTAAAGACGTAATTATAATAATTCTTGCAGTTACATCAGAAGAAAACCCAACAAGAATACAATGCAATTCCAAACGTTATAAAATTTATTGTTTAATAGTATATATATATGTATGTTAGAGTGATACTTAGCAATGATGTGGTGTGCTCTGCGGTCTCGATCCAAGTGAAAGAGCTGAGTTGTCGTCGATCGATCGCAGTGATGATAATTATAATTAGCGTAGATTTTCTACCCACGCATATTCGCACAAGAGTGCGTTGTTGTTGTGATTTGTGGATGCTGTTGTAAATTAAGAGCAATGATCGATCTCTGTATCAAAGTCACACCACATCATACCAACACATGTAATTCAAAGAAGTTTAGTATACAAAGAAGAAGAAGTTAACTATGAATTTACATATTAATAAAATTATGTACACTGTACGAAATTCCAGTAATGTTTAGCCAAAAATTATAAAGTTCAAATATCAAATATTAATGGATAATAAATGATGTAGAATTAGTTTCCAAACAGCATAAATATTAAGAACATAGTTACATATTAAGTTTTTAAGTAAAAATAGACACACATTATCTATTTTTAAAACCATAACCTTCAATCAATTTACCGTTGTATACAAACATTTAAATAAATTGGCGCAATATTGCGAATTGGTACGATATTAAAACTAATTTAGTATGATACTCGTACTTGGTTGAAACGACGATTTTTTTTGAATTTTAATTGAGCTTAAGAATTGAGAATTTAGAAAATGTTTAAAATTAAAAAAAAGAGTCATACTAATATCATAATACAAGGCTGTTTAAAATTTTTAAATCTACTATATTAACGAGTTAAATTTGTACGTTAAATCTTCGAGATTATCTCTGGGTGAAAACGTACGAGTATAGTACGAGTATACCTAGTCCTGCCATAAGTTCTGTCCCTGACAAAAACACGTTTTATTTAAAAAATAAAAAAGCAATCAAAATTCTTTTTACGCCATTTATTAAGTATTAAATTTACAATATAAATATATAAGAAATTATTCAAAATGCCGCCCCTTACCCTTCAAACACTTTCTTAAACGATCCGGCCACTCGTCTACGCCGCACGCGCGACTTCCAGTGGAAACGAAGCTACTGTCTTCAACAAAACAGCTTTGAGAGACTCAATATTTCGGTGAGGCTTACAGCAAGCCCTCTCCTCCAAAATGTTCAGCGGATTAAGATCGGGGCTGCCCGGCTGGCAAGCACTGGATATTTCAGCAAGATTCTGCGCCGGCCAACAAAGCAAAAACAACACAACAATGGCTTAAGGACAATTTACCAGAGTTTATTGCCGCAGAAGATTGGCCCTCGGGCAGCCCCGATCTTAATCCGCTGAACTACCGGTTGTGGAACACTTTGGAGAAGAAGGCTTGCTGTAAGCCTCACCGAAATATTGAGCTTTCAAAGGTGATTTGTTGAAGACAGTAGTTTCGTTTGCACTGGAAGTCGTGCGTGAGGCGATAGACGCGAGGCGGTCGTTTAAGGAATTGTTTGAAGGCAAGGGGGGGCATTTTGAATAATTTCTTATATATTTATATTGTAAATTTAATACTTAATAAATGGCGTAAAAAGAATTTTGATTGCTTTTTTATTTTTTAAATAAAACGTGTTTTTGTCAGGGACAGAACTTATGGCAGGACTAGGTAAGTCATCTGTAAAGCAGACATTATTTTACCTTTCTAAATTTTTCCCACTTGTCTAATGATAATGACCTCGAATTATGATTCTAAAGTCTTAGAGCAAATAAAACAAAACTCTTATAAAAACACTTCTCTAACTTTTTCTTCAATAAGACGTAGAATATAATCGATTCCATCAAATCAATTTCCACCACCTAGTTGTTTCGTATAAAAAGAAGAAAATTCTGCACACAAATAGAAAAACAATGGTGCAAGATTTTAAACATCGCAGTGTTAAAATTTTAGTATGACACTATTAAGCTATTTGCTAAACCTAAATCCTTTGATTACTTTTTCTTAATTTTAAAAACTTTATTTTAAATAAAATTTAACACGTCTAAAACATTGACAGTTCGTTTGAAAAACTAACAAAATAAAACTTTTTTGACATTTGAAAATGACGTTAAATGACGTTATTACGACATTAAAAAGTTAAATATGTATTCGATAATTTTTTATTTTAATGAGAAAGTATGATGGTATATTCGGCTAAAATTTGTAAAATTATCGCCAATGCTAGCAAAATCTAAGAATTTCACAAATTTCTTCAGAAATTTAATTTCCGTTATAATCCGTTCGCGTAGAAGAAAAATTGGGGTGGTAAAAATGGCTGAGTCACTTATAAAGAAGTTCCATGAATGAATTTCAATAAAATGTTTTATATAATTTAAAGAAATGTTTTTATGTCCCTGGATGTTTTAAATTTTAAAGAATGCACGAAAAAATGTTAGAGCTTAAAAAATATTCGGACAAAATCAATAAAAATCATGAAAAATTATTGCACATTTTTCGATGAAGTTTATTATATACGATAAAAACACAATAGAAAATTTATTTATTTTTCAATTATTTTTATTATTTTTAATCTTTCGAAATAATGATAAGGCCAGCCAATTGTTGTTTTATCTAATAATATTGTCAGAAGTGAGATCTGACAGTGGGCCTATTCTGCCATATGGGCAAATCTCAGAAACTTTTGACTTTCGTGTAACTTTGAAATTAAGTTACTTCATAGTCATATTTTTTTACTCTATCTCTGATAATTTTTTCGAAAATATAGTATTAGAGTATAAAAAAAGTTATTTTCCACATTAAAAATTTTTTTTTTACCTATAGAACGAGTAAAAGGCAAAAAGTATAAGAAAAATACAAAATTTTATATGTTACTATTAAAATATTTAAAAAGTTTAATGTTCTTACGATTGAAGCATCAGATTTTAGTTTGTTAAACTCAAATGGGGTTCATAAGAGACTTTGAAAATCAAAATTTTTTATGAAAAAATTATGTGCTTTGCTTAGATTTATGACAGTGTTTGTCAGAAGTTTCGGTACTACAATTCCGAAAAAATCATTAAAATCTGGTACGTCTCTTATCATTTACACAGCTTGCTTTGCACCGATTTCTAAATTACATATTCATTTTCTATAGACAAAAATTAATAAATTAAGCTTTGGTAGAGGTGTGTGCTAAAATCGCAACCTGGTTAAAATTAGCTTATACTGAATTAAAAGAGTGCGAAACTTTTTTTTTTCAAGACATTTTCAGTTAGCACTCTAATAAAAAGCAATATTTCCCGTTTTAACTATTGTTCCTTCTTCTAAATCATACTAAGAAGTGTACGTTTTGTCGCTGACGCTACATATTTTATGGATCTTAAAAATTCAGTAGTTAATTACAAAGAAAAATCATTGATATTTTTCATACATTACTTTTTAAGCAGAGAAAAATTTTATTGATAAAAATTTTTAGTAAAATTACGTGTTATTTTTAATTAAAAGCTTCACTATAAAATGTACATATTTAGAAAAGTGAACAAACTTTTACTTAAATATAAATCATAAGTTAAATTTTTATCACTTGTTATAAAAAATTAAAAATTTCTATATTAATTTGAAATTTCGCGCTCACATATTTTCTGTAGTTCAAATATTAACGAATGCAAGCTGTGAGAAAAGTGAAAGAAAATGATCCTTATCAATAACAGTCTTATAAACATAGGTATAAACGACTTACGTCGAACGTTACTGTGGTATCAGTTGTGACTCGGCCACGTAAAGTCGTTTCGTGTTACTGTTTCGATAGTTCAACGTCGCACTATGGGACCAAATGATGAAATTCATCTCAAAAATGGTTTTGGTGAATTTCGTAATTTGAAAAATCTAATGATGGGATTATATACTAGAAATAGTATAACACAGTAAATTTTTTGTATCTTACTTTTGTTCTAGGTACCTAAAATTACCGTTAAAAATGACATTTCGATATTTTTATTTTTTAGAATTATTGGAAGTGAGAGTTTGAAGTCAATTATTTCGTATTTTTCTGGACAGAATGTATAAGTATTATACCTTTTTGAAAAGCCCAAGCCCTCTTCTTTACAAAACAGTTATATTTTTTTAATTAAGTTCACCAGTAAATTAATAACAAAAATGAGTAAGGTGCAGTATATTTTTCATGTGCAACACATTTTGATAAACATCATATAAGTGACTATGTTTCCACAAAATTTATAAGTTTTTATCATTTATTTCCAATATTATTAAGATTCTAAATTTTATTTTTAGAATAAAATATTTTTTGTTTTCCAATTTTAAACTTCCTTACTCATATTTATATTAAAAAAAATCATAATTAAATAAAAATAAATGCCAAGCATTTGAGGGTGGGAGGGAGTGTGTGGTTTATGGTTGCATATAATCCAAATGTAGGTACATAGTTATAAATAACACAAACATTGTTTGACGAGGCTTAAGAACTTTTAGACATTAATTAATATACCTAGTAATAAGGTGTACTTTTGAATTCCTTTTTTTTGTCTTAAGGGCGAAAAACTTTCATATATCAAAAAGGGGCGTGGCAGTACACGGATTTTACTAAAAATAAATAACACTTTTCATAGACTCACTTCTTCATATAAAACTTAATTTAAAAAATGCCTACTCTTAATGAACTTTAAGCTGAAAATAAAATAAAAGGAGTGAAAGTAGGCCGGAAAGTGGGCAGAAAAAATATACATGCGATGTCTTAAGTTTAAAAAAACCTCAAAAACAAATTTTCGGCTTCCTGTTCACTAAAAATAAGAAAATAACAAAAATCTGAAAAACATGGGCGTGGTAGTGGGCGGATTTTACAAAAAACTACTTTCAAATGTTTTCACCGGTAAAAGAAGAAAACAAATTTCATCCAAATTGTTGCAATAATTCTTGCTCCAACAAATTTTTCCCATATAAATGAAACAAAATCTACAAATTTGTTATTTTATTTTATTAAAAAAAAAATAAAATAATTTATTTCTATCTGAAACGTTTTAATATTTTAAATTTTTAGTTATACAAGTATAAGTGTGCAAAATTTCAAAAAAAAAATATTGAGAAACGAAAAAGTTATGGATTTTTGAGATGGTTTGCACCATTTGGTCCCAGTGCGTCGCCGGAAAATGAGTGAGAATTTCTTAAGCATTCGTTAATAAAAGAGGAACACCATCAATTATATTTTCTGATGTAACAATGGTGCTATAAACTTAATTTTAAAGGTGTGCTTAGTTATTTTCTCTTTACGCGTTTTCAAAAGTCTAAAGTCAAAAGTTTCTGAGATTTGCCCATATCTGTTATTCTGCTATAGATTTTCTGTTATGAATCATAAAAGATTTCCACCTAAAAAGATCTTTTATGATTGGTATTCAGAGGTTCGAACTTTTATAAAAGTCTGTTATGCCACTTCGAAAACGAGATCTGTTATGAAACTGAACTAAATCTGTTATCATAATCAGCTGCGATTATCTTAAATATTTCATCTGACATAATTAAAATGGATGACCAACAAAAAAGTAAACCCTTACACACTATTGGTATCCATACCATGGAACACGATTTTACCTCATGTGTTTCTGGAAATACCATGGCCATACTCTACTTATATGTTTATATGATAAATGTGTTTTAATACATTTTCTTTCATTTGTCTCCTTTTAAGAACATTTCGTTGATGAAATAAAAGATAAATATTCAATTTTACTTGATGCACCTGTGTACTTATTGAAATCTTTTATGATAAAAGTCACAGAAGTTTGTCTTTTATTCTTTTATGATTTTTAACAGATTTCATAACAGATTTTGGCATGCTGAATACCAAAAATCCTGTTCGTAAAAGATTTTTTTTTAGGTTCGAACGTTTGACAGTTCATAAAAGTTTTATTAGCAGATTTTATAACAGATTTTAGCATGCCGAATACCGAAATTATAATTCATAAAAGATTTGTTGACAGCTCAAAATTTTGTATGGAAATTCATAACAGAATAACAGAGTAGAAGAAGAAAAGAATAGAATAGGCCTAAATATTTTCGAAACAAATGTCTGAACACAAACATTCACAAAATTGTAAAATGTTGTTTTTTTTCTGACAATTCCTGACAACTCCTTTATTGGTCGAAAGTACTAATGATACTACTTTGAAATATATTTTGTGTTTTTTTTTTCTATGTAAATAAATATGACGTGAAAAACGATGCCCGATTTATGAAGTCGTCCGTCAAAACCAATACTACTGCCATATCATCAAAAAAATTGAAAGTAGATCCAAAAAAATAAATGTGCAATAATAGAGTTTCAACTGCCCACACTTAACGTTTCTCTCTGCTGAACACTTCTACAAGAAAAGCTAAAATTTGTCTCACAAAATAACTATCCTCGGATTGACCAATTTTTAATAAACACACATACTGTTAATTTTTAAACTTGTCAACATTGTAAGAGAAGTCATGGTCGGAAAAACCATCTTATAATGAAATTGTCAGATTTTGGGAAAAAAAATGTGCCAACTGATAATTTAGCCTTGTAAGGTTGTTATCTATTGTCACTTTGCCAGACATTGACAGACCACAATTCGCTTTGGGCCACATTCATTGGGCAAGAAAAGAGCAAAATAACTGTCTAAGCGGCTTAGATGGATTTACCTGGTAAAGACACAACTTTCGCAATGAAGAAAAGGTTTTCGCTAGATGGACCTACTTGTAAATGGGACAAAATAATTTTCAATCATATCATTTAGTAATCCTACTATCCTATCCTACTAATATTATAAATGTGAATGTTACGATGTATGGATGTTTATTACTCAATAACGCTTGAACAACTGAATGGATCTTGATAAAATTTAACACACACAAAAGTTATAGTCTGGATTACCGTATAGGCTACTTTTTTTTATTATCAGCGGAGGGGCATCTTCGTATTGCACTGAAATGTAGTACATATACATAAGTAGTTGCATTGAAATGCCATACTTTGGTGGTGCGGGCCCAGAGGAGGGGCATTGTTTGATTAATTTACCTAAGCAGTAACGATAAAACACTCAAAAAAGTTAAAAAAAAAAAATAAAACAAAAATAAAATTCTCCGAATTAAAAACAAAAAAAAATTGACAAATATTTGTGTGTCTTTGAATTTAAACTATTTTAAGGTAAGTTAAACTTTATGTGCTTACAGGTTTAACTACATACATTGTTATAGGATAGTTACATATGTACGTATGTGATTTGCTCATTATTTGTTAGTTTTTTCAAAATATCCTTTAAGAAAAGGACTTGATTGGATTTATTGGTTTGCTGTTTTGTTTTAATCCAGGTACATGCATACGTTAAATAAAAATAATTCGTACGCTTTCAACTTCTCATGTTGAACATGAGATCAGTTGTGACAGTTCTTGGCTAAGCTAAACGTGTTTATTATTTCAGTGGTAAGTCGTCTTTTTCAAATAGAGCTGTTCAACGATGACACACAGAAGTAAAATAAACACCCAAAAACAACATTCCGTACTTCACACAAGATTTCCATTTACACAAGATTTCCAATGCAAGAAAAACTGAGCGAATCTACAGAAACTTTTAGACACATGATTTATTTTGAAAAACTTCAGTTAAAAAAAAAAATTGCCCGCATGGGTACGCTAGTATACATTATATTACTACCAGATTGAACGCGATTGTCAGGCATTATTTTACCCCAACTGGTTACAAGTGACCTCAGTTAAGCTAACACTTTCGACAGGACAACGCTCCAATTCACGTATCTATGCCAAGCTTAGCCGATTTTGAGTAGTGTAAAATCAGTTATTTCAACAATTGGTTGACAAAATCAGCGGATATTCAAATTATTAAAAATTTCAGGTTGATTTGAACTTATCGCACCCTTAGAATGAAAGTGACCTAACTCAAAATTCCCTTAACTTTTGATTTCGCAATAAACTGGCCTTAAAATGGGATCTCTAAAGCCCTGTGGTGAGATACCGAAATATTAGTAAGAAAGGGACAGTCTGTCTATACATCGGTTTCCCATAAATTGCTATTTTTCAGTTAGGTCACTTTCATTCTAAGGGTGCGTTATAAAGTTCGATACAACAACAAATTCGCGGCAAAATCTTCCTGAAGCGAAAATCCGCGACGAATCATCGCATTACATGATGCCGTAAGCCGTTTTCGAAAACGTCATCTGCATTAAAAATGCATTTGCAGAATGTTCTTAAATGCAAACTGCAAGTCAACTGTTCGAAAACCCAAAACGAAATTTTCATGCAAAAGCATTATTTTCAATAACGCAGTTTGCTTAAGTCATATGTTCGATAACATTATTTGCGGCGCAGGTCTGAAGTAAAAAAAATCGAGTTGACGACAAAAATAATTAAAGTTCAAAAAATAGAGTTTAGATTGTATTTTTTGATATGGGTTCACTCACAACCTTTGGTAATCTGTGTTGCCCACGTAAGTAGTTAAATTGATGCAAAACAATATCAACTTCTTCATTTGTAGTTGGCCATCTCACAAATTTTGAAAGTAGACGTACAATTGTTTTGCAAGTTTTAATTAAAGTATGAAATACGCTGTTGATCGATTTGTTGAAACGATCTCCAATTTCTCGGTATGAATTTATGTTGCTTAAGGCCCAAAGAGTAATGTATAGACTTTGTTTTAAGTCTGCACCTGGGCTTCCTGTTTTTGCCTTTTTCCATAAAGAGCTTAGTTTTTCCTTTAATCCATAGAATTAGGTAAGAATGTTACTTTTTATGAATTGAAACGTTTCATTTATTTGTACTTACAAGATATATCAAGAAATATATTTAATTTATTTGACATTCTGAAATGACTGAAGAATTCCTCATCCGAAAACTTTTCGATTGTTTTCATATAATTACGCATACGCGTAATTTTACGGCTCGAACTTCAAAGTTTAAAATAAATTGCCTTTTTTTTGTTTAAAAATATTTTTTTTTTGCTATAGTACTCGTAGCACGTATTTAAATTTATCGAACAATTTTCAACCACAATTTTTGAAAAATTTTTAGCATCCATTTTTAATTTAGTTGACCGTGTTCGTAAACGTCAAATGCATTTGCAAGAAAATTCACTGACGTTAATCAAAAAGATTTTGTGCAAGCAGGACGATTGGATATTTGACGACAGAAATATTAGCGTCCAAAAATGACGATCGTTTGACGATCAAATTGACGTTGATTTGACATTTTCGAAAAAAGCCATATTCATTTAAAAAAATGTGTTTCTATGTCAAAAATGTACGCCGCCGTTCCAAACTTATTTCGAGTTTTAAAGCAAAAATATTGAAAAGCTTCTGTAAAAATCAAAAATTGCAAATACAGTCGAAACTCGATTAACCGGGATGGTCGGGACCGAGCTCATCACGTATAATCGAAAATCCCGGATAAAAAAACTTTTTTTTCTCAAAAAAAAAAAGTACATAATTGATATTTAATTCTTTATTTTTATAAAAAAAAAAAAAAAACATAAAATTATTCCATAAAACTTAACAATTCAGTACATATTTTTGTGTATACCTATATAGATTTGTTTCTTTTACGGATAATAGTGTTTTGTACGGATATTTGAGTTTTTTATGTCAAATATTTTCATCACGGATAATAGAGCGGTCCCGGTTAATCGAATCCCGGATAATCGATTTTCAACTGTATGTAGTTTTTAACTTTGTTTTTAATATCTTTGTAATCTTTGTATCTTTGACTATAAGTGCAAAGATGCAATAAATTCTAAACATACTCCACACACAATTCCTACGCCTATGTAGGTACTCGTATGTACAATAATGTATAGTTTAAATTTGTTTGTAGGTATGTACTATTTAAAGCAAAATAAAACACAATAGCGCAAAATTTTAAACGGTGTCGTTGGTTGGTTTGTTTCAAATCGTATGATATGATAACACAAATTATCGAAAAGAAAATTTTTTATGATTTGTGTTTCTGATCGCTATATGTATCTGGCCCTTAACATGCGGTCTCCACTAGCGATGAATCCAGAGCATGCTTTAAAGCATGCGTTCATTATCGCAAGTGGAGACCGCCATCGCTTGCGATAGAAAGTATGCTCTCATCGCATACCATCCATCGCTTGCTTTATCGCAAGGAGAACTGTCATATTGTTCTGGCGTAACCAAATTTAATTTAACTGAGTTTGAGTTTTGCGTGCGAAGAAAGCTTTTGCTTGGGGTTTACGTTTTTCTAACAAAATTAAAAAAAAATCTGATTTGAAATTGTCCATAGAACTCATTTATATCCATTAAAATTATTCACTATACTAAAAAAGTATGCGATGAAATGCCCAGCCACAAAAATCTGACAGTTCTTCTGCTCTTTGCTTTCTGCTTTGGCTATTGCAATTGCGATGGATTTATCGCTAGTGGAGACGGCGTGTAAATAACATGCTGACTAATATTTATCCATAAACATGAGAAATACTGCAGCTTTCCATCCTCTGCGATCTTGGACACGCTGTTTCCAGTCTTTAAGGTCAAACGCATCTTTAAGCAAACTTTGTCTTTAAAAAGGAGGTTCGATTTCCACGTCTCCTCGATCTTGGGGACCGCGGTTATAAGGGTCTCTTGGCTGGGGTATTGTTGCAGTCTTAACCGCAACCAAATTTTGGTACAGGTCATAGAGCTTAGGGTTATAAATATATTCTTCTCCAATCGCCCACCATTTATCCCAACAATCGTAGAAGAATTTTTCTTTCCAGAAAGCTTTCTTTCTTTCCGCTTTTAGTCCAACACGTTAATCAGGTCCGCTAGTTTAATCTCTTCGTGTTACGTGTGAGGAGTTTTGAACCCATTAGTTTCGCCAAGCTGAATTCTTCGTCGTAACTCCAAGGTTTCGTTCATGGGGTGAATAATTACTCCGGGGTAAATGAATTGTTGATACCAAGTGTGACGTTTTAGAAGTCTGACCCAGCCTCAACAGGAATAAGTTATAACAACAATACAGAACCATTTATTCAATTATTCGAATACCTTTCCCACTCACAAATGACAAACTACGAGAATAATTTACTTTGTTGATATCTTGATATCAATCCATAAAAGCAAACTTAATAAAGTTATTTAATATTCTAAGTTCGTTCCATGTAAGAACACTCATCGATTTATTGTGCAACGTGTGAATGTAAATTAGCTTATTATTTAGTGTTGATTTTAATTTTTGTTTTTTTTTTTGTTGTTAGAAATTACTAACAAACCTCAATGGCAGCGACGACGCGGCGGGTCAAGTTAATACAATAATTGAAATGCCTATGTTTGTAGAATTATAAAACTAAAATTATTTATGATTTATTTGTGATAATAATTATATTAAGTTTCCCACTAAGTCGCTGAGAGAAAAGTTCATATGTGGACTAAGCTTCTGGGGACTTATGTATTTCTCTACACATGAAGTATTAAATCCAATTTAAATTTTCCCTACTACATAGTGAAAACTCAAAAGATCGATAAACTCAATTTTTTAATTAATTTCTTAATTTTTTTTTGTTTATTGCAGATAAGCTCAAAATGGCATATAAGCAGTTCTTAGGGCTTGTATTACTATTAGCATTTTTTGATAGTTACTTGGCAGAGTCTCCAAAGATTCGTAAGCTTTTTAATATCTTGTTTTTGTTGTTAATTTTGTTTTTAATTTTTAATTTTCTTATTATAAAACATTCTATTAATTTAGCTGATTACATTCACATCTGCCATCGAAATGATCCAAAATTCAATGAATGCATTCTAAATACTGTTCACGATTTAAGACCGTACTTGGGCGATGGCATTAAAGAGCTAAATGTTCCTCCCTTAGAGCCCCTTTATATTGGGGATCTTAACATTTTGGATGGTGGACGTGGGGGATTTACAGTGAAAACCAAAAATTTAAACATTTATGGAGCTGCTAACTTTGAAATCAAAAAGTTGAAGTAAGAACACAAAATATTCCTCCCGAATAATACGAACTTATAAGCTTATATTTATTTTTAATTTAAGCGCGTTAGATCAAGGTAGACACATTGATTTTGAGATGATTTTACCAAGACTCCATGGAGAAGGGACTTACGATGTGAGTGGGCAGCTTTTGGCTCTACCTCTTAAAGGAAATGGAAGATTTAGCGGAAATTTCAGTAAGTTTTTAATCCTCGATCTTGATAGACTTTATTAAGCAACCACCTATGCATTGCAGCTAACTTTACGGCATTTGTGAAGCTGCAGTTTGAAATCAAAAAGGACAGTAACGATGTGGAACGTGTTGGCATTAAAACTTTAGAAGTAAAAATTAAAATGGGAAAAGGACGAATTCGTTTATATAACTTGTTCAATGGTGACAAGACACTCGGTGATATCATCAATGAAACAATCAATCAGAACTTTGAGACATTCACTATGGAATTAATTCCACCGATTGAACGGGCCTTAGAGAAGAAATTCCTGTCGATAGCTGGAAAAATCATGGAAACATTTACGTACGACGAACTATTTCCTGTGTAAATGAAAGCGAAAAATTCAGCATAATCTCAGGATGTGATAGCTTTTTACACTTTTAAGTCAATTGTTTTTGTTTTTTTTTCTTTAACTTTAATAACATGATTTAATTAATTGATTTTCAATTTCGAGTTTTATTAAGATTATTTTGTATGTTGATACAGGATCTTTATAACTTTACATCTATACCAGTAGGTTTACAACAATTTATCGTCACTTTCATTACACACTGTATTGAAAATGTATAATGTGTATTCAGTTTCAGTCTGTTGTGTGCAACTGTAGCTATTCATAATCTAAAAACTTTTAACAAATGCTAATTTAATTAAATTGATAAGAAGTCATCTCTCCGCCCTCTTGTCTCTCCATAGTTAAGCAAAGTTCACTGAAAGGTCACCAAATGGAAAATGAAATAAAATCCAATAATAGCCGTTTTTCATAATCAGATAAATGATCCATGTTAAGGATTATTCACATGAGAGCGACCAACGACCGACGAATGAACGAACGTTCGCCCATTTTGACATTTCGTTCACATGCATTTTTTTTTATTCGTCGCGAATGGCGTTTACTTATGTCATTTTCCATTGGTCATCCAGAAGCGTGTCTGAAAGCGTCCAGAAGGAAAAAAATACTCTTCTCAGAAGAGAATTTCACTCAAAAAGTACTAATACACATACTCAAATGTCAAAAATAAAAATCGGCAGCAGCATTCTTGTTTGATTTTGTTTCGTTTGTGTATGTTACAGTTAAGTTTGTTTGGAAATAATTTACTTAATCCAAAATATAGAAATAATTATACAAATAACAAATAATAAATAACTATCGCAGATTTTCACCAACACGACGATTAAAAAACGTTTTCTTGTAAAAGCAGTCTTAGACAACTTAGAACGATTTTGAGGTTAGTCGCGTGGAACAATTCATTCGTTGCATTGTGGATTGTATGTGGAACATGAATAGTGACAGTTCGTAGCAATCATATTGCAATTCGCGACGACCAATTTATTTTCTCAAATTTCTCTTATTTTAGAAATTACAACGCAAATCTTAATATTTTAACATTAAATTAATCTATATTTCTTTTGTAAAGTTTTTTTGAAGAATTTTAGGCTTATATAAGATTTAAATCCCATTTGTTTTTTTTTATTCGTTGGTCGCTCTCATGTGAATAGTCCTTTAAGGTACCAAAAAAAAAAGGTGAAAGGTGTAGACTTTTTTGTATTATAAATACAATCGTTATCCCGAATTATGTTTATTAATTTGTCTTCGAAAGAGCTCATATTTTTTTATTAATTTCTTTTCTTTTTTAAACAAAACAAAAACAATATGAACTGTCAAACGCCCGACGAAATAGAAAATAGATCTACTTTTGTTTTGGCCTGGCGTTGGTCTGACGTTTACGATATTATGATATAAACCTCAGGCGTTGCTGAGGCAACATTTCAGATTGCCACATTAGAGTTTATTGTTTTTATATGTAATTTCAAAGCCCGACCGTCTGAGCACAAGATTGTGGTTTGGCTATAAATGTTTCATGATCCACAAACTAGTTTTTACTCAGAAGGGTAGATGGCTATTAAGCTTTGCATATGCTGTCAGAAGTGTATAGAAAAAAGACAAGAGATGGATACATAACATTGTTGTCATTCTGACATAAGTTTTATTTTCATTTGATGATCTGAATCATTAGTGTTAATAAAATAGGGCCTAAGTAGTAAAACCATTCTCATCAATTTCGTCTATCTCCGACTCCGATACTCCTTACGCATCACACGTATATGCTCCACTGTCTGTGGAGCGGAGGGGATGCATAAATCGAACTGAGCCATCACGTTTGTGAATTATGGGGAATTACACTTACGTGGATGGTGTTAAAAGGGTACTTAGGTAAATACATTGCTAAAAGATTTCGAGGGAATCCTATAATTAAAGCAATATCAATAAATCGTCCTATCCTAAAGTTAAAACTTCGGCACCAAATTTTAAACAGTCTGGCGCAAAATTTTAAACAGCCTATTGTTAGGGCATTAGTATGATACTACTGTTTTGAAATTGAAATCATAATATTTTTGTAATTCATTTAATTACTTAATATGTTTCATTCAACTTTACTTTATTTAAAAACAATTAAGAATTTGTTTAATTAACTTCATTAAATAATTATGTAAACGAAAACTTTTAATCACCACTGTATCTGCGGATTACCATATTGAGTACTTTCGATTAGTTGTTCACATAATCCAAAATCATCTTTCGTTGATGTACGGTAGATTAAATTTTGTTAAGTTTATTGGAAAACCGCAGTTACAATGGTGAGTGAGAGTTGGAGTATTTTTGGTAATAAGCTGTATAGAAATTCTTTTCTCGTCCACTTGGATTTTGGACTCTTGACTGTGCACATCAGAGCTCTGTATAAGTATACCTTTTATTAATTAAATAATTTTATAACGTTGTCTAATTTGCTGTGGTTAGTGGTTGATTATTTTCCATTTAATTTTAATCAACGTTGGTTTTCTTGAGCTTTTGGTGTAATTTCGACGCATCGTTTATTCGCCCATATCGTGGAGTAGTTTTCGTTTGCCTTTTTTTTTTTTTTTATAAAATCGTGAAATTAATGATTTGACACAAACTGCGGTTTTCTAATCTTTTTTTTGGCATTAATTTCTCGATCATTACAAATCAACTACTAAACAATTTGCTAACTTTAAAGTAACTCATTCTTAAATTTAAACATTCTCCAACTAGTATCGTACACGCCTAAAGCAAAAAAAAAACTAAGTAAACAGACCTTTTGTGTCGTTTGTAAATAGTGCGATACTAAAAAAATAAAATAGGTATTCCATGATGATGAAAAGGGTAGAGAAAGTATGATGCTATTTTCGATTATAATTTGCAAAATCGCTGTTTTAACCTAGTTTCATACTAAAACAGCTTTAACATCGTACTATTTTGCGTCTTTAAATCAAAAATTCACGTCTGATTACTTAATTAAACATCTTCATTCCCAATGTGTGAGACAGTGCGATTTTTGGGGCAATCAATGCCATTTTAACAGTAAAGCGATTGCGTTACCGAACGAAGGTGAGATACACTTTTTTGTCTGGAATTATTTATAAAGGCGTTTCTTTCACTTTTAGCAGAAAAAATCCCCTATTGTAGACTAGGCCAAGTTGGTCTTGCAACAGGTATTTAATCCCATACCCATTATTGAACACAGACTTTTTATCTTAGATATATATAAAAATACTAGCCGCCCGTGCTCACGTTGCTAACTACAAATATTTTTTTTTTAATTGTGAATCTAAACCATTCTCAGATCCCCTTGAACACACACAAAAAATTTCATCAAAATCGGTCCAGTCGTTTAAGAGAAGTTCAGTGACATACACACTCACAGAAGAATTATATATATGTATTAAGATTGCAACTTTCAACAAAAAAATGCGTTTTACTTTACCATTAATTGTCTAACACGTTTAATGAATGGTCGCTGCCTGAGACATAAACCGTGTTTTATTGGTAAGTAGTGAATACGCTACATTGCAAAATTTAACATGGAAAACAACAACAGATGATTATTGAAGAAAAGTAAGTTAGTATTGGAAAAGAATATTTTATTGAAGATGGAGTTTCGGATGTTGAAACTTAGGAGGTGTGTGATGTCCGTTCTTATTTATTTTCTTATACTTTGCCTTCACTAGTCCAAAGTGTGATTGCTCGGCAATTAACACAACAAATATTTTTTTAAATACAAAATTTTAATCCATACCGTAATTCCGTTTTTACACTATTGACAAATCCATATTAATTTTGTCACAAAATATTGAATCAGTTTACAGGAAGGCAAATAGGTTTGATTAGTATGTTTTATCAGTACATTGGAATTCGTTCCGAAATGTCGTGTAACTGCGGCATAATCCTGAATTTATATGACAACTGACAAAATGTCTTTATATTGAATATTGAGTTTCTTCTTTCTCCAACACTCAAAAGGATTGAGTATAAGGCAAATAAAAATGTTTTTTTTATGTAAAAGTTCAAGAAATACAATAGTTAGGGATAAGAGAACACTTTGAGTAGATTCTAGGAAAAAGATATTTGTTCGTACTTTTGTAAGCATAATGTAGTCAAGTGTGTAAAAATCCGAAGTGTTAATGCAAATTCAAGAGTGAAAAAACTCTAAATCAAATCAATCTGGATTTTTATGAATATTTCAACTCGATCTGCATTTTCATTATTATTCTTTATCGCGTGGAAACTTGATTTATTCATCTTTCATATATTTGCCCTCTTCTTTGACAAGGGCATATAACATTGCTGTCGCTCCGAAATGTATCGTTTCATCTTGATTTGATGATCGATATAAAATATTGGCAACTATAGCAAACATTTAGGCTAGCCGCGCACTAGCAATTTTTAGTTGCGAAACTGTTTGGTTACTTACAGAAAACAGATGAACTGTTTGGCTGAATGTCGGTGAATTTGCAGATAATTATATGTTCAATAAAATGGCGAACTTATTTTAGGCAATCGTTTAGTTTGTGTCAAAACACAAACTTTTTAGTTGCTTGAACCAAGCGGTTTCGCAACTAAAAATTGCTAGTGCGCGGCTAGCCTTATTAATAATCTCAAAACAGGTGATGAGCTTCACAATTATTTTTATTTTTATATCTTTTTTCCAAAAATAACATTTCAGAAACTTGTAAGACCCGTTTTATTCGTAAGTGATGATTTTTTTTGCCCATGTACCTCGTATATTATAGAAATCTAGTCTAACAATCAAATCACTTTCCATGAATCTAGTACATTTTTTCAAGAACTGTCACTACTACTGTCAGTCTTATCAGTTGTTTTCTTTATTTTCGTTTTCTTTGTTGAGAAAGGGTGTGCGCGAATATTTATTTCGTAGTTGTGAAGACAAATAATTCAAAATTATATTTAGTTGCATGTTGTTATTATACTAAGAATCGGTGGTCTTATATTACAATCATCAATATATTAGAATGCATAACTACCGAGAAACGGAAACTAATTGGAAGTTCATCAAAGAGCTAGGGTCAGGTGCATTTGGGGACGTTTCGCTATGGATGAACACGGAAACTGGAAAGTCAGTAGGTACATACCAACAAAAATAAACAAATAAAATGTGTGCTGCATTTAACTTAACATTAAACAATCTCTCTTTGAGTGCCCTGCCCGGTGCTCGATTATTTCCTAGAATTGCAAAGTGTTTACATACGCTAAAAATATAAAATTCAAATGCGATTAACTTATCGTTAAACAAGCCCTCTTTGTGGCAAGGGCATTCATTTATGATTTCTCAGAATTGCAATTTATAATAAAATAATGTTTGAGTTGAAATCTATTTAACTGCGTATCGGTTATCGGAATGATTTACCTACGAATTATTTCAAATATCTGCAATTTTTCCAAAAAAAAATATTTCTTATAAATCAAAGGTACTTTACATTATTTATCCGCATAGTCATAATGCAAAATAAAGCAATTGCTATTCCTCAATATTGCTCAAGATAATTAAAATGCAGTTTTTGTCGAAAAAGCTAATTTTTATCAGTAACTTATGTGTATTGTTCCGCATATATACTAATTTTATCATGTAGATTTGCCCTTAACTGGATGAGCAGATTTAACTCTATGCAAAGCGTGAACCCTTTGAAATCGGCACTGTCAAATTTGAAATAGATCTTAGTGAATGAGTGGAACTGCAGCCGCTGCCGATATTCCATTCAATGCATCCAAAAATTTAAAAATCGCGCAAGCTTCTGAATATATCTTCACGACAAATAGATTGATCAGACAAATCTGGCTAATATTTTTGCTGTTGTAGCATATCTTCCATTTTTTAAGCTGGAAGATGAATGTTTTTGGGCATTACAGGTTGACTGTGAGTAGCTCTTATCTCTGTAGCTTTGCCTCCGACATACGTATGAATAGGATAGAAGAATGACTATATTAATAGCAAAATACAATTTACATACTAAATATTAAATCAAGTCTAGTTTGGAACGTCGCACAGTGGGCCCAAATGGAGTTTCCCGTCAAAAATCTGTAACTTTTTTGTCTCTTGGAATAATTAGTGAAATTTGGAACATAGTAGGTATCTTTGATATACAGCGTGTCCGGTAATTCATGTGCCATACTTTGGGATGTGATTCTTGGTCATATTCTAAGAAAAAAATTGTTCTACAGTAAAGTCTGATTTTCAACTTTGACATCACTTTTTGACGATTTAAAAAAAGGTTAACTTTGGCGTAACCTGACCCAGTACTAGTAGTAGGGACCTCATTTTGGACTTTTTATTAGAAGAAATAGGTACTCACCTTTAAGACTACGTTTAAATTGAGTTGATGTATTTTTAGGGTCGCCAGATATTCAATTTTAAATGGTGTTCAATTTTTCTTGCCCGGGCAAAACTTTGACTTTGAGGTCATGTTTTTATCAAAAAATGCGTAATAAACATAAAGTTTTTGATTTTGCCTGATGAACAAAACAATAATAAAAAAAACTCGTGAATTAGTGCACCCAAAAACCCATAGATTTCAGGGAAAATCTGAAAGAGGTACAAAATCGAATTTTGGGTTTTTTTTCTACTTTTATTGCAGCACTTAACAATTGGAGTGGTTTTCCACGAATTGATAGGTTATAGGTAATTTTAAGGCTGTGCACTCAACAAAAGGGTTAAAAGTGTACTTATGCCTACTTGACTTGCTGTCAAAACCCTAATTACCTTACCTCTTCTCAAGGAGAGTTAAATTTAGGGTATGAATGATTAATGGGTAAATTAACTAAATAAGTGGTATAAAAGAAAAGAAAAACAAATTCATTAATCAGATTATCAAGTTAAGTCACGAATACAGTTGGATAAGAGCGGTTTTTGAGAGAAGAATACGCAGATATTTTATTGTTTTATGGGTTGTGCAATGGAAATTCAAGAAGAGCACAACGAAGATTCCAGGAACTTTATCCTAACAGACGACTTCCTTCTTGAAATGTTTTTGGAAATACCTTTCGAAGGCTTCGAGAAACTGGATCAGTTTCAACTGCAAGACCTAACGCGGGAGCTGCAAGCACAAGAAGAGTTTCGGTGGATAAAAGAATACTGGCAGCTTGGCTATACAGTTTAATGTTTCCAAATACAGAATTTCTAGTATACTGCTTGGAGAAAATATGTATCCATATCACCATACACCTCTGCAAGAACTGCTTCCCGATGATTTTGAAAAGAGACTCGAATTTTGTAACTGGTTGCTAGAGAGAAGCTTGGATGACAACCAGTTTTTAAACAGAATTCTTTGGGCAGACGAATATCAATTTACAAGAGATGGTATTACGAATTTCCGTAATCTCCATACATGGGCTTCGAGAAATTCACATTTAAGACGGCAAAGATCATTTTAGCACAGATTCAGTATCAATATGTGGGCAGGTGTAATTGAAATCCAAAAACGGGCTCTAGCATGCATTCAAAATGCAGGAGGGCACTTTGTGCACTTATTATGACTGTATTTGTGTGTACATAAAATAAAAAATTACTTTAAACTACACAAGTTATTGTTTTATTCAAACCCATTACACCTCAGGACAAAAAATTATTTTTTTTTTAATTTTACCTGTTTTAGATTTTCCCAAGTATCATAAAATGTATTAGTTTTTGGGTGCACTTATTAATGAGTTTTTTTTTATTATTGTTTTGTTCATCAGGCCAAAATAAGAAAACTTTATGTTTATTACGCATTTTTTGAAAAAAAACATGACCTCAAAGTCAAAATTTTGCTCGGGCAAGAAAAATTGAACACCATTTAAAATTGGATATCTGGCAACCCTAAAAATACATTAGCTCAATTTAAACGTAGTTTTAAAGGTTAGTATTTCTTCTAAAAAAAAGTCCAAAATGAGGTCCCTACTACTAGTACTGACAGAGAAATTGACCTTAACATGGGTCAGGTTACGCCCAAGATATACAGAATAGTTTTCTGTATATCTTGGGTTACGCCAAAGTTAACCTTTTTTTAAATCGTTAAAAAGTGATGTCAAAGTTGAAAATCAGACTTTAATGTAGAACAATTTTTCACATCCCAAAGTATGGCACACGAATTACCGGACACCCTGTATAATGAATCACTAAATACACAATTTTTTAAAATCCATTTTGTTTTTTAGTATTTAAAGTTTATTCAAAGTTAAGAAATCCAATTTTGGCCAACCAAAATGTAGATTTTCATTATAAATTTTGTTTTTATTTATTTTTTTTTTTTACTTTGGCTATACACATTAAGATAAATATATTAACAATAAACTATAGCAACCAAAAATAAAACAATTAAAGCAACGAAAAAACGTTATTTAAATAAAAAATCCTTGCAACAAAACCAACAAATAATTGTTTAAAATGAATAAATACAAATGCAAGTAAAAACAAAATCCTAGTTCTGTAGTTGCTGTAAAGCTTCTTCAAATAGCTCTTTCAAATCAGATGTCGTTTTTATTTGGCAATCCGGAAGCCTTCTGGACTCTTCTGAAAATGTTCACTTGGGAAAAAATCTGATTCCGAAAGGAAGAGAAATTTGCTTCTTGATTTGAAATCAGAATCGAAAACAGAATCAAAACCAGAAGCACTCACACATTCATATAGTTAAACGTCAAACTCAACAGCTGTGATTTTTGTATGCTAATTGTGCGAAGTGTATTTTTCAACATATAGGTATTTATTCTTGATTTTCATTATTGTCCACATTTAATGTTTTACATATACAATCACAAAAAACTTCAGAATCATTAGAATAAAAAAAAGATTGTGTGTACTGACGTACGCGCGGTTGAAGTAAAACTTCTTTTTCCTCAAGCAAAGCTTCTGTAAGATTATAACCTACGAACAAACATTTTGTATTCTAAAAACATGTCGCTGTCTTTGACGGATAACGTGACGGTTTGACAATTTTTTACCACCAACGCCGGAAAAGAAGTTTTACTTCAAAAAATTGAATGTGCGCGCCTAGCCTTAAATGAAATCGAGAAGAAAAGTACAAAACTCCCATGCCACTTGACAAGCAAGTTGCCTCGCTTTGTTTGTATTACCCTAGGGCTGCACGTGCAAGTATTAGCAAGCATGTTGCATGTTGGAAAGCAAGTACACTGACAGCGGCACTCTTGTAAAATTAATTATTAAAGTATTTGATTGATTAGTCGGGTGACGTTCAAATTTATAAATACCAAAACAAATGTCGGTGGCGTGTGCGATTAAGCGAATAAATATTATTAAAAAGTATAATTTCAAAACTTTCAGGCAACCTGATGGTCATTTGGCATGCCGTCTATGACAGCAAGAATACAAATGGTAGTGGATATACCCAACTTTTTGGCGAGTACTTTGTATGCGAGGGTTAGGCCGGGCATTCACGACACAAAATAACTGCGCAAACTGGTGTTTGCGCAGTTTAGTTGTGTTGTGAATGGGGTTGTTTGTGCGGTTTGTGCAGTTAACTGTGTAAAAATTAAAAAATTTTAATATTTTTGCTCAAGTCTTAAATTTGTGCAGTTATTTGTGTCGTGAATGTCAAAAACTGTGCAACCGCTCAGTTGAAAAATTTTATTTACGCTGTGTACATTGTTTTTTTTTTATAATGGCTGGTGCCGGAGCCGATGTTTATATGATTATGAACACATGCTTACAGAATGAAAACTTTTTAAAACTGAGAACTGTGCAGTTTACTTGTATCGTGTTTTGCACAAACCGACTTGAGTGAAATGTCAGTTTGCGCAGTTATTTTGTGTCGTGAATGCCCGGCCTTAGGTGTTGGTAAAATTTATTTGGATTGCAATATGCTTGTCAATAATTATTCGGTTGCATAGCCATTGCGCGTCTGAACCTATAGTTTTATGTTTATCTTTGAATGCAGCCATTTGAAATATTTAAATTCTAAATCGTATCCAACTTCATGTTTTACTTTGCACATGCTAAAAACATGTCGCTGTCTTTGACGGATGGCGTGACGGTTTGACATGTCACTGACAGCTGCATAGAAATTTTTTTACCCCCAACGCCGGAAAAGAAGTTTTACTTCAAAAAAGTATTTAGTTGGGATTCCGGATCGGAAAGAGATTCCGGATTGCCAAATAAAAACGACATTATACTTGATATAAAAGGATCTGATGTCAATAATAAGCCATGAAGGACATCCTCGTTTACTGGTATTAGTGAACATTTTTTTTTTTCAAATCCTTGTTAGGTGCTTCTTGGGCATCTCCAGATACCTAACCTATTGGTAACTGAATTATGGCTTCACCGTGAATCAGTATTTTATACACAGAAGAGAGCATGTAATTCCATTGATATTTTTCAACATAAATGCGTGCAATATAAAATGCATATTCACCAAATTCAAATCTGAGCATTTTTGGACGAAACAAATGATATTTTTGCAGAACTTTGAATATTTTTAAAAATCTCCTAGCAGTGTTGCCATCATTACTGTTACCAGTATCTTGTCAAGGTTTATCTACATATAAACCTAATTAAGCTCGAAAACGACTTTAAACAAGTCTTTTTTTCTCTTCTTTGCTTTTTTTTTTTATTCTCAAGAGTGTTTGTAGAACACTTAGCAAAAGAAGTATGAAAAATCAATTACATAAAACGAGTAGAGTAGATAGTCCGTACCTGAATGCGTTTTCATTTGTAGGTTTGGCTTTCATTTTTATTAATAAGTGATTTAAAATAGCATTTTTGGTCCTTAGTCTACAAAAATTGGTGTCCCGGCGATCTCACATGGAATCATCAGTTGACTGACGATTTTGTCAATACGCAATTTTTGTTAAATTCAGTTCATCTTTGTGAACAGAACGAGAACCTGTTTCCGTTAAGACTTGTCAAACTTTTCCGTGGATTATTGTTAAAAACAATTCATGTTGTATTTAAACAGCTTCTTCATTTTCATCAAACAATTTCATCAAGCAATTCATTGCTTTGGTTTTGTATGTCGTTCACAACTTCTTTAGTTTTTTTCGGGTTTCTTTTGAAAACTCATAGTTTGAAAAGCCATAGTTCAATCCAAATAAAAAACCAAACAAACAACCGAATTATGAGTAGTTATCATCAACATCAACAAAAAAAAAATAATAAAGTAAGTGATTGGTAAAAAAGGGCAGCAAGTACCTCTTTTGCTTCATCTACGTCCCTGGTTACTTTAAGACATTACATTCATTTGATATTATTTGGCACAAAAAAAAAAAAAAAACAAAATAAAGCTTATGAGAGTTTTTTTTGCTCGTACTTTATGGAAAATATATTGCCATTGTTCAAAAAAGGCATAATTGGAGCAAACATTTTTTGTTGTGCCTTATTAGTACTAATGTATTTAGGAATAAAGTCACCAAGTCTCTTTATATATCTAACCTTTGTAAGACCCCTTCTAGAATATGCCTCCCAGGTCTGGTCACCATACCAGCAGATTCATATCCAACGTATTGAAGCGGTTCAGCGTAGATTTTTACGATTTGCATTACGTGGCCTTAGTTGGGATGACCCATTGCACTTACCTCCCTATGAAAATCGTCTTAAACTTATAAATCTACATACCTTATACCGACGACGTGATAATGCAGAAATTATTTTTATACACCAGCTCTTGACTGGTGGCATCGATTGTCAAGCTCTTTGTGCAAAAATTAAATTCAACGTAAACCAACGTCATTTAAGAACCATACCACTTCTATGTATTCCCTTCCATCGAACTGAATACGGCCAGAATAAGCCGATGACTAGAATGCTTCGGAAAGCTAACAGTTCATCCATATTCGATCCTAATCTCTCTAAATCCTCCCTTCTACGTGCTCTCCTAACTTAATCCTTAGTTTTTTATTTTTTTTTTCTGGCTCCTTAGTTTTTAATTTAGTCTTAAGATCTTAATTGTTCTTCTAGTTTTAAGTATGGTTGTTTGCTTTTATTAAGCTCATAAAATAAAATAAATAAAAAATGCACTATAGAAGAAAACAGCGCAACCATTTAAAACCTTAATCAAAGATGAGAACAAAGAAAAAAAAGCATGTTCGTACAAATGATTAAATATATTAAAGAAATTTTATTTTTTTAAATTATTTTCATTGATTTGAAAAGCTCAAATTACAGACTTTCCAAAGAATTATAACACTTGTGTATTCACATTATAAAACGCGCGAAGAAATCTCTGTTAAAGACGTTCTTTATTTGGCCATTCAAATAGGGTAGTATGTGGCGACCACTTCAGGTAGCCATATCCTTAAATAATGCAACTGAATCCATTAAATTTGTATTGCAGTACAAAATTTGACTTTTCCTTTATTTAGTTGCATACAAATTTCAGCTCCCACATTACTTTCGAAAAAAGCGTTTTTGAGACGCTGAATGCCATTTGGGTGCACTGTGCGTCGCACAGAGGGTCCCGTTCATACTAATCAGTTCGCAATCAGAATCAAAATCTTGTTTAAAATGATAAAAACAGTTATAAATAGATACTCACTGCCTTTGAAAATGAAAATATTATTAATACTAAATAGGTACAGTATCTAAAACATTTTCAAGGTTATAGATAGATTTATTTTAAGAGGCCTCCGCCCAAAATATTGAGAAAAACGTGAAATTGGGCAAATTCGTGCAAGGTTTGTGAAGTCAATGCAAGTCGTATTGAAATAAAATAAATTACATATGAAAGAATTACATTTTATCTTGAAAAGCGTCGAGCCACTTTTTTAATTTTTTTATATTTTTCTTATTTAATTTTAATATTCCGGTTGCTTCTTTCGTTAAATTCCACAAAACTGCAAAAGTTGTGCAAGGTTTGTGAGAAACTGAAGTGGAAAACTTATAATATTTTTACGTCATTTTAAAGGTAATGAAGAGACTTAGAAGAGCGTCGGAGCGGATTTTTAATTTTGGGCTCTATTTTTGAATAATCATCTTTTGAAAAACATTAAAATTGCTCATTTTCCAATGCATTTTTTAATGTGTAATTATGTGAAAAGATCATCATAACTTTCCCAAAATGACATAATGCTTTCTGAAATTGTTTATATTAAAAAAAAGTAATCAAAAAGTAACTTTTTATTGCAAAATAACACATTATATAGAAGCCTTTTTTTTGCACAAAAGTCGTTACTTTTGTTTACTGGCTGTTTTTAGTTCATCTATTTTCCAAAACGTGGTTTTTTTCGAAGATAGCTATTTTTTGTTGGAACTGAAGCAAAAAGAAGTATGACGAACATGAAAGTCGAGTAGGCTTTTTGGTATATGAGAGGTTCAGTAAAGAGGTGGTGTAGAAGGGGAAGAAATGGTTGTGAGCAGAACCACGGTGACGGTGGATGATAATATTTGAGGGCTATGATGGTGGAATGGTGGTATAGGGATTGGTAAGCGTCTAAGCGATGAGTATGGTGTGAATGTAAAATGAAGCAAAGGAGTAGATTTAACTTGTTGGATTGTTTTGTGTGTTTTTAGGAAGAAAAGTAACTACATATGTACATTGGTTGGTATGCGAAAAGTATTGAATGTATTATTATGAAGCTCGGTATGTTTGTTATGTAAGAAATCGGTTTGTATCTTATTTTGTATTGCGACGAACGACGAGGTGAATATCCTTTTTTCGAATAGGTATTTAATATTTTTAATAATTTAGACAAATATTGGATTTTAAGGGAATTATTCATTCTAATTGAAAAATCTTGAAATTTTTCATTTTTGAGCTAAAATTTTCAACTTTTTTATTTCAAGGCAGGTATTAGATTTTGCAATTTTGAGAAGAGATATTAGAGTTTTTAGGACATTAACCAACCCCTTTTTAGTATAATGACCTTTTTAAAGTAGAATACAATATTCTCAGAAAATAAAATATTAAATTATCCTTTCTTCGTGAGCTTTTCTTATTCATGAAAATGATGTTTGTCCTAGAGTGGGCGCAAGGTGAATTATAGAATTTGTTTATTTTTTTGAGTTGTAACGTTTCGGGTGTGATTACACCCAAGACTTAAAAAAAACACGAATACAAAAAACACTTAAATAAATAAAAAAAATTGGTATACATTCTTAATTATTGTAAGTACAATCTTTTTTTTATTTTATTATTGTATGTAGATATGTATTGTATACTTAAATGTTTCTAATTAAAATTTTGTTCATGAATAGGTTGGAAGGAAGGTGTGATATCAGCTGAAACGTTACAACTCAATATAATTAATCCACAAACATGATTTTCATAAACAAAATGGCGCAAGATTTTAAATATTTAAAACCTACTCTAAATCAATTTTAGAATGGGGTTTAACTGTAAATATCGTTTATAAAACGAGAACCGACTTTTTGTTAATTTTAAACGCAAAAACTATACTTGAACGTTAGAGAGCTCGTCTAACTTTAACAGTAGCAAATATGTAGCTACTTTATATTTTAAAATTATACTTTATCCAGATTAACAACGGTCATTTCATACCAAAACAAATTGGAGTTGATTTTTTTAAAAGATGTGCTTTGTAAGTAGATTGAATAGATACTCGTATTAGAAATGTTCAAAAGTTCTCTTCGACTTTAAATTTTCCAATATTGCAGCGGGCGATGGATAAATAAATCTGTTATTATCTATTATAATTATAAAATTCTTTATTTAGAAAATACAAGAATATTATAAGAAGTAGATATATAAAAGAAAATAGAACAATGACATAATATGCCGTCTGTCGAAATAATTTACGTGTATTCTTACATTAAAAAATAAAAAGAAAAAAGTATATAAATTAATTGCAGAAACAAAATTATTGAGTTGAAACTAGGTATAGCGTTACAAAAGAATTAATTTAAAAAAAAAACATTAGTTAGTTTGTTGGATTTAAGTTACTGTTTGCAAATACATGTATACAAAGCAAAATTATGAATTTATTTGTTAAGTTATTACTATATTTAATGGCATAATCACAGTAGATATCTAAAAAAAAAGAATAATTGTCCAACGTATCGTAAATTATGAAAAAGTTAGACAAAGTCGTTTAAAATTTTGCGCCAATATCTTTAAAATTAAACTATAAAAACATTTTCCAAATATTTAATCATAATATAATTTACCAATTTGATAGATAAGGAGTAAGGTATAACTCTTTATCTCTTTATGGTGTGATTCAAATTCGCTTCATGTCTTTCAATCCTCAAAAGGATCCTATTGTTTTTAACTATTGGATGAAAATAAATTGACAAGAGTTTATGAGCAAAAAGATCTAATTGTTGTGTTTCACTCTAAGCTAATGTTTGACAAACACTACCACTTCTTCTTAGTTAATCAGGCCAGGAGCATAGGTTTTATTTTCTGCACAGGTAGATTCTTTAAGAAATCTGAAATATTTTTAGCATCCACTATTTGGAACCCAAATTACGAAACATTTTTAGACAAAACTGAAAAATTCAACAAAAATATTCACAAGATATACAAGATATACAGAATACAAAATGTTTAGACAGCATTCAACTTATATTGTAGGCTAAGTCTATTCAATATCCTTTTTTTGTTTCAGCACAAGTTTTGTTAGACGAAATATTTATTTATAAGATTATTTCTGGCAGAATTGAATGTCAATTATTGTTTAACAACATAAATATACACATACACTGCCGGGTCGTTCTTATCGTAATAATACCATAACGTTCAGTATCTATTTTCATCGAACAAATTTATTACTGTTTAAGCAGTTTATTAAGATTATAACACCCTATCAAAATCTAGAACACCTTATTGCCTATGTACAGTGCCGGTAAAAAAAATAGCACCACCGGTAGTTGTTTCATTTTAACTTTTTTAAATTAGTAAATGGACACATATTTCCAGCCTCTACTGTATTTTGTTATTGCTTGAAGTGTTAACTCTCTGTATTGTGTATCTCTGGCACTTAAATGGTAACGGTTCTTTTTTTACGAGGCCATATTGGGGAAAAACCCTTTTTTATTGCGGTAAAAATAATAGCACTGATCGCAGTTTTCACTAGAAAAAAAACAGTTTTTGGTGTCATATTTCAAGGTAAAGTAACCAAATGTTAAGATTTGTTAATTTTGAATAGGTTTCTTCATTTTAAACAAAAAATTACAGTTTTTCAAAGACAATGGGCCGTGGAAAACATTGCACAAACGAAAAACGAGAAATTATTAAAAAAATGATTTCAGAAGGTAAAACTTACGGAGAAGTTCGACGTTTTGTTAACTGTTCCAACAAAATGATCCGAAATTCAATAATATACGCACCCAAAACCGAAACTCGTGGGCGAAAACCAGTTTTGTCGAAAACTCTTGTCTGACGCCTAGTCCGAGAAAGCCAAAAAAATCCTTTCAAGCCTGCGACTGAGCTCAAAAAAGACCTGAATATTACAGCTTGCGTTGAAACTGTCGCCATAGATTGAGAGAACATAATTTAACAACGTGTAGTCCCAGAAAAGTCCCTCTTTTAACTGCAAAACATGCAAAAAAGCGTTTAATGTTTGCAAGACAGCATTTGAACAGGCCAGCAGCGAAATGGCGCAACGTTTTATGGACGGATGAGAGCAAAATCGTGTTGTTTGGCGATAAAGGATCTCGCTCCTACGTAAGAAGACGTCCAAAAGCGGAATATAAACCCAAATACACAAATAAAGTGGTTAAGCACGGAGGTCCAAGCATAATGGTGTGGGCTTTTTTTTCCTACTATGGAGTTGGGCCCATATACTGGATTAAACCCATCATGGATCAACACGTCTACGTGAATATTTTGGAAAATATTATGCTCCCGTATGCAGATGAAGAAATGCCACTTTTGTGGGTCTTCCAACAAGATAATGACCCCAAGCACACCAGTAAGAAGGCAAAAAAATGGTTTGGAGATCATTCAATTAATGTAATGGAGTGGCCAGCGCAATCGCCTGACCTAAATCCCATCGAAAATCTGTGGGCCGACGTAAAGAAAGCAGTCTCAGATATTAAACCGACCAGCAACGAAGCACTCTGGGCTGCAGTTAAGGCGTCCTGGGAGAATATTCCGGTTGAAAGGTGTCAAAATTTAGCTAATTCAATGACGAGACGTTGTGAAGCAGTATTAGCCAACAAAGGCTATGCAACGAAATATTAATTTTGTTGAACTACCTCTAAGGAATAAAATCATAGAAAAAGATTTTGAATTTTTACGATGATTTAGTTTTAAGTTGTACGATGAAGCAATGGTGCTATTATTTTTACCGCTTATTTGTTTGATTTGTTGGAGAAAATATAAGTTTTTTTCAAAAAGTTGATGAATAAAAATAAAAATTCTTTTTGAAATGTGTTGTTTTAACTTAATATAAACTTTTTGCATAATCAAAATTTCCCTCGATATATTGGCATACATTTTATTTTGCAACGAAATTTTTTTCTCGTAATGGTGCTATTTTTTTTACCGCAGCTGTACATCACGACCCATACGTTTTCATATGGTTCCCACCAAAATTGCACAATCAGCACTTTTTACAGGTGCTCTCCTTTCCTATTACAATTATTTTCCCACATTTAGTTTCCCATGAAATGAAAATTATTGTCAAATGTGTTTATGAATCAATTATAAATAGCCATGAAAATTATAATAAAATCAATTTTAATCCAGAAGTCAATTCATTTGTTCGAAATTGTTACTCCCCACCCGAGGTAAGGAGCAATATAATCAAATTTAAACAATCAAGTCGAATCTGAAAGAGGTTTCGACGTTGAACAATTACTAAATTAGTTATTTCTAGGACTTTAGAGTTCTAGTTCTACTAGGTTATGGGCCCAGAATTCCAACAAATAATAAAGAGAAAATTTGAATTATTTATTCTAAATAATTCAAAACTATCACAATTAGCTTTTACCGAATTTGATATCTTAAGTTCACAATACGCCAATTTCAGTGCCGTGATATTAAGAATTGTTGCAGATTTTAGTTCGTCATTTATCTCTATTTTAAATAAATTCTTTATTCATACATAAACTTTATTGCGTGGGCACTTGGCTTTTTATGTAAGTTTTACTCTTTTTGAAAAGTATGTTCTTAAATGTACTTATGTAATTTGTTTTCACTTATTTAAAAATTTAAAATGATATGTAGGTACGAGTATGTACCAAGTTTAACGAAAATTTGGCGAGTCGTTTAGGCTGAAGTCGAACAGACAGAATTTCGAGACTCACTTTTTTCGTCTTCGCTATCATCGTAATGTCAAGTTTGACCAAAATTTCGAGTTAGATTTTTTTTTAACGAATGCATAACTTGCCTTATAGTACCTATAAGTCACAATTAAAAATAGCTTTTTAGTTAAAAGTGAAAAAAAAATTATGCATAAACATGTACATAATGTAAATAGCTAAATACACACATACGTATGTATTTATTTTGACTTTTTTGGGTGTTTAGCCTTTTCTTAATCCCTTTTTACTTTTTTTTTATCAAATTGGTGACTACTAAGAATAAATATAAATAATGTAAATTTAGCAAAAACTCGATCACCACCAAAATTATTTTTAAGATAGCAAAATTCGTATTCAGAATTTAAAATAAAAAAACCTTTCTAATTCATGCAATTCTTTCTTTTTCATTTTATCGAAACCTGCAATTACTAATATATAATGTACATGACTACGTATCTATAGGTAGGTCGAAAAAATACATATCTGTAATATAGGTACAAAATCTTACATAATAACTCTGAATTATTTCAAATTCAAGGTCAACATCACCAATTTTCCATTTTATGATACAGGTGTATACCTGCATACATACATACACAGATATGTACGAGTATGTAACTTCATTTTGCTCGACATATTGGAGCTTCTAGGTAGATACAAATAATATTTTTTTCTTGCTCAAATGTTCCATCGCCTAATACTTCACACAACGGAAAGGTTGAACCTACCCTTACCCCTCTATACATTTTTACACTACCCTTTTCTACAAACAGATCAAACAGAGCAGAGGACACAAAAATAAAACAAGCAAATGAAAGAAGGTTGTGTGTAGGCTGTAACTTCTCTGCAACCCAAATGCAACTTTCGAAGATCAAACATGTTGAAAGTACAAATGCGGAGTGATTATTTTAATTCGAAGTTCCAATCTTCGAATCTGAGTTCGACATTTTGGCCGGAGGCCTCTTAATTGCAAACACAAGCAATAACATGCAACATGCGAATCGCCAAACGACAACAAAAGAAATACATATGAAATCTCATAATATGACTTTTGACAATTTGATCGTTACCTGAACTCGCCCCAGCAAAATACCTACTTCTACTTCAGGGCGAGTTCAGGGCACAGAATTTGTTGACAACTCTGAGGGTTGTCAAGAAAACCTGGGTCAATCTGGGTAAAGTTGAACGAACGAACCTAATATAAAATACTTTCTATATGTTTTTTATTGTTTTTAACCAATAGGTTATGAGCCTAGTAAAACACCATACCAACCAGAGTTCTAATTTTAGTAATACATAAAATGCACGACTGGATCGCACGAACTTGTCCTTATGTAAAAGTACTTTGGAATTTAAAATACATTTTATAATATAAAACATGGATTTAATGAGATAAAAATGTTCAAATACATGAAATTGCCGTCTGATTTCCATTAAAGTATGAATTTATGCAAACGAAGTTTTGAAATCGTTTTATTATCAAATTAATTTCTTATACATATACATACATTTTTTTTTTTAAATGTTAAATTTGAGATGTCAATTTAAAATATTTAGTAATATAGATTTTAGGAAATAATTTCAAAAAATAATCGTTCCCACGTTTTGAAGATATTGATTTAAAAAAAAAATGTTTTCAAAACACCCAAAAAATATTTTTTCGAATATTTTTATATACAATATTATTTTAAACTTAAGAGGCCTCCGGCCAAAATGTCGAACTCAGATTCGAAGATTGGAACTTCGAATTAAAATAATCACTCCGCATTTGTACTTTCAACATGTTTGATCTTCGAAAGTTGCATTTGGGTTGCAGAGAAGTTACAGCCTACACACAACCTTCTTTCATTTGCTTGTTTTATTTTTGTGTCCTCTGCTCTGTTTGATCTGTTTGTAGAAAAGGGTAGTGTAAAAATGTATAGAGGGGTAAGGGTAGGTTCAACCTTTCCGTTGTGTGAAGTATTAGGCGATGGAACATTTGAGCAAGAAAAAAATATTATTTGTATCTACCTAGAAGCTCCAATATGTCGAGCAAAATGAAGTTACATACTCGTACATATCTGTGTATGTATGTATGCAGGTATACACCTGTATCATAAAATGGAAAATTGGTGATGTTGACCTTGAATTTGAAATAATTCAGAGTTATTATGTAAGATTTTGTACCTATATTACAGATATGTATTTTTTCGACCTACCTATAGATACGTAGTCATGTACATTATATATTAGTAATTGCAGGTTTCGATAAAATGAAAAAGAAAGAATTGCATGAATTAGAAAGGTTTTTTTATTTTAAATTCTGAATACGAATTTTGCTATCTTAAAAATAATTTTGGTGGTGATCGAGTTTTTGCTAAATTTACATTATTTATATTTATTCTTAGTAGTCACCAATTTGATCAAAAAAAAAAAAGGGATTAAGAAAAGGCTAAACCACCCAAAAAAGTCAAAATTAATACATACGTATGTGTGTATTTAGCTATTTACATTATTTACATATTCATGCATAATTTTTTTGTTCACTTTTAACTAAAAAGCTATTTTTAATTGTGACTTATAGGTACTATAAGGCAAGTTATGCATTCGTTAAAAAAAAATCTAACTCGAAATTTTGGTCAAACTTGACATTACGATGATAGCGAAGACGAAAAAGGTGAGTCTCGAAATTCTGTCTGTTCGACTTCAGCCTAAACGACTCGCCCAATTTTCGTTAAACTTGGTACATACCTACCTACATATCATTTTAAATTTTTAAATAAGTGAAAACAAATTACATAAGTACATTTAAGAACATATTTTTCAAAAAGATTAAAACTTACCTACATAAAAAGCCAAGTGCCCACGCAATAAGGTTTATGTATGAATAAAGAATTTATTTAAAATAGAGATAAATGACGAACCAAAATCTGCAACAATTCTTAATATCACGGCACTGAAATTGGCGTATTGTGAACTTAAGACATCAAATTCGGTAAAAGCTAATTGTGATAGTTTTGAATTATTTAGAATAAATAATTCAAATTTTCTCTTTATTATTTGTTGGAATTCTGGGCCCATAACCTAGTAGTTATATCTAGAACTCTAAAGTCCTAGAAATAACTAATTTAGTAATTGTTCAACGTCGAAACCTCTTTCTGATTCGACTTGATTGTTTAAATTTGATTATATTCCTCCTTACCTCGGGTGGGGAGTAACAATTTCGAACAAATGAATTGACTTCTGGATTAAAATTGATTTTGTTATAATTTTCATGGCTATTTATAATTGATTCATAAACACATTTGACAATAATTTTCATTTCATGGGAAACTAAATGTGGGAAAATAAATGTAATAGGATAGGAGAGCACCTGTAAAAAGTGCTGATTGTGCAATTTTGGTGGGAACCATATGAAAAGATATGGGTCGTGATGTTCATAGGAAATAAGGTGTTCTAGATTTTGATAGGGTGTTATAATCTTAATAAACTGCTTAAACAGTAATAAATTTGTTCAATGAAATTATTACGATAAGAACGAACCGGGCAGTGTATGTGTATATTTATGTTGTTAAACAATAATTGACATTCAATTCTGCCAGAAATAATCTTATAAATAAATATTTCGTCTAACAAAACTTGTGCTAAAACAAAAAAAGGATATTGAATAGACTTAGCCTACAATATAAGTTGAATGCTGTCTAAACATTTTGTATTCTGTATATCTTGTATATCTTGTGAATTTTTTTGTTGAATTTTTCAGTTTTGTCTAAAAATGTTTCGTAATTTGGGTTCCAAATAGTTGATACTATAAATATTTCAGATTTCTTAAAGAATCTACCTGTGCAGAAAATAAAACCTATGCTCCTGGCCTGATTAACTAAGAAGAAGTGGTAGTGTTTGTCAAACATTAGCTTAGAGTGAAACACAACACTTAGATCTTTTTGCTCATAAACTCTTGTCAATTGATTTTTATCCAATAGATAGTTAAAAACAATAGGATCCTTTTGAGGAGTGAAAGACATAATTTTACATTTCTTGGTTTTCAAGGGAAGGGAATTTGAATCACACCATAAAGAGATAAAGAGTTATACCTTACTCCTTATCTATAAAATTGGTAAGTTATATTATGATTAAATATTTGGAAAATATTTTTATAGTTTAATTTTAAAGATATTGGCGCAAAATTTTAAACGACTTTGTCTAACTATTTCATAATTTACGATACGTTGGACAATTCTTTTTTTTTAGATATCTACTGTGATTATACCTTTAAATATAGTAATAACTTTGTAATAATTAAACAAATAAATTCATAATTTTGCTTTGTATACATGTATTTGCAAACAGTAACTTAAATCAAACAAACTAACTAATGTTTTTGTTTTAATTAATTCTTTTGTAACGCTATACCTAGTTTCAACTCAATAATTTTGTTTCTGCAATTAAACTATATACTTTTTTTCTTTTTATTTTTTAATGTAAGAATACACGTCAATTATTTCGACAGACGGTATATTATGTCATTGTTCTATTTTCTTTTATATACTTCTTATAATATTCTTGTATTTTCTAAATAAAGAATTTTATAATTATAATAGATAATAACAGATTTATTTATCCATCGCCCGCTGCAATTTTGGAAAATTTAAGATCGAAGAGCACTTTTGAACAATTGTTTCGCATTTCTAATATTCAATCTAGGTACTTACAAAGCACATCTTTTAAAAAAATCAACTCCAATTTGTTTTGGTATGAAATGACCATTGTTAATCTGGATAAAGTATAATTTTAAAAGATAAAGTAGCTACATATTTGCTACTGTTAAAGTTAGACGAGCTCTCTAACGTTCAAGTATAGTTTTTGCGTTTAAAATTAACAAAAAGTCGGTTCTCGTTTTATAAACGATATTTACAGTTAAACCCCATTCTAAAATTGATTTAGATTAGGTTTTAAATATTTAAAATCTTGCGCCATTTTGTTTATGAAAATCATGTTTGAGGATTAATTATATGTATTGAGTTGTAACGTTTCAGCTGATATCACACCTTCCTTCCAACCTATTCATGAACAAAATTTTAATTAGAAACATTTAAGTATACAATACATATCTACATACAATAATAAAATAAAAAAAAAAGATTGTACTTACAATAATTAAGAATGTATACCAATTTTTTTTATTTATTTAAGTGTTTTTTGTATTCGTGTTTTTTTTTAAGTCTTGGGTGTAATCACACCCGAAACGTTACAACTCAAAAAAATAAACAAATTCTATAATTGACCTTGCGCCCACTCTAGGACAAACATCATTTTTATGAATAAGAAAAGCTCACGAAGAAAGGATAATTTAATATTTTATTTTCTGAGAATATTGTATTCTACTTTAAAAAGGTCATTTTACTAAAAAGGGGTTGGTTAATGTCCTAAAACCTCTAATATCTCTTCTCAAAATTGCAAAATCTAATACCTGCCTTGAAATAAAAAAGTTGAAAATTTTAGCTCAAAAATGAAAAATTTCAAGATTTTTCAATTAGAATGAATAATTCCCTCAAAATCCAATATGTATTTGTCCAAATTATTAAAAAACTAATACCTTTTCGAAAAAAGGATATTCACCTCGTCGTTCGTCGCAATACAAAATAAGATACAAACTGATTTCTTACATAACAAACATACCGAGCTTCATAATAATACATTCAATACTTTTCGCATACCAACCAATGTACATATTATGTAGTTACTTTTCTTCCTAAAAACACACAAAACAATCCAACAAGTTAAATCTACTCCTTTGCTTCATTTTACTTTCACACCATACTCATCGCTTACCAATCCCTAACCACCAATCCACCATAGCCCTCAAATATTATCATCCACCGTCACCGTGGTTCTGCTCGCATCCATTTCTTCCCCTTCTACACAACCCCTTTACTGAACCTCTCATATACCCAAAAGCCTACTCGACTTTCATGTTCGTCATACTTCTTTTTGCTTCAGTTCCAACAAAAAATAGCTATCTTCGAAAAAAAACACGTTTTGGCAAATAGATGAACTAAAAACAGCCAGTAAACAAAAGTAACGACTTTTGTGCAAAAAAAAGGCTTCTATAAAATGTGTTATTTTGCAATAAAAAGTTACTTTTTAGGTTTGTTCGTTGAACTTTACCCAGGGTTGACCCAGGTTTTCTTGACAACCCTCAGAGTTGTCAACAAAAACTGGGGTTTTCGGTTTTCAAAAAACACCCAAGGGCTGTCAACTGTTTTCTTGACAACTAAAAGCAGGACAGAATAATTTTGTGATCTGATAAATCTTTAAATTTGTTATAAATTAGTTTTAAAAATGAACGAAAACAATTTTGCGTTGTTGCTGAATGTTTCATTTGATGAGTACACCAAACATTCAATTGCAAACACAAGCAATAACACGCAACATGCGAGTCGGTAAAGGACAACAAACGAAATACATATGAAATCTCATATGACTTTTGACAGTTTATTCTTTACCTGAACTCGCCCCAGCAAAATACCTAGGTCTACTTCATGGCGAGTTCAGGGCGACCCCAGGTCTCAAAAAACACAGAATTTGCAAACCAGGGTGACTTCAGGTTTTTCAAAAAACGATTTAGGGCGACCCCAGGGTGACTTCAGGGCTCAACGAACAAACCTTTTGATTACTTTCTTTTTAATATAAACAATTTCAGAAAGCATTATGTCATTTTGGGAAAGTTATGATGATCTTTTCACATAACTACACATTAAAAAATGCATTGGAAAATGAGCAATTTTAATGTTTTTCAAAAGATGATTATTCAAAAATAGAGCCCAAAATTAAAAATCCGCTCCGACGCTCTTCTAAGTCTCTTCATTACCTTTAAAATGACGTAAAAATATTATAAGTTTTCCACTTCAGTTTCTCACAAACCTTGCACAACTTTTGCAGTTTTGTGGAATTTAACGAAAGAAGCAACCGGAATATTAAAATTAAATAAGAAAAATATAAAAAAATTAAAAAAGTGGCTCGACGCTTTTCAAGACAAAATGTAATTCTTTCATATGTAATTTATTTTATTTCAATACGACTTGCATTGACTTCACAAACCTTGCACGAATTTGCCCAATTTCACGTTTTTCTCAATATTTTGGGCGGAGGCCTCTTAAATGTTTGTTGTACTCATCAGATGAAACATTCAGCAACAACGCAAAATTGTTTTCGTTCTATTTTAAAAACTAATTTATAACAAATTTAAAGTTTTATCAGAGCACAGAATTATTTTGTCTTGCTTTTAGTTGTCAACAAAACACTTGACAGCCCTTCGGTGTTTTTTGAAAACCGAAAACCCCAGTTTTTGTTGACAACTCTGAGGGTTGTCAAGGAAACCTGGGTCAACCCTGGTTAAAGTTGAACGAACGAACCTTTTAATTCACCAATAAAACCCAGGTCTTCTTTGCGCTCACAGAGGAGAAAGAATAAGCCCAATAAGAAGAAAAGTGATCTTTGGTAGTAGATGTTCTGGAATCACAGTTCTATCAGAAAATTCGACCTACACAAAGTAATCATGTCCATGAAGATTGCCCATATTGCGATCTGAAGTTACTTCTCCCTTATCAAGGATGTCATCCCGAAACAATAAAATTCTGGGTGTAAAATCGATATCTTACTGCTACAAACTAATGGAGGCCTTAGTAACCTCTTGTAAAGTTATATGCGGTCCGATCCTCAAGAAAGAAGACACTTTGAACTGTACCAACTACAGATTCGTTAGTCTCTTTGGCATCTATTATGTGAACGCCTCAAGTCTATTTAATAAGGTTAAAAAGATGAATGAAAGTATCTCTTAATAATCTTCAATCACTCTTTTATCCCACGGATAACCAAACGTAGGCTTCCCAAGAATTACGAACGCAAATTAAACATCAACAAAAAACAATACACTATATATTTATAAATAGAATGATTTTTTAAGAGCTATCGGAAATTAAAAAGAAAAAACACATAAAATTCAGAAAAATGCATGAAATCTTTATTTTAATCGATAGTATGGTCGATATAATTTAATGTTTGAAGATTATTTCATGCATATGTTGGCCGCGGCTCCGCCTCAAATGGTTCATCCGCTTAGTCCAATTCTGGCACACTCTTTCTAACATTTTGGCCGGTATCTCACGAATAATTGCTTCAATGTTGGCTTCCAGTGCGTCAATCGAAGCGGCAAGCGGGCTTGCGTGCTGTGTGGTACGAGTATGTGGCACCGTCTTGTTGAAACCACATGTCATGCCAGTCAAGCTCTTCCATTTTGCGCAAAAAAAAAGTTTGTTATCATCGCACGGTAGCGCTCACCATTCACAGTAACGTTGCAATTCGCATCATCTTTGAACAAATACGGTTCAATGATTCCGCCAGCCCATAATCCGCACCAAACAGTGACTTTTTCTGGGTGCATTGGTAGCTCTTGCAATTCTTCTGCCTGCTCTTCACTCCAAATATGGCAGTTTTCCATTCAATCAGAAACGAGCTTCGTCGCTGAACACAATTTTTCGATAAAAAAGTGGATCTGCGGCCAACTTTTCAAGAGCCCATTCACCAAAAATTCGGCGTTGTGGTAGGTCGTTCGGCTTCAATTCTTGCACCAGCTGTATTTTGAAAAGCTTCACACCTACCTCCCTCTGTAATTCTACGCAGTGGATTTACAGAAGCCCAATTGCTGCGAACGTCGCCGGATTCATAATCCACGGTCATCACTAACACTGGCCGATACAGCAGCGATATTTTCCTTAGTTCGGCACTCTATGTAAGCGTGTTGGTGGTTTAATGTCCAACAATGTAAATTTGGTGCGAAATGTAGCCACAATAGCCCGAATAGCAATCAACAGAATAGAATATCAACAGAAAGTAAATGAGCTCATACGACAAACAAAATTAGAAATATTTATGTATTGAGAAGTATGAATATAGAAGAAGTGGTATTTGAAACTCAGCAAAATAAACACAAAAAAAAAGAACCTGGGACATATAACATTAGACCGGTTGATCTTAAAATGTACGCTGAAATGTTTGGTCCGATTGTACAAACCATAATCCATTGTAGCTTGAGATTTATAGCCATTATTATTTTATTATAGCCAAACAAACAAACTGCTGGGAAAGTTAAAAAATATTGTTAATGCAGCCTTTACCGTATTCAGTTGTTCGTAATTTTCGGGATTGGTGGCTTATTTCCAATGATTCTGTTTCCTTCTGAACTCTTTAAATCTTCAAGCCCTCAAAACACTTGATTTTTCTGTGAGTTACAGAGCATCTGTTCCTTAGCATCTTTGGCTTTGGTGGAGGGTTACTGTTTGAAGGCAGAAACGTTTACTTTTCAATGTCCTTTTGTAGTGTTTCAAGATCCAGGCTTTTGTAGCTCATGTAGGTTTCTGATATTTCTGTCACTAGGAATATGAGTTTGTTGGATGTTGATGAACAGTTGAACTGTTTTATATGACTTTTGAACAGATAAAGTTCCTAATTTAAAACAAAACACGTGTAGCAGGTTCGAAGATTCCAAGGTGAAATTTAGCGTCGATGGTTTTCTGGGAAAGATTGGTTAAGGTTGCGATATAAGCGCCAGAGAATGTTCCTCACCATTGATTTCCGTCCAGATCACAAAGCAAAGCAACAAATTCGTTGAGAAAATTATAATAACTTATAGTAAGAGATCCTTCATATCAGAGACAAAATTTGATAAATAACCGATGCTCTTGAATCTTGGTAGTAAGTTGATACAAGCTATACTGATTATATAAATTAATTTTTTTTTTGTTTCTTCTGTATGATGGAGAGCTTCTGTAAGAAGCCGGGTGAGTCTTCTTGTTTTTCCATTAGCGTTTCAGAAGCTGGTTTCTCTTTCCTGCTTTATAATCTTTATAAAACAAAACCCAAGAAGTTTTAAAGTTTTAGAGATTTTCTTAAACTTGACATTCACTGCATAGAATTTATTGTTATTTTGTTCTGTTTGATTTCAGCCATCAAAAGATGTTCAGTTGACTTAGACAAACTCGCACTAGATGAGCAATCTAAGTTAAAAACACGATGGCAGCAGGAATCTGACTGGATGAATGATATTAACATTGAAAACATTGTACGTGCCTGCCCCGAGCTGTGTAAGAATTTAGTTGCCGAGCAAAACAAAAGAACGAAATTACCAGTAATCGCAATGGAGTACTGCGATGGTGGCAATTTGCGTTCAAAATTACATCAAATCGAAAATGTCAATGGATTCAGTGAGTATGAGGTTCGACAAGTTCTAGGTGCACTGCGAAAAGCTGTCTATCACTTGCATGATCGATATAAAATAACTCATCGTGATATTAAACCTGATAATATTGTTATTAAATATAGCGCAGAAGGGGTACCCATATACAAGGTAAGCTGTGAAAAATTTGATTGTACAAAAACCGCCCTTAACATTATTTTCAATTTTTAGTTGACAGACATGGGATATGCGCGAATTCTTGACAAGGAAACGATTGTAGGAAGTATGGTTGGGTCTAGAAATTACTTTGCTCCAGAAATTGTAGAGACGGCAGAATATAAAAATAGTGTGGACTATTGGTCGATGGGGATTGTGGCATTCGAGATCATATGTGGCGTATATCCCTTTCAACAAGATGGTTCTATATATGAAGTCCTAATGAGTATCAAACATAAACCTCCCGGCTGCATAGCTATAACCAAGTCAAACGATGAAAAGCTTTGTCATCACACTGAACTATTCCCTGAGAATAGGTTAAGCAAATCATTTATTAGGGTAATCGAACCATGGCTACAGCTTGCTCTGGAATCTGATGGTCGGAAGCGTGGTTATGAAGCACTTGATGAGGTACAAAAGCGGAGGCCCATATTAACTTTTTACACAAAACTGGATGATGCACTTAATATTAAAGTTCTTACAGTTTTTTGGTTAAATCGATGCAAATTCTTTAGCTACGTTGTCGATCAAAAAACAACATTGGATTATCTGTGTAGTGCTATGGAAATAGATACTGGAGTTATTCGAAATAAGTTCTATTTCGTACTCCCCGCAGGACACTCTCTAGACCATTTGACATCAAAAACACAACCGTTTCAGTTGTACGAAGAAAAATTCTACATCGACGACAAGCCTATGTTATATTTGGTTGATTTTGAGACTGATGGTCTGAGTAATCCAGATGATCCTTCCATATCAGTACCGATTCGCCTAACATTTGGCTCAAGTGAAAAAATTCTACCGAGAATTCTGAAGCAATGCCTACTCAATACATTGTTTCTTGAATTCTACGAGTTCAAAAGAGTGGTCGAATGTGTCAATGGAATACATGAATTTTTAATGAACTTAGAATCTGAAATTATGAAACAGGAACATAATGTAATTAACTTCCAGCAAAAAATTATACATTTAAATGGACAAGCAACACATTATGAAGCTATGGTGCTTTCGGGAAACCATTTGCTGGAGGAAAAGAAGGTAAGGCTGTTGTTTTTATATTTGTTTATTGAATATTATGCTCTGTTACCGAATTTGATGGTTGACGAGAAAAATTATAAAGTCCAGTGTTAATTGATTTGAATCCCTATAATTAAGTGGTTGCTTTTAAAAACTTGTCATATCCGGTACTGAAAGAATAATTGGTGTCAGTTGTTGGCTTTCTGAAGCACTGGCCAGAGATTATCGAAGGAAAACATTTCAAAGAATCCATAGCGCATAGCATAGGCATTGGCTGTAAATGGAGGAGAAGCATCTAATCGGCCTGACAGCTGGAGAACTAGAACAACGCTAACAAAGATTTAGAAGGCTCCCTGCTAATTTCGGATGCGGATCGACTCAGAAGGTAGAAAAAACCCTGTTCTGTGCCTTTGAATAGTTCATTCAAGGGCCGAGGTAATAAAATCCTGAATTTGTATTGTATCTCCTGTTAAAAATGATAAAATACACGACTGGACAAAAACAAATTTCTAACATTTGTGTTATTTTTGGGTGAAAAGACAAACAGTTCGTTCTTTGAAAAGAAGTTTTGGCCAAAATGAAGCACCCACCGCGCCTGCTGTACGCAAGATTGTGCAAAAATGCATGCTAGTGGACAACACTGATGGTTCCCGTTATCGTACGGTGTGCGCAGACGAGAATGTAGCTGCTGTAACCGAAAGTGTGAGACTCAATTCACGAACATCAACTCGCCATCGACCTCAATAGCTCAACATTTCACACACTAGCCTTAGGAGAATTCTGCACAAAGATCTCGGAATATTCGCTCGGAGTGACAGAATGCTCTACTGCGAAGCCAGCCGAGGCAGCCACTCGAACGACGTTATGTTCCATATGTTTGCTCTTACTAAAAAAGCCATAATACAAAGACAAAATTCGATTTTGTTCATTTTATTGCATTTAAAAAAAACTTGTATTTAGCCCACTCTCTACATTGAGGTGACTCATACGAGTATTTTGAAGATGTTTGAAATTTTTACCGTCTCCCATCAAGTTCTTCTAGTTTAAATTATTAAAATTATTTTTTACAGGATTTTTAAAATACTTTTTCAGATAGCCAACTCCGAATCTGCCGACAAGGAATGGGAAATAATCACACAGAATATAAAAAATCTCAATGCTGAGTACTCAAATGTTCACCATCGTCTTAAATCAGTTTTAAACAGAACTCGTGAGTTTATGAATAAATCGCCTTTGAGTACGTACCAAGAGGACGTTGATCGTCATGTGTAAGTTTCTTTTATGAAGAGAATAAATACCATTTAGATATTTTACTACAGAATTTAATATTTTTTTTTTTAGAAAACAATTTCAAACTGTATTCGAAGAAGTTCGTAATAAAGCTCGATTTATTAGCCCTGAAGAAATCCGATGTGAAGTTTCTAATTTCCTAAAAGTACGCAAAGATTTCTTCGATAATACAAAGAGATATTTACGGAAGAATGTGAATTGCAAGAGCAAACCAATTGAATTAATTATTGAAATTTATCTTGAATTCCAAACAATAATTAAAATTGTGTTTGAAAATCAAACGCTGTGGAATGATTATAAAATTAAGATGACTGAGAAAACTAAAGATTTCCTTTTGAAATTCGGAGAACAGTTTTATAACCAAGGGCGAAATAATAAATCTCCTGTTGATCAAATTATGGAAAAGATGGATACACTTGATATAGATAGTGAAGAATGTTCAACAAGTTTGATGCAGAATAATGATGAAATCGTATTAGAGCTTCCAACTGATGGCTTGATTAAGGATACAAAGCTTTTAACACAAGCGTGAGTATGCAATTGTAATTTCTGTCATTCATTATAGTTATATATTATATGGGAACTTATAAAAGTCGACAAATATTTACAACAAATATATGAACATGTCTGAAAAAAAAAAGTTCATGAATAGCGCCCGATTCAGCATTCAGCAAACATTTAGTATCGAACTTATGTTGTTAAAAATCAAAAGAAGGAAGGTTACATGCAAGGTGTTATTCTTTTCTAGTTCTGTGGGAAGACTTCTTAAGTCGAGTAAGCCTATAATAGTAAAGTAGCTCAATAAGGTGATCTTATTAAATTTGTGGTCAATTTGTTCGTTTTGTGTAAATTTATGGCGTCCATAAATTGTCTTAAATCTGGGCTTATCAAGTAACTTCCTTATAAAAAAAGTTTAGTCTTTTCACATCAAATCAAAATCTTAAGTAAATTTTGTAATAATGTACACTTATTAAAACTTCTATTGTAGAACATCTCTTGATATCTAGAAGTTCAGATGTTACTTATATGTACATATATAGTCCAGTCAAAGCGTCATTTGACCTTGCGCGCAGAGGCATGGTCTATTTTTTTTTTCATGGATCGATAGGTGCTTATGAGAAAATCTTAAAACCAAATTTGCACCACATGACAACTTTTTTTACCAAAGTTATTGGTAAAAATGTGTTTTGTGTCATTTTTTGGTCATTTGCGAATATCTCGGCTCCACTATCTCCTACAAACAAAAATTAAACATGTATTTATTCCTAATAACATTATCTTTTATGTTATAAAAAAAAAAACATTTGTTTAAACAAATGAAAAAAAAGTTATAGTATGTTAAAATAAATGTTTGTTGTTTAAAAATCACTTTTTCGTGATTATTAAGAAAAAAGCTCATTTAACGATGAAATTTTTATTTTTTATTATTTAAGTTCCTGTAATTCCCTACAATTTAAAATAAAAATCAGCACTCTACGATGAACGAAAGCCGAGTAATAAATTATTGAACATAGGTAAGTCAGCGCACCCACGCATTTTATGATTTTATGTTTTAATTAATATCTCAGCCCCAGTATGTCGCAAAGTGAAAATAAAAAACTGTATTGCTAATAACAATATTTTCTATCAACTTGCATTTAATTTAATATGTTTGAGCAAAAACATAAAAAGTTACCGTTGGTTTCAACGTTTTTTTCTTGTTTTTAATACCTTTTTTTCATAGTTATTGAGAAAAAAACTGTATTTCACGGTAAATACTTTTCAGTTTTGGATTTTTATTTTATAGTGCTGCTAATTTTCTTCAAATTAAAAAAAAAATTAGTCCATTACGACAAACGGGAGCCAAGATATTCATGATTTAAAAACTTAGGAAAGCTTACAATTTAGTATTTTAACCTTGTAGCTTGTAGTTTTGGTGTCGCCAGCAACAAGATAAATTGGTATCCTTCAAACACCCCACACATACTTGGGTGATTCTACAAACGATGGAATTTTCGGCGGCCCCAGAAATATTTTGAAATCCGTTCAGTTATTTAATCTGATTTTTTTTTATAAAATTAAATCTGACTAATATCTACCTGGCCTAACAATATTATTAGGGTGACCTTATTTTATATTGCTCAAAAAATTCTTCAAAGTGTCCGATTCTCAGTCCCCTGACGTGTCCCCAGTGCGTTTTCGCAAAGACAAATTATTACCGTTCTCTTATTTCAGGTCTCATACTTAGATGAATTGCACCAAAGTTACGCCAAATAATACATCTTTGCTACGAAATAGATAAATATTTTTTAGTGATTGATTTTATTACAAAAAAACTTAATTAAACTTTGTCCCCCGCTTTTTGTATCAGTCCCCTGGCATATTGAAACAGTCGAAAATATCAATAACTAGGATGTCGATCAGATTTCCAGCACTGACAATTTGAAGAACCAAGTCTCCTTACAATAAAATCGTGGTGCAACTCGATTCTGTTTCTTATGTTAGTATTGTAAAAAAGACATTTGTGCATGAAGTCGTGGAATGTCCGTTTAGTTTATCAGTCCTCTGGTGAGTTTTTACGAAACAAATTTGTATGTAAGTAGGCATCTTTTTTAGCAGTATAGTATAGGTTTGATAAAACTGTAATATTATATATATTTTTTTGAGTTTTTAAATAAAACCTTAATATCGTTTTTGCGCAAAAACCATGAAAAACCTCAGTCCCCTGGTCTCAGTCCCCTGGCTAATAAATAAATAAATGATATTTTATTCAGAGACCTGAGAATTTTTAAGTTATGTTGAACTTCGAACTTCATTACAAAATACTCAAAAATTTTTTAAAAATAATATAATTTATTTTAAATTGATTCTAAGTAGAAAAAAAAATTTATTATAATATATTATTTTTTTTTAATAAAATGCTAAGTTATTATGTATTAACCATGAATTTGTATGTTTATGAAGGCTAATTAAATTAAATTTCTATATTTCAGTGTGTACCCAAGAGAAAATACAAAAAAAACTAGAGATTTATTCAGTCCCCTTAAAAAAAAACTCAGTCCCCTGAACATCCTTTTTCAAAAAATGTCCTTAAAATCGTCATTTTTAATTTTTTTTACTGGCCGCTTTCAACAACGCAAAGATACGTTCTAAGGATCAACTAGAACAATTCATACGACTTTTGGCTTCCAAAAATGTCGTGCCGAAATTTGTATCATTTTATTTCATTGCTTGTAGAATCACCCACTTACACATATTTGTTGCTTCTTGTTGCTGGCGACACCAAAATTACAAGCTACAAGGTTAAAATACTAAATTGTAAGCTTTCCTAAGTTTTTAAATCATGAATATCTTGGCTCCCGTTAGTCGTAATGACCTATTTTTTTTTTTAATTTGAAGAAAATTAGCAGGACTATAAAATAAAAATTCAAAACTGCAAAATATTTGCCGGGAAATACAGTTTTTTTCTCAATAACTATGAAAAAAAGGTATTAAAAACAAGGAAAAAACGTTGAAACCAACGGTAACTTTTTGCTCAAAAATATTAAATTAAATGCAAGTTGATAGAAAATATTGTTATTAGCAATACAGTTTTTTATTTTCACTTTGCGACATACTGGGGCTGAGATATTAATTAAAATATAAAATCATAAAATGCGTGGGTGCGCTGACTTACCCATGTTCAATAATTTATTACTCGGCTTTCGATCATCGTAGAGTGTTGATTTTTTTTTTAAATTGTAGGGAATTACAAGAACTTTAATAATAAAAATAAAAATTTCATCGTTATATGAGCTTTTTTCTTAATAATCACGAAAAAGTGATTTTTAAACAACAAAAAATTTGTTTAACTTACTATAACTTTTTTTTCATTTGTTTAAACAAATGTTTTTTTTAGAACATAATAAATAATGTTATAAGAAATAAAAACATGTTTAAGTTTTGTTTTTGGAAGATAGTGGAGCCGAGATATTCGCAAATGACCAAAAAATGACACAAAATACATTTTTACCAATAACTTTGGTAAAAAAAGTTGTCATGTGGTGCAAATTTGGTTTTAAGCTTTTCTCATAAGCACCTATCGATCCATGAAAAAAAAAATAGACCATGCCTCTGCGCGCAAGGTCAGGCCCTTTTTCATGACGCTTTGACTGGACTAATATCCCCAAGTCAAAATATTGAAGATGTTATTTTATGTATTTATCGATTGCTATTAGAATGCACCGAGGACGGTTCTAAATTACTTGAACAAAATTTTTATAAGCTTCCACTCATATTAGCTGGAGACTCTTAAATAGTGTAAAAATTGGAAAAGGGGCCACTGCGGTCGAATGAATGAATGCTTTATGTATTGGGGGTATTACAGAGCGACCTAGAGATCTATTGTGCCCCCACTTAAAAATGAATGAGCTCGCTCATCCTACAGTTCCTCCTCCAAATCTGTTGAGGATACCGATGCACATTGATTTTGAATGTCTGCACATTACAATGATTGGGAAACACTGAGCTGGGTAAAGCATTCCACATTCGCGTAGTGCGGCTAAAAAAAGAATCTCTGTACTTGAGTGTACGTCCGAAATTGGGCTCAAGGGTAAACTGATGAGCATTCCTAGAAGTACGAGTATTACGGTTGAATTGTTTGAGGGGAGGAATGCAACTGGCTTTTCACTAGAGCACTGTTTATGAAAATACCGATAAAATAATGATAGGCATGAAACATTGCGGCGGTGCTCGAGAGATTCAAATGTTTGATTTAGACAAGGGTCACCTATCATTTTTATATCTCTCTTTTGAATTTTGTCCAAGAGACTCAAGTAGGTTTTTGGAGCACCTGCCCAGATATGGGAATTGTACTCAAGCTTTGGACGAATATAGGCCTTATAGTTTATGGCCAGATCAGAAGGGGTAAAAAACTTCTTGCATCGGCGGAGAAAACCTAAATACTTAGCAGCGTTTTTGGCGACATCATACATGTGATCGTTCCACAAAAGGTGGTTTTTGATACACATACCGAGTACTGAAAGCTGTTCAGTTTCCTCGATGCAAGTGCCATCCATGGATAGTGGCATTGAGGGAGGGTTATACTTTAGCGACAGTAAACAGCATTGAGTCTTCGAGGCATTAAATTCTACACGGTTTTTGATTCCCCATTGGTCAATGCTGTCAAGATCAGAATTTAATGAGCTGCCGTTGGAAGTCCACATCCGAAGGACAGGGATGAGAATCTAAAAACGAATATGAAAAGCTGAGGGTACTGTCGTCAGCGAAACAATTAAGTGGATTAGAAGTTTCAGATAAAAGATCATTTATGAATATAAGAAAGAGTGTCGGAGACAATACGGAGCCCTGGGGCACACCAGAATTTATTTTGTGTATATCAGATTTGAAACCGTCCAAAACTACTCGTAATGAACGGTCCGAAAGGTAATTTCTAATCCAACGAAGAAGAGATTCATCGATACCAAATGCACGCATTTTCGATAAGAGAGCTTGATGCCAAACTCTATCAAATGCCTTTAAAATATCAAGCGCAATAATCTTACATACTTTCTCCAAAACGATGTAAAGATTTGTTCCACTCTTCGGTGAGATCAGATCACCACCAGTGGACCTATTGCTACGAAAGCCATACTGACGGTCATTGAGAAGCTTTCGTTCTTCAAGATTTTTCTTGAGCTGATAATTTATCAGGGTTTCCATGACCTTCAAAAGAAGGGACGTAAGTGCAATTGGATGATAGTTAGAGGGGGTGGAGGATTTGCCTTTTTTAGGGACACTGCTAACCATACCAAGTAAACTTAGATGTTTCTAAGTTTGCAGTGTCCAGTTAGAATACCTGTTATTATTCTTAGGTAATTTGTATTTAAGTTAATGCAGTTTTCGAAACGTTGCTGGTTGTAACTCCCCGGTAAGATTTTCGGCTGCATCAGCTTTGGGAGTTCTTTCCAATTCCTGGATCTGTTTGCCTCCTCTTCTTGTTTAATTTTGTTTTTGATGACAGTTTTTCCTATTCCGCATTAAAGCTCAGGCTCTGTTAAACGGGCTTATGAGCCTATTTTTGCTAAGGAGTTCTGTTTGCCAAGTTAATTTAGCCTGCTTATGCACTCCCACACCAACTTAGAGCCGATGGTATATGATGAGCTCAGTGCTTTGAGTGCCGCTTGACTATCTGACATGATGGCAATGTTCTTGTTACGATAGTTCTTTTCAAGATTTGGATTCACGCATTTACCTATGGCGTTTACCTCCGTTTGATAGATACTGTTGGACTTCCCCATCGCTATGGAAAATTTGGTTCTAGTCCCAAAGATTCCTGCACCAGTCCCTTTTGCTTGTTCTGAATCCATCAGGGTACCACTTGATGGTATCAGTTTCTTCTCCTACCCAATTTTTTTTGTTGCTTAGCTGTGTAAAAAAGTTTTTCTCGAAATTATGTTTTTCGATTATTCCATCTATTGGGATATCAAGAAGGTTTGTAACTGTGTACCTACTCATTAAGACCAATAATCTTGCCTGTCCCAGTTCCTTCCTTTGCAAAATCTCATAATACCTCCCATTGCTGCAATTCCGATGACCTCGTGAATAGGGGATATATGGAGGACAACCTCCATAGCTGCCGTAGGGCATTGCTCCCGTAATACAGATACACGTGGGCCTTTAGGCTTTTTCTAGGGTTTTTCTAGTTGTTGATAATTCGGTTCTCTTGTGCCATGCAACCGCACCATCCATAGGTAATAATGGGTCTTATCATCATAGTGTACAGCCAACTGAGGATGTTCGGTTTGCATCCCCATGACTCACCTGCAAGTCTCTTGCAAATCATTAGGGCTTTTCTAGCTTTCTCGACTATAGCTTTTAATCGTTTGTTCCAGAGGAGTTTACTATCTAGTGTTCTTCCTAGATATTTTAGCTCCCTCTGGGTTTCAATTAACTCAACAACTAACTGGATAGGTTTCATATGTGGCAGAAGTCTTTTTCTGGTAAATGGTATGATTGTCGTCTTGGAGAGTTTTATTGATATTCCTACAGAAAGACACAATTTCCTTATAATTGTTAGTTCTCTTTGGATAATATCTAAAAGAGTTTCTTCAAACTTGCCTACGGCAACGATAACGATATCATCAGAAAAACCACTGCAGCATATACCTTGGGAGGTAAGATCTTCTAACAATTCATCCACTACAAGGGTTATAATACCCCACCTTGAAGACAGCCTTATTGTGATTATTTATTTTACGTTTTGTGCAGCTTGTCCTTCTGCATTTCTAGTGCTTAATATTTCTCTTATCCATCTGGATATGGCGATGTTAACGCATTTCCTAACACCATCGTTGCTTACACCCTCGTGGGATGTGTTGTAGAAGGCTCCCTCTGTGTCTAAGAACGCAGCTAATGCTGTTTCCTTTACATAATTCATTCAACCTATAACCAACCGCAGTGTCAACATCGTAAAAATACTTCTGTGCATAACGGGGTAATCGTCCATGTTCTGATGTTAAAACACCCACACGATGATAATAGATATATGTATGTATTATAATATGTATAAGTACTCGTATATAAAAAAAATTTAAAGTTGTGTTCAGCCTTGCGATTAATGTTGAAATATTTCGGCTCTCTTTAAGCATATTTAGAAACAGGTTATTAGCTTTAAAAATTAAATGTACATATGTAGCTGGTAGGTACTATATGTGTTTCTCTTAGCTAGACCTACACTTATGAAACTTCACACCATTTGTACAAAGTCTTTTACAAATTCACAAATAATGTCTTCTTAAATATAAATGTACATATTTGCTATCATAGACAATGAATATTTCTCAAGTTAAGAGCTTTTATCTTTTGTAAATGTACAGTGTTAATTAATGGGCTTTACCTTAAGTCCTAATATTGAATCAAAATATCTAACACCTGAGCGATAAATTAATAAAGAAAAAAAGATTTAATACATTTCCTTGTTTCTTTTCAGCTTAAGTTCTCTTTGGAGTGCATAACCCAACTAACATCAAAGCTCTACTTCTGGTCACTCACAATCATAACTCACAAAGAAATCATAACGATGTTTTATTATTTACCGAATACAATTCTAGAATAAGTTTATTATTTGTCACCGAACTAGGCGAGAAAATTGCAACTAAGTAAAATTAGAAAACCGAACACCTGTTATCTGTGTAGTGTTCTACATAATTTATTTGTGCATTTCTCCATATCAGCGAAAAAAATCAAAATAAATGCTCAAAAGTTTTCTTTCAAACCCCTTGAAAATATATTCATTACAAAGTGTCAAGTTATTCATTAAACACGATGCCATCCCAAGCACTAAAACTACACATATTTTGTATTATAATATGCTGCCTTTTTGCGGCACTTTTAGCTGCTTTACTGCGTGAGTAAAAAAGGAGTTATTCTAAATAGAACCGGAACCAATCCAAGTAACACATTTCTTCAACTATTCTCAGCTGCAAATTTTCGCATCTGTCGACGATCTGATCCGAATCTGAATGAATGTATTAAAAATTGCGTTGAGGATTTGCGAGCAAGAATGCCTATTGGTGTTCCTCAGCTTCATATACCACCACTTGAACCGCTACTTGTGCCAGAAGTTAAACTCGATCAAGATTCTGGAGCTATTTATCTGCATTCGGCTTACAGAGACATTGAAGTGCGTGGATTATCTGAATTTGATATCGAGAAAGTAATCGCAAATATAAACAACAACACGCTGATAATGCAGTTGCATTTTCCCCAAATAAACATGAAAGCGAACTATTCCCTTAGGGGAAAAATTATGATGATGCCACTTTTAGGCGAAGGCATTTGTATGGCTAATTTATGTGAGTTTTATTTGAAAATCTGAAATGGATACAAATTGAATTTATTGTTTTATTTTTTAGCTGACGTGAAGGTTCTTGCAAATGTCTCAGGCAATCGTTACTTCAAAAATGGTAATGAACACTTAAGGATTGATAATGTTAAAATTAACTACAGCATTGGAGACACAAAAGTACGTTTGGATAACCTCTTTAATGGAGACAATGCCTTGGGCGAGAAAATGAATGTATTTTTAAATGAGAACTGGCGATCGGTATCGGAAGAGATTCGACCAATTATGGAGGATTCAATGGCTGAGGTATTGCGACAGACTACTGAGAAACTATTCCAAATTTATACTTATGATCAGTTGTTGCCAGAATAGAATTTTAGTAAATTATCTTTTCTACTTATTATGTTTAAAATAATATTTATTTTTCTGAACATTTATTTATAATTTTGTAATGTCCATTTTACTTGATTGCTAAGGTTTCCAAATTTTCGAATAACTGAGAAAAGTTATTTAATCAACTAAAATTTTATAATAAAAAAAAAAATAGATATAAGTAGTAATAATTAGTGCTGCCGTAAAGCTTTTACACCAGCTCTGTTAAGATATTCCTTTTTTAATTTAAATCTCATATTTGTTCGATGTTCTGGACTTCTCATCAGAAAAGATTTTAACTTATGTTTTAGCCGACCGGGTAAAATAACCATAATATTTTTGCGCAATTTTCGTAAATAAAAATCAATCCCCATGTCTTTCCGGTCTGTTGCAGCAGCTTTTTCACTTTCCATTTAGTCTGGCCATGTCTTTTTTGGTTTTGTTACTCCGTTTTCCTCTTAGTTTGCTGGTTAAATAGTTTATTGTCAATCTTTTCTAAAGTCAAAAATTGATGATGAAGAAATAAGTTTGAGGTGATTACCCTCACATATTTCATGGGGTGATTCGGATAAGAAGTGACATAAAGCTAAAGCGTGTGGGTTGAATGAAGACAAGAAAAAATCGTATGGCGGCAAGTAAAATTTTTTAAAAAATAAAATGCACGACTGGATCGCACGAAAGCATTTCCTCTTATGGAGTTAAAGCTAATTTAATTTAAAAACTAATTGTGAAAGTTGCTCATAACAACTTCTCAGATAGTTGGAGCTCAAAAAATGGAGTGTCGTTAGTTTTATTAATAACTAATTTTGTCTTCAATATGTCAATTTTAAGTGTGATTTTAAGTGATATAAATTGGAGGTCATAATTTCAAAAAACATTGTCCACCTGTTTTCGAGACATTAAATTTTCAATTTTTTTTTTCTCCAAAAAATCCAGAAACTAGTTTTTCAAGAATAAGAGGCACAACGTAAAGAACCTGAATTTAGTGGATTAAAACTCAACCAATCCTGTGTTCATGTTGTCGTCCTGAATGGAGGTGACATACAATTTTCTGTGACATCCAGGTGGCTAAGATAAGATGCTAAGATATAGTACTCCTGAAAAGATTATATCTCTGTTTATTTTTTTAAGTGGCAGCGGCTGGGAATTCGAACTCAGACCTTCGGCATGAAATCCCAAAACTCTAACCATTATACCAAGGGGAACTACAATATTCGATATTCATCTCATTTAAATCTTGATAAGCTCTGTTAAACTTATCATATTTGAAGCAAACTCTTCCGTTTTTTGGATTTAAGTGATGTTGAAGAACGAAATATCACATAAAAACGCTTCCACTTGAAACTTAAGGCCCTCCTGAGAAATTTTCGTTGAAACATTAAATAGAAATGAATTGATGCAAGGGAATATAGGCAACCATGACTTGTTTCAGTATATTTAAGGAATATTTTCTAGACAGGCACACATTTTTGGAGTTCCACTAAATTGATCAATTTTCCAAATTGAAAACAACACCCTCGCCGTCAGTTTTTATCTGTCCGGATAGAAATTTCACTATTGTTAGCTGTTTTCCGCATCTTATCCCAATGTTACTTACTTTTCTTTATAAGGCGCTTACAGTCAAGGATGCAATATGGCCTCAAGCAACAAGCCACCCAGCCAGCTCGGTCCAGTTACGCACTTTAAGTTGGTTGAGGCCGTTACCTACTTGTGTGCGCCACCTAAGGCGGGGTCTTCCTCTGCTACGCTGACCATCAGGGGTTATACGAAGGCTCGGCGGACTGGTGCGTCGGTTTCCATACACTGGACGTGTCGCAGCCATCTCAGACACTGTATTTTCAGCTTTTTGACAAGGTCGACGTCGCGCTGTAAAGCCCTCTTATCCCAATCACCTTTCATAATATTTATACTTTTTTTTTGGAAATCTGTTTAGCTTAATTAAGTAAAATTGACTGTTCTGTTGTGATAATAGTAGTTATATTAATAAATGTTTATTTATAATTATACTTCATGCAATAAATTTATTATTTAGATACTTTAATTGAATTGTGTGTTTTTTTTGTTTTTTAATTGAAGGCATAAACGTTCTTAACTTTGAGCTACTTTAACGATTTTGTTTCTTGAAATATTAGTTCTATTTTTGCATACCTATGTATATGCTTTTAAAGATAAACTGATGCACTAGAAGTTGCTAAAGAAAATAATATTAATAATTACAAATATTGAGGGTTTTTCCTATTTATTAGCAGTGATTGCAAAAGTCAGAAATATCGATATTTCATTTCGGACTTTAACTCTTTATTGCATTCCCATACGCACAGATGTACTAGGTGTTTCAAATTCAAACATACACAAAAGTTACTTAAGTTTTTTTTTTTTTATAATTTGCACATTGTTATGATGTAACACAGTGCGAGCGTTTAGAAAAATTGGAGAGGATTTAATAGGAGATGTAGATGCACATGGTTTTGAAAGCGTGTACATCGAAAAATCGAGAAGGGCAAAATATTCAAAATTCTAGTTGTGCGGCTAAAGAAAGAACCTCTAAATTTGACAGTACGTTCGAAGTTAGGCTCAAGTGTAAACCGAGGTGCATTCATAGCTAGGCGAGTATTACGGTGGGGTTTTTTGAGGGGAGGAATGCAACTGGCTATTTTGAGCATTATTGATAGAAAAAGCGCTACAAGAGACTCACAGCTCAAGAACAGGTTTTTGAGTGGAAATGAATATGAAAAGCTGCTGGTGCTTTTGTCAGCGAAACAATTAAGTGGATTAGAAGTTTCAGACAAAAGATCATTTATGAAGATAAGGAAGAGTGTTGGAGACAAGATGGAGTCTTAGGGCACACCAGCATTTATATTATGAATATCAGACTTGAAACCATCGAATGCAGCTTGTATTGAGCGGTCCGAAAGGTAATTTCTAATCGAACGAAAAAGAGACTGCTCGATACCAAAAAAGCTTACACAATGGTTTTGCCAGCGTAGAAGAACACCTCTTCAGAATTAAAGGGGATATACAATCTGGACCAGCGGATTTATGTATTTCAAGATCTTTGAGGACTCTAGCTTCTGTTCGACTGCGAAGAAGGTTTGTCCCACAGAACCATTTCAAGTACATGAGAAGTCATAACACTGTGCGGAAAGTCGAATTAGCAGCTAACTGCATTGAAAGCAAATTGGCTTTCTCTTGCGAGCTGAGAAAGTGTGGTGGTGCTGCCGTATATGCAATATGCAATATGTATTAATTAATTAATTAATTAATTAATTATTAATTAATTATTTCCCGGAACTTCCCAACTGTAAGTTTGCTATATATGCAGACGACACAGGAATTTATTCATTTGATGTATTTGGTTCCGTTATTGAAACCAACTTACAATCAGGTTTGGATATACTTTTAAGTTATTTTAATAAACGGAAGATAAAGGTGAATCCTTTTAAAACGCAAGCTATCTTTTATACGAGAAAAATGAAGACTTGCTTCCTTCTTAGCAACAATCTTAAAATAGATAATGTAGATATCAGTTGGAATGACAGTGCAAAATATCTTGGTATAACCTTAGACTCAAAACTAACATATAATATAACAAACTGACTACAAATATTGTATAAAATAAGCTCATAATTTACAAAACTTTTTTTCAATCGTTTATGTTGTATGGCTGCCCTGTGTGGGGAAAGTGTGATAAGACACATATACAAAAATTGCAAATAACACAAATTAAAATTCTTATACTAGCACTTAAGCTTACTTTCTAAGAAACTGGACTTTACGAGTACGTGGATACCGTTTTGTGTTAAGATAATATTTTACCGAAGGGGTTATTTGTATGATTACATACGTGCAGTACGCCTGCAAAGCTTCATATATTAAAATTTTGGATATTAAACAACAACTTGAATAAACTACCAACAAGTGTGTAATATTTGCTGGAGTTATGTACCAATTTCACGGGTGCCACACGGATCATCAGACTCTTTTTTTTGCCTTGACTGAGATTTGAACCCAGACATAGCATCTTCAGAAGCCAATCCCTACGCTACGCATCAAGCTACTGAAACCACATGTTCAGGTTAATCCTAATCTAGGTTTTATTGTGAATCAATTATTACATGAGGACTAGCATTCTTACTATACTCTGTCCAACAAAAATTGTCAGTACAGGGAAGATGGGACGTTTGTCTCTCATTCTGGTTGCATTGCCATGCATAAGTGTGTCGCCTTTTAAAGCTCTCACAGGGATTCCGTAGTGTAAATTATAAATCGTCGCAAATGAGAGTAAAAAAACGCGCAGGGCTACCGTCTGCCGATTCAAAACAACTGAAAACAATAGGTGCGTTTTATTATCCACAAATCTATCTGGATCCGGATCTGGATTAAGTTTTAACATGTATTACAAAAACAATTTGGGATCCTGTTTTCTATCGGGATCTATTTCAAAGATCCAAAAATCAGTTTTTACACTGGCAAGTAGATGGCTTTTAATGGTAAGGTAGTGTAAGCTATAGTGTAAAGAAAAAGGACAAGACATAATTTAAAATTTCCAAACCCAAGGATAAAAAGAGACGGGCTTATAACACTGCTGTCAGTAAGATCCGTATCGTTTTATTTTCAAGGGAAGATCCCGATCCGGATCCAGATAGATTTGTGGATAATAAAACACACCTAATATTCAATTTACCTTTTCCCACAACGCCAAGCGGTAAGATAATAGGTGCGTTTTTTTTCAAGTTGAAAAGCAATACGACAACACTCAACATACTCATCTTTTTAAAATGTGTTCTCAAAAGCTTCAAATCCCAAAAGCTCCTTAATAAAACCACTGAAAAAGCTCCTTGCTTGCAATTGTAAATGATAATGGTAACTCTGCTTTGATGTAGATAAAGAGCGCACGATCGTATTGAGTGACACTTGACATTGACACTCTTGACACTGACAGTATCTCATCAGCAGTGGGATACGACGGTCGTGTTCGGGTGTACAACTTTTTGCAAAGAATTACAACAACAATTCCTTAAGAAAAGTCAGTGTCTTGCTCTTTTTTTAGTGGCATTTTTCCTAACGCATTGTAGTGAGGGTGCATCAGGCGCCACTGCTTTAGAAAAAGCTCTCCCATAAGGCCTGTACTGACAATTTTTGTTGGACAGAGTGTCAGAGTATAGTCACCCAAGATTCTTGTTGTATATTCGGTTTCTTTCTTTTTTTTCCGTACTCTGTTTTTAAGCTAACAATTCGTGATATAGTTAATTCAAGTTATTGTTGTAATATTCAAAATTTTGATAATATTTAACTTTCCAAGTTTATTCAGATAGGTATCATTTCAATGAAAACTGAGCGAAGCTCGCCCAGGCACTATTTAATTATATTTCCTTGACGCAGTAATTTTAAATTAAGTTTGTAAAAATCTAATCCAGTAAAATTATTAATGCTTACAGAAAAACATTGTTTATTTACATTTATAAGGTAAGTAGTAAGTACCTACTTACCGTTTATTCACTTACCAAATTTGGCACAAGGCTAAAAGACCAATCGATACTTTTGTGCAAAAGCAGATAATATAACAACAGTTTCAATAATTAATGTGAATATAATACCAATGTGCACATTGTTAGTTCAATTACCTCAATTTTGCTGCCGACATACATAAGTATGTATGTTTTAAAGGACAAGTATATGACTAGAAAAAAATTTAAAAAAAAGATTAATGTCCCTTATACAAATTTTCAATTTTCAATAATCAATAGAGCTGTAACGTTTCGGGTGTGTTTACGAGTACAACGTTCTTCAGGCAACTGACTTTAACAACCGAAACGTTGCAGCTCTGTTGATTATTGAAAATCAAAATTGAACAAAATTGACCTAATGCCTGCTTAAGAGCATATAATTAATTACAGGTACATAGTTTAATCAAAATCCCTTAAGCTTTTTTTCGAGAAATTTGAAAAATAAAATCCACGAATGTGTCGCACAATTTCAAATTTAGATTTTTAACTTTTTTTTTTCGTTTTACTTACTAGTAAAATACTAATTCTCTTTTATTAAAAACGGTGCATCTGAACACGTTTAAATCATGAAAGTTCGTGAAAATTAACAAAACAAACAAAACTTAATCTGAGGAAATGTCAGAAACTCGGAAGTCAATTAATTTTGTTATTTCTTTCTTTATGACAAACTTTTTCGGTTAATTTGTGTACATAGATCTATCCTTTGTGTTCCATTAGGAAGAAAACTTACCAGCATCAGCCTCATGGATAATTCTTCTAATGAAGTGTAGGTGCTTGAAATTCTGGTACAATCTGGTACAATAGAAGAACAAATGTAATCAAAATTCTTGACGGAAAAATAAGATTTTACGTGAAGGTTAATATTTTTTTATTTTACTTAAATTAATTCTTTAGAGCTTTAAACATAGTGCGTTTGTAAAAAAAAATAGAACTCGAGATTTTGAGCAGACTTGACACAACGGTGATAGGGAAGACGAAAAAAGTGGGTCTGTCTGTTCGACTACAGTCTATAGAGCTCGGCTGATTTTCTTTAAACTTGGTAAATAGCATTTTTAAATTTTCCCCTCACACGTTGTTTTCTTTTTTGAATCCCAAAAATAACGGTGTTTGTCATACGATTTTTTTTTCGAAATTTTATAAAATATTTTTTTTTTCAAAAACTGTTCCACAGATTTAAAAAAAAATATACAAAATTACATTTAGTTTAAGCTGAGTAATGCTAAAAAACTTCAAAAAATGGTTATTAATGGTACCACCCTAGAACCATTTGTTTGTTTCTGATTTTCTCAAAAACGTTAAAACAGATTGGATTTTTAAAAGCAATTTCCATTTTTCTTAACTCAATATGTCGAAAAACGAAAACCTCATGCATGATTTTCTTAAAAGTTGACAGTTAAAAGATTTTTAATATAATCTACTGTGAGAAAAAAATATCAATATTTCAAAAACCGGTCGATACTTTTTTACTTGCGACTTATGCATTCGTAAAAAAAAATCGAACTCGAGATTTTGATCAAAGTTGACATTACGATGATAGCGAAGACCAAAAAAGTGGGTCTCGCAATTCTGTCTGTCGGTTCGACTACAGCCTAAACGGTTCGGCCGATTTTCTTCAAACTTGGTAAATATGGGTTTTAATTTCCCCCCCCCCCCCCCCGGACGTTTTTTTCTGTTTTTTTTAAGACCAAAAATAACGGTACCTGCCATACGATTTTTTTTCGAAATTTTATAAATATTTTTTTTTCTCAAAAATTTTTCTCAAAAGAATTAAAAAAAAAAAATTTGAAAAATTTCATTTGGTTAAAACTAGCGAATGGTTAAAAAAAAATTTTACAAAAAATTGTTATTTTTGGTAGCCCCCCTGGATCCATTTTTTTTTGTTTTTGATTTTCTCGAAAACGGTACAGCCGTTTTAAATCATTTTTTTTATGCCAAAGCTCCTCCAAAGTTTGAATATTATTACACATTCAAATTTTCATTTTTTTATTTTTTGGATTTAAAAAAAAATTCAACATTTTTTTTTGGAAACTCAATATTTCGAAAACCCCATGCTCGATTTTTGTCAAACTTGACAAATAAAAGTTTCTTAACATAATCTATAAGATTTGAGAAAAAAATTTTGTTTTATCTAAAACTAACGGTACCTTCCATACAAATTTTAAAAAATGGTTTTCGAAAATCGTATTTTTATCGAAAACGGTTCCGAGAATTTTGCTAAAATTTTTTCGTTCGTGCGACCCAGTCGTGCATTTTATTTTTAAATGTTTTATAAAAATTTTGTATAAAGAATTATTTTTTTAAGCCGCCACAACGATTTATAGTGCATGTTCTTGCATGAACTAATATTTGCTTGGTAAATCACATGGTATGAGGATTCTGTTCTTAGCTCCAACTACTAAAGGAGTTGTTTTAGTCATTTAAAAAATGAATATTATGGTTATGAACATTTTTCTGTAGTAACATTCATTTAATAAATGTTTAGTCTTTTACATAAGAGCAAGTTCGTGCGATCCAGTCGTGCAATTTATTTAATGTTGTTTACCATTGGCAAAATAAATCAATTTATTTTCGATTAAGATCTGTCTAAATATCTATTTCGGCAATTTTTACATTCCAATGGACAAACAAATGGATTTATTCTTCGATTTAAAATTAATTTTGTCAATTTTAATTTTTCGGCAGATTTGCCACGCCCTCTTTACTAATGCAAAAATATTTTTAGCTGTCAGCTTACTAATGTGGTTTATTTAATTTCAATTGTAAAAATTATATCCAAATGAAGGAAATTATTTCTAATAAAAATAAATAAATCAATCTGAAATCGCACTCAATTCACCGCGAAAAAAAAAATAATTTTGGATTGGCATCTGAATTTGCCAATGGAAAACCCAATAAATAGCCTTCAACTTACTCAGTTTGTTGCAATTTTCGGATGAAGGTAAAAAGAACACAAATCCAATTACGCATTTTCCATGGGCTGCAATATTGATTAGAGAATCGGGAAACCTTTGTAAAATCTGTGAATTTTGTAAATTTCAATTTTCTCAAAATTTAGAAAAGATAATTCAAGCGTTAATAAATAATCACTTGCTCCTTTTCATTGTGATTTATAATCAGTGATTATATTAATTCTAATATTTTGATGGAACATTTCAATCTAAAGTCACCTAATTTTTATTTTAAAGGGTGGGCCAAAGACAAGTTTTAATAAAATGAAGAAAACACAACGTCGTTCAACTGAATGGTCGTGCGCCTTCAATTGCTGAGTCAATTGGAACTTAGAAGTGAAATTTTAAGCTGTTCAGATCGATGGCGGATTGATGTTTGTGAATTGAGTCTCACACTCTCGGCCACAGCAGCCATATTCTCGTACGACGACGAGGACCATGAGTGTTGTCCACTAGCATACGTACCAATCTCACGAACTTTTTGCACAAAGTTGCGTACAGAAGGCGCGAAAGTTGCTTCATTTCAGCACTTACTTAGGAAATAAGTCTCTTAATATTTCCCAACGTTGTTCAAGCGTAAAGCGACTCATTTCGTTCCGTTGAGGTATGTGTGATACTGATAATATCCTGTCAAGATATTGAGCGGGAAACAGCTGTCAGTGATTTAAAAAGAAAACACTAATTTTTTTACTTATATCTTTATACTACGTCCCTAAAAAATAAAACAAATGGCATCGCCATTTTCAAGAAGCACCCAAATTTTAAGACAGATCTGTCAAATAATTATGTTGTGTCAGCCATTTTATATATACTCCTACGAGCATTTATGCGTTAAACTGGAAAAAAGTGAATTTCGATTGCTCATTAATCATTATTTTTTACGAAAAAATGCAACGTTCTTATTGCCCAACCGATGTAATCACACCAGAAATGTTGTTTGATAATGGACGATCGGCGAATCAGATCCGCAAGCTTGAAGAGCAGAGTATATCTAATAATGAGTAGGGACACTCTCTACACATATGCAAGTCCTACTATCACAAATAAAAACAAGAACAAAAACAAACAATAAGCGTGAGAAGTTCCAAAGTATTAATTTTAATCCTTACGACAATTCACTAATGTAAGAAAAACCCACAATATTTTTTTCAAGCACCACCACAAACAATCTCATTCGTAAGATATATAAATGCAATATTTTTTCATAAGGTTTTTTTAAAGGCGCGATAGGTTGGTTGCTTGCGAGCGTATTTTTTCTCTGTGCCGTTCTCTGCTTTTGAGTGACCATATTCTTTTTTTTCGTGATACTGGATTTATTTCTGTCGATTAATTTTTTTTTAATGATATAGACCATATAAATGAATCTTAAATTTTTATTTCATTTTTAAATATTGAAATATTCATTTGATATTTGTTTGGTATTCTCAAAAAATAAAACGAAGCCATTTTTGGTTGAGTAGTAGCAACAGTATTTTTACTTCTTAAGTATTTTTTTAAGAAGTTGGTCACACTAGGAGGAGTGGATTGCCAATTGTTTACATTTTTTTCATAATGTATTTTCAAAGGCGCGACGAGTTGAATTCTTATCTCTCTTTCACCATCACACTTCTTATTTTCATCTATTTCTCGTTTCTGTGTACTTAAAAAAAATTTACTGATTAGAAACACGTGGAGAGTGTCCCTACTCATTATTAGATATACTCTGTTGAAGAGTCTACAGGCTTATGACATTGATGAGTGGTTTAGATTTTACATAAATATTTGGAAATGATAAAGCATCACATCAAACGCAATACTTTGACTATTTAAAAGGAGTGTTTGACGATGTTCAACAAAAAATTTGACAGAGTTTTTGCACATGGTTTTGAAACATGGATTCACAACAAGGAATAGTCGAAACAATGATTTTTTCTGTTGAATCGAACCCGAAGAAGGTGGGTTTGTCACTTTGTCAGCAAACAATTTCATGGCTACAGTTTTTTGGGATGGGCGTGGTGCTCTTCGCATCAATTATCTCAAAAAGGGTAAAACAATCACCGGCGCATATTATGCAGAGTTGCTGGATCGATTCCAAGCCGATTTGAAGCAAAAACCACCAAGACGCACCAGCGAACAAGCCCGCAGTTACAATAGCAAAATTGATTGATTGGTTATCGTTGAAACAAACGTTTATGGCTTTAAAAAATGTGCAGCATTTTCCACGCAGCAAAATTGAATTACACATGTTCTTATGTGAGCTGATTCATTTTAGGGCTGCATGCAGCCCTTCGCTGCACGATGTCTCTATTTATAATTTGGCTGCGCATCTATATTACAGCCTTGTGGCTCAATCTAATATTCCTAATCATTATTTTAAATGCTTCAAATTAATTAAAAAAGGGCTATCCTTAACCGAAGTTTCTTATGTGAATTTTAAACTAAAGTGTTCCTGCTGCTAGTTATAATAAACTCATGAGCGACTCTTCCATTTGGCCCATGTTTGTAAAAGTGAAAAAATTCATCAATCATCCAAAAAACGAGGCCGCCAACAAACCTCTGAATTTGACGTAATAAGCTACGAACAAAATGCCACTCCTGGATCTTCAAGGAATCTCACTTCAGCTTTAAATGATTTCAACGTTGCTGCATCTTTAAGTAATTTATCGTTTTACTATCAAAATGTAGGAGGTATAAGATCAAAGTTAGACTCTTTGTATCTTACTTTTTCATCTTGTTCATATGATATTATTCTTTTAACAGAAACTTGGTTAACTGAAAATCAATTATCATCAGAATTGTTTAATTCAGATTATACTGTTTTTAGAAAAGACAGATCTTACTTAAGAACTGGTATGGACAGAGGGGGTGGTGTTCTAATCGCCATTCGTTCGTCCTTGTCATGTAAGGAAATCCAATTAAACTCCAATAGTGTGTCGTTTGCTAATTTTGATATTGATCAAATAATTGTTTCGTTATCTTTAAATAGAAATATTGAATTATTTATTATTATTAACTATATCCCTCCAAGAAGTCCTTATGAATGTTATAATATATTTCTTAATAATTGTAAATCTATCCTTGAAAACTTAAGTCCATCGCAACATATTATTTGCATTGGTGATTTTAACCTAGGTAATATTAAGTGGTTATTCGACCAAGAGGATAAAAAATTGTTTCCCTTTGATGTTATATCTGAAATCGAGATCAATTTAATAGACTTTTTCAGTCAGTTTGATTTAATACAAATAAACCATTTTCTAATAGCTTAGGTCGAATTCTTATTCTTGACCTTATTTTTGTTGAAAAAGAATTTAATATATATGTATGTTGAAAATCCGATACTCCAATTACTAATAACTCGATTCATCATATTGCATTAGAGGGTACCCTATGTTTTTTTACTTATATAAAAAATGTTTTTAACAATAACACTTTTGTACCTAATTTTAACAAAGCTAACTTTGATGCAATGAATAATTATTTTTTATCTATTCCTTGGGAATCGTGCTTATCTAAAACTGAATTAAGTATTGCAAACGATAAATTTAGTGTCTGTTATCTATGAAGCTGTACGCAGATTTGTTCCGAATAAAAGAGCCAAATCTTGTAGTAATCCTGCATGGTTTAATAAGAGACTGATTAATCTTAAAAATAGAAAAAATAAATCTTTTAAGTTACTTAAAAATAATCGCGATGATGTAAAATTGCGGTTCAATCATTTGATTATTCAAAAAGAGTTTGATACACTCAATAAATTTTTATATCGTGCTTATTTGTTTTCTATTGAATCTAATATTAAATATAACAGCAAACATTTTTGGAAATATATCAACTCAAAGCGTAATAGCAATGGGTTACCAAGCTGTATGAAGTACCAGAACCAATCAACGAGTGATCTTCAGGAAATTTGTAATCTCTTTTCTGTTTATTTTCAGTCTGTGTACTCTAGTTACACTCCAACTTATGTTAACAGGCCTAAAATATCTGCCATTGTTAATATAGGGTCATTGGCCTTAGAGTCTTCGGATGTTGAGTCAGCCTTATTGGGCTTAGACACCAATACAACAGCAGGTCCTGATGGTATCCCACAAATTTTATTGCGCAAATGTGCGTCATCTTTAGCTTTTCCAATGACGAATATTTTTAATCTATCACTTTCAAAAGGTGAATTTTTAGATTGTTGGAAGCAGTCCTATATAACACCAATTTTCAAATCTGGGTCCAAGTAAGAAATTATAAATTATAGACCAATCTGCAAAATATCTGCACTGCCCAAATTATTTGAGAAAATTGTTTGTGACAAACTAACTTTTCAATTGAAAGATTTTGTATCAGATTTCCAACACGGTTTCATTTCTGGAAGATCTACATCCACAAATCTTTCACTATTGAGTAATTATATAATAAATAAATTTGAATCGAATTGTCAAACTGATATCATATTTACAGATTTCGCCAAAGCATTTGATCGTGTAAGCCATCACATTCTATTAAACAAACTAGCGGATCTGGGGTTTCACTCTAAGTTTTTTGATTGGGTAAAATCTTATATAACATCCAGAGTTCAAGTTGTCAAAATTGATGATCAGTACTCTAATCAAATAATGGTACCATCTGGTGTTCCCCAGGGTAGCCATCTAGGGCCTTTGTTGTTCCTACTTTTTATTAATGACATTCCTAATATATTTCAAAATTCTCAATGTCTTCTTTTCGCTGATGACCTTAAATTGTATAGAAGCATAAACTGCCTTGAAGATTGTGGTTTATTAAATGACGATTTGAATAAATTAGCAGAATGGTGTAGTTTAAATTTCTTACATCTTAATATTTCGAAATGCCAGATTTTGACTTGTTTTCGTAAGAAATCTCCCATTTTTTATGATTATCGAATAGACAATACTTCCTTAGATCGTGTTGATCAAAAAAAAGATCTAGGAGTCATCCTTGACACCAAACTCTCTTTTCTTCCTCATTATGAATACATCATTAGCAAATCCAACCAAATGCTAGGATTTATCAAAAGAAATAGTAAAGAATTTACAGATCCAAATACAATAAAATCGCTTTATTTCTCTATGGTTCGATCAGTGCTTGAGTACTGCAATACGGTTTGGAACCCTTACTATAATAATTCATGTCTAAGAATAGAAAAAGTTCAAAAAAATATTTCAAGGTTTATGTATTATAAACTCCATTGGAATAATGATATTCCAACTTATGAAACTAGATGTCTTTTATTCGGTATGCAAAGTTTGGCAAATCGACGTACGTATTTTGCGATAATGTTCATTAGAGATATCCTTACTTATCATATTAAATGTCCCCAACTGCTCGCTCTTATATCTATTCATGTTCCTAATTATAACTCCAGAGTTCCTGTCCTTTTCCATGAGCAATTTCATAGATCAAATTATGGTCGAAATGAACCGGTTTCTCGTTGCATCAGGGAAGCTAATTCAGTTTGCTCCAGGTTAGACTTTTTTATTAATTGTACTAGAGATACTTTCAAAATGTATGTTTTAAATATGCTTAGAACTACCTGAAACCTATGAATATGTAGAATGTATTTATTATTTTAGTTGTATGCAATAATGTAGCGTAAATGAAAATTTGTAATCTATTAGTCTATAAGAGAATGATGTTCTTTGAATGATGAAATAAATGAAATGAAATAAAATAAACCCAAAAATTTAAAATAATTTATATCTGGCATTACCAAGGTTAACAGTACGAGTATCTATATTTTAAAAGAAATTACCAAAATTGACAGTATCTATATTTTAAAAGAAAATAATGAAATGCATTATAAATGTCAGACGCAGACATTCTGCAAATCGTACGGACTTGTTCTTATGTAAAAGTGCTTTGGAATTAAAAATAAAATGCACGACTGGGTCGCACGAACTTGCTCCTATGTAATCGACTAGGAATTTTAAAAATGAATGTTATTAGAGAAAACTGGTCATAAGGATAAAATTAATTTTTAAATTTTTGTAGTAGTAAGAGAAAAAACAGAATGCTATCCAACTATGAATTTATGCAAGAACAAAAATTATAAGTCGTTGTAGTGGTTTCTTAAAAAAAAACTTTTATATACAAACTTTTTAAAAGCTTTTTAAGAAAAAATTTTGGTACGCCAATTTAAAGTTTTTATTATTGTTCGAATAAAAATTAAATTTACGAAAAGAAATATTGACCCGTTTCGGAGATATCAAATTTTCAAAAAAAGAAAAAAATAGATTTTTTTTTTCAAAAATTCAAAAAATATTTATTTTAAAATTTTGAAATGCAATGTGTTTTAGACTTTTTAGAAGCTTCTCTATAAAAATTTTCATTAAGATACGTTATGTGGATAATGAGAAATTCAAAATTCGAAAAAATGCTTCTATGGTAGGTACAAGCTGTAATATCTTAATTTGAATTTTTTTTTTATTAAATTAAAGATCGTAAAAATTAATTGAAAGAAAAAAAATTTATCAAAATTCTAGGAGCCGTTTTCGAGAAAAATACGATTTTTGAAAACCATTTTTTTAATTTTTTTAGCATTTGTATGGTAGGTACCTTTATTTTTAGGTTAAATAAAAATTTTTTCCTCACATTTTGTAGATTATATTGAGAAACTTTTACTTATCAAGTTTAAAAAAAATCTAGCATGGGGTTTTCGCAATATTGAGTTTTGAAAAAAAAATTTTGAAGTTTTTTTTAAAAATCCAAAAAAATTTTTTTTTGAAAATTTGAGTACACAATTCTATTTAAAATTTTGGGGAACTTTAATTGATCAAAATCGGTTGAACCGTTTTTGAAAAAATCAAAAACAAAAAAAAATGGTTCCATGGGGGGTACCCTCAATAACCATTTTTCGGCAAATTTTTTTCAACCAATACCTAGATTTAATTAAATGAAATTTTTTTGTATTTTTATTTTTAAAATTTGTCGCACAATTTTTGAGAAAAAAAAAAATGTTTATAAAATTTCGAAAAAAATTCGTATGGCAGGTACCCTTATTTTGTGTCTTAAAAAAAAAGAAAAAAGCGTGTGCGGGAAAAAAATTAAAAATGATATCTACCAAGTTTAAAGAAAATCGGCCCAGTCGTTTAGCCTGCAGTAGACAGACAGACAGACAGACAGGCAGACAGACAGAATTGCGAGACCCACTTTTTTAGTCTTCGCTATCATCGTAATGTCAACTTTGATCAAAATCTCGAGTTCGATTTTTTTTTACGAATGCATAACTTGCCTTATAGTACCTATAAGTCGCAAGTAAAAATATAAAAACATGGATTTAATTAAAGAAAAATTAAAAAAATGTTTATACTCCATGCCTATAATAGCGCAACTATTTTTTTTATTTATCAAAATCGGAAGAGATTTTCAATAAGGGCTCTATGACAGGTACCGTTAGTTTTGGAGCTAAACAAAATTTAAATATCTCCTCTAGAAAATCGTCGAAGAAAATTGTGATCAAAATATCGAGATCGATTTTTATTTTTCAAATGTGAAACTTGACCTATAGTAACAAAAATATACCGCCAGTAAAAAGTATGGGCAATGAAGCAATTTTTATTCGATGATAAACAATAATGTCAGCGGTAGTTTATTGTAAGAAATGACTGAGTCAACTAAAAATGTCAACTAATAAAAATCATTGGCTGTTTGAATATATCGACATAGATCCAACGAAAAATGTCGTAAGTAAATGTAAATCTAATTGATGCAATAACCCGTACTTAAAATATCTTTATTTTTTGCTTAAAGAGTGTCAATAATATTGTTTTTTTCTTCATGTCAACAATTGTGTCGGTGTGCCAAATATTCAAGTTTAATAAGTTTTTTTTTTTAAATTTTGTATCTTAGACCTATTTCTAATAATAAACGCAAATACTTTGATGTACTTACAAATACTTTGATGTAAAACTGATTATCAAAATTCTATAAATGAAGTTGTTAAGTCGTTATTTTAGTTTGAAATTTTCCTAAGGGTTCCAATAATTTTGGATATCCAATTATATTCGAAAGATTGCCCGTAACTAAAATTCGCTTGGAGTAAAACTGCGTTCAAAAGGGTCAGGCTCACATGTTTATAATCCTAACGACCAAATGGCCATTGAACCAATTTATTGTGGATGTAACATTTTACTTAACACTTTACCACTTGTTATGCAACATGGTTATTTGCATAATCTTTCAAGAGTAGGGAAACTAACCAAGCGCCCATAGATACTTCTTTCTTACAACGTTAACCGAAAAAGAACATAGATATTTACCAGAAAACAACAACATACGAGTTGGATATAAACTTGCATTTTAACTAAGCTTGTTAACAGTAGTTGCTTTAATTTTGCAATTCGACTTCAATGCAGAAAGAAAGATGTAAACAAAAGACAAAAAGAAATTAAGAAACCCACTTCTAATGTATCGGTGGATATCAACTTAACTAACAACGGTAGACCAGCGACGGCGGCGCCCAAGCGCGGCGTGAGTTCCAAAACAAGAAAAGTTGACTGCCTTCAAGTCAATTTAGCCAAACTAGTTCGTTGGCGTGCCATCGAACGTCTAACGCCAAATAGATGCAATGTTACTTGATGAATTCCATGCATAAACTGATAAATCTGATGCAAACTACTAGTTAACCTGGGCTGTTTTTTGTTAAAGCCGTTGGTTGGGGAACTTGAAGTCAAAGCCTCATTTTATTTCGGCTCTCCAAAGCATTCGGACGCATATTAATAGTTTCGTCTTTCAATCGGTTGAAGCTTTTCCGTTACCTATTCAAAGTGACATACAATTGATTTTGAAAGAGTTTTGTGTAGAAAAAAGTAGTTATTACACAACTATTTCCTGAAAACAGTTTCGAGTGAAATTTGCCTCTGCGATTCAAGAAAAGATACAAGTAATCTTGATCAGTTTGAAAATTCCTTGTTACTCGTATAAAGTGAAAGTTTGCTGCAGTTTCTTTTTTAATTTCTGTTTGTATCATGAAAGATAGCAACATCCTTGAGGTGATAGTATGGAGTACTTTAACGGTTTTGTGTGCTGCAAGCAGAGAAATCATCAATAATGCACCACAATTTGCAGAAAAACGTAAGAAATTAATTAAAAAAATTATTTTGAGAATATAAATACATACATACTCGTAAATGTGTACAAATGTGAGTGAAATAATTAAATTTCCCGTTACCCGAGGGATGCTTTTGATGCCATTCCACGCTTTAGCCTAAGCCCAAGGTTTTTATTTAGGAACCGAAAATTGAATATTAAAAAAGCAGATGAACTTTTAAATATCTGTACATAACGTAACCGTACATTTTGTACATACATGTACAGGGTGTCAGGGTGGGCCATCTATAGTGGTTTATTTTTAAATCATAGGTTATTTTGACACTGACAGCTGTTGTCCGCTCGAAATTTGAGAGAAGAATTCTGCACAGAGATCTCGGATTATTCGCTTGGAGTGACAGAATACGCTCCTGCGAGGCCAGCCGAGGCGACATTGTGTTCCATAATTAATGGGAATGTTTGCTCTTACTAATAAAGCCATAATGTATCATCAAAATTTAATTTTGTTCATTTTATTGCATTTTTAAAAAGAAACTTTCACCCTTCTATATACGTACGTAAGTAACATTTTTAAGAGAAAGATTTCCCAAAAGATCAATTAACAACCCAATAAATTTAGTTTTATTTAGCCTAAATTCAAGACCCTATTACAAAATCGCGAATGTGACTATATGGCATCACCGTTTGCATTTATCTGTTAGAAAAGGTCGAACTAAAATTTTTTATTACTTAGAGTAAAATCGCAGTTTTTAGACCGAGAGCCCACAGCAATTTTTTGGGTGTGATTGATAACAAAAAATAATTAGCATAGGTAATTAGATAGGCCTTTTATAGTTATTTATAAATGTGAACATCTTGCATACTCTAATGGGCGCAATAGTGCAATATAGTGCATCAAGTATGCAGTTCTTTCCAAAGTCTACAAAATTGGGATACAAAATTTGGCATAACTTCAAAATGAAGAGCTATAAGTGCCCTGGTTGCAAATATCGAGGTCCAAGACGTTTTGAAAGTGGCCTTCTTAGTGCAAGAAGTAGCCTACAAGTATTCTTATCGCGTCTGGATATGCAGTTCTAAATACTACTTTTAAGATAGCACATTTGGATTTATTTAAGCAGTAGTGCTTTTATAAAAATCCTCAGTTCTTGTCAGATCTCCGTAGAGGTAAGACCTCAAGAAAAGATAAGAACTTTGATTCATTTGTGTTATTTTACACTATCAGAATTGGTCGAAGAAAGCTTATAGCAAGCTCCGTCTTTCGACCAATGGTTTGCCAACACAGAGAACTGTGTTATACCACCGGCTCATCATTTAGTGCAGTGTTAGTTGTTAGTAGGCAAACTCTATTACAATAATTAACACTGACACAAGAAAACATGAAAATAAACAAATAATATTACGTAAGAACAAAACAATAACATAACATGAAACAAAGAACATTTAGGAGCGTGGACCACTGGTTTTGAGAAGGTTTTTTAATTTACATTTATTTTTTTTTTTTTTTTTTTTTTTATAATCTACCCGCGCTCAAGGGATTATGATTACCCTTTAAATGTTTCAACACAGCGCGGGCGTGAAGTTACGGAAGAGAAAGAAGGATAGGAAAGATGTGTGGCACGATGTTCTGAGACTGAAGGTTGTCTCAGATATTTTATCTCCAGGGATGGCGGCTGAACTAAAGCGGAGAATGCCGTGTCTTATTTCTATGTCGCTTATAATTCACATTATTTTATTCGTGTTCATCCTTGTTGGGCATACTAGTTTAACTCAATTGTTGTTAGTGTTATGCCTGAACAACATGCAATGAGTAAACCAGCAACCCATTGATGACAATTTTAGAAGGTTTTTAATGGAATTAAAACGACATAGACGACGGCAGGGATCGAACCTGTGATCATGAGCTTCACAGGCGAGCACACATCCATCGCGCCACGGCCACCCCAATATTTGAATTCCAATTTACAAGTCTACCCATACGTGTCAAGGGCTCATCACAAGTAGCACAAAAAGGTATAATTTCGGTATCACATTTCTTAATTCATACTTTATTCCTTCTTTATTAGGTATGTCAATTTATGCCTACTTAATTCCATCTTAATATGATCTTTATTAGGTATTTTTTTATTTATCTTCTTATTTCCTTCTATCGGACCGCCCACTTGCGCCTTTTCTCTACTTAATACGAACTTAAATCCGTCTTAAAGAAGATGTCAGATACCGATTTAGAATTCTTAAAGACTTCGTTAAGTAATTCTGTGCTACTTGTGATGAATGCCATAGTTGGTCCTGTGTGTTGGGACCTTAACCATATCTAAGCCTCGAAGATTATAACCTCCTCCGCGATAATTAAAATAAACCGAACATAAAAGATCTGGTGCATCTGTGACGCCTGTTATTAATTGGTGGAAAAATACCAAATCATTGTTTGTTCTTCTTTGTTCCAAAGTTTGCATCTGAAGAATAGATAATCGTTGGTCATAAGAGAGGACATACGAAGGATCATTCCATTGAAGTCCTTTCAAGGCAAAACGAGTAAAGTTTCTTTGCACAGATTCTAATCTCTCAATATGAATATCATAAAGAGGAGTCCAAACCTGCGATGCATACTCAAGATGGGGACGCACCAAGGAGTTGTATAAAGCCCGGGTGACATTGGGATGAACAAATTCCTTAGACCAGCGCTTAATAAACCCTAACATTGAATTAGCCTTATTCACGATTTTATTAATATGAGCAGAAAAATCTAAATTGGGTGTAAAAAGAACTCCAAGGTCCCTTACAGTCATAACACGAGTTAAAATGTGCCGTGAGATAACATATTCATGAGAGTAAGGAGAACGTTTTTTAGAAAAAGTCATAGTTTGACATTTTGTCGGGTTGAGGTTCAGACTGTTCTTTTCACACCACAAGGCAAAATGGTTAATATCATCTTGCAGTAAAGCCCGATCATTTGAAGATACTATATTTTTATAAATCTTCATATCATCTGCAAAGATTAGAATTTCGCTGTTGCGAACACACAGATGAGCATCATTAATAGCCAATGTAAAGAGTAGTGGTCCCAGATAGCTTCCCTGCGGAACACCTGATTTGGCAATAAATTCTCTTGAGTATGAATTTCTGAATTTGACTTGATATAACCTATCTTCAAGATATGAAAATATCCACTTGATGAAAGGTGGTGGAAATCCGTATGAGTGAAGTTTAAACTTGATAATCTCATGGCAATCAACTTCTTGACAACTTTCTAGAGAGTTTAAACATTTATTCAAAAAGACAACAAGATTAGTAACAGTAGAACGTTTTTGCATAAAACCATGTTGTTGGTTGCAGATTATAGTTTTACATGTAAATGTCAAACTGTCACATACAACTTGTTCGAACAACTTCGGAATGCAAGAAAGTTTGGAAATTGGTCTATAGTTGGTAATATTGGCTTTATCTCCCTTTTTAAATACTGGCGTTAAAAATGCTTTCTTCCAAACTGCAGGGAATTTACCTAATTTCAAGGATAGAACAAAAATATTACGCAGAGGAAGAGCTAAAACAGACTTACATTTCTTCAATAAAGCGGGTGGTATTCCATCGGGTCCAATAGAATAGTCGTCTTTTAAATGTGACAGAAAGTCCAAAATTTTGTCGTGATCTATTGTAATATTATTAGGTGCCGTGAAATGAGGCCAAGTGAAATAAGGCCAACTTTCAAAAATTGGCCTTATTGCACTTTTACAAAGTGAAATTAGGCCAATTTTCAGCAGTTGGTCTTATTGCACTTTTACAAAGCGAAGCAAGGCCAAATTGGCCTTATTTCACTTTCAACAGTTGGTTTTATTGCACTTTGACAAAGCGAAATAAGGCCGAACTGCATTTTTATACTTATTTCATTTCATTTCATTCATTTCATTTATAAGTATTATTTATTCGTATAATACATAATTTATTGTTTATTAGGGGCCGATGTTCTGGGTTTTCTTGAGTAACAGTACCTCGGGTGGCCCGCTTCGCGGGTTTTCAGGATTTTAACTCCCTTTTTGGGGCTCACACCCGCTCACGCAACTCCGTTGCTCCGCTTAGGGTATGTTCAGTCGCCAGGCAGGCGCCTCCTGTAGCAACAGTTTTCTGGAGCAGAAGTACATAACTGTTAGTTGTTTACTCCAATTGATGTAAAATACAAAACTGTTGCTACAGGCGCCTGCCTGGCGACTTAACATACCCTAAGCGGAGCAACGGAGTTGCGTGAGCGGGTGTGAGCCCCGAAAAGGGAGTTAAAATCCTGAAAACCCGCGAAGCGGGCCACCCAAGGTACTGTTGCTCAAGACAAAACATTTTATGTTTGGCCTTAAGTCACAAACAAACTTGGCCTTATGTCATGGCACCGTTAAATACATTCAGTTGCTCTTATTACGCTTTCAAAAAGTGAAATAAGATCAATTTGGCCTTATTTCTCAAAATCATTTGGCCTTATTTCACTTTGTCAAAGTGAAATAAGACCAACTACTGAAAATTGGCCTTATTTCACTTTATCAAAGTGCAATAAGGCCAATTTTTGAAAGTTGGCCTTATTTCACTTGGCCTTATTTCACGGCACCTATTATTAAATGATACCTGAGTACAATTTCGTAAAAAATGAAAATAGTTATCGTCAACAACAACAGGGGAATCAATGAAGGATTGGCTAAAATTATTTGCAAATCCCTCACAGATTTCTGTAGTAGTACTCAAGATTACGTCATTATAAACGAGATTAACAGGATAACCGTCGCTTTTCTTTATGGAATTTATAAATTTCCAGAAGTTTTTCGGGTCTAATTTCAGGGAAAGCCCCATGGTTTGAAGATAATCATTATAACATTCATAAGAGAGTTTTTTGAATTCTTCTAAAAGGGAAATGTAAACTACTTGATTCTCTACTGTCATGAACCTTATATATTTTTTCCAAGCCTTATTTCTTTTATTTCGAAGGCATTTGAGTTCTTTTGTGAACCAAGGATGACAAGAAGAATTACAGGGAATAGATCTTTTTTTAGGGACAGTTTCATTTATGCATCTCATCAAAATAGAATAGAAGCTTGAGACAGTTTTGTCAAGATCATTAGAAATCGGTAAATGTTCTATACCGGAAATAATTAAACTATCTAAAAGCTGTTGAAAATCACCTCTCCGAAAGTCAAAAGTATAAGAACAGTCGTGGGGATTACTATTTTCTAGTAAATGACCACTCAAGTCAAGAAAAATGTCAAGAGGCGGGTGATATTGATCTATGTTAGACAAAGCAGAAATAGATTCTACCACTACTGTACTAACGGCGTCAGATGAGAATACAAGGTCCAGTTGTCTATTCATATTATTTCGTATACAGCTAATTTGCTGTAAATCTGTAGAGATAATATTATCCAACATTTGGAGCTCTTGTTGGGGTGAACTTGTGGAAGCTTCAAAATAGGATTCGTCATCAGAGGGAACCCATTTGATATGGGGAAGATTAAAATCCCCTGATAAAAGAATTTTAATGTCAAGGCTAGCTAAACTGAAAATAAAATCGAGTGCTAAAGAAAGTTCAGTGTATACGGAACCAGGACTTTTAGGTGGAATGTAAACATTTAAAACAAATAAGACTAAAGATTCCTTAGTTATTTTGACGCATAACAGATCAATTGTCAGATTGAATGGGAAGACTATTTGTGTTGAGCAGAAATTACTTCTAACAGCAATAAGTACTCCCCCGCCAACTGAATTTGTAACGTCAACGTGACGGTCCTTTCGGAAAACTAAGAACTCATTATCAAAAAGCATTTGACGCATGATGAATTGACAATAGCCTTAGTAGCAATCAAATGATCCACAACATCTTCAGGCATCGTTTCGGGTTGGAGACGAGATATAAATATGGCCCTGGGCTTCGGAACTGAAATTAAAGTTTTTGGACCAGTAACGACGGATTCCTGTGTTGGAGTCAAGTCAAGATTTTCGGTGACAGGTTGAGGTGGAATGGGTTCAGTGGGTTCAGAGGAGGTTTCGGTAACATTAGTATTTGGTTCATTAATATGGAGTGATTCGATAGCCGGGTCGGATAGAGTTATTGAATTTTCAACGACTTCACTACCAATAAGGGACGTTTTTTTAGGTGCCGGACCTACGTTGGCTGACATGGTGGTCATGCCCCTTCTTCTCTTTTTGCTTTTCCTAGAAGTGGAAGGATTTGATGAGAGAATATCATCCGTTGAAGAGGAGTTGTCCGCTACTAGCACCGGAGAAGGGATGCTATCAACCGTTGTCACAATATTAGCAAAGTTCGAACTTAACTCATCAAATCCCTTGGAGATTTTCGTTAGCTCATCTTTTAAGGAGGATAGCTTAAAACAGAAATGAGCTAGCGAAATCTTTCTACAGTTAAGACAATACCAAAAAGCAATACTCGAAGAATTAATTTTGTCCATTAACGAGTTATTTGTACCGACACATTTGGCATGGAATAGATTTCCACAAGGTCCGTAACACTTGAAAAGAGGGGCTATGCCAGAGCGATCCAGACAATTCGTATTGGCGCAAGACATTTTTAATATATAAGGGACAGACAAATAAGAAACAAATTTCCAATATGAAAATATGTATAATCCTACTTCCTACTAATATACTCAATAACGCTTGAACAACTGAATGGATCTTGATAAAATTTAACACACAAAAAAGTTATAGTCTGGATTACCGTATAGGCTACTTTTTTTTTTATTATCAGGGGAGAGGCATTGGGTGGTCGAAACACCCCAAAATTATTTATCTCTACTTCTATCTTCGTATTGCACTGAAATGTAGTACATATACAAGTATAGTTGCATTGAAATGCCATACATTGGAGGTGCGGGCCCAGAGGAGGGGCATTGTTTGATTAGTTTACCTAAGCAGTAACGATAAAAACACTCAAAAAAGTTCTTAAAAAAAATAAAACAAAAATAAAATTCTCCGAATTAAAAACAAAAAAAAATTGAAAAATATTTGTGTGTCTTTCCAATGCAAGAAAAACTGAGCGAATCTACAGAAACTTTTAGACACATGATTTATTTTGAAAAACTTCAATTGAAAAAAAAAAATTTGCTTGCGAGAGTTCCCGCACGGGTACGCTAGTATTAAATAATGATTAGAATAAAAAATAAAAAATGAAAAAAAAAAAAACAAAAAAAAAAGTAGAAAATTGGTGATAGCTGGATTTGAACCTTCGCACTTACATATATTCAATACAAATTACAGTCAACGCGCAGACGCGCACAACCACCGATCTCTTAGGAAGCGAACTTCTGAATTAATATTAATAATAAAATATAAAATAAAATATAATATCAATAAAAAATAATGAAACCACATGTCATGCCAGTCAAGCTCTTCCATTTTGCGCAAACAAAGGTTTGTTATCATCGCACGGTAGCGCTCACCATTCACAGTTACGTTGCGATTCGCATTATCTTTGAAGAAATACGGTTCAGTGATTCTGCCAGCCCATAATCTGCACCAAACAGTGACTTTTTCTGGATGCATTGGCAGCTCCTGCAATTCTTCTGGTTGCTCTTCACTCCAAATATGGCAGTTTTCCATTCAACCAGAAATGAGCTTCGTCGCTGAACACAATTTTTCGATAAAAAAGTGGATTTTCGGCCAACTTTTCAAGAGCCCATTCACACAAATATTCGACGTTATGGAAGGTCGTTCGGCTTCAATTTTTGCACCAGCTGTATTTTGAAAGGCTTCACACCTAAATCTTTCCGCAAAATTTTCCACGTAGTGGAGTAACAGAGGTCCAATTGCTGCGAACGGCGCCGAATCGATAATTCACGATCATCTCATCACTAATACTGACCGATACAGCTGCGATATTTTCCACAGTTCGCACGTAAGCGTGTTGGTGGTTTAATGTCCAACAATGTAAATTTGGTGCGAAATTTAGTCACAATAGCCCGAATAGCCGCCTCAGTATAGGCTTTAAAATGGAAGAAGCGCGCGATGAACTTTCTTAACAGAGCACGCATTTTGATAATAAAATTCAATAATTTGCAAACGTTGTTAGTTTGTAAGACGATTCATGGTTAAATTGTAGACCAACCTGAAGATGTCTGACAGTGACACAAAACACGAAACGTGAGCTGTCAAAACCAGTGCTGCCAAAAAGAAAATAGCAAAAAAATTCACCCATTAGAATTCCCATTTAGCAGCTTTTGGAAATATTCTCTATGCTTCGGTGTTCCGGTTATATTCTCTGTTTCAACGAGCCTGTGTTGTGATCTAAGAACCAGCAACCATTTAATGTCTTTTTATAAAACCTGTTTCAATTGCCAAAATTTTTTTCAAAGTTCCCATTGAACTTGGAGTGGTGGGCTTAAGTGTGTAAGTTTTCTGATGCAAGCTGATGCAAAGGTTGAAGCGTCTAAAATCCCCACAAACCACACTACTCTCATTTCGGTATTTTAAAAAATCCATGTTTCGCAACTCGACGTCAGTTCAGTGAAATATAAAATAAAGATAAACGATTGGAGAATGCAAGATACATAAAGATCGTTTATTACAATTATTGTGAGTAAATAGCTATTAACTATAAATAATTTAATTTGTAGAAATTTTCATATTACTCCATTCACACTCCTTGGTAATTTTCTTCATTTAACACTAAACCTCTATTAAATAAAGAACACGTTTAATTTCACCTGTCTTTTTCTTAACAATTCCCTTTTTCTTCAAAAATTTAATCTTTTATAAAGTTTACGGCAAATTAACTAAATTTAAACTAATTAATTTCTGTTAGCGATTTATTTAATGTTTTAAATGATTGATAAAATAAAACACGATTAGTAAATCCTTTAATTCGACGTGCTTGCAAGACGAGCGAGTAATTTATTATATATGTAAGAAAAGAGTGGAGAGAACATAATTTCTATATAAGTTTAAGTTACAAAAACAAAGCTTGGTTTTTATTTAGCCGATAGTCACAAAAATAAATGGCATTGCCAAAAGGGCTTTGGAAGGCTGGTTTACATTATACAATTGTTTATTTAGATGTAACTACTTTACTCAACATGCTCCCCACCTTGAAGAGGTGAAGACGATTCAACAGGTAATAAGCAAATCTCGGAAATAGCTCTTTTAAGAGTAGTTGTAGAAGTCTTGACAGTCACAACTCGAACGATTTCATCTTTTCCAGGATGTAACGAAATTATACGACCCATCTTCCATTTAAGTGGTGGTAGGTTATTATCTTTGCGGACGACTAATGATCCGATTGTTATATCTTCATTGATGGTTTGCCATTTGTATCGTTTTTGGAGTCCTTGGAGATATTCGGAGGACCATCTTGCCCAGAAAGTTTGCGTTACCCAATTCAGTCGTTGCCATCGTGACAGTCTGTTGAGATGATCATCTTGAACGCCAGTTTCTATCATTGCGTTGAGTGGTCCACCTATTAAAAAATGACCAGGAGTTAAAAAATTGAAATCATTTGGATCATTAGATAAGGGTGTTAAAGGGCGCGAATTTAATATGGCCTCTATTTGAATGATAACGGTGTTCAGTTCAACAAAGGTGGGTGAAATCAAATGCAGCAACCTTTTCATATGGAACTTGGCAGACTTCACTGCAGCTTCCCAGATTCCTCCCATATGAGGAGATCTAGGTGGTATAGTCTTCCACTCAATTCCATCCTCGGCACACATATTCATAATCTCTGCACTATTCTCTTTACTCCTAAACATCTGATATAATTCATGGAGTTCATTCCTTGTTCCAATGAAATTGAGCCCATTGTCACTGTAAATGGTTGAGCATAGCCCACGTCGGCCGATAAAGCGTTTTAGAGCTGCAATGAAGGCTGCAGCAGTGAGGTCTTCAACGAGCTCCAAATGAACGGCGCGAGTTATAAAACATATGAAGACTGAAACGTAAGCCTTAGTAGGAACAACCTTTCGGCGGCGATAATGCACCAAAAAAGGACCGCAAAAATCAACGCCAACTGTGGAAAAAGGTCTAGCTGGTAAGACGCGTGATGTTGGCAGATCTCCCATAAATTGTTCCAAAGGTTTTGGTCGACATCGGGTACATAAAACACAATTGCGAACAACTCGCTTGGCAAGAACTTTACCATTTAGCGGCCAATATTGTTGTCGAAATACAGCTAAAAGATTTTGCGGACCTAAGTGTCCATGTTTATAATGAATATAACGAATGGCGGAGATGGTGAAGACGTGAGTTGAAGGCAACAGTATTGGGTGTTTAGCATACCGGGTAGAAAATTATCTAGGAAACACTATCGAATAGCGTGGCCCTAGCTAGATTGGCCTTTATATAGTAAATCCTATGCTGGGCCTAGACAGATGCAAGCCTGGCGGATCTTGACTAATTTATGCTTATCCTGGCTTTATATTGAACCTGGCTAGAACTGCCTATTTATTGGCTTTTCCAGGAGTATCTTAGATTGGGCCTAGATATTTTTAACTTGATGCAGCCTAGATATGAAACTTTTTCTTGGCGATATCTTGGCTATAGATAGTATCACCTCTTTATTGGCATTGTAACAAATAAACTACAAGGGACCTGGATAGTTTTTACTTGGTGTAGCCTGGATAAGGAATTGTATCTGGGCGTTATATTGGCCTTAGCTAGTGTCGCCTCTTTATAGGCGTTCTCAGATTTTACTTATACTGGGGGTAGATAGTTTTTACTTGATGTATCCTAGATATGAAACTTTTCCTTGGCGATATATTGACGCTAGATAGTATCGCCTCTTTATTGGCATTCTCAGATATTACTTATACTGGGGCTATATAGTTTTTACTTGATGTATCCTAGATGTGCCTATACATATGTCTCTATAAAAGCAAGGCTATCCATTATCCTTCTAAAAACATAACTTTTTTGTTTTGGTCCTAAATCGGTATTTTTCAGATTCTTTAATACGTATTTAAGTCTTTTAAACAGTATAATTAAAAGAGAGTTATTTGAGTAGCACTTTGAGACACGATATTTTATATATCGCAGTGGCGCAATAGGTAGCGCACAAGCACGGCAAGTGAGAGTCTCGGGTTCGAATCTCAGTGGAGGTAAATTAAAAAAAAAAAAAAAAAAATTTTTTCATTCCAGCAAAAAATCACATAAAGAGTCGAATATAGGGAGGCAAAGAAAAAATGAAAATAATCAACAATAATAAAAAAAAAAAAAAAAATTTTTTAAGAATTGCCGTAGCTCTTGTGCTACTTGTGAAGACCCATCTAGGGCCCATATAGGAACATCTAGCAAGGCCCATTATATACAGAGCATTAACAAATTAGCGAGGGACAAGCTAGATACTGCTCGGTAGGGCCATGATTGAAACTAAGAAAAACTAGCTGGGGCCTTGGCATTATCGAGTCGAAAATTCTACCCGGGATCGAATAAGACATTAGAATTTCTTATTCTGCCACCGACTCTTATCAGTCCTTCTGTATCCAAAAATGGGGCTAGTGATCGTAAATTACTTCGTTTGGGAATGTCCTTATTTTTACGCAATAATTCTAATTCGGAGTAAAAACAGCTTTCTTGAACCGCGTGCAATATCTGTGATAATGCCTTCTTCATTTCACCTGCAGAGATTTGTCCAGTCAAAGTATCTGGGACTTCTGTTTCAGGGCTTAACAAACCAAGTGAAATCTTCTTCTTTAGCACCATCACTGAAACATTGTGTATGAAACGATTATTATAAGAAATAACACGCTGTAATTTTATATAATTTGAATGGTATTTAATATTTGCGATGAGATCGAATTCCGCTTGTGCTGCGAGAGCAAATTTAATCTTCCGTCGTTCTAAAATATTTTCTTCAATATTCGTTATATTACAATGCGAATGAGGCCAGTTTTCTTGATTTTCTTTCAAGAATGAAGGGCCGGAAAACCACATATGTATCTGACTCAATTAATGCAGACGGTCGTGATCCACGCGATATAATGTCCGCTGGGTTTAAATCTGAGTCGATATGCCGCCATTGCTGTAGATTTGTTGTTTCTTGTATTGTGGCTATGCGATTAGCAACGAACGTTTTCCATGTTGATGACTCTGCTGATAGCCAGGACAATACGATTGTTGAATCAGTCCAATAAAAAACATTTTCGAAATCAATTTGAAGAATTTGTATGATACGATGCGTAAATTGAGCTGCCATTACAGCAGCGCAAAGCTCGAGACGCGGTAAGCATGTAACTTTCGAAGGAGCAACCTTGGATTTTGCTGCTAATAGCTGGCATTGAATGCTTCCATCTTCCAAAAATGATCGAATGTATATACAAGTTCCATATGCAAGTTCGGAACTGTCTGCAAATGCATGAATTTGAGATCTTGTCTTTTGGGTAGTTATGGCCCTTCTTGGGATTCTCAGCCGTTGAAGAAGGCTGAATTCAAGGCGAAAGTCTGTCCACCTTTTTGCATAGCATTCGGGAAGTGGTTCATCCCACGTAAGCTTTGTTTGCCATAACTGCTTCATGAAGATCTTAGCAAGGACAACAACTGGGTTCACAAGACCAAGGGGATCAAATAATTGTGATATGTCAGAAAGCACTGATCTTTTTGTTAATTGGATACACTGCCTTGGAGTGTCGCTGTTATACATGAAAGCATCTACGTTTGGATCCCAAATGATGCCCAAGGTTTTCACAACATTACTATTTTGCATTTGAAAATGGGTTTCTCTTTGATCTAGTGGAATTTTTTCTAATAGAACAGGGGAGTTAGAACACCATTTCCTTAGTTCAAATTTTCCTTTTTTTAATGCTTCTATTAGTTCCTGTTGAATAACTTTAGCTTCATCTAATGAATCGGAGCCTGTCAATACATCATCGACGTAAAAATCGGATTCTATGACCTTGGCTGCATGCGGAAAATATTGCCTTTCGTCATTGGCCAGTTGATTTAAGACTCGAGTCGCTAAATATGACGCTGAAGAGGTGCCATAAGTGACGGTGCAAAGGCGATAGGTGTTAATAGGTTCATGTTCAGAGTTCCTCCATAAAATTAGTTGATAGTTACGATCTCGTACATCTAACATAACCTGTCGATACATTTTTGTAACGTCGCTGGTGAAAACATAACGATGCATCCGAAAACGAAGGGCGATCGAAAATAAATCTGGTTGAACGACAGGTCCAACCATAAGGATGTCATTCAGAGATTTTCCACTATCTGATTTGGAGGAGCCATCGAAGACAACTCTCAATTTTGTCGTACTACTACCTGGCTTAATGACGCAATGGTGAGGAAGATAAAAATGAGGTTCAGAATGGTCGATAATATCGACGAGCTCCATATGATTGAGTTGTATGTACTCATTTATAAATTCATTATACTGAATACGAAGTTTATTGTTGTTCTTAAGTTTCTTTTCCAGGCAATTAAAACGTTTCAAAGCTGTGTTGTATGAAGAACCTAAAGTTGAAGAATCACATTTAAATATGGTAATCTGACTTCGTACCGACCACACTCTAGGCGACGAAAATGCGTAGTAAAATGTCTTTCACACAAATTTTCACTTTCAGAAAGCGTACGTGGAGACGAAGTATAATTTTCAATTTCCCAAAATGTTTTTAACCTTTGATCTAATAGATTATCATCAAATATATTTTCTGTAACTAAATTGCATTGAACCTTTGGGTTTGGTATAGATTGATAATTTCCGCTTACAACCCATCCAAAGAGAGTGTTCTGTAGAATTGTTGTATTATTTTCAAGTCTAATTTGGCCTTCCAAAAGAAGAGAGAAAAATAATTCTGCTCCCAATAACAAATCTACCTTTTGTGGAATTTGGAAGCTTGGATCAGCTAGGCTTATGTTGGATGGTATGCCAAAGTCGATATTTATTTTTTCAGACGGGAGAATGCCTGTTATCTTTGGAAGTATAACGGCTTCAATTGATGACGAAAAATTGGTTAAACGCGATTTTATTGTAAAATAAGCTTTATAAAATGCTTGTTTTGTAAACGATGCGATACCAGAGTAAGACTGGTTTGATTTTGTACGAATTGAACCAATGAGTTGTACGAATTTTTCATTCACAAAATTTATTTGCGAACCGGAGTCCAAAAGTACGCGACAAGCAACAGAAGAACCTCGATTGTCCACAGCATAGATTATTGCAGTGGCTAAAATTGTAGTGGGCTCGTTGCGAGTGGTGGCGAAGGAGGAATGCACGAAAGCAGCTTGAGAAGATGATGTAGGGTTCGGAGTATATTATGAAGCATTTGGGTTAAATGATGAAGTTAGATTGTCGCGATGCAGTAACGAATGATGCTTCTGCGAACAAATCCGACAGCTACTGGAGGAAGGACAGCTTTCTGTGGAATGATCGAGCTTGAGGCAATTTTCACACATCTTGAGTGCAATTATTTGTTGCTTTCGGTTGGCTGGGGGCAAACGCAGAAATCGAAAACATCTTGTAATCACGTGACCAGGCTTATAACAGTGGGCACACTGCGTGTTGTTAGTAATTGCAAATGATTTTGGTGTGGTTTTAAGTCTATTATCTACCTTATTATTAGGACTCACCTTTGTTGTTGACATTTGGCTTACCATCCCTTCAAATATTTGGCTGCGTTTGATGAGGTATTTTGATATCTCTTCATAGGTAGCAAGACGGTCAGCAGGTGCCTCTTCCTGCCACTTGGTAAGTGAAGCCGCATCCAATTTCGATGTAATGATATACACTATAAGGTCATCCCAATGTTGAGTAGAATGACCTAGTGATTTAAGAGCTCGTAAATGAACATTAAATGTGTCCAGCAACAATCGAAGCGATGACGCCGAACTTCTTTGAACTGATGGTGCCTCAAAGATCTGCTTTAAGTGCTTGTGAGCAATAATTCTTTTGTTCTCGTAACGATCCTGCAACATTTTGATGGCCACATTGTAGTTCGCGTCCGTAACCTCCAAAGACTTGACAATCAATGCTGCGCTGCCACCCAGAGAGCCAAGTAGATGATGGAACTTGCTCACATTACTTAGTTTTGGTTGAGAGTGAACAAGAGAATTGAAGGCATCATAAAACGACATCCACTCAGTGATAATACCTGTAAATGTAGGAATGTTAGCCTTTGGTAATTTAATGAAATCAGCGAGAGCAGAGGGTTTTGGTGAAGTGTCATATTCCATTTTTGAAGCTTCCTCTATTTTTTCCAAATAGGTATGCAACGCCGGTTGAACGGTATAGTAGAGTTCCTCATAAGTTGAACGTTCATCCTTGTCCAATTCTTCCGGGTCAGCATCTTCTAATTTAGCTTGTAGTGTGGAGAAAAGCTTAAAACAAGATTCCAAAGCCTGGAGTCTGATGTTCAGATCTGCTTTTGTTGCTGTTTCAGCCTTTTCCGACGTAAAAATCTTGATGCGATCCAATTGTTTAAGATATACGCTTCTTTTGTTACGCAACTCATCAGCATTTTTAGACATTATGTAGATAACCTTATATTCCACGTGATGTTCAAAATAATGGAAGTTTTTAGAACTTTACTTTTAATAATTTTACTGAATCTTAGCAATCACGTCGGGGTCACCAAAATGTTAGCGATTTATTTAATGTTTTAAATGATTGATAAAATAAAACACGATTAGTAAATCCTTTAATTCGACGTGCTTGCAAGACGAGCGAGTAATTTATTATATATGTAAGAAAAGAGTGGAGAGAACATAATTTCTATATAAGTTTAAGTTACAAAAACAAAGCTTGGTTTTTATTTAGCCGATAGTCACAAAAATAAATGGCATTGCCAAAAGGGCTTTGGAAGGCTGGTTTACATTATACAATTGTTTATTTAGATGTAACTACTTTACTCAACAATTTCAATTATTGGAATAATAAAATACAGCTTATAGCCTTTAACAAAATTTATTGATGTACGCCCAATATTTTGTGTATATTTTTCCATAAATGATAACAGATGTTTCAATTTTTCATTTCAGCCAATTGGTTGCGAACCTGCCCAAGAGTAAACCCCAATGAAAACAAATGCTTTCGTGATCTCTTCGAAGGATGTTTCCCAGCTTTATCAGCGGGAGTACCTGAAATTGGTGTAAAAAGTTTTGAGCCATTGCACATCGATGCAGTTTCTGTATCGAAAGGTAGTGGAAATCTTATACTAGCAGGTGGTTTCCAAAATCTAATTGTAAGGGGTCCATCTAACGCAACAGTTCGCAGAGCAAGGTATAACATAATTTCGATTTTACAATCTTATTTCTAACGATTTTCAAATTTTAATTTCTAAAGCTTAGACCTCGAGAAGAAGCTTTTCGATTTTGAATTGGAAATTCCAATTCTTAGAATCAGAGCGAAGTATAATTTAAAGGGAAATATTCTACTGTTACCAGTGGTAGGTAATGGGGACGTGAATATGTCTTTGAAAAATGTCAAAACTGCTGTCTATACGAAAATAAGTTTGCGCAATGATCCAGAGGTAAATACTAATGTTAATGGACTCGAAAAAAAAATTAATAATAAATAAGAAAACTCTAGGAAATAATTCACATTGAAGACATGAAAGTTACTTTCTTAGTGGGAAGTATGCGCATTCATCTGACGAATCTCTTCAACGGCAATGAAATACTTGGAACTTCTATTAATCAGTTTTTGAATCAAAATGGAAATGAAATCATATCGGAACTGAGACCAGATCTGGAAAAGGGCTTAGCAGATATTTTTATCGGTCTTTGGAATAATGTCTTTTCTAAGCTTCCAACTAAATTGTGGCTTCTGTGATGTCAATAACAAATATGTGATCGTTAGAACATTTAATTAATATAATCATTTTTATTTGTAAATATTTTCATGTGCACTTAGAATACGGATTTCAAAATTAAACTTAAGCTTAAAAATATGGAATGGGGAAAAAAGCAATGACAATTTGAAAGTGCTTAGTTGTTATTTGAAAAATATATTTATTTGAAATGAAAACGATATGATTTTATTGGTTGGAAAAATTAAAAAAAAAAGTATTGACTCATTTTTAATATCTTCCTTTTCTTTGTATTTTTCAATAATTTTTGGATGTGAGGAAGTATAATCAAACGAATTATCTCATTCAAAGTTTATTATTAAACAAAATAAAATAATTCTTTTTCATTTTTACTTGCGATATATGTAGGTACTATAGGGCAAGTTCTGCATTTGGAAAAAAAATCAAACTCAAGATTTTGAACAAAGTTGACATTACGATCATAGCGAAGACGAAAAAAGTGGGTCCGACATTTCCGTCCGTCTGTCTGTATGTCCGTATGTGCGTATGTCTGTATCTGTATGTCTGTACCTCGATCTAGAGCCTAAGCCACTGGACCTATTTTCTTTAAACTCGGTACTTAAGGGTCTTCGGTGATTACCTAGAGAAGAAATTGAAATTTTTTTTTAACTCCAAAACTAACGGTACCCCCCATACAACCGTATTGCACAATCTTATTTATCTCGAGAACGGCTCTAACGATTTTGCTAAAAAAATATAATGCACGACTGGGTCCCACGAACTTGCTCCTATGTAATAGACTAGGAATTTTAAAAACGGATGTTATTAAAGAAAACTGTTCTTAAGGATAAAATGAATTTTTTAAATTCTTTTAGAAGTAAGAGATAAAAACAGAATGCTATGCAAATATGAATTTATGCAAGAACAAAAATTATAACGACGGTTAACTATGAATATCTCCTATGTCGCATTTTGTAAACTTTAAAGGGGACACAAAAAACCTGATTATAGTCTCAAAATTAAAACGCATAATAATAAAATTTTATACATAATTATCAGTTTTGAATATCTATGATGTGAAATAGTTTAAATATTAAATATTCAACGAATCAGATGGAAATTATTAACGAAACCGCACCAAAAAGTGATTTCACAAAAAATGTATGTTAGGAGGTATTCATAGTTAACCGTCGATAAGTCTTTGTAGTGGTTCCTTAAAAAAATAAGCTCAGGGTTGCAAAAGCTTAAGTCACTTGTTAGCTTAAGCTTGGGTTTAATTCACAAGCTAGTGAGTGACTTGTGAATTAAAAAAAATATAATTCAGCAGCTACGAACTGACTTATGAATTAAAAAAGAATTTAATTCACAAGTCAGTTGGTGACTTGTGAATTAAAAAAAATTAAATCATAAGCTTCTTAGTGACTTATGAATTAAAAAAAATTAATTCAGAACCTACTAAGTGACTTATGAATTAAAAAAATTTAAGTCATGCGCAAGTAAGTGACTTATGAATTAAAAAATTTTAATTCCCAAGCTACTAAGTGACTTAGGAATTAAAAAAATTCAAGTCATGAGCAAGTAAGTGACTTATGAATTAAAAAAATTCAAATCATCAGCAAGTAAGTGACTTATGAATTAAAAAAATTTAATTCAAAACCAACTTAGTGACTTATGAATTAAAAAAAATTAATGGATAAATTCTGATTAGAAAAATTATGAAATGGATAATTTATAAGCTAGCGTGATAATCTTATGATTTAAAAACTAGATATGAAAGCTTTCGTTAATAATTAAATAATTATGTAGTCCAAACAAGTTTAAAAATTTCCAATCTACCAACTAACTTGTGAATTAAATTTTTTTTAATTCATAAGTCACTTACTCCCTGATGACTTAATTTTTTTTAATTCATAAGTCACTTGGTAGGTGGTGAATAAATTTTTTTTTAATTCATAAGTCACTTAGTAGCTTAGGATTTAAATTTTTTTTAATTCATAAGTCACTTTCGGGGTTGTGAATTATTTTTTTTTAATTCATAAGTCACCAAATATCTTATGAATTAAATTTTTTTAATTCACAAGTCATCTATAGACTTGTGACTTAAGGATTTTTTAATTCAAAAATTCGCAACCCTGAATAAGCTTTTATGTACAAAATTTTTAAAACATTTTTAAGAAAACAATTTGGTACGCCAAACTTAAGTTTTGATTATTGTACGAATAAGAGTCTAATTTCCAAAAAAAATACTAAGACGTTCTTGAAATATCGAATTTTTCAAAAAAAAAAATTACTTTTTTTTTTAAATTGAAAAAATATTTTTTTTTAAGTTTTGAAATGCAATGTTTTTTAAACTTTTTGAGAGCTTCTTTATAAAAATTTTATAAAAATTCGTTATGCCGATAATGAGAAATTCAAAATTCGAAAAAATCGTTCTATGGTAGGTACAGTCAGTAATATCTAGATTTCATTTTTTTTTTTATTAAATTATAGATCGTAAAAATTAATCAAAAGAAAAAAATTAATTCTCGGAACCGTTTTCGAGACAAATACGATACGATCGAAACCCATTTTTTTAAATTTGTATGGAAGGTACCGTTAGTTTTAGATAAAACAAGTTTTTTTTTAAATCTTGTAGATTATGTTAAGAAAATTTTATTTGTCAAGTTTGAAAAAAATCGATCTTGGGGTTTTCGAAATATTGAGTTTTCAAAAAAAATTTTGAATTTTTTTTTAAAAATCCAAAAAATTAAAAATTGAAAATTTGAATATTTAATAATATTTAAACTTTGGAGAAGCTTTATCTAAAAAAAAATTATTGAAATCGGCTGTACCGTTTTCGATAAAATCAAAAAAAAAAAAAAATGAACCCAGGGGGGCTATTAAAAATAACAATTTTTTGGACATTTTTTTCAACCATTAGCTAGTTTTAACTAAATGAAATTTTTCAATTTTTTTTTTAAATTCTGTGGGACAGTTTTTGAGAAAAAAAATATTTATAAAATTTGGAAAAAAATCGTATGGCAGGTACCGTTATTTTTGGTCTTAAAAAGAAAAAAAAAAGAAAAAAACGTGTGGGGAGAAAAAATTAAAACCCATATCTACCAAGTTTAAAGAAAATCGGCCGAGCCGTTTAGGCTGTAGTTGAACTGGCAGACAGACAGACAGAATTGCGAGACCCACTTTTTAGGTCTTCGCTATCATCGTAATGTCAACATTGATAAAAATCTCGAGTTCGATTTTTTTACGAATGCAAAACTAGCCTTATAGTACCTATAAGTCGCAAGTACAAATTATGTGTGATATTATGGACATGGACTTTATTTTTGTAAAAAAAAAAAAAATGGGGGCACTATGTTATTAATGGTACTTGTCATAGAACCGTTTTTTTGATTTTCGAATTTCTTTTCAATGGCTCTAACGATTTTAACTAAAAATTTTCACCTGGAGCTCACTTAAGTTTAAAATAATATTGTATATAAAAATATTCGAACTTTTTTTTTTTTTGTTTTTTGAAATTTATTTTTTGAAAAATCAATATCTTGAAAACGTGTGAACGATTATTTTTTGAAATTATTTCCTTAAATCTATATTGCTAAGCACTTAAAATTGGCATACCAAGTTTTGTTCTCGAAAAATTTGAAAGAAATTTGTTATATGAAAAATTACTTTAATAAAACAATTTTTTAACTTCATTTGCGTAAATTCATACTTTTCCGGAGATCAGACGGCAATTCCATGCATTTGAACATTTTTATCTCATTAAATTCATGTTTAATATTTATAAAATGTATTTAAAATTCCAAAGTTTTTTTTACATAAGAGCAAGTTCGTGCGATCCAGTCGTGCATTTTATTTACATTGTTTTGTATTCTTTGCAGTCTGTGATTTCTTTGAATTCAAAGGATTCAAATGACTAGAAATGAATGAGTGAGAATCCAAGGATTCTCAGAAGAGTGCAATCAATTGATTACTGTGTAATGAACAGCGAAAAAAGTGATTGTAATTATTTAATGTAAAATAAATGATTTTGAAGTCGGCGTCGTAAAGTTTTACAACCATTTTCTAAATGATACAAATTACTTATGTAAATTTATTCTTAAAGTTTTTAAAAGTACAAGGAATTATAAAACTAATACTTTATTTCCTTATACGCGCACGTAAGAGGTTGTGAATACCCTTTTATAGTTAAACACAGTGCGAACAATTAGGAAAGTAAGATAAGATTAGAAAGGAGATACCGATACAGATTGGTTTTGAACGTCTGTTTTTCACTTTCCACATTCAATTAGTGCGGTTAAAAAAAGAATTTCTGTACTTGACAGTACGTCGGAAATTGGGCTCAAAGGCAAACTGATGGGCATTCCTAGAAGTACGGGTATTACGATTAAATTGTTTGAGGAGAGGAATGCAACTTAGTATTTCACTAGAGCACTGTTTATGACAATAGTGGTAAAATAATGATAGACATGAAACATTGCGGCGGTGGTCGAGAGTACAAATTTTTCAGTTAAACAACGGTCGCCTTTCATTTTTATTAGCTCTCTTTTGAATTCTGTCCAAGAGGCTCAAGTTGGTTCTTGGAGCACCTGCTCAGATACGAGAATCATACTCGAGTTTCGGAAGAATAAAGGCTTTATATTAACACCCAGGTCAAATATGTGATCACTCCACAAAATATGGTCTGTGATGCAAATACCTAGAACTTAGGCTGTTCAGTTTCCTCGATGGAAGTTCCACCCATAGAAAATGGCATTGAGAGAGAGTTACGTTACATTGAGCTTTCGAAGCATTAAATCCTACACGCTTTTCAATTTTCTATCAAGATCAGAATTTGATGAGCTTATCTTACCCTGCCGTTGAAGTCCACATCCGAAGGACAAGGATGTGAATCTAAGAACGAATATGAAAAGCTGAGGGTAATTTCGTCAGCGAAACAATTTAGTGGATTAGAAGTGTGGAAAAGTGTTGGAGGCAAAACAGAGCCCTGGGACACACCAGCCTTTATTTTTTAATATCAGATTTGAAACTGTTCAATACTACTTGAAGTGAACGGTCCGAAAGGTAATTTCTAATCTATTGATAAAGATAAAGTTACTTTCACCATTTTTAACCTGATAAGCTTAACATGGTTTTGAGTAGCATCGTGGTAACGTTCCAAAATTTGACCTACAAAGTGTAGCAGAATTTCAGTGTATGCAATAGAACTTTATGTATCCTGAAAACAATGTTGTTTTTAAGGTACGTGTTCCTATTTCCCGATCCTACCTATATTTACAGGAGTGCAAATGCATATAGCCTTATAATCTCATTATTGAAGAATTTTGTTATTTATAAATACAATAAAAAAGACTAATCAAAGCACAAATAACTAATGTTATACAATTTTTTTCGAAAATCTTCATTCGATTATTCCGACACAATTAGCCCTATTGCGAAAGGCGTTGAAAGCCAAAAAATAAAACGACAGTGTGAACTTGGTATTAAGTAAGGTGTTCAGCGCCAAATAAACGTTAATTTGTCGATTCTCTCTTGTGGAATGAGTTCTTTATATGTTATTTGGTATTCCGATGACGTTAGTCGTTTTCATAAAAAAAACGTCTGTAAAAACGCTGAAATCTTTCATGGAGAAATTTGTTGACGACAGGAATCAAAATGTAAGTTTTTTAAATTTATTTTAGTTTTTATAATTTAAAATTCTTAGCTTAGAGTACAAGAAACAACCCAAATGCAAATGCGATGACTCCCCGAGCTGATGGAGGAAAATGAACACATCGCCAAAAATTTAAACAGAGGTTCGGAGAAAAATTTTGGATGGGAGAATCTTGCAGCCTGTTTGAACGCTTTGGGGACACTAATGGGAAATGGCAAAGAATGGGAGAAAGTGAGTCCAATTCAAGTTTTAAAACATGAAATTTATTTTTTCCTTCAGGTCTGGTTTGACACCAAGTTTGAGGTTAAACAAAAACTATTGTTCAACAAAAAAGAAGATGAAGCTACAGGAGGAGGACCTTTCAAGACAAAAATTTTAAATTTAGTCATAGCTTCATCTACCCCGCTAAAGTCTAGAGATTTGCGATCACCTTTAACAAGAACCACAAATACATTATCGTGCCCAGTGTCTGTTGCAATATTTAATAATGAAATTGGAGGTGGGGATTATAATCTGACACAGAGTTCAAGTGATCTTGCAGAGCCAGAAATAACCTTGGATGTGAGAAAATGTTTTCCAAAAAATGCTACAGAAACAGATTGACGTTCAAGAGAAACTATTTAATAACATACATACATAGATGAATCGTTAAAGGAAATTAAAATAAATTTACAAAAAAAAAAATGTCACTTCAGTTACTGCCATCGAAAGGTGAATGTGCAAGGTTTCAAAGAAAGAATTTTAATATTAAAAAGAGCAGTTTAAGATGCTTAAGCTTTCGTAACTTGAACCATAATTTCAGGTGGGTCCAATTTACAATTTACGTTGATTTTTCCGGAGTAAAGTGCTATTGCCTTGCACCAAGGAGACATCGGAACCTATTCTTTATAATAATTCTATTGTTCATTCGATGATGTTTCTTATTCTGGAGTGTTCCCTGTTAAAAATGCTTTGTCTGCCTACTGCCTTCTCCTGGAGCTCTATGAGGAGTCGAGAGGGGGGACCCAACCCAGCATTTCCTGCAAAAATGTGTCTTTATTTAAACTGTTCATCAGTCACGATCACATACCAAAAAACCCACGAAACTCGCTACCATTCCAAACTAGTGAATCATGACTAGCTCCAGCGTGTCTGGCATCCGCGTATCTTACACGCATTCTATTATCACAAACATTAAATGCATCCATATTTATATCAAGCTATCTATCTATCGGATTAAAATGGAAAATAATAGAATTCGTAAAAAATACAACTTGGCAAAGATAAAACGCGAGCGGGCGACGCACGACGCACAGTGGGGCACCTTGTATGGGAAACCGGAAAAAACTCAATTAAAACTAAACTAGTGAACCAATTTTCATGAAATTTGCAGGAAAGGTAGCCAATAGCAAGACAAATCTACACCAATGACCACCCATTGCCACGCCCACTCATAAAAAAATGACATTAAAAAAACTGAAAACCAGTTTTTGTTTTTTTGGATATTTAACCTAGATCACGGAGAAACACCAAATTTTACCGAAAAATCAAAGATTTTTTTTTTTGAAATATATACATAAATTCAATATATATATATATAAAAAATATATATACATATATATAAAAAATATATATACATATATATAAAAAATATATATACATATATACAAAAAAATCAATTCAAATAAAAAAAAAAGAAATTAAATTTATAGCAACCAAACCCAAACTTTTCCATCAATTAGCGGGACATTCTATCATATCATTCTATCTCTGTTGGAGACAATTGGAATTAAAGATAAGAGAGGCTTCAAATAACCGGTTTTACTGTATTCCGAAAGTTGTAAATAATGTCAAGAAAGTTGGTTAATAAAAAACATTTATTTCAGTAGGTAAATGTGCAATACAGGTTTCAAATACAAAGTCCTGATGCCAACAGCGACAGACAAAGAGAAAATAATATGTAGTTCCTTTGATCGATCTGATCTTTCTAAATGTATTTTGGTATATGCTGAATATGAATGTGAAATCCATTTTGCCTAAACACCCCAAAATGTTTGACTAAATTGCGAAAAACTTTAAAATTGTGCGTTTTTTTATAATGTTTTTTGTAATTTAATCAACAATTTTGAGTTGTTTCGCAAAACGGACTTCACGTTCAGATTCAACATACCAAAATACATTTAGAAAGATTTGTCTGGCGAAAAGAGCTGTTCATTTTTTTTTTGTTGCCCTATTTTTTTTTTGCATTTTTGGATGACTTTTTCAGGTTGGAATTGCTTTAAAAACCAAATACGGACGTCTTCGGGTGAGATTTTTTTTGAAAACTATTGCTGAGATTCAACACTATCTAACAAAACCTATCCGCCAACAGAGGCAAACAGAGGAAGTAGTTAAAACTTTATGTGAACTTAAAAAGTCACTAAAATTGAATGTTTTCTTGTCAAAAAAAATCTTATCAAATTCTTTTTCGCTAAACTAATGTACCATATTGTTTGTCTATTTATTTTAAGGCTATTTACAAAAAAAATGGTTTCAAACCTTTAAATTTTAGGGTAAATGGATCATTTTAAAACTACGCATATTTTTATCAGTTTTCACTATTTTTCAACTTTGAGCGAAAATCTCCAGGCCCCCAAATTTTTTTTTGAAAAACAGTTTTCATTTCCTGATTCTTCAACTAATTTACTGTTAGAAACACGTGCAAAATCAAAATAAATCCTACTTCCGAAATATGGGTTTTTTCCGCTGTTTCCCCACTGTGCGACGTTCAGCCGCTATTATTTTTGCATACCAGCATAACGTTAATACTAAAAAATCCTTTCCTATTGTAATATCTAGGCTGATCTGTTTTCTTAGGCGCGAAAATTTTGACATGGGGTTCCATCGACGCACCCAATAACACCCAGAATTCCAGCTCGTTGAAAAAATGCCTTTAGCTTCACTACAACAAGTATTGAAGAAAATTCCGAAACATCCACCAGGCGACGTTCTTAGTTGTTCGATGTCGGTATTGGCAAAGAATTTACCGCTGTTACACATTTTACAAAAAGAACAAATTTGTTTACGACCAAAATGATTCACATATACCTACGCATTTAATCTGCACGACAAACTCTTAACGAGCACTTGTTTTTATCGGGCATCCAGAATCCAAAAATAGTTGTTATATTTACGAGTACATTACATACATCAAATGCACCCACTTAGGCCCGGTGCACACATGCGTTATTTTGACGCGCGGTACCGCAGCCTGCGAGTCTTTTTACAGGCAAAATAACGCGCGATGCCGCAGCGTCATCGCACTCGTGTGTGCACCACTCAATTCATTTGTGAGTACTGTAAGACGCAAGGGCGGTGACGCTGCGGTACCGCGCGTCTAAAGAACGCTTGTGTGCACCGGGCCTTAGATGCAGAGTCTAGTGCGGATTCACATAAGAAATGATATTGGGCCGTACCAACTACCAACAATCAAATTAAGAGACGACTTTAATATTTGAGCGAAATGGACCATTATTTAAAGAGCTCTATAAAGTTAACCATAATGTTATGAACTTAATATTTATGTGAACTCTAAATTATGAACCATTTATTGTACCGAACCTTAAAAATAAAATGCAGCATATATGGTCAGTTATATAGAGTCCATTAAATAATGCTTCATTTCGCTCAAATATTAAAGTCGTCTCTTAATTTGATTGTTGGTAAGGCCCATTATTTGTTTCAAAACGACGAAAAAGTTGCGATTGAAATTTTTTTCATGCGAGAGGTAGAAATAAATCCAGAACTGTGGTTCCAACAAGACGGATCCACAAATCGTTAAGCTATGGCTCTCCTGAGGAACATTTTTGACAATTGAATACAATATAACGTTTTTCTCATTTCAACTGACCACCCTCTTACCCGATTTAAAGGTACCAGATTTGTTTATTTGCTGATACCAACACTCATGCCACAGCTTGAGAGCAATATTAACTTAAATGCACGACTGGATCGCACGAACTTGCTCTTATGTAAAATTACTTTGGAATTTAAAATTCATTTAATAAATATAAAACATGGATTTAATGAGATAAAAATCTTCAAATGCATGGAATTGCCGTCTGATTTCCGGAAAAGTATGAATTTATGCAAACAAAGTTTAAAAATCGTTTTATTATTAAAGTAATTTTTTATATAACGAATTTCTTTAAAATTTTTCGAGAACAAAATTTGGGATGCCAATATTAAGTATTTGGTAGTATAGATTTTAGGAAATAATTTCAAAAAATAATAATCGTTCACAGGTTTTAAGGATAGGTATTGATTTTTCAAAAAAAACTTGGTATTTAAAAAAAAAAAAATCAATATTTTTATATACAATATTATTTTAAACTTAAGGGGGCTCCTGCTGTTTTGGAGCTAAACAAAAATTTCAATTTCTCCTCTATGGAATCACCGAAGACCCTTAAGTACCGAGTTTGAAGAAAATACCTCCATTAGTTTAGGCTCTAGTTCGCGGTACAGATACATATACAGACATACAGGCAGACAGACGGAATTGCCGGACCCACTTTTTTCGTCTTCGCCACCATCGTAATATCAACTTTCATCAAAATCTGAGTTTGATTTTTTTTCCAAATACAGAACTTGCCCTATAATACCTATGTATATCGCAAGTAAAAAGGTTAGCTGAGATCTAACATTTTTAAAAAAGTTAATGGAAAGAACAATGGAGGTATTGGCAGAAAATTATAATTAGATAAAGAACACTTTAAAATGATTTAAGTAGATACTAAAATCGAAATGACTCTTTTGATAATTTAAAGTTGAAATAAACCCCACTTTATTGTTAGTTCAATTGTGCCATAATATATGGGCAAATCTCTGAAACTTTTGACTTTAGACTTTTGAAAACGCGTATAGAGAAAATAACTAAGCACACCTTTAAAATTAAGTTTAAAGCACCATTGTACATCAGAAAATATAATTGATAGTGTTCCTCTTTTATTAACGAATGCTTAAAAAATTCTCACTCATTTTCCGGCGACGCACTATGGGACCAAATGGTGCAAACCATCTCAAAAATCCATAACTTTTTCGTTTCTCAATATTTTTTTTTGAAATTTTGCACACTTATACTTGTATAACCAAGAATTTAAAATATTAAAACGTTTCAGATAGAAATTAATTATTTTATTTTTTTAATAAAATAAAATAAAATAAAATAAAATAAAATAACAAATTTGTAGATTTTGTTTCATTTATATGGGAAACATTTGTTGGAGCAAGAACTATTGCAACAATTTGGATGAAATTTGTTTTCTTCTTTTACCGGTGAAAACATTTGAAAGTAGTTTCTTGTAAAATCCGCCCACTACCACGCCCATGTTTTTCAGATTTTTGTTATTTTCTTATTTTTAGTGAACAGGAAGCCGAAAATTTGTTTTTGAGGTTTTTTTAAACTTAAGACATTGCATGTATATTTTTTCTGCCCACTTTCCGGCCTACTTTCACTCCTTTTATTTTATTTTCAGCTTAAAGTTCATTAAGAGTAGGCATTTTTTAAATTAAGTTTTATATGAAGAAGTGAGTTTATGAAAAGTGTTATTTATTTTTAGTAAAATCCGTGTACTGCCACGCCCCTTTTTGATATATGAAAGTTTTTCGCCCTTAAGACAAAAAAAAGGAATTCAAAAGTACACCTTATTACTAGGTATATTAATTAATGTCTAAAAGTTCTTAAGCCTCGTCAAACAATGCTTGTGTTATTTATAACTATGTACCTACATTTGTATTATATGCAACCATAAACCACACACCCCCTCCCACCCTCAAATGCTTGGCATTTATTTTTATTTAATTATGATTTTTTTAATATAAATATGAGTAGGTTAGGTTAAAGTGGCTGCTGACCGGAAAAGGACAGCACACTTAGACCAATATTTGGTCCGTTGTGATACCACAAGGATTTCAAAAATCCCCCTTACTCGTTAAACCATTTTGAGCTAATAATGAAGCGTTTGAGACAGTGAATGTCGGAATTATTTAGATCACTAGGATCGTTATAGTAGTAGTCTCCCAAGTGGAGTCTACGTCTTTGCGCTAGGGCAGGACAAGAGCATAGAAGGTGGGGAATTGACTCCTCTTCTTCTTCATCCATGCAGCTTCTGCAAAAGTCATTTGCAGGAACTCCAAGACGAGAAGCATGTCTTCCTATTAGGCAGTGCCCAGTAAGGACACCTATAATGGAGCTAATATGCAATCTACCAATAGAAATTAGTTGTTTTGAGCGTTTGGCATTAAACAATGGCCAAATCAGTTTAGTAGACCGGCAAGTTGGGGTGCTGGTCCACCTGTGGTTGGCTTTCTTTATGGTATCTTGCTTTAGCATAAGTTTACAAGTAGCTAGGGGTATACCGATGTTAGATTTGCTATCCAACAAAGGTAATATTGTTCCGTTTTTTGCAAGTTCGTCAGCTTTACAATTTCCTGGAATGTCTCTATGCCCCGGCACCCATGTAAGGTGAATGTTAAACTGTTTTGACATCTCCACCAGAGATGATCGACAATTTTGGGCTGTTTGTGAGTTAATGGAGACAGAGTCCAGTGACTTTAAGGCAGCTTGACTGTCTGAGAAGATACGTATATCGGTTGTCGATATAACGTTTTCTTTTAGCCAAGAGAGGACTTCTTTTATTGCTAAAAGCTCTGCCTGGAACACGCTACAGTGATTGGGAAGACGAAAAGATAGACAAAGATTTAATTTTTCGGAGTATACGCCTCCACCGACCCCGTCATCGGTTTTAGATCCATCTGTATAGAAATGAATTGCTTCGTCTATCAAAAACGACTCATTTTCCCATGAAGACCTGGAAGGGATGGATACTTGAAAATTTTTATCAAATTTTGGATGAGGGGTGGTGTAATCGACGTTACTAGGTAGACTACTGAACGAGTTCAGTATAGTAGAGTGACCAATATCATTATTGATCCACTGCGAGGAGGCTTTAGGTCGAATGGCTATGTTAGCGGCCGATTGTTTGCTAAAACTATCTAGCGGTATGAGATGAAAAAGAACATCAAGTGCAGCGGAAGGAGTTGAGCGGAGAGTTCCACCCATGATTAAACAGGCTGTTCGTTGGACTTTGCTGAGCTTATCGCGGTTAGTTGCTGTTTCCAGCGCAGTCCACCATACTGTCACTCCATATGTAAGTATCGGTCTAATGACTGAGATGTATAGCCAGTGTGTTATATGAGTTTGTAGACCCCATTTATTACCTACGGCTTTTTTGCAAGAGAAAAGAGCTATGTTGGCTTTGTTGACTCTCTCTTGGATATTGGGCTTCCAGCTTAATTTCTTGTCCAAAATAAGACCCAGATATTTTGCTTTGTCTGAGAATTTAAGCGGTATACCTTTGATGAGGGGAGGGTCTATGTGTGGGATTTTATATTTCCTGGTAAATAGGACAAGTTCAGTTTTGTGGGGGTTGACACCGAGTCCACATTGATCTGCCCAGTTAGTAAGCTTGTTTAGAGCATTTTGTAGGAGTTCCTTCAGAGTGTATTAGGATGCTTACCAGATATCGCTATCGCAACATCGTCCGCATAGGCAATCACCCTGTGCCCCTCCCCTTCAAGAATCACTAGTAGTTCATTTACGACTAGGTTCCAAAGGAGAGGAGAGAGGACGCCGCCTTGCGGCGTACCCCTACTGACAGTCCTTCGAGTAGTAAAATCGCCCAGTTTTGAATTAATAATCCTGCTTATCAGCATATGATTTATCAAATAACTGATTGACTTATCCACCTTCAGAGATAACAGCGCAGATGTGATTGCGGATGCGTCGACATTGTTAAAAGCTCCTTCTATATCCAGGAAAGCAACTAAGGTGAACTCCTTATGATGAAGGGAGTGTTCGATAGTACGAACCAGCGTATGTAGAGCGGTTTCTACAGATTTCCCTTTGTTATAAGCATGTTGAGCATTGGATAGTAAGGACTTATCAATGTTTGCCCTCAAATGGATTTCAATCAGACGTTCAAATGTTTTAAGTAGGAATGATGAAAGGCTAATAGGTCTTAGATCTTTAGGATTAACATGGCTAGGTTTGCCAGCTTTGGGGATGAAAATAACATTTACTTCTCTCCATGACAAAGGAATGTGAGCCAGAGCGATACAACCATTTAAGATGTTTACCAGAATTGGTATCAGAATATCGGAATTTTCCTGTAATTCCGCTGGAATTATTCCATCTGGCCCAGGAGATTTGTATGGATTGAAGCTGTTTATTGCCCATTTTAATTTTTCCTCTGTAATCAGACCTTGTGGAGGAGTTATGCTACTGAGTATGTTGTTAGGATCAGGATCAGTGCTATTAACGTAAGGAGAGCTGTCTGGAAAATGTACATCCAGGAGCAGATTGAGCGATTCTTCGCTTGAGTTTGTCCAGGAACCGTCATTGTTTTTTAGGCAACTTGGCATTACTGGATTTTTAGAGAGGATTTTTCTTAACCTTGATGCCTCTGAGTTGCCTTCTATATTGTTACAGAAAGTTCTCCAGGACATACGCTTGGTTTTCCTCAGTTCTTTTTTATATAACTTGAGGGAGTCTTTATATGAATCCCAATCAGAAGCTTCTCTGGAGGTTTTCGCTCTATTAAAGAGTTTCCTGCATTCTTTTCTTAGTGGATCCAGCCCCGAGTACCACCAGTGTGGTTTCTTTTTACCTCTTATTTGTATAAGAGGGCAGGCAGCTTCCAGAGATTTGTTGAGGGCTGCTGTGAGGTCATTGACTTTAATATCAAGATCCTCAGTGTTGTAGGGTATGCTATATAACTCAGGCCTGATTGACCTTAATAGAGTTGCCCTATATAGAAGCCAATCTGTTTTCCGATGGTTACGGAAGGAAGGTTGGCTAGGAGGTTCGTCCATTATTTCGAATTGTATGTATCTATGATCAGAGAAAGAATGATCATTTGATACTTTCCAATTCGAGATAGTATGATAAATTTTATCTGAGACAAGAGTTATGTCAAGTACTTCCTGTCTGTTTTTAGTAACAAATGTGGGTTCATTTCCAACGTTACATATTGTTAGGTTCTTCTTCTTCCTTTGTTTCGGCGCTATTATGATCTCGATGTCGAGGGGATCATAACTCTCCCACGTATCTGCTTCACACTAGTGATCCGCCTGTGGGGTTCGCCGGGTTGACCTCAGAAATCGGCGGCAAGCCTCCCGGTTTTGTATTGTTCCATTTCTGAGGCCAACTGAATGCTGGTGTTTTTGCATTTGTTTGTACCAGGAGTGTTTAGGCCTACCTTTCTTTTTATTCCGAATTGGAACGTTGTATGATATTGCCTTTTTGACGGGGTTCTCAGGATCTCTCCTTTGAACATGGCAATACCAACTGAGTCGGTCGTGTTCAATTTTTTGGGAAATGGTATTCTTAACATGAAGGCTTCCTCGGATCTTCGTACTTCTAATTCGATCAAGCTTTGTAACTCCTGCTGTCATACGAAGCATCTTCATCTCAGCTGCCGTTAGCTTACTCTCATACTTTTTGTACATTGTCCAACACTGTGAACCGTATGTGAGTGCTGGACGCACAACTGAAGTGTAGAGCTTTCCTTTCAGCTTAGGGGGCATTTTTCGGTCACAGAAGATAGCAGAATTTTCCCGCCACTTCATCCACCCTACGCTTACGCGATGATTGATATCGTCATCACAAGTAGCTTCGTTATTTATCATAGACCCCAGATATTTAAACTTTTCACACTTGGGAAGCACTACTCCATTCAAATAAATGTCTGGAATAGGCCTGTGTGGATCAGAAAATGGGCAGCATAGGTATTCTGTCTTTTTCGCGCTTATGCGGTACCCACTTCCTTCTAGAACATCCACCCATACGTCAAGTGCTCGTTGTAGGGATATCGGGTCTTCACTTATGATGGCTCCATCGTCAGCAAAGAATAACTGATGCACTTTTGGATCCGTCACTTTGCCTTCAAGCAGGTAATCAAGAACTGTAATAAAGAGCAGGGGACTCAAGACACTTCCCTGGTGTACACCTACTGTGATTTCGAATTCTTCGGTGACTCCAGCTGCGCATCTTACTTTAGTAACTGCTCCATCATACATGTCCATAATTATCCGCACATAGGTTTCTGGAACTCCTCGTTGCCTGAGGGCCACCCATATTAGATCTCGTGGTTGCCGATCGAATGCTTTTTCAAAATCAACCAATACGACATGCAAATCCTCCAAAGAATCCCGATGTTTTTCCATAATTATTCTTATACTCTGGATTGCATCCGTGGTTGACTTACCCCCGACAAACCCGCACTGGTCATCAGATAGCCTAATTATTTTTCGCAGTCGGCTACCCAAGACTCGCTCAACGATCTTCATGGTGTGTGACATCAGCTTAATCGAACGGTAATTATCACAGCTTCGAGTATCACCCTTTCCTTTATAAATTGGAAGAAGGTAACTTTCCCTCCATTGATTAGGCATGCGATCACCTCGTATAAGTTTGGAGACAAGAATCATGAGCCATCTAAACCCGATGTCTCCCATCTTTTTCCAAAACTCTGAGGGTATTTCGTCTGGGCCAACAGCTTTTCCCTTTTTGGAGTATTTTACCGCCTCACTAACTTCTTCGACTGTAACGTCGGATACTTCGCTTAAGTTAGGTGAAGCTATTGGAAAGTACAGCCTTGGAAATTGTTCGTTTAGAAGTCCGTCACAATACTGTCGCCACCTGTGAAGAATTTCGTTGTCTTCCACAAGAAGTTGGCCTTGAGCATTGTTAATGAACTTTGGCGAACAAATCTCCTGGGCATTTCTTCTTCTTTGAGCGGCTATTTTGAAGATAGTTGCGCCCTTATTCGTGTTTTGCCGTAGCTCTTGAATAGCACCAGCTGTCGGGGTAGAAATTTCATCCAGCTCCCGATACAGGTTTTCTGTATTCTTTGCTTGAATTTGGGCGCACTTCTTCTTCGCTTCTTTCTTGCAGTTTCTATATTCCACTTCGAGGCGTGACTTTTGCTCTGTATCATTAGAGGGGCACTTCGACCAAGCCTTGAAAGGTTAGTGTTCAAAATATAATCGAAAAGAGACTCACCTCTGTCGTTTATATTCGTGCTACCCCACACTGTATGATGGGCGTTAGCATCACTTCCGATAATAAATATGAGTAAGGAAGTTTAAAATTGGAATACAAAAAATATTTTATTCTAAAAATAAAATTTAGAATTTTAATAATATTAGAAATAAATGATAAAAACTTATAAAGGTTGTGGAAACATAATCACTTATATGATGTTTATGGAAATGTGTTGCACTTGTTTTAACAGTTATATTTTTTAACTTTTGACAAAAAATAACATTTTTTTTTGAAATTTTGAGCTAAAAGTAATAAAATAATGGCATAAAACTTTTTGGAATACACATTTATGTGCATCAATAAAGGTTCCACATTTTTGCCAAATTTTAATTTTTTTCATCACTTAACAATAAAGTTATAAGAATACGAATTTTTATTCTAAAAACTTATTTTTCTTCCTCATCATACGTTTTTTCTTCTTTAACAAAAATGCATGAAAATGCAAAAGTTTTTATTTTTCCTTCCAAATTTAGAATATTTTTAGAATACTAAACAGCCATTAACAATTAACTAAACGGAGGCAGCCGGAGCTAACAGAGAAAACTTCAACTGAAAACAAAAAAATGAAAAATATACTGCACCTTACTCATTTTTTTTTATTAATTTACTGGTGAACTTAATTAAAAAATATTAACTGTTTTGTAAAGAAGAGGGCTTGGGCTTTTCAAAAAGGTATAATACTCCAGAAAAATACGAAATAATTGACTTCAAACTCTCACTTCCAATAATTCTAAAAAATAAAAATATCGAAATGTCATTTTGAACGGTAAGTTTAGGTACCTAGAACAAAAGTAAGATACAAAAAATTTACTGTGTTAGGAAGAACCCTATTTCTAGTATATAATCCCATCATTAGATTTTTCAAATTACGAAATTCACCAAAACCATTTTTGAGATGAATTTCATCATTTGGTCCCATAGTGCGACGTTGAACTATCGAAACAGTAACACGAAACGACTTTACGTGGCCGAGTCACAACTGATACCACAGTAACGTTCGACGTAAGTCGTTTATACCTATGTTTATAAGACTGTTATTGATAAGGATCATTTTCTTTCACTTTTCTCACAGCTTGCATTCGTTAATATTTGAACTACAGAAAATATGTGAGCGCGAAATTTCAAATTAATATAGAAATTTTTAATTTTTTATAACAAATGATAAAAATTTAACTTATGATTTATATTTAAGTAAAAGTTTGTTCACTTTTCTAAATATGTACCTTTTATAGTGAAGCTTTTAATTAAAACTAACACGTAATTTTACTCAAAATTTTTATCAATAAAATTTTTCTCTGCTTTGAGTTTAACAAACTAAAATCAGATGCTTCAATCGTAAGAACATTAAACTTTTTAAATATTTTAATAGTAACATATAAAATTTTGTATTTTTCTTATACTTTTTGCCTTTTACTCGTTCTATAGGTAAAACAAAAATTCTTAATGTGGAAAATAACTTTTTTTATACTGTAATACTATATTTTCGAAAAAAATATCAGAGATAGAGTAAAAAAATATGACTATGAAGTAACTTAATTTCAAAGTTACACGAAAGTCAAAAGTTTCCGAGATTTGCCCATATATGTCATTTGCATGAAACACTAAAATGTTCTGAAGATTTGAATTTTGTTGATGATTATCAGCTTTTTTGAAATTCAAAAATGTATGGGCACCGAGGCAAATCCTTTTTAAGAACTCGATGAAGAAGAATTTTATTCTCGATACCGATTTGAAAAGAGCAGTCTTGTTTCTGATCGAATACCTTAACCCATTAACTCCCAAGCGTATTGAAAATTGGAAAAATCATATTTGTATGGTATTTTCTCTTTATTGAGGTTAAAATAAGAACATTTATACGAAAAAAGTTTTAGAAAAAAAATTATGTTGTTGGTAATGAAGGTGTACTTTATATAGTACAGTGGGGTCATACATATCATTTTAATTTGAGTTTACATGGATATTTTTAAAACAGTTTTTATGTATACACAATGTTACATTGCACATTTCACAGCACCATTTTGATCGTAGATGGTACTGTCGACATCTGAATTGATTTGGTAATTTTTTTCGGAAGTGGTATCCTGGACTCTCCGCAATGCTTCGCTTGACAGTTAGTTTAGGTTGTCCTTGTCCTGCATTCAGAGTGTAGAACCTAAGGTAGTGAAGAGTTATTGTTCTGGTGAGTTCGAGTAGATCACCTTTATAATTATTCGTCAGCTTGTGGAACCTCCAGGCATTTGAAACAGTGGACGAAAAAATGGAGGTGAAAATGTTCTACCACCAATTCTTGCCTCGAATTTCATGGGAATAACAGTAAGATTCCAATTAAAATTTTCAAATCCTCGTCATTGAATGAAAAAATGTGTTGGTGTTTTTGCCCTCCATACAACATAGTTTGATTTACAATAAGTTGTTATACCTCGGCATCAAACAAATTTTCAAAAATGTCTATTTCGTTCAGGCCGAATAAATCTGAAGTGCAATTTTGGATTCTACGCAAGAAATGTTCGGTTCGTTGGAACTCGGCTGGGAAATTGATTTTCTCCATACCGGTGGAGAAATCGACTTCTTCAACTCTGACAATGGGATGTCATCATCGCTGTCGAATACGTCGTCGTCAGCCGCTAAATAAGCTTCCACAAAAACCTCCACCTCACCTGGAACATCTAGTGGTAATTCCGTTGTTATCATATTGTCTTCATCTAAATCCTCTTCGTCGGTCACGTAGTCCACCGGTGGAGGAATCATGACGGTATCAGCGTTGACGATATGTGCATTATTATGCAGTTCTTCCAGAGCAGAGTGAAGATTTTGAAAACGTTTACCATAAAAGTGTTTGACAGGGGTAGTTTAAAAATCCATTCTAATCCCTAGAAAAATAATGAATGCATGATCCCATTGTACTTTTAAAAGTACATCAAACTTTGGCATTGCTTACCTCCGTATATTATATACAAAAATATGAAGGGACTTGTATACTCGTAAGCTTTATGTCTGTTTCAAATAAAAATCAAAGAATAATTTTTAGAATTTTGTCAATTGAAGTTTATATGACCACAAATGTTTTTGAAGGACACAAAACGAGAAATATTTCAGAATGCTTTCTACGAAAAGACAATTGGACAATAATCTATTGTGATCAAAAAATAAAAAAGTATCTGAAAAATTCTAATAATATTGGCTTTTGAGAAAACAAAATCAAAAAGATCATTTTTATTTCATGGCATATTGTTAAATGGCCATTTGTAAAATTCATTTTACTGTACTTTAAAAAGTATAATGGGAGAGAATGGGTTAATATACAATAGCCTTTAAAGTGTTTTTGAAAGATTACGTGTTGATTTGGTTAGCGCAAAAATGGTGTTCTTGAGGGGACATTGGCAGGGTATCTGAGACAGTCAACGGCGGCGGTGAACAAAAAACTAATTATTTAGCTATCACGCCTTGTAGTTAAAGATCAGTTCCTGTAGACTTGACCGTTTTTTTTGGTAGAAATTTTCCTTGTTACGCTAATACTTTCCTACAGGTCAGTTGCAAGTATTCATTTTACCACGCCCGTGGTACCCCATATAAACCATACCTTAGAATATTCATTTCCATGCAACCACCTTCTTCCTAATTATATTATTGTCGTTGCCACTGTCCTCCAGAACTGCAATGATTTCCTGCAACTCCTGCATTTTTTAAACTCTTTTAACAGTAAGAGATAAAAACAGAATGTTATGCAAATATGAATTTATGCAAGAACAAAAATTTTAAGTCGTTATAGTGGTTTTTAAAAAAAATAAGCTTTTATATACAAAATCTTTAAAACGTTTAAAAAAAAAAAAATTGGTACGCCAACTTAAAGTTTGTATAATTGTACGAATAAAAATGAAATTCCCAAGAAAACAATTGCGCTGTTTCTGAGATATTGAATTTTCCAAAAAAATTAATTTTTTTTTTCAAAAATTCAAAAAAATTTGTTCTTAAAGTTTTGAAATGCAATGTTTTTCGACTTTTTAGAAGATTCTTATGAGATAATTGAAAGTCAAAATCTGAAAAAATGGTTTAGTATTATTTTAATTAAATTTTTTTTATTAAATTATAGATCGTAAAAATTAAACAAAAGAAACAAAAATGTTATCAAATTTCTAGGCGCGCCATTTTTCCCGAAAAATACAATTTTTGAAAACAATTTTTTATCATTTGTATGGTGGGTACCGTTAGTTTTATGTAAATTATTTTTTTATTCCCACTTCTTGTAGATTATATTGAGAAACTCGCATTTATCAAGTTTAAAAAAAAAGTCGAGCATGGGGTTTTCGATATAATGAGTTTTGAAAAAAAAAATTTTTTTTAAATCCAAAACAAAATTTTTAGAAAATTTGAATATACAATAATATTCGAACGTTTTGGGAGCTTTAGCATAAGGAAATCATCAAAATTGATTGTTCCGTTTTTGAGAAAATCAAAAACAAAAAAAAATGGTTTAATAACAATTTTTCGGAATTTGTTTTGTCTGCCATTACCTAGCTTTTACTAAATGAAGTTTTTTGAATTATTTCTAAAAAAATCAATGGAACAGTTTTCGAGAAAAAAAAATATTTATAAAATTTCGAAAAAAAATCGTATGTCAGATACCGTTTTTTTTTACCTTAAAAAAAAGAAAAAAACCTGTGGGAGAAAAAATTAAAAATACTATATCCCAAGTTTAAAGGAAATCGGCTGAGCCGTTGTAATCGAAAAGACAGCCAGACGAAATTGCGAGACCCACATTTTTTGTGTTCTCTGGAGACAACTATAGTCAAAATGACAATCAAAAAAATTCTGTCACTCTAAAAAAAACTTCAGCTAACATCCAAATCAAGGGTACTCTTTGGGAAATGCCAAAAACATAAATATGAAGCTCTGCACCAAAATTCGTCTTTGTCCGAAGTTTTATGAAATATTGTCATTTCTTGGTCCAGCTTCTTATATCAAAAAGCTTCTTTTGTGGATAGTTAAATAAATTTTAATTTATTTTGGTTATTATTGAAGACAAAACCCTATGTTTTACTATTTCTAAAAGTTCATTAAATAGACAAGTTTTTAAAAGCAATCGGCTACATGAATCACAAACATTTTTGTTTTTATAGTTGGTCATAGTTTGGTGAAAAAGAATATTTTATTTAGATATTGAAAAATTAAAGTAATAAAACTACAAGAACTGCTGTAAAATGTCTTACCTGCCTAGTTAGTTTAGTTATTCTAGAATATTAATATTAGTTAAAAATAAAATTAAAATAAATAATAATTAATAATTAATAACAATCATTTATTTCTGGTCAAATGCTCGCGTGCTTAAAGAGCTACCCACAAAAGCAGCAATTAAACTTCGGCACCTTATGAATGCGGCATTAAGGCTTTCATACGTTCCACGCCAATGGAAAGTCGCAGAAGTTTTAATGGTTTCAAAACCGGGAAAGTCTCCGAACGAAATGAAATCTTATAGACCGATTTCCCTCTTGCCACTGATCTCGAAGGTATTTGAGAAAATCTTATTAAAGCGACTGCTTCCTATTATCGAAGAAAAGCGGCTTATTCCTGACCATCAATTTGGTTTCCGAAAAAGTCACTCAACAATTGATCAGGTGTACAGGATAACCAATGAAATTGAGAAATCACTAGAGAGAAAAAAGGTATGTTCAAGCGCATTTCTAGACGTCTCTCAAGCCTTCCACAAGGTCTGGCACGATGGCCTTAAGTTTAAACTAAGACAGGTCTTTCCGGATCAAATATATTACATCCTTGAGTCGTACCTCGAAGATAGGCTATTTCGAGTTAAGCAAGGGAGGGAATATTCGGATTTTAAGGAAATCAATGCTGGTGTTCCCCAGGGAAGTGTTCTCGGTCCGATTCTATTCGTACTATACACCAGCGATATTCCTCAAGAAGAAGATACCATAATAGGTACGTTTGCAGACGATACGGCTATACTTGCAACATCCAATTCAGTTGAATCTGCAACCGAGAAGCTCCAACGAGCTCTAGATAAAATTTCGGTATGGACTAAGAAATGGCGAATTGTTCTTAATGAGTCCAAATCAACACATGTTAATTTTACTTACAAAAAAATTACCAATCTGCCCACCTATATTAATTCGGTGCAAATACCATATGTTAATGAAGCAAAGTACCTAGGAATGACACTAGACGCTAAGCTTAAATGGAAAACTCACGTTAAAAAGAAACGAGATCAACTTGAAAATAAATTACGTGAAATGAATTGGCTTATTGGAAGATATTCTAAACTCAGCATCTACAATAAATTGCTTATCTATAAGCAAGTGATAAAACCAGTATGGACGTACGGTATACAACTTTGGGGTTGTACTAAACCAAGCAATAGACAAATACGACAATCTTTTCAGAGCAAAGTTCTCAGAGAAATCGTTAATGCTCCGTGGTACATTAGAAACAGTGATTTAAACAGAGACTTACGATTGCCAACTGTTGAAGATGAAATAGCAGTTTTCGCTGGAAAGCTACGAACTCACTTAAATATCCATAGCAATAGAATTATTCGACAAACAATTGATGAGACACACCTTGTGCGTCGACTTCAAAGAACGAGACCGTTCGACCTAGCGCCATAAGGATTATCCGCTTTCAAATGTGGTATCCGCAGGTCCTCTCAGTGGGGAGCTTCCTGCCAAACGTGATTATAATATAATGAAATTAAAACTACTTGATAAGGTAACTTAGTTCTAGTCGCAAGAACAAAAGGGAGGTGTTTTTTAGTGAGTAAAAATCTCACACTACTATGAGTACCGGGCTCATAGTGTCTATGAAGATTCTTCACCTACCCACGAAAAAAAAAAAAAAATTTATTTCTGGTCAAATTGTCCAATATTTGAAGAAAGTCGTATTTTTAACATGAGAAATATTTTATTAAATCATTTTTTAAGGTTCTAAGGCCCGCTTTAACCGGTTTTTAAGATTTTTCATTATTTTCTGGACGCCCTGTATGTACTAAAGAACTTGCAATACATATGATTATAATTCTCCGTACTTGGATTATGCGGACGAGTAAAATAATGACCCTAGATTATTGAAGTTGTAACAGGCAACAGTTAATAAAGCATATATGCTCAATTCACCTTTCTTCCTCCTACAACCTTAAAAAAAATGTATGTATCATTAACAACGTTATACTCAAATAAAATATCCCTGAAGCAAGCTCCTCCAAACAATCTGTGTTATTATTTTTATTTTCATTTTTACTTGGAAGTTCAATTACCATCGAGATCGAAATGACATCTACCATTAAATTCAATTATTTGCTGTGCTATAAATAGTTACATCGTTGACGATTTCGAAAATCAATTATTTACCATCGCGATGACATTCCATTCTAAAAATTGAATCCTTCGTCATCATTTTCTCATCCCCGGACTTACCAGCGACATGAACTTGAACCAAATGCGTGCTGATAACACAGCAAGTGTCACCCTCATCTTTCAACGATGCATTAGGCAATCCATACCAGTGGACTAGACTGCTAGAAAAAAACTCAAATAGAAAATCATCCTTCGAGAACAGGAAATATTGAGGAATCTTTTCTTTTTTTTTTCATTATTTAAGTAGGTATTACTAATAGCCATTTGTGAAAAATAGATACCTAAATTTCTGTGAAATCATCATGGCGAAAAATGAGCGCCTCTTTTCTTCACCTTGGGAGCATTAAATTTTATCGTGGAGGCACATTTAGCATCGTTTTTCATTCGAAATGGTTAATCGAATTGGGTTTGTCCATTAGCGGTCTTAAATTTGATTTGGCTCCCATCATTGATGATGGTTATTGCATTTCCAACCGTCGTCGTCGACGTTATGAAATATTTAGTGAAATGAATAATTTCATTTTGATGAATTCATCTAGTTAGTGCGCGATTTTTAATACCAAAAAAGGGCAGAGTAGTTTTCGATTTTAAGATTCGGAATTTATAGATATATTTTCTGTTTCAAATTCGGAAGGGATACGTATCCTTTTTGTGGGGGGTAATTTCGTTAAAGGCGAATACATTCCTTGCTGTAAGAATAGAAAAGCGTGAACATTATACAATGGTCATTTGAATTTTTGGGGTACAATTTGATTTTTTTTGTTGAGGAAAGAGTGAAGATTCTTGAAATTTTTGGAAACTGATGGCTTTTATATTGAATTAAAATTTTTAGTGAACATTTGATCTTCTAACTTACCTGCTTGAATAGTTAATTAAAAGTGGTGTCATGTGTACTTGAACATTCAAGATCAATAACATTTGCATATTTATTACAAAATTTACAGCACCTTGTGACAGGTTCATTACAGCCATAATTTTTAGAATGATGAGGAATATCAAAAAAGTGGTTAACTCTTGGCCTTAGAGAGTGTGAAGGGTTATGCGTTCTAAATAATAGATGTAAAGAAGGACAACAAATATGTCCAATGACAATATCTTTGGCGAAAGATATCAAGAAATAAACTCGTCTTGTTTCCAAGGTTTTCAAGTCTAGTAATAGGAAACGCGATTTATACTGTGGTAATGGAACTGTCCAATTAAGGTGACGAAGAGTATATTTTGTGAATCTTTTCTGAATCTTCTCAATCCTATTCGAAGCATTTTTATAAAAAGGACACCACACAACACTACAATATTCCAATATTGGCCGCATTAAGCTAACAAAAACATTTTTCACTGTATATGGACAGCGAAAGTCTTTACCATTTCTAATTAAAAAGCCTAACATAGAGTTAGCCCTAGAAAGGATGAAGTCCACATGCATTCTAAAATCCAACTTGGAATCAAAAATTACTCCTAGATCCTTATGATTATATATTTTTTATAGTTGGCTTGTTTCTAACTTATAAGAAATAAAATGCACGACTGGGTCGCACGAACTTGCACCTATGTAATACAATTGGAATTTTAAAAGCGGATGTTATTAAAGAAAACTGTTCATAAGAATAAAACGAATTTTTTAAATTCTTTTAGTAGTAAGAGATAAAAACAGAATGCTATGCAAATATGAATTTATGCAAGAACCAAAATTATCAGTCGTTGTAGTGGTTCCTTAAAAAAATTAGCTTTTATGTACAAAATTTTTAAAACATTTTTAAGAAAAAAATTTGGTCCGTCAATCTTAAGTTTTTATGACTGTACGAATAAGAGTCTAATTTCCAAAAAAAATATCAAGCCGTTCTTGAGATATCGAATTTTCCAAAAAAAATACTTTTTTTTCTAAAAATTGAAAAAATTCGAAAAAATCGTTCTATGGTAGGTACAGTCAGTAATATCTAGATTTCAAATTTTTTTTATTAAATTATAGACCGCAAAACTTAATCAAAAGAAAACAAATTTTAGCAAAATTCTCGGAACCGTTTTCGAGAAAAATACGAATTTCGAAAACCATTTTTTAAAATTTGTATGGAAGGTACCGTTAGTTTTAGATAAAACAAATTTTTTTTCTCAAATCTTGTAGATTATGTTAAAAAACTTTTATTTGTCAAGTTTGAAAAAAATTTAGTATGGGGTTTTCGAAATATTGAGTTTCCAAAAAAAAATTTTAATTTTTTTTTTTAATCCAAAAAATAAAAAAATTGAAAATTTGAATACGTAATAATATTCAAACTGCGGAGGAGCTTTAGCATAAAATGATTTAAATCGGCTGTACCGTTTTCGAGAAAATCAAAAACGAAAAAAATGGACCCAGCGGGGCTGCCAAAAATAACAATTTTTTGGAAAATTTTTTTCAACCTTTACCTAGTTTTAACTAAATGAAATTTTTCAATTTTTTTTTTGTTTAATTCTGCGGGACAGTATTTGAGAAAAAAAAATATTTTTGGTCTTAAAAAAAGAGAAAAAAACGTGTGGGGGGGAAAAATTAAAACCCATATCTACCAAGTTTGAAGAAAATTGGCCGAGCCGTTTAGGCTGTAGTCGAACCGACAGACAGACAGAATTGCGAGACCCACTTTTTTGGTCTTCGCTATCATCGCAATGTCAACTTTGATCAAAATCTCGAGTTCGATTTTTTTTACGAATGCATAACTTACCTTATACTTATAGTACCTATAAGTGGCAAGTAAAAATTAATGGAAGGAGAGATCTTGTAAAAGAGAGTTGGCATGGCAACATTTATTGATATTTAGAGATAGATCATTACGACCACACCATTTATAGAAATTATCTAAGTCGCTCTGAAGGTTTTTGCAATCATCAATTGGTTCAACACTTTTGAAAATCTTAACATCATCAGCAAATAATAAGCATTAAGAGAAAGAGGGAGATCGTTGATGAAAACTAAAAATAACAAGGGTCCCAGATGACTTCCTTGAGGAACTCCAGATTTATTTCATATTTTTTCAGAACGATTTGAACTTAATTTGACGTATTGAATACGATTCGTAAGATAACTAGCTATCCAATTGAGCAAGAGGCCATTGAAACCGATATAACCTAGCTTTTTAATAAGTATTTTGTGTTTCACTCTATCAAAGGCTTTTGCAAAGTTTGTATAAATGACGTCAATTTGACCTTCTTTTTCCATTGTACTCACGCAAAAGTTTGTAAAAAGTGTTAGATTTGTTGCTGCTGATCTTCCTTTCATAAAACCATGTTGGAAAGGTGAGAAATGCTTATTTACAGCATGATAAATTTTGTCTTTTATGAAAGCCTCAAAAATATTGGGAATGACTTGAAGTTTCACGATAGGTCACACTGTTTAGAGCCAGATTTATGAATTGGAGTGAACATTTCCAGCAATCTAAAAACTGTCCTCTTTCAAGCGATGAATTAAAAAGCTTGTTAAGAAGGGATTATGGAGGTAACGTAACATTATTTTCTAGGTTATTTAGTTCTAACATCATCATCATCAGAGAGAAAAATATTTCCCATATCTATGATTCTAGGAAGCATATAATCAGTTTCTGAAATATCAGAATTGGTTTTGAAGTTAGATTGAACAAATTTAGCAAATGAACAACAAATTTGCTGTGGATCATCACAGATAATATCACCATAAGTCATGGTAGAACGAATCCCGAAATATTTTCTTTTAGAATTAATGTGTTGCCAAAAACACTTTGAATTAGATTTAATTTTAGATTCTATAGACCACATGTACTGAGTATTTAAGAATTTCTTCAAAAATTCCTGACGTAAGTGGCAATACTCTTCACGAAAGATTAATTGAACTTTACTTTTATTAAGCATCTTTACCATTGTATTTTTTAGGCACGATAGGCTTTTGCATAACCAAGGAGGCTTACCACTTTTTCTTATTCTTTTAATCGGTACATACTTTGAAAAAACTTCATATATGGGTCATTTTTTAAAAATTGACATTTTTTTTGATCGTTTGAAACAAATTTTTTTTTTTCAGTTTTTCTTGGGTTTTAGTTTCTAAATCTATAGTAAACAAGTAGAAAAGGAGTTCTCCGAGTTGCGCAAAAATAATTTCAAATATTTTCCACTTTACGAGTATTTTTTGATAAAAATTTAAATTTTAAATTTCGAATGTACCAAAAATTTTCTTTTCTTGCATAAAATAACAATAATCCACAAAATAAATAGTAACAATAAAAAGTTGAAATTTTGTGGAAAGCAAATAAATTTAATAGGATAATTAATAAAAAAAGTTGTTTGTTTACGAAATGATTTTGTTTAAAAGCATAAAAGAGTCAAAAAAAACAAATTTTAAATAACGGCACATAACTTTCTTGGAACTTTTACGGTACCAATACTGTAAGGAATGATGAAATTCAGTATATTTATCTAGAATATAAAAAAATTAATAATAATATGAGCCATTATAAACTAAAAGAACATTTATTAAAAAACAAATACGAAAATGGCCACGGAGATTACAAAATCGACTATTTCTTAATTTTAATATAGTAAATGTAATTCAATGTCATCCAAATTATATTAGGTTCAAGTATGAGTTAAAACCTTTCTTTTGGCGGTGGTTAGACTAAAAAATATTTATACGGTACTAAGATAAAGCCCCTTTTAGACGATCATTTCAGTTTCAGTTTCAGTTGAGCTATCAGTTAAGCTTTCAGTTAAACTGATGTCTAAATGCAAAAACTGAAGCGTTTAACTGAAACTGAAACTGATGAAATTCCCATAATTTTTCAGTTCAGTTATCAGTTAAACTGATGTGTAAATACTTTTCAGTTCAGTTGTCAGTTCAGTCCTTATTCGAGTTCATGTTTTTTTTTCAATATGTCGAAACAGAATGATAATTTGGTCGATTTCATTGAAATTTATCGCATGTGTGCATGTTTATGGAAGAAAAGTTACCCTTTTTATCACAATTCAGTTAAGAGAGAAGCAGAATACAAGCTCAACTGAACACCGGACTGACGTCTTAATACAATGCCTTTTTTAGCTGAACTGACAACTGAACTGATAACTGAAGGAACAACTGATCGTCTAAAAGAGGCTTAACAAGGCCACGGAGATTACACTG